>CM069152.1:22801341-23418841 GCA_035221665.1 Okamejei kenojei
ACTGATGTCAGGGGAGTGGGCGGGACAGAGGTAGAATGTAGTCGGAGACAGTACGACTGGTGGGAGAACTCGGAAGGGGGAGGGGGTGGAGAGCGGGAAAGCAAGGGCTATATGAAGTTAGAGAAGTCAATGTTCATACTGCTGAGGTGCTGTTCCTCCAATGTGCGCTGGGTCTCACTCTGACAATGGAGGAGGCCCAGGACAGAAAGGTCAGATTGGGAATGGGAGGGGGAGTTAAAATGCTGAGCAACCGGGAGTTCAGGTAAGTTAAGGTGGAGCTTAACGATCGCCAAGCCTGCGCTTGGTCTCGCCAAATGTACAGAAGTTAACACTTGGAACAGCAGATAGAGCGGATATAGCAGAGTGGACCTGAGCAGTGTTTTACGCAGCAACAAACAATCTGCTGGAGGACTTTAATCTTTGGAGCATGGAGGGATGATATTGCAGAGTTGTATGAAATTATGAGGGGAATAAATATGGGAGACTGCACCGAGTCTTTTTCCCAGGATAGGAGCATCAAGAACTAGAGGGCATGTTTAAAGTGAGAGTGGAAAGGTTTACCCTGACTTGTTCCCACTGAGGGGTGGTGTGTATATGGAACAAGATGCACGCATTGGGAAAGCCCTACCATTTGCCTGATGAAGTGGTAATTGGTAACTGGTGCTGCTCTCAGAGCTCCAGTGATTGGGTTCAATCCTGACCTACACATGATTTGGGACAACATATAAACTCCACAAAGATGCCTTGTGGAGTTTGATGTTCTCCCAAATCATAGGTAGGTTTCCTTTGGGCGCCCCAGATTCCTCACATATCCCAAAGATTTTAGGAGGGGGCAAGAATTTCTCGCTTTGTCTTGTGGCTGGGCTGGGAAATATCACAGGGTTTAGCTCGAGCCTGGATCACCACACTGGGCCCACCAAGCAGCATGTATCAATGACCTGACTAGGCCCGGTGCTGCAGAAGTTCCAGTGGCTGACTGAACATTTTTATTTGTG
Organism: Okamejei kenojei; assembly: GCA_035221665.1. Lineage (NCBI taxonomy): Eukaryota > Metazoa > Chordata > Chondrichthyes > Rajiformes > Rajidae > Okamejei > Okamejei kenojei. Next base: position 22,802,337 of record CM069152.1, read on the forward strand.
TGCATTGGCAAGGTTGCCATGGAGACCATTGCACTGAATTAAATGGGTTTACAGTTGCCATTGTTTTAGTTGTTTCTGAGGCTCGCTGAGTCAGTGTTTCATGTTAACGTGGAATACGGGAACCTGCAGATCCTTTTTAGAATCGAAGAGACTGCATCGCAAGTCCAACTGGCACTGCAACTGGACGCTCTTGATCTTTGGGTACCTGGTGTTGAGGAGGCTGGTTATTGTGTCCAGTCAGGCGGGGATCTCTCGGTCCATCTGCTTCAAGCTTGCCAGTCACTGGTAGGAGGTGGCAGGCCGTCGATCGCTGACCACCTGGCCCTCCTGCCATGTTCCCATTACAACGTGCAAACTCCATTCAGACAGCTTCTATGGCAAAGATTGAATCCAAGTCATTGGAACTGTAAGGAAGAATCTTCACCAGCTGCACCACTTGTCATGCAAATGGCAGAGCTTCCCCAATACGTGGCAAAAGGAAATTGGTTTCTGCTAATTCTCTGTGCCAACTATAAGCTATTCCTCAATTATTGAGTATCTGTCAGGAAAATTCCATGTTATTTAAGAACATAAAACATAGTAGAAATCCAACGCGGGAGATTAGAAGCGCCGAAAGACGTCATGAAATGTCTTTGACGAGTCACATCAAAGAAAATAGTCATAGAGTCTTACAGTGTGGAAACAGGGCTGTCGGCCCAACTTGACCTCACCAGCTAACATGCCCCAGCTACACTAGTTCCACCTGCCCACATCTGGCCCATATCCATCCAAACCAGTCCAAACCAGTCCATGTAAGAAGGGTCTCGACCCGAAACGTCGCCTATCTCCTTCGCTCCTTAGATGCTGCTGCACCCGCTGAGTTTCTCCAGCTTTTTGTGTACTCATGTACCTGTCTAACTGTTTCTTAAACATTGGGATCGTCCCTGCCTCAAATTATCAAGGATTTTTACACTTACATTAAAACATTTTGGTAATCAGGGAGAAAGTAGGACCACATGGATAAAAGAGGGAATTGGTGCTTGGAATCTGGATGTAGGCATGATGCTTTGCATCTGTATTTACCAAGGAAAAGGGCGTGGTGGACAGTGCCCTCAGTGTGGAGATGACTGGTTTGCAACGGCAGTTTGAGATCAAGAAATAGGTGGTTGGGCACTTGGTTGGATGTCGAGAATTCCTGATGAGATACTCCTGATGCAGGTTAGGTCACATTTGGAGTATTGCGTGCAGTTCTGGTCACCTCATTACAGAAAAGACGTGGAGGCTTTGGAAAGGGTGCAGAGGAGGTTTACCAGAATGCTGCCTGGTTTAGTGGATTTCAGCTACAGGAAGCGTTTGGATAGCCTTGGATTGTTTTCCCAGGAATGTCGGAGGTTAAGGGGAGACTTGAAAGAAGTATATAAAATTATGATTGGGTAGACAGTCAGATGCTTTTTTACAAGGTGGAAATATCCAACACGAAAGAGCATAGCCAAAAGGAGAGGGGGACAGTTTAATGAAGATGGGTGGAGTGGTGGAGCTTGGAACACATTGCCAGAGATGGTGGTGTAGGCAGATATGATAGTGACCTTTAAAAAAGACTTTTAGGCACATGGAAGTGCATGGAATAGAAGGATATGGATCATGTAAGTGGCAGATGAGATCAGTTTAAATGGACATCATGTTCAGCACAAACATTGTGGGCCGAAGGACCCATTCCTTTGTTACATGTTCTATGAGATCTATTCCAGGTTTTAGAGAAAACCAGGAGAGGAGATTGCAGGGACTTGAACGAAGACCTTTGCAACTTCTGTAGCTGCAGGTGTGGTCCCACGCAGAACATCTCGATTTCATCAACTTTACTGTTAATTTCCACTCTGCTCCCAAATTCACTTGGACAATATCTGACTTCTCTCTCCCCTTTCTCAAGCTCTGTCTCTGTTGCAGAATATAGTCTATTGACTGATGTCTGCGTCTTAAGAAGGGTTCTGACCTGAACGTTCGCCTGTCCATTCCGTTCATAGATGCTGCCTGACCCACTGAGGTCCTCCAGCATTTAGTGTTTTGTTTAATATTTGAATGCCATTGTTGGTGTTCAAGTAAGTTTTCAGAGCTCTCATTGGACATGTTTAAGGCAAAGCAGGGGCTATCAATTATGTGCTAGATCTGAAAAGGCATCGCAATTGCCTATTGTCAACCCTTGCCGAAGCATAGGTGTTGACAGTGTTAAGGGGGAGTTCTGTTGCTAGACCCCTGGCTATTGGTCAAAGATCCTGAAGTCTAATCCCATTGTGATATCTAGAACTTCAATAAAATTAATTAATCTTGCTTGACTTGAGAGGGTAAGTTAGTATCCAGTTTAAGGAGGAGAATGCCATTGTCATCTGATCTGGCAGGAGTGTGACTGCTGGACCACAGTGCTACTGACTACTATTCCAAGAGCAAATTAGGATGCACAGTCGGTGCAGTTCGTGGTCCTAATACTCACGAGACAGATAAATCAACTTCAGGAATTATTAAATGGTGATAGAAATGGTGAGATCCCTCAAATCTGAATCATTCCTTTGTAATAATATTCTAGCCAGTTGATTCAGGGACTGCAACTGCTGCAGGCGATGACTAGTTTGGGGTTTGTGAAGACTTGTGAAGATTTATGTCTCTTGTACTATCCATATAGAGATCCATTTATGTCTCTTGGACTATCCAAGATAATATATGTTTCACTAAACCACTGGCTGGCGGACAACAAATTATGCTAATGTGAATTTTCCAAAGACCTTTTCTTGGGATAACAGATGGTTGTTTTTGCTTGTACCAAAAAATTAAACAATTATTTTCTTCTTACTCTCAGAGGCTGTCTGATGATTGTCATATGTTGCTGCATCATTGCAGACTCTGTCTCTTTTGTTTGGGAGTTTGTGCTCATTGGCAAATGTTTCTCTGCAGTGTGTGCATGTATATATTTTTCTATGCATATGTACAGAGGCTTCCTGCAATGTGCTTGCGTACGTGTGTTTCCAGCAGTGTATTTGTATAAAGGTTTCTCTGCAGATGTTTATTGAAGTGTTCCTGTGCACAGATGTCTCTCTGCAGCATGCTTGTGTACAGATGTTTCCAGCAGTGTGTGAGTGTACAGATGTTTCCAGCAGTGTGCCAGTGCACAGATGTTTCCATCATCCTGTGTGTATGCAGATATCTCCCAGCAGTGTGCCTGTGTGCAGATCTTTCCATCAGTGACTGTGGACAGATGTTTCCATCAGTGACTGTGGGCAGATGTTTCCAGCAGGGTGACTGTGGACAGATCTTTCCAGCACCGTGACTGTGGACAGATGTTTATCTGCAATGTGATCATCAGTGCGTTTTCACAGAATCCTGTTTCATCAAAAGCCGGCTCTGTTAATTGGCTCTGCAGCCTTTTACGGATCCAGTGAACCATGTCTCAGGTACCTGCCTTTCCTTTGGAAGATCAGGCTGTAGCAGTGTGGAATGTCCTGCTGGCTGAATCATGCAGGGTGTACATTTAAGAGCCACCCTGCCCAAAGTTGGCTGTGGTTTTCCTTCAGCCCTCTGTCTGAGTCTGATGCTTTCATGTGTTTCCTCGTACCGTGTGCAGCTCTCCTGTACATGTACATTTAAGATCAATAGAAAATTGGCTGTAGACAGGGTTGCCCTTTATCCCCACTACTATTTGCACTTGCAATAGAACCAATAGCTCAACGTGTGAGATCACATCCTGAAATATATGGGTATGATACCGGAGATACTGAAAATAAAATCTCCTTATATGCGGATGATGTATTACTTTATATCACAAAAACGGAAATTAGTATCTAAAATTTATTAAAATTAACCATATAACAATTACAGCACGGAGACAGGCCCTCTCGGCCCTTCCCTTAATAACTGAATTTGGATCTTTTTCAGAATATAGTATTAACTGGAATAAAAGTGAACATGCCAATAATGGTAAATAACTTACATATATTACAACAATTTCCTTTTAAGATAACAAACGAAAAAATTAAATATCTTGGAATTTATGTAACAAAAATATTTGATTCTTTATTTAAATCCAACTTCCCACTATTATTGAATAAATTAAATAAGAACATTTTATATTGGAAAACTCTACCCATTTCAATGCTGGGTAAAATTAATGTAAAGAAATGATTTTCCTTCCGCAATTACTATATCTTTTCCAATTAATTCCGATATATCTTCCTAATAATTTCTTTAGGAAGGTGGACTCTCTAGTTACCAACTTTATTTGGGATTATACGAGCCATAGAATAAATAAAAAACATTTATGTAAATTAAAAATAAATGGAGGTTTAGCACTACCAAACTTTATGTTTTATTACTGGGCAGTTAATATTAAAAATATGAATTTTTGGTTAGTAGAGACAGATAAACAACCAATTTGGTTAAACATGGAAAAAGAAGATTGTTTCTCCTTTTGAAATTAGTTCAATATATTTGCCAATATTAATTTAGGTAAGAAATCCTATAGTGAAAACCTATAATAGAAAGTAGAATACGTATCTGTAAACAAATAAAGAAAACATTAAAATTGAAATCTGTACCACTAGCCCTTACCATTGTAAATAATGTTACATTTAAACCTTCAATGATGGATAAAGGCTTTTTACAATGGAAAAATAAGGGAATTAATAAGATGGGCGATCTCTACAGGGAAAACTCCTTCCTTTCATTTCAAGAATTACAACAAATTTAAAAGATTATTTTAGATACTTACAAATTAGAGACTATGTAAAAGCAAACACACAGGAAATTAGAAATAGAAAGACAGAAATTTTAAATGAATGTCTAAATAAACATCCGAACACAGAAAAATTGATATCATACATTTATAATATCCTATTGGAAAATGATGTCCCATTAACAGAAATATATAGACAATCATGGGAAAACAAATTAGGTCAAATTATTAGACCAGAAGTATGGGATGAAAGTTTACAACACATACACCACTGTTCGTTAAATGCTAGACACTCTCTTACACCAATTTAAAAATATTACATAGACTACATTACTCAAAATCCAAACTACATAACATTTTTCCAAATGTATCTGCCATATGTGATAAATGTCAGCATTTAGAAGCTAATCTGACACACTCATTTACAAATTGTGTAAAAATTACAAAATTTTGGATAGAAATATTTAGGATAATTTCGAATGTTGTTAATATGTACCTGACACTTGACTCAAAGTTAATAATACTGGGAATACTGGAAACAGATGAATTAATAACAACGAATCAAATAATTTTTATTGATTATAGTTTAATAATTGGGAAAAAATTAATATTAAAATTCTGGAAAGGTCCTACATCCCCCGAAATCAAAATGTGGAATACAGAAGTGTCGGAGACACTCCATCTGGAAAGATTGAGGCTCGTCCTAATGGACAGGTTGGATCTTTTCAGAGGGATGTGGTCTCCATACATTGAATATCTACAGGGTCAAATTGGCTCGGTGCGAGAGCCTGACTGAGGCCTGAATAATAGAATAGATGAAGAATTACGTATAATAAATCATGGATATATCTCCAACGATGGATAACTTTTTAATACTTCATTCACTTCCTTATTTTCGATTTTTTACCTCTATATTATTTTTCTCTCGCTTCTTACTTATTAAAAAAAAGTGTAGAAATATAAAAATGTTAATATTAATATTAATAATATTATGAATGTGTGTAAGAAGTATTTTCTATTAATATGTATTTACAACTAATAAAAAATATTCATCAGAAAATATCAAAGTGGGCCCTTGAAGCCTGTGTTGGAACACTCTCTCCTTCTTAATCTCTCATATTCCTTTCTTTTCTAAAAGTTTGGTGTGCACACACAACTGATTGATCAATGATGTGGTGCAGTGAGTAAGCTCCTTATTTAGGTTACTTTTTGGAAATGGTAACATCTAAGAAAAGCATTAACTCTTCCGATTGCCCGGACCTAGTAAGTCCTCTAGCCCTTGCCTGATTTCATTTGTTACCTCTTTGATGACCTTGCGTTGGAATTATTTTTGGGCTGCAGCTTCTGCCCTCTTCCACCTACTCGTACTCTTCAACTTCCGATGGGTACAGTGTGGCAGTAGAGGCAGCCTACATGGGCCTTTGTTTCAGATGTGACCCAAATATTAACTGGTTGAATTAATTGCTGTTTAAAGATACACAACTGATGGTTTCAATGACTGGCTGCAGCAAATTTCTACGCAAAGAGTGTAATTAGTCAAAGTGAAGCATCGCTGATCCTGTAGCATTTGGGAAGACCCTGAGAGCTGTCTCTGCTTCTGCACCGTGTCTTTATTTGAGTCAGTGTGCTCTTCTCCTTCGTGATATTTTAGAGGTTTTAGAGATAAAGGCGCCAACCAGCAATCGCCCCGTACACTAACCTACACACACTAGGGACAATTTTATACTTACTGAAGCCAATTAACCTACAAACCTGCACGTCTTTGGAGCGTGGGAAGAAACTGGAGCACCTGAAGAAAACACACGCAGTCGCAGGGAGAATGAAAAAACTCCATACAGACTTCACACGGAGTCAGGATCGAACCCGGGTTCTTGGCACTGTAAGGAGGCAACTCTACCACTGCGCCACCAAATTCAACTCTACTGCCCCAAATTCTCACTGAATCTAAGGTGCCACTTACAGTTACGCTGCCAAATTACATCGAATGTTAACCATTTTGTTTGTTTATTTTAAACATCTTTATCTCAATGTGATGATGAGCACCATTTTCAATATACATGTCTACTCTTCTGTAATCTGCTTTCTCCCCACCCACCCACCACTTCTGTAATCTGCTTTCTCCCCACCCACCCACCACCACTTGGTGTGAGCTTAAATCATACTTGTCTATATTGGATGGACTTTCTTTTAATAGGTTTGTCCATGATGCATTCCTGTAGCGAGGGAAAATCTTTGGCACTTGTCTACAAAAATACTGTGCCAACTGATATTGGACTCTACAGAATCCATGGTCAAAAACTGGCCCTTCTGCCTCTCTTGACCATGCTCACCACCTATACTAATCCCATTCACCAGCACTGGGTCCATAGCATACTACCCTTTGACGATCAAGTGTTCATCTGGATACTTAAATGTTGAGAATCCCTGAATCTACCGCCCCTTCAGGCAATGTGTTCCAGATTCCAACCACTCTTTGGGTGAAAGGTGATTCCCTTGAAATCTCTGATCACTTATACTATACCGTTAGGCATCTGTGACAACGGGAATAGTTACCCATTATATATCCTACCTTCATGACTTAAGATTTTGTACACTCTATCAGGTCACCTTTCAGCCTCCTCCAAGAAAAATGAACCCAACCTATCCAGTCTCTCCTCAGAACTGAAACCACTCCATCCCATCCCAGACAACATCCTGGTGAATGTCCACTGCACTTTTCCACTGCAATCATGTCCTTTCTGAAGGCAGACCTCGCTGCTCTTATAATTTATGCCCCGAGTAATGAAGCAAGCAGCCCGCCTGACCCTTCACCACGCCGCCTAACTGACCTGCCACCTTCAGTGATCCTTCGACCTGTAGATTGAGTTACCGCTGATCCTCAGTGCTCCCCATGACCTCACCATTCAATGTATCTATCTTGCACTTCTTAGACCTTCAAAAACCTATCACATTACACTTTAAGCCAGTAGGTAATGGAGCTTGACTGAAATAACATTCAGTATTGATATTTATTTTATTTAAATAAAGCCCAGACTTCAGTGTGTCTAATATTGAATAGTGATGTTTAAATTTTGATTTAATGTTGAGTTTATTGTCATGTACACGTAAAGTGAGGAACAGGTACAATAAAACGTTTTTTTGCAGCAGCATCACAGGTGTTTAGTCACAAAAACAAATTATACATAACATTTCTAAAAGAAAATCTGCATAAAAAAGACATCAGTGAAAAACACAAGTAGAAAAAAAAAATCCATGGTTTAACATTACAGATAGGATTACAGATGTGCAGGTCGGTTCAAGAGGCTGATAGTTGTCAGAAAGTAGCTATTCCAAAACCTGAGGATGTGGGATATCAGGCTACTGCACCCCCTGCCCGATGGCAGCAGTGAGGAGAGGGTATGGTCTGGATTGTGGGGATGATAGATGTTGTCGAGGTAGGGACCTTATAGATGCTTTTGATGGAGGGGAGGGCTCTGCTGCGGACCGAGCTGGGTCCACCACTCTCTGCCTTCCTTTTGTTGACATTGAATGAGATATTGTCGTTGCAGCAGCACTCAACCAGGTTCATAAATAAATTCATTAGTCATAGGAGTTGAAGTAGACCATTCGGCCCACCAAGACTACTCTGCCATTCAATCATGGCTGATCTATCTTTCCCTCCCCATTCTCCTGCCTTCCCCTCCTAACCCTTGACACCCTTACCAATCAAGTTTCTGTCAATCACCGCCTTAAAAATACCCAATGACTTGGCCTCCACAGCCATGAATTCCACAGATTCACCACCCTCTGACTAAAGAAACCCTCCTCATCGCCTTTCTAAAGGTAAGTCCTTTTATTCAGAGGCAATGCACTCTGGTTCTAGACTCTCCCACTAGAGTTGCTGCCTTACAGTGCCAGAAACCCTGGTTCGATCCTGACAATGGGTGCTGTTTGTACGGAGTTTGTCCGTTCTCTCTGTGACCAAGTGGGAAGGAATGGACAGACTATGGTTTGGGTTGGGACCTTTCTTCAGACTGAGCTGGAGAGAGGATCTCACGGAATTTCCGTCGGAGAGAGACAGACGTCAAGGAAGAGTCTCGACCCGAAACGTCACCTATTCCATTTCTCCACAGATGCTGCCTGACCCGCCGAGTTACTCCAGCATTTTGTGTCTGTCTTCAGTAATATGAAGGCTGCAATACAAGAAACTGCAGATGCCACCTGATATAAGTTCAGAGGTGTTCCATCTCTCTCCCATCTGCTGATGGTGTTTCGGCCAAAAACAGTGGTGTCATTAGCAAATTTAAAGAGGGGGGTGGAGTTGTGCTCAACCACATTATCATGGGTGCAAAGAGAGTAGAGAACATTTGAAAAGAGTTGTGCTGCATGAGGCCGAGTGATGACTGGGAAATGGAGCTTGCATTCCGCCTTCCTCTGGGCTTTTCCCGCACCGTGGGTGCTAACTAGTACCCTTTACCCCACTCCCCCCCCCACCCGTCGCAGGAAAATAACGTTGTTAAGATATTATGATATATAGAAGAGCACCAGTCCTCCCTCTACTATTCTCAACTTGGCTTCTCCAAACAATTTTGGGATGAAAGCCATGAAGTGGGCTGCATTGAATTGCCAGTCACTTCCCTCACACGGGCTTAGCTCTGTCGGCGCCATTTAAACAAAAGCCTGAATTTTTTTTTTTTTTTTTTAAGGCAATTATCTCCTCAGTAGCTGACAATTGTTCAAATAATTATTTTTGAAAAGCAATATTCGTGTATTGCAATGGTGACGGGCCAATGAATCATGTTGAAGAACCGCGACAGTGAATTTTCATATGGCCAGAAGCATTATCCTGAATGTATGCAGAGTGCCATTCCCTGCAATTGTTGTTTAGTGTTGTGCTTTCCAACCCCTAATCATTATAATTTTTGTTGCAAAATATGCAAATATATGCAATTGAATAATGCGGAGTAGCTTTTAACATAACAGTCTTGGATCGTATCACTGTTGGATCTTGAAAATGAGGTCACAGCTCAGCTACCATAGTGCGTGTCTGTGGGCCTGTTAGCAGACACCCATGTTGAATGTAGGTAAGTACGTTTATTGGCCAAGTATTCACATACAAGGAATTTGCCTGGGTGCTCCGCCCACAAGTAACAACATGACAATTAGTGACAGTTACGAATGACTCAGAAAACACTAAATATTAATAATAATAAGAAATCAATGATAAAACACCATTGATCAAGCATGTGAACCAACAAAATACCAGATCAAAGGGAGGCTACAGATTTTTGGCTGTTGAGTAGAGCAAGTACTCGTGGATAAAAACTGTTTTTATGTCTGGCTGTGGCAGCTTTGACAATCCGGAGTTGCCTTCCAGAGGGAAGTGATTCAAAGAGTTTGTCGCCAGGGTGAGAGAGGTCAGAGATGATCTTGCCCGCTCGCTTCCTGGCCCTTGCAGTGTACAGTTCATCATTGGAGGGAAGGTTGCAGCCAATAATCTTCTCTGCTGATCGGACGATTCGCTGCAGCCTCCAGGTGTCGTGCTTGGTGGCTGAGCCAAGCCAGACCATGATGGAGAAGGTGAGAACAGATCTACGATGGCCGTGTAGAATTGGACCATCACTGCCTGTGGCAGATTGTGCTTCCTCAGCTGCCATAGGAAGTACATCCTCTGTTGTGCCTTTTTGACTGTGGAGTCGATGGTAGCCCCCCACTTAAGGTCCTTGGAGATGATGGTTCCCAGGAACTTAAAAGACTCCATAGATGTGACTGTGGTGTTGTTGATGGTGAGTGGGGTGAGGGGAGGGGGAGCTCTCCCAAAGTCTACAATCAATTCCACTGTCTTAAGAGCATTGAGCTCCAGGTTGTTGCTACGGCACCAGTACGCCAGCTGTGACACTTCCTGCCTGTAGGCAGATTCCTCCCCATCCTGGATCAGTCCAATCAGGGATGTGTCTTCCGCAAACTTAAGAAGCTTGACAGAGGTGTCTGTGAAAGTGCAGTTGTTGGTGTAGAGAGAGTAGAGGCAGTGACTCCAACTCTCCTGCTTTTGGCGGGAGATCTCCCGCCGAAAGGCCATTTTCGCAAAATCTCCCGCTCTCCCGCTTGGGATTTAATTTCTCCCGCCCTGGCTTTGTGTCTCAAAAATAAGCCTAAAATAGCACCAGAGAGCATCTAGAACCCTAGAGCCTGGACCCCGGCCGCAAGGGACTTCGCGCTTCGCGCACATGAGTTTGGAGTCTCCAGTTTCCTAGGGGATCCAGGCGGGAGAATCTCCAGATCAGAAGGTGCTTGGGGTTGGAGTCTCTGGTAGAGGAGAGAGTATGCAGCCTTGCGGTGCTCCTATGCTGAGCGTTTGCGGGTCCGAGTTGTGCTCTCCTAGCCTCACATGCTACATCCTGTCTGTCAGCAAGTTGGTGATCCACTGACAGAGGGGTTCAGGCACAGTCATAGAAACATAGAAACATAGAAACAGTCAACTCGGAAGGTTTTGAGTGTAGTAGCTCTGGCACAATGGTGTTGAATGCAGAGCTAAAATCAACAAACAGGATCCTCGCATAGATCCCCTGGCGGTCTAGGTGCTGTAGGTCCAGGTTGACTGCATCATCCACAGAACTATTGGACTGATATGCAAACTGCAGAGGGTCCAGCAGGGAGTTTGTGATATTTTTCAGCTTGGCCAGCACAAGCCTTTCGAGTGTTTTCATGACTACAGAGGTCAGTGCGACAGGCCTGTAGTCATTAAGACAAGTAATCCTTGCATTTTTGGGCACAGGAGACTTTGAAGCTGGCAGGGACAGTACATGTGTGCAGGGACTGGTTAAAGATGTCTGTATAGACCGGTGCCAGCTGTTTAGAAACATAGAAACATAGAAAATAGGTGCAGGAGTAGGCCATTCTGCCCTTCGAGCCTGCACCGCCATTCAATATGATCATGGCTGATCATCCAACTCAGTATCCCATACCTGCCTTCTCTCCATAGCCCCCTGATCCCTCTAGCCACAAGGGCCACATCTAACTCCCTCTTAAATATAGCCAATGAACTGGCCTCAACTACATTCTGTGGCAGATGTGTGAAAAATATTTTCCTCATCTCGGTCCTAAAGGAATTCCCCATTATCCTTAGATTTGGCACAGAGCTTTAGAGTAGAGGGGGAAACATTGTCAGGCCCTGAAGATTTCTGGCTCTTTTGTCCTCTGAAAAGCCTCTCCACCTCCTCTATTGTTATTGTTGATATTGGATAAGTTATGTTGTGCAGCACAGAGGGTGTGGGTGATTGGGTGTGAAGTGGTGATTGGGAGGGGGGTGGGTGTAGAAAGGCCCAGTCTTTGCAGACTGAGGTCAGGCTGTGAGTGGGTGTGAAGCGTTGGTTGGGGTGGGAAATGGTCCAGTCTTTTCATACTGGAGTCTTGCCTTAAGTGGGTGTGAAATGGTGAAGGAGAGGGTGCAGGGTCCATTCTTTGTCGATTGGGGCCTGGCTGTGTTGAGGGGGGAGGGGCTACCAGGGTTACATTTCTGATTTTCAAACCTGCAGTAAAACTCATTTAGGTCGTTGGTCAGCTGACGATTGTCCAAAGAGCGGGAGGCTTTCCTCTTGTAGCTGGTAATATCTTGCAAGCCCTTCTAAACTGAAGAAGAGTCACTAGCTGAGAACTTGCTCCTCAACTTCTCAGAGTACATTTCCTTGGCAGCTCTGATTCCTCTTCTCAGCTTGGCCTGCCTGTAGAGATATGCATCCCCACTCCTGTAGGCCTCCTCTTTAGACCGTCGGAGCTGACTGAGTTCTGCAGTGAACCAGGGCTTGCTGTTGTTGAACCATGTCCGGGTCGTAGTTGGAATGCAACTGTCCTCGCAAAAGCTGACATATGATGATACAGTGTCCGTATACTCATCGAGGCTTGTGGTTGCTTCCCTGAACACATTCCAATCCATGCAGTCAAAGCAGGATTTTAGATTCTCAATGCCCTCGCTTGTCCACCTTTTCGTTGTTCTGACCACAGGCTTAGCAGCTTTTAGTTTCTGCCTGTAGGTCGGAATAAGGTGAACTAGACAATGATCAGAGAGACCCAGACCTGCCCAGGGAACAGAGCGATATGCGTTCTTGATTACCGTTTAATGATGATCGAGTGTTCTCTCCCTTCTGGTGGGGCAGGTAACATGAAGTCTGTATTTTGGAAGATCACGGCTGAGGTTAGCGTCGTTAAAGTCCCCCAAAACAATGATCATGGAGTCCGGGAAGTCACTCTCGACCCTCATTACCTGGTCAGCGAGTTGCATTTGCGCCTCACGTATGCAGGCTTGGGGGGGAATGTAAACTCCAGCGAGAATAAAAGAGGTAAATTCCCTCGGAGAGTAGAAGAGTTTGCAGTTTATAAAGAGGGATTCTAGGTTGGGAGAGCAGAAATTTGACAGTCCCGTGATGTCACTGCACCAGTCCTGGTTGGTATAGAAGCATATTCCACCGCCTTTTGATTTCCCCGCTACCTCCACTTCGCGATCCGCTCTGTGAAGTTGAAAGCCAGCCAGTTGCAGCGCGCTGTCCAGGGTCGACTCACAAAGCCAGGTCTCGGTGAAACACGGGGCAGCAGCTTGAGAGAAGTCCTTGTTTGTCATCTGGACAACTGAACCTCTGCTCTGCCTTGATTCCTGAGGTTGAATTTTTAAAATGTGTATAATTATAACAGGGTGAGGTGAGCACAGGTGCAAGAATTCTATTATGCCTAGCAAGAGTGCCAACAAAACACGGACACTTCACTGGAACCACAGCCCCTCAGGATAAGAGGGTCGCTATGGAGATCGAGCCAGCGTGGAAAGGTTATATGGACATTGCGAAGCGGGTTAACAGTGGCCCAATGGGGGATAAAGTACAGGGTCTCAGTGAGGGAGTGCCACAAAATGCAGAAGAAACTGCACACCAATGAAGTCCCACTGATGGACAAACAGGCCTTCTGAATCGGATTGCGCTGGAGTGCTCCAGCTCGCTGCTCTCTGTAGTAACACCGTGCACCCCATCCTTCATGCACAACAGTATCTTCGTCGGGAAGTTTCCCGTTGACATTGTTTGAGCCAAAACTTTCCATTCAGCACAGAGATTTTGCTGGTAGAGCTGCTGCTCACAGCGCCAGAGACCCTGGTTCAATTCTGACCTTGGTGCTGTCTAGGTGAACTTTGCATGTTTTCCCTGTGACTGCGTGGGTTTCCTCCAGGTGCTCCAGTTTCCTCCTATATCTCAAAGACAGGTGCAATTGTAGGTTAAGTTGTCTTCTGTAAAATTGTCCATGATGTGCAGGAAGTGTTTTTCTCATTTATTATATTGTTTACAGTTTACTATGTTTACATATTTTGTTGTGTTACAAGTGAAAATTTCATTGTTCTATTTGGGACATATGACAATAAAACACTCTTAATTCTCGACTCATGGATGAGATAGTGAGCAACGTGGAACTAGTGTGAACGGGTGATCGATGGTCGGCATTGACTCAATGCTGATTCCGTGCTGTGTCTCGATCCTAAATTAAACTGCAGATGACACCAAAATGGGTAGCATTGTAGATAGTGAAGGTGGTTATCAAAATTACAGCAGGTTTTTGATCATTTGGGCAAGTGGGCTGAGGAATGGTTCAGGGAGTTTAATGCAGATAAGTGGGTGGTTGCATTTTGGGAAGTCAACCTTTCACAGTGAATGACAGGATCTGGGGAGTTTTGCGAAGCAGAGGAATCTAGGAGTGCAGGTACATCGTTCCTTCAAAGTGGCGTCACGGGTAGACCGGGTGGTCAAGGAGGATCTTGGCACGTTGACCTTCATCAGCCAGGGTATTGTATATAGAAGTTGGGATGTTATGGTGCAGTTGTAGAAGACATTAGTAAGGCTACATTTAGAATATTGTGCTCAGTGTTGGTCACCTGGCTGTAGGAAAGATGATGTTAAGCTGGAGCGAGTGCAGAGAAGATAAACAAGGATGTTGCCAGGACTTGATGGCTTCAGCTATGGGGAGAGGTTGGGCAGGCTAGGACTTTATTCCTTGGAGAGCGGAGGATAAAGGGTAATATAAAGTCATAAGGGGAATAGATAGGATAGATGCACAGAGTATTCTAGCTAGAGTATGGAAATAAAGAACCAGAAGATTTAGGATTAAGGTGAGAGGTCAAAATAATCTTAAGGGACAACCTTTTCACACAGTAGGTGATGGATAATATTGACAAGCTGCCATAGGAGGTAGTTGAGGCAGATACTATAACAACATTTAAAATACATTAGGACAGGTACATGGATAGGAAAGGTTTAGAGGGACATGGGTCAAATGCAGGCGGGCAAGACTAATATACAGTAGATGGGGCATCAAGTCAAGAGAGTTTATTGTCATGTGTCCCAGATAGGACAATTAAATTATTGCATTGCTGCAGCACAACAGGATATTGTAGTCATAAATACAGATCAGATCAGTGTGTCCATATACCATAAAATATATACAACACACATCCGTAAACGGATAAAGTGCAATAGGTTGTTATAGTTCATGGTTTGTTTGAGGTTGTATTTAATAGTCTGATGGCTGTGGGGAAGAAGCTCTTCCTGAATCAGGATGTTGGAGATTTCAGGCTCCTGTACCTTCTACCTGATGGCAGCGGAGAGATGAGTGGGTGGCCAAGTTGGCGTTGGTCCTTGATGATGCTGGCAGCCTTTTTGAGGCAGCGACTGCGATAGAACCCCTCGATGGTAGGGAGGTCAGAACCGATGATGGACCAGGCAGTGGTTACGAGTTTTTGCAACCTTTTCCGCTCCTGGGCGTTCAGGTTGCCGTACCAAGCCACGATGCAACCGGTCAGCATGCTCTCTACTGTGCAACTGTAGCAGTTCGAGAGAGTCCTCCTTGACATACCAACTCTCCGTAATCTTCTCAGGAAGTAGAGGCGCTGATGTGCTTTCTTTATGATTGCATTAGTGTTCTGGGAATCAACTCCTTGGTTTTGCTGGTGTTGAGAGCCAGGTTATTGTGCTGGCACCATTTGGTCAATCGGTCGATCTTACTTCTATACTCTGACTCGTCCCCATCGGTGATACTTCCCACAACAGTGGTGTCGTCGGCGAACTTGATGATGGAGTTCGCACTATGTCCGGCTACGCAGTCATGAGTATAGAGTGGGTATAGCAGGGGGCTGAGCACGCAGCCTTGAGGTGCTCCCAGGCATGAGCAAGTTGGGCTGAAGGGCCTGTATCTAAGACTCTATGACTTCCCCTAATTCCTACAACTCACTGTTGCACTGTACTGATGCAATGGGCTATAAATTGTGTTATATTCAATGACTGAGATTTGAAGGGCTGTTCATGCACCTTAGATGTAGGCAGTGGCTCAATATACTGACCAGCCCACACTTCTAAATCAACTGAACATTTTAGTTTGTGTGTGTTTTTCCCCAGGCTTCACTGTGTATTTTTCATGGGTACAACTAGCCTGGGGACCTCCTTGTCTGGAATGGATTTGTTTTGTTCTTTCTTACAATGTGGACCTGTTGGGTGTGGTCAGTATTTTATCCACCTTCTGTGGTCGATATTGAGAAAGCGGGGGAGCCGTTGAAGGGCCTATTCCTGCTCCTGTTTCCTGCATTCCTGTAGAACAAAATAATTTTAATGTTTATCACGGTATAGTCAGTCTATCAGCGTTGCAGAGCGCGGAAAATGAAAGTTAAGACATCATTTTCCAGTTGCTGTCACTAACGGTCGTTTTCTTGTCTTGTCCCTGCTCTAACTAAATCGGACAGCGTAGCAAATTTATCACAGTTTATCACATGTTGGAGAGCCTTTACTGCAGTTTGTTCCTTGTATAAATACACTGGGCCACTGGTTTTGTTGTCTGTTGGCTTGATTTGTATCTTGTGATGGGCAAGAAGTATTCAGACGTTTATGTCCAGGGGGCAGCAGGGGTATTACTTGGAATTGGAGATTTCAGTGTTAATACTGTTGGGTTGTCAGCCACCCAAGGGGAATATGAGGTGCTATTCCTCCACTGCAGGTGGGATCACATTGAAGATGGAGGAAATGTCACAATAATGATGTATTGGATGGGGAGGCTGGTGAGGAGAAAAGTGAGGATCAATAGACAATAGACAATAGGTGCAGGAGTAGGCCATTCGGCCCTTCGAGCCAGCACCACCATTCACTATGATCATGGTTGATCATCCACAATCAGTACCCCGTTCCTGCCTTCTACCCATATACCCTGACTCTGCTTTCTTTAAGAGGTCTATCCAACTGTCTCTTGAAAGCATCCAGAGAATTGGCCTCCACTGCCTTCTGAGGCAGAGAATTCCACAGATTCACAACCCTCTGTGTGAAAAGGTTTTTCCCATCTCCGTTCTAAATAGATTATCCCTTATTCTTAAACTGTGGCTCCTGGTTCTGGACTCCAACATGCCTCTAGCATGCCCAAACACTTAATAATCTTAAATGTTTCAATAAGAACCCCTCTTATCCTTCTAAATTGCAGAGTATACGAGCCCAGCCGCTCCATTCTACCAACATATGACAGACCCGCCATCCCGGGAATTAACCTCGTGAACCTACGCTGCACTCCCTCAATAGCAAGAATGTCCTTCCTCAAATTTGGAGACCAAAACTGCACACAATACTCCTGCTGTGGTCTCACTAGGGCTCTGTACAATTGCAGAAGGACCTATTTGCTCCTATACTCAACTCCTCTTGTTAAGAAGGCCAACATGCCATTCGCTTTCTTCACTGCTTGCTGTACCTGCATGATTACTTTCAGATCACGTGAGGTCCATCCTTGTTCTGTTTGGGGGGTGGGGGGGGGGGGCAAGAGTAGACACATGGGTCTTGCTCCTTCCCATTTCCCTCTCTCTGGGTTTTCTTCTTCTCTCCTTATCTGACACCCTTTTGCCTCCTTTTCACATCTAGCCTTTGTCACATTCCACCCATCTGTCAATCAAAAACCTCCTCGTTTCTCTATCCACCTTTCACGTGCCAGGCTTTGTCCCTCCCCTACCTCTCTTTTCTAGCTTTCTGCTTCCTACTCTTATCAGTTTGAAGAAAGGTCCTGACCCAAAAGGTCTCATTCCCTCCACAAATGCCACCTGATCTGCTGCGTTTCCCCAGCACTGTGTTTTGCTCAAGGTTGCAGCTTCTGCAGTTCCTTGTGTCTCAATAAAGGGGCTGTCCCATTTGGGCGACCTAATCTGCGAGTTTAGAAGAGTGTCATTGACCTTCAAACTCGCAGCATGGTCGACACGTGCTCCTAGGAGGTCCTATGAGGTCACTGGAACTCTCCTTCATGCTCGAGGGAAGTTCCCGAATACACGTGGCCTCAGCTAGGTCGTGGAAAATTGTTCAGCATGTTGTAAAATTTGGTTGGCATGGTTCTTTTTGACTCGTAGTGTCGTGGAGTGGGGTCGCTATTTAGTTACAAGCGTTCGAGGGCAGGTCGCCCAAGTGGGACAGGCCCTTAAGTACATGCCACCTGGTTGTTATCTGGTGCGGTGCCAAGGATGAATTACCATGATGGTCAGGCAGTTTCATGGTTGAGGCAGGGCAGGTGGAAATGTTTGGTCATGTCCGGTGTACTAATGGGCATAGATGCAGCATGTTGCTGTCAGTTTCAATCGAGACCTGTGCTGTAGATGGGGCCACAATTCCATTTGTTCATTCTATTAATTTATTGAATTAATTTCTCATTTATTATCCTATTAATTAATATTTCAGGCTCTGGGCATGCTCGCTGGACCTGCATTATTGCCCAATCCTGATTATCCCTGAGAAGTTGTTGGTGAGCCACCACCCTGAACTGTTGCAGTCCTGCATTGAAGGCACTCCCACCATGCTGTTAGAGAGGAAGTTCCAGGAGTTAGGCCCGGTGATGATGGAGGACTGACAATATGTGAGGATCATATGTGATTTGGAGGAGAACCTGTGGTGACCTCGTGCATTGGCTGCATTGTGTGTCTTGGAGGCAGATGGTGGGTTTGAGAGGTGCAGTCAGAGTGAGTAACTGCAGTGTGCCTTTCAGCAGTGATGCAGAGATTGAACATTCAGGGTTGTTGATAGGGTCCCAGTCAAATGGGCTGCTTTATCTTACATGGTAGACATAAAAAGCTGGAGTAACTCAGCGGGACAGGCAGCCTCTCTGGAGAGAAGGAATGGGTAACGTTTTAGGTCGAGACCCTTCTTCAGACTGGTTAGGGATAAGGGAAATGAGAGATATAGACAATGACATAGAGACATGTCTTACATGGTGCTGAGCCTCTAGAGAATTGTTAGCACTTCACTCATCCAGGCAAGTGGAGAGGGTCCCATGACACTTCAGATTTGTGTCAGGAGGTGAGATCCTCTGACCTAAACCGCTACGTTTATGTAGCTGGTCCAGCTGAGTTTCTGGTTAGTGGAGACCACCAGATTATTGGAGGCTTGCTGATGATGTTCTAGTTCAATAGTTTAATGGTTCAATGGTCCTTTATTGTCACGTGTACTGAGGTACAATGAAATTTGATTTACCATACAGTCATACAACAAAAAGCGACAAGATACATAACTACATAAAAATTAAACATAAATAGCCACCACAGCGGCGTGTGAGGATCCCCAGGGAACATAGATAAACGGAGACCCACAGCCATCAGTTCAATGTCTGGGCCACACACATGCTCCTTGACTGTGATGTGACCAGAGTTGTACTGACCGTCGTTACTCTCTCTGCAGTCCCTGTCCGCCCCAACAGTCAGAAAACTGTCTCCACTCACACTGGACTCCGGGATGTCCTCATGGAGCCATGTCCCCGCAAAACACCGAGATCACTGCACTCACGGCACTATCTCCGCACCCTCACAAGTGCAGGGAGCATGTCCATCGTGTTTTTCGGCGACCTCACATCCCCCACTGTGATGGAAGGCAATAGCTTCGTTTTCTCCCGTAGTCGGTCCAATCGAAATATCCGCAGTCGCCGATCGAAGCTCCCGCAATCGCCGATCGAAGCTCCCACATCAGGGCGATCGAAGCTCCCACATCAGGGCGATCGAAGCTCCCACATCAGGCCGATCGAAGCTCCCACATCAGGGTGATCGAAGCTCCCACATCAGGCCGATCGAAGCTCCCACATCAGGGCGATCGAAGCTCCCACATCAGGCCGATCGAAGCTCCCACATCAGGCCGATCGAAGCTCCCACATCAGGGTGATCGAAGCTCCCACATCAGGGTGATCGAAGCTCCCACATCAGGCCGATCGAAGCTCCCACATCAGGGTGATCGAAGCTCCCACATCAGGGCGATCGAAGCTCCCACATCAGGCCGATCGAAGCTCCCACATCAGGCCGATCGAAGCTCCCACATCAGGATCGAAGCTCCCACATCAGGCCGATCGAAGCTCCCACATCAGGGTGATCGAAGCTCCCACATCAGGCCGATCGAAGCTCCCACATCAGGCCGATCGAAGCTCCCACATCAGGGCGACCGAAGCTCCCACATCAGGGTGATCGAAGCTCCCACATCAGGGCGATCGAAGCTCCCACATCAGGATCGAAGCTCCCACATCAGGTGATCGAAGCTCCCACATCAGGGTCGAAGCTCCCACTCAGTCCCACATCAGGGTGATCGAAGCTCCCACATCAAGGTGATCGAAGCTCCCACATCAGGGTGATCGAAGCTCCCACATCAGGGCGATCGAAGCTCCCACATCAGGGCGTCTGAAGCTCCCGCGATCGGGGCGGTCGAAGCTCCTGCGGTTGGATGTCCTGCAGTCAATCCCTAACAAAGGGACCGCCAGCTTCACAATGTTCAGGCCGCAATTGGGACAGAGATACGAAAAAGTCACATCTCCGTTGAGGGAAGAGATTAATGAAGTTTCCTTCAACCCCCCCCCCCCCCCCCTCACCCTCACCCCCACATAATACAAAAACTAAAGAGACACTAAAACATACAAGTAAAAACAGACTAAAAACAACAAAAGAGGAGATGAGACAGTCTGGTGGCAAGGCTGCCGTGTACGGTGCCAGCCGGTGGTATGTGAGAATCCGTGGTAGGTGATAGGACTCTCTTTTGCCAGAAATGCTCATTGCCTGGTACCACTGTGGGGCAAATGTCATTTGCCACTTTTCACCCCATGTCCAAACGTTTTCCTGGTCTTGCTACATGGAGGCATGGGCCGTTTCTTTTGCAATGGAATTGAACGTTATGTACTGATTATTGACCATCCCCTGTTCTCACCATATGACGGCAGGAGGTCAATGATGAAGATAGTTGGACTCAGGACACTACCCTGAGGAACTTTGCACTGATGACCATGGGCTTGGATAGCATCACAATGATTGAGCAGTATGGGTAGATGTGCAGCTAGTTCTAGAGCACAGCTCTTTAGGACCACTATTGCGATTTTGCCAGGTCCCATAGCCTTTGCTGCATTCAGTTGCTGTCAGCTATTTTCCGTGGAATGAATCCAAATCTCTAAAATTGTTTTTCTGATGCTGGGATCTCGGGATGAGCTGAGATGGGTTATTGGCTGAAGATGGTTGAGGGCAACGTTGATCGTGTGCTGTTGACCCCAGTAATTGTATTTTGCTGAGGTTATTTCCTGATCATTGGTCACTTCCAAGATGTTTCATTTTGCAGGGAAGATGGAGCAAGGGTAGCACTGTTGAGTTTCAAAGGAAGGTGTTGAGACCTCTTCAAAAAGGTGGATGTTCTACATTGCGAGATCTTTGGCAGTGCCAGTCTAGTCAAATGATAACAGATCCTAAAGCCCTGGTGAAACATGGCTACAAACACCAGACCCAGTGGCAGGTGCTGTACTGTTCAATGAGATGGTTAAAGGGCAAATTCTTGCTGTATTCGAAATTACGTGTGAGCAAAGTGCACCAACAAATTAAAAAATAGAGGGTTAGGTGAAATAAATAGAATGAGCTGAGCCTTACGTGGACTGTAAACTCTTTGCAGAGCCATTAATGTTAGTTTTGAACTAACCGTTGTGCAGCTCCAATGAAGATTGATCGTTTGAATTACACCAACGTCAGAAGAATATGCCGCAACTAACCAGCTGTCTCTAGAGATTAGCTGGACCACAAACCCCCACCGTGACAACACAGAGCTCATTTTCAGTTTGTATCTTTGAAGTGAGATGCCAGTGAGAGGGAGAATGGAAGTCAGACAGATGGATTGAGAGGACTGATGGTGAAAGTGCTCTGCCAATTATTGCAAATTAATTCAGGGCAAATATATTGTGTGTATCAGCAAAGAGGGGCCGACTGGTGGGAGATTAAGAAAGCTCATGTAGAGAGTTAATCGATATCAAAATAAATCATCACAATGTTATTGAAAAAAACTTGCTATGGCATTTCATTAAGCATTAAAGATAAAGTATGGAAACTGTGAGCCAAGTGCAAGGAATAGTGATTGGGCCTGGAGATGAGTAGTGCTAGCACTTCACCAAAGGGGGAAGTTTTCCTGAACGTTGTGATGTCTTGACATTTTAGAACAGAGTTCAGACCATTTGCTGTGATGCAGATGCTGCTCTTTGACCGCACCCTGTTACGTGGACCACCGTTCTTCCCCTCCCCTCTTTCACACCAACCTCCTGCTGTCTATCCACCCCCCCCTCTCCTAGCCCACTGATGGCCTGAGTTGATTTTTTTATACAAAAGAACGCAATGAAGTGGTATAATTCAGCGGGTCAGGCATCATCTCTGGAGAACATTGATAGGTGACGTTTCAGGTCGAGACCCTTCTTCAGATTGATTGTAGGAGGGCTGGGGGGGGGGGGGGGGGGGAGAAGAAAACTAGAATGAGAGGCAGAACAAAGTTTGTCAGGTAATAGGTGGACACAGGTGAGTCAGTGGTGACAGTGGTAGGCCAGGCCTGGAAGCGGCCGAGGAATATCCTTCTTAGAAAAAAAAATCATTGCAAATGTTTGAAAACACTATCATGCCTCACAGAACAAAATTTTACCCTAGTTGGCTTCAGTAAATTTAACAATAGCCATTAAAGGCTTGCGCAGAGGTAGATTTTGGAGGGAGATTTCCAAGATTTAAGGTAAACTCTAATCAACGAGCAAGTTTCTGTCTAATACCATCAAAGTCAGGATTGCCTCAATTCAGAATTTTAACTTGTGGGCCCACCATGTCTTTATCTGGAACTATCTTAAAGCTAATAGAACAGTGACCGCTGGTCCCAAAAGATCTGCCCACCAACACTTCAGTCACTTGCCCTTCCCAATTTCCTAGGAGTTGATTCTGCTTTGCCCTCTTCCATGTAGAGCCCTCTACATATTCTCTGAGGAAACTTTCAAAACCTGAACACATTTTACAAATGCCACCCCGTCCACGCCTTTGGCACTATGACAGTCACAGTCTCTATTGGGGAAGTTAAAATCCCGCATTATGATTACTTTATTGGCCTTGCAGCTGTCTGTGGGCATATTTGCTCCTCCAATTCTTGCTGCCTGTAGTACACTCCCAACAAGGTGATCATCCACTTTTTATTTCTTAGCTCCACCCATATAGACTCAGCTGGTCTCCCAGCAATAGGGAGGATGTCATTAAGCTGGAAGGGATGCATGAAAGATTCATGAGGATGTTACTGGTGCTGGGCAGATTGAGTTACAAGGAGAATGGATAGGCTGGGACATTTTTTGAAGCTTAGTAGACTGAGGGATGACCTTTATAGATGTTTATAAAATCATGAAGGGGTTACAGATAATGTGGATGGTCACAGACATTTTATTCTGGGTAGAGGAGTGTAAAACTAGATCGCACAGGTTTAAGGTGAATGGAGAAAGATTTAAAGAGGACCTGAGGGGCACATTTTTTAACACAGAAGGGGGTGGGTTTGTGAGAGGATCTGCCTGGGGAGGTGGTGGAGCTGGGTACAATTCTAATGTTTAAGAGAAATTTGGACATCATTGGAAGCCCACTGCCCTGGCAGTGTGATTAAACAGATACCTGGTTTAATCCTGCAATGGGTATGAATGCAGAGCCTCCACCGAGTTAAACTGAAGTTGTTATGATACAGAATGTGCACAAAAAGCAGATGGCAATTACTTCTAACTTTGGCTGAATGGCTCGATGTTTGTGGCCATCGATAAGGGTAATTGTTCAGCCAATAAAAATTGAAACCTTTTGACCCAAGGTGCAGCTTTGAGAGTAAAGTCTTATCACGTGAAAATGAAAATGATCACCAAAGAGAAAGTAAATGATTACATGGAATGGTCCACACAGACTGAGCATTGTTCAACACAGAAACTGAAAGCCAAAAACTTCCCATTGACAGAGATTAACGGAGCACAGCCTAATGTGAACAAAAATGTCAAGGTGGATTGAAAGATTTGCTCCCTGATTTAAAATGCAGTTCTGTATTAAACTGAGTGAATTAAGCAGAATAGTACCAGTTCTGCCTGCTCCCAAACGTAGCCATAAACCGATTTAAACATGCCATTCTTGTGGTACAAATTGATTAGCTTTGTTGGGCAGTGAAGCAGTGAAACAATACTGTCTGAGACAAAGCAACCTGCTCAATCGACACACAATCTGCCTAAATATTCAGTCTTCCTGCCACTGACACACCATCGCTGCAGTGTGTCATAGAGTTAGACTCATAGAGTGATACTGTGTGGAAACAGGCCCAACCTGCCCACACCCGCCAACATGTCCCAGCTACACTAATCACATCTGCCTGCGTTTGGTCCATTTCCCTCCAAACTTGTCCTATCCATGTACCCGTCTAACTGTTTCTTAAACGTTGGGATAGTCCCAGCCTCAACTACCTCCTCAGACAGCTTGTTCCATACACCCACCACCCTTTGTGTGAAAAAGTTACCCCTCAGATTCCTATTAAATCTTTTGCCCTTCAACTTGAACCTACGTCCTCTGGTCCTTGATTCCCCTCCTCTGGGCAAGAGTTTCTGTGCATCTACCCGATTTATTCCTCTCATGATTTTATAGACCTCTATAAGATCATCGCTCATCCTCATGCGCTCCAAGGAATAGAGACCCAGCCTACTCAACCTCTCCCTATAGCTCACACCCTCTAGTCCTGTCAACATCCTCGTGTGTACCAGCTATACAGTGCACTGCAGTCACTAACACAGGATACTCTGACAGCACCACCCAGACCTGAGAGATCTCCCACTAAGGCCAAGAACAGCAGATGCAGGGGACCGCCCCCAGATGCAGACTCCCCTCTTAAGAGTACAAGCATCCGGATTGGGGAATATGTCGCCAGTGCTTTATCATCATTCTAGCGGCTTGTACTCTAGAATTTAGAAGATTGAGGGGGGATCTTATAGAAACTTACAAAATTCTTAAGGGGTTGGACAGGCTAGATGCAGGAAGATTGTTCCCGATGTTTGGGAAGTCCAGAACAAGGGGTCACAGTTTAAGGATAGAGGGGAAGTCTTTTAGGACCGAGATGAGAAAAACATTGTCAAAACAGAGAGTGGCGAATCTATGGAATTCTCTGCCACAGAGGGTAGTTGACGCCAGTTCATTGGCTATATTTAAGAGGGAGTTAGATGTGGCCCTTGTGGCTAAAGGGATCTGGGGGTATGGAGAGAAGGCAGGTACAGGATACTGAGTTGGATGATCAGCCATGATCATATTGAATGGCGGTGCAGGCTCGAAGGGCCGAATGGCCTACTCCTGCACCCATTTTCTAGGATTCTATCATTTGGTCGAATTCCTAGAACTCCCTCCTCAACAACACTGTGGGAACATCTTCTGAAGAAGGGAAAAAAGCATAATTTTATTTTGGTATATCATATGATCTGAGATGGAACTCCAGTGTTCTGAGTTGATGTTTGAGTATTTTTCATGTACACTTGGCTCTCTGTAATGGGGTGACCAGAACTGTTTGCAATACTTCAAATGTGGCCTAACCAAAGTGCTATAGATCTGCTTCTTTACTTCCTAACTCTTATATTCAATGCCCCAAGCAATGAAGGCAAGCATATCATACCCCTTCTTTACCACCCTACCTAATTGTGCTGCCACCGTTAGTGAGCTGTGAACTTGAACACCACGATCCCTCTGCACATCAATGCTGTTAAGGGTCTTGCCATTAACTGTATACTCACTCCTTACATTCAACCACCTAAAGAGAACGCCTCACACTTCCTTGTGTTAAACCTCATCTGCCATTTTTCCACCCATTTCTGCAGTTGATACGCTGTATCTTCTGAAAGCATTCCTCAACTCCTCCAATTTTGGTGTTTTGTTAGCAAACGTACTCACCAAGACATCTACATTTATGTCTAGATCATTTATAGATAGCACAAACAGCAGAGGTCCCATCACAGATTCCAGTGGAACTCCACTGGTCACAGACCTTCAGCCCGAAGATCTACCTTCCACCACAACCCTCTGTCATTGTGAATCCCGTACATCTTAATCTTTTGGATCAGCCTACGTTGAGGTACCTTATCAAAAGCCTTACTATAATTGATGTATGCAAGATCCACTGCCTTACCTTCATCAATCTCCTTTGTCACCTCCTCAAAAACCCAATAGACTTAGCGAGACATGACCTGCCGTGTATCCTGCCATGCTGGATATCTTTAAGTAACCCATTCTCTTCCAAATGGGAGAGAATTATCTTCAATAATTTCCCTACCACTGATGTGAGGCCCACTGAATGCTCTTGACATTCTTTCTAAAAGAAATGAAATACAGTACATTGACCACTCTCCAGTCCTCTGGGACCTCGCCTGTGCCGAGAGAAAAAAACTTTCCTCATCAAGGCCCCCACAATCTCCTCTCTTGCCCCCCTCAATATCCTGGGATAGATCCCGACCAGCCCTGGGGACTTATCTACCTTATCTTTGAGCACTCCTACCTTCTCCCTTGTCAACCTCTAATGCTTTATAAAATGGTATTATATGCATTACATATGCATTGCATTATTTAGAGAAAGTTGGGCTAATGAATTATCTCATATATATAGCAAGGAAATCTGAAGTGGCATGCTTTGGGATTAATTTGCTGCTTTGCGTAACCTCTGAAAGAGGTGCGGAGTGGACCACACATGCTGGTGCCTCAAATCCTGTGACGCTGTGGGTATATGGGACGAGCTGCCAGAGGAGCTAGTTGAGGCAGGTACTATCATAATGTTTGAGACATTTGGACAGGTACATGGATAGGATAGGCTTAGAGGGTTATGGCCCAAGGGCAGGCAGGTGGCAGTGTAGATGGGGCATGTTGGTCAGCTTGGGCAAGTTGGGCCGAAGTACTGGTTTCCATGCTGTATGACTCTTATGACTTTATGAACCGTTTCAAAGCTGAGTGACCAAAGTTCATTAGATACATAATTTTCTAACTTTATTGTGCCTGTCTCCTATTAAATAAATAACGTTTCCTCCCTCGCCTGCAGCAGATAGTCAAGGAGTTGTGTAAGATCAATTAACGTTTTAATGAAAGATCATGCAACATTAGCAGCTTCAAAGCCAGAATCATCTGTCACCAGGGTACATGAGATACCACGAGACGCACTTTAGGTAATGGGGCTGTCGAGACTTTGACTGATGTCCTTCCACTGTGCTGTCAAAGGCATCTTACCTGTCCTTGACATGAGCCCCATCCGTCTGGATATTGTGTGGCCTTTGACAGAAACTCAATAAGTTGACCTCTCTAGCCCAGGGTCAAATAAGGGGATGAAATGCCGCATGAACCACTGTGCCTGGTGCTGTGCGTTCCAGGGTGATCAACGGCCAACGGCCAGCATGGTTTCTCTTTGGTGGAAGTGGTCCCCTTGATTTGCAGGTCCTGCCACTGCTACACAGGATGACGGAATGGAAGGCTGTTTTAAATGACAGGAGTATCCTTGAGTTAGAGGGCTTGTGGGAAGGCCATGACAGGCTTCCACTGGCAGGAGTACCAGTGTGTTGTCCAGGGAGAGGGCAACAGAGTCCTTCCATACAGAGCCACTGATAATCCCAGGAACCAGTGCTTGGATTACATCGGGCAGCTTTAACAAATATCAATGATTCTTCCAGTTTGACACATTAACAAGGAATCACAGGAGAATCGAGCGGCTGGTTAGCATAAAATGGTGCAATATCTTTAATTGGGAGCTGGAATATTGAGTGAAACTTTAACAATTTTTGCAACGCATGTAAAATATAATTTCAAATTTTATTATTAATTAATGTAATGCCTGGATTTATGGCAGATTGGTATATGGTTTCATAATTAATTTTTTGATTTAACATAAGAGACAGATTAATATGGGAAAAAGTTAAGTTTGAAACATCAATCCACTATTGTTGGACCTATCCTGGCACTGTTGGTGGGATGCTGAAGATTGGTCCATAGGAGGTTTGGGTTCAGGAGGTAAAGTGGATCATAGACTGGGGCATGGAATTGGGAATATGAAACGTGGGTGGTGTCCAGCTGGGGAGGAAGAAGGCTGAATGTGATGGTCACTATATATTCAAAGTGTCCCTCAAAGATGAGGGGGCAACTTGGGCGAGTCGGATGTGTGTCCTTCTATGGTTGATAATGAGAACACACCTGATGACAAGAGGGCACACAGTATTTATCGTCTTTGGATGAAAATCATGAAGAGGTACAGTCTCATCTTCAAACTGCTGGAGAAAAGAACTGTGAATTGTGATCCAGGATCGCAAAGGTGGGTTAATTACTTTTCCAATCAGTGTAACAAATCCAGGAAAAATCCTCAGCAAAAGTAGTCAATAATACAGGGCACTTTGCCTGACCTTTTGAAGAGGGAATTTTTGCACGCGGGCACAGACGTCATCGGCTGTCCTGCACTTGTCCAAATACCTTCACGGTTTGGTGTTTGGAAGTTCTTACTGATATGAAGCCAGAATCTGAAACTAGTCTTTATCTTCCTTTCAAGATCGCTTCCTGTCGTTTGAGCAGGTGTGAAGGAGATTGGAATACCTCTTCTGTGATAAAGTACTGCTAAATGCAAAGATACCTTTGGTTGTTTTGGACCTATTGTAGAAAAATACACCGACAATGCCGTTCATCTGTCAATCTTCTCCACTCCACCATTTCTACCCTCCGCTCGACACCACCCATTGTACGTAATTATACAACATTGAACAGTGCAGCACAGGAACAATGTTTGTGCCGAGCAAGATCTTGTTGGATGGTGAAACGCGAGTCTAGTCTAGTTTAGTTTTGGTTAGTTTAATTAGTTTTGTTTAACAGTACAGAAGCACAGCTGATAGAGCTGCCACCTCACATTGCCAGAGACCTGGGTTTGACCCTGACTACAGGTGCTGCCTGTACGGAGTTTGTATGTTCTCCCTGTGACTGCGAGGGCTTTCTCTGGATGCTCCGGTTTCCATACTCCAAAGACGTACACGTTTGTAGGATAAATGGCTTCTGTAAATTGTAACTAGTCCCTGGTGTGTAGGATAGTGTGAATGTATGGGGTGATTTCTGGTCGGAGTGGACTCAGTGGGCAAAAGGCCTGTTTCCACATTGAATCTCTAAAGTCTAAAGTAAAGTCTAATTCCTGAAGCAGGGACTCAATTTGAAATGTTGAAAGTTCCTCCAGCCTCTGCCAACAGATGATGTTGATCCTCTGTGTTCCAACAGCATATTGTTGTATTCGATCCATGCATCATGTCCGGCCACTGTACCATCTGTGCTGCCCAGTGAGTTTCCTCTGGGTGCTCCGGTTTCCTTCCACTTCCCAAAGACATGCGAGTTTGTAGCTTACTTGACCTCTGCAACATTGTCCCTAATATGAAGGGAATGGATAGAAAACTTGAATAAGATAGAACTAGTGTGAATTGGTGATTAATGGCCAGAGTTGACTCGGTGGGCCGAAAGGCCTGTTTCTACACCTGATCACTAAACACAATTTCATCTCCTGAAGGAGATTTCTATATAAATATTTGATTCTAAAGATGATAAAAGATTTTAATTTAACTTCATTACTCGACTGTTATAATCGGGAGAAGCTCTTAAATATTTGCTCTCTCCTGCACCCATGTTACAGGGACGCTGTGGTCTATTGGAGCAGCTGATCAGCCGAATGCCTCTCTATTTGACTTTGGTCAATTGGTTCTGCCTATTGCTTCATCAAAGTTAATTGGAAGAGATGCTGAAAGGAATGGGACACTGATGATCTGTTTCACCTGTCTTATGATGTGTACAACTTGAGTGAGAGCCATGAAGTTATGGAATTACATACAGCACAAAAACAGGCCCTTTGGCTCACCATGTCTGTACTGACCATCAAAACACCCTTTTACGCAAATTCTATGGTTATTCATTTTTGAAAACTTCTTCCCACATTTTTATTTACTCCCTCCAGATTCTAACACTCATTTACACTAGGGGCAATTTACAATATCTTGACCTGGGTGGAAAATGGAGCACCCGGAGGAAACCTCCTGTCGCAGGGATAATGTGACATAATGTGACTCCATACAAAAAGAATCCAAGGTCAGATTGAATCTGGGTCTCAGGAATGCGTAAAAGTGAGCATTTTGACACATTTGCTGCCTAAAATTAAATGTGTATGTGTCTTTGAGTTAACTTTGTTCTATATTTTTTTCAAACATGAGTAGTAATTAGAAGCCGCCAATTTCTCGATGAAGAAAGGCAAGCGGATACTGAGTATATGCAATGGTGTATTACATTGCTGCCCATGAGATCTTTCCCTACCAGCATGCGATTGCATGCGGCAAACGTGACCTAACATGGTCGCTTGAGCCGTACGGCCTTGCAGGGCCGGTCCCACTTCGATCGCCGGAGCCGTATGGAGTTGTGCGGGGTTGGTCCCGACATCGAGCGGGGCGCCGAAAAATTGACAGTTAAAAAATTCCGCGCAGCAACGGTCTGCCGGCCCTCAGCCGCATTGAGGCCGCACGCAACACCTCAACGTCGTACAGAGCGTCTTGATGCCGTACACAGCGCCTTGACGGCGTATGCCTAGCACGTGGCGTTGCGCGGTGATGTCACCGCCCGGCATGCCGTTGCACGATGACGTCACCGCCCGACGCCGTGCGACGTCCAAATCCAGTCGGCCCGCCTCCTGCCCAGCTGATTGGTGAGTATGATGTCGGGACCATCTCCATACGGCTCCGCGGTTGGAAGTGGGACAGGCCCCGCGAGGCCATACGCCTCAAGCCACCACGTTTGGTCACACTCGCTGCATGCAGTCGCATGCTGGTGGGACAGGCCCTAAAGTAATGGTTGTCGTTTTAGGCTGAGACCATCATCAGGAATTTAATTGATTGTTGTTGCTGGGTATTTGATTGGCAGCTGGAGTGTAGGGTGTAAGAGGTGTGAAATTGTATCTCCATGTTTGCGTGTCTGGAATTGTATCTGTTTCTCAACCTGTGGAGTGCATTCCCTGTAACCCTACACCTTTTTGTTTACATTTCAACATTCTTTCCACAGACCATTCTTACAGTTCTCTGTTCCAGCAAGTAGTCAAGTGTTTTCATTTAGTATATTGTTAATCAAGCTACTTATTGGCACTTGAACTTTTTTTTTTTTTGGAATGACACTAAATACTGTGAAACAGAATGGTCAGTTCCCAAACTAAAACTTGCCAGAACTCACCTGATGGAGAATGAGGAATTAGCAGTTGTGGTCCATGTTAGTACTGGTAAATCGGAGAGGAGGAGGGATGAGATCCTGCCACACGTGAAAGAAGTTAAAAAAACAGGACCTCAAAGTTAGTAATCTCAGCATTACTCCCAGTGCCATGTTTGGGCCAAGGAGATCCATGAGTGGTGGGGCTATAGTCCAGAAGAAAGGGTTTTAGTGTTTTGAGAATTTGGGACAGATTGTGGGGCAGGTAGGAGCAGAACAAATGAGATGGATCACACCATCGTGACATGAGGGGGATTAGCTGGTGCATTTTGGGAGGGTTTTAACTAGCTTGGCAGGCAAATGGGAACAAGAGAAGAGCTGGGAAGGAGAAAACCAAAGCTGGAAATACAAGTTTGAAATGTCAAAAGCAAAATAAACAGGCAACTGAAACAAAGGCCACATTCAATGGGATCAAACTACTGCTGTCTATTTGTGTCTATCTTTTGTATATACCAGCATCCGCAGTTACTTTCTACACGTACATGTCCAAATATCCTTTTAAGACCCGACTCGCAGTGTATTCAACGTTGCGGGGGAACAGTTTGTGTTAATATAATTAAAATTCTGAAAATGAGAAGATTTTTACCAAATAACTTTTATTTTTACGAGGATGTTTCTGTAACCGGTTTCCGTCTCCGCACTATTATCCTATGGGATCTTTGGTGCGGAGACGGAAGCCGGTTACGGAAATGGGGCCTTAAATTACCCATGAATCTGCCCATGACCGTACTACATCTTTTTCGTCGAGTGGACTATCTTGCCCGCTAAAAGATCTTTGATCTCGACAATCAGCTCAGATCTCCCACTGAATTGACAGTCGAGAAAGAGAGTCCACTTTTTAAAGAGAGTCCACATCTAATTTTCTCCCTCTTTCTCTGAAAGTCATTGCATTTAAACCTGCCTTTGAGTCTAGCTGCGGTGCAATTTCTGTACCTTTCTAAACTTCACATGAGTTCAAAGCTTAATTGCTATATGGCATACAGTTTTTTTAATTTCCAACAAACATTCATTGTTTGAAGTCTCGCTATTCCCAGCCCCATCAATACTGAATGGATTTGTGAATAATTAAACCCTGAACACACCTTGAAAAGCATGCGATGTAAACAAGTCATGTGATGGGGCTCAATATTGCCATTCCCATCCTCTACTCGTGCAACTTCAGCTTCATCTATTCAGCCTAATTGAAGGCTTCACAATGAGAGTGGGCTCACATTGTCACAGCAGGGTTGCTGCAGTGGCAACTGATTGTAATCAATCCTCTCCAGATATTACATGTCGTTCCTTCCTATCCCAACCATGGACTTACCCTTGGCAGAAATGTCAGTCTAATCTTTCAAGAGAGAAAATTAGTCATCAGCAGTTGTCCAAGGTGATTAGCATACTTTAATTCCAAATCAGATCTACATCTCCTCATTAATATCAGCCAGATTAAAGCCACTTTACTGATCCTGCACCCGAAGCTCTGTCCCATCCATGCACCTCTTTCTTGCTCAGGATTGCGAGCTATAGACAGAGCCACGGGCAATGAGTCTGCTGAGGCGAATGGCAGCACAGAGCCAAACCTCCAAGGTCTGAGATGAAGCACTATTGAAAGGTTTGTGAAGATGTTGGTTTCAAACAAACCATATTGAGAGTAACTAAATCAGAACTGCAGATGCAGAAACCTTGCTGGGAGAACTCAACATGTCAGGCAGCATGTGAGAAGGGAATGGCTAGGTGATGTTTCAGGTCAGGAAGGGAGCCGACTCAAAACTCTGCCTATCCAGTTCACCATCAGATGCTGCCTGACCCGCTTATTTCCTCCAGCACTTTGTGTAGAGCACTGATGATCCAGATGGAGATGTACCAGTTTACACTGAGAATTTGACATATGAACATCGATTAAATGTAATTTGGGTGCTTTATTTCCATCAGTATCTCTACCATGCATATATGTAGCTTTGATTCACCACCTTGTTCTGGTGAAGCATCTTCGGGTCAGAGTTTGGTGTGTGTTTTACAACTCTACACGTACAGTCAGCACTGTAGAGTTAGAAAGTTGTTCCGTGTCTGATCTTAATCTCCAATGTATACTATCTGGTGAGCACAGAAAACTCAGTGTGTATAATCTACAGTTGTGTGTAACATGACTGTTCTAAACCTACAACATTATTTGCTTTTTTCTTTCATGTACAATGACTATTGCAAAACAAAATCCAAATCCCACTGTCAGGTGCATAGCTCTATAATCTTCTTCATTGTCAATGTATTCATCATTGTCTCATGCCATAACCTGTCCTGTATCTTCCTGTCATTGTCCTGCTAGCTCTTTAAATTCCTCTTAATTTTGCCCACTGCCGCATTACATTTTAACAAAGGGCAAGAACGGTTCAGGTGACCCGAGGAAGCAGCTGTGCTTTTATGCTTTTGTGTCTTCTGCCCGATGGGAGAGGAGAGAGGAGGAATGAACTGGGATGAAAATGGTCCTTGATTGTGTTGACTGCTTTTCAGAGGTTGCATGTCAGTGGAGTCTATGGTGAGGAAGCTGGGCTGTGTGAAGGACTGGGCGACATTCATAACTCTGTAATTTATTGGTGACTTGGGCAGAACTGTGCCAAATCAAGCTCTGATGCATCCCAATATGTTGCTTTCTACAGACCATCTGTAAAAGTGTTGTTCGAAACATGCCGAGCTTTCTTAGTGTTCGGAGGAATTAGAAGTTCGTAAGAAAGAACTGCAGATGCTGGTTTAAATCGAAGGTAGACACAAAATGCTGGAGTAACTCAGCCGTTGAGGCAACATCTCTGGAGAGAAGGAATGGGCGACGTTTCGGGTGGAGACACTTCTTCAGACTGAAGAAGGGTCTCGACCCGAAACATCACCCATTCCTTCTCTCCAGAGATGCTGCCTCACCCGCTGAGTTACTCCAGCATTTTGTGTCTATCGAGGAATTAGAAGTCTTTTCTTGGCTGTAGTTTCAATGTGGTTGTTCCAAGGTAAATTGTTCGTGATATCTATGCAGAGGAATTCGAAGCTCTTCGTAAGTTCATAAGTCAGAGCAACAGAATTAGGTCAATCAGCCCATTGAGTTTACTCTGCCATTCAATCCTGGCTGATCTCTCTTTCCCTCTCAATCCCATTCGCCTGACTTCTCCCCGAAACCTTTGACATTCTTACTAATCAAGAACTTGTCAAACTATGCTTTAAAAATACACAAAGAATCAATGTCCACAGCTGTCTGTGGCAATGTATTCCACATATTTACCACCCTCTGGCTCGAGAAATTCCTCATCATCTCCTTTCTAAAGGTAGGTCCTTTAATTCTGAGGCTGTGCCCTCTGGTCCTAGACTCTCCCACTAGTGGAAGCATCCTCTCCACATCCTCTCTATCCAGGCCTTTCATTGTTCAGTAAGTTTCATTGAAGTCCCCCCCTAATCCTTCCAAACACTAGCGCGTGCCAGCCAGAGCTGTCTTTATATGTTAATTTAATCATTCCCGGATCATTCTCGTGAACCACCACTGAACACTCTCCAATGCCAGCACGTCGCTCCTCAGGTATGGGGACCAAACCTGCTCACAATACTCTGAAGAATAGTCTGAAGAAGGGTCTCGACCCGAAACGTCACCCATTCCTTCTATCCTGAGATGCTGCCTGTCCAGCTTAGTTATTCCAGGATTTTGTGCCTATTTTTGGTGTAAACCAGCATCAAATGCAGTCTGACCAGTGCCTTAGTATTACATCCCGGCTTTAATATTATAGTTCTCTCAAAATGAATGCTCATATTACATTTGTCTTCCTTACTTCAACTTGCAAATTAACCCTTTGGGAATCCTGCACTAGTACTTCTAAGTCCCTTTGCACCTTCGATTTCTTAATCCTCTCCCCATTTAGAAATTAATGTACGCCTCTATTCCTACTACTGAAGTGCACGACCGCACACTTTACTATCCCGTATTCCATCTGCCACTACTTTGCCTACTCTCCCAACTTGTCCAGATCCTTCTGCATGCTCCCTGCTTCCTCTACACTACCTGCACCTCCACCTACAAAACCATCAGTACCATCATAAGAAGGGTCTCGACCCGAAATGTCACCTATTGCTTTTCTCCAGAAATGTTGCCTGGAGAAATTCTTTAATCCAGATTTGTCACACAAGACCTCCCCTTTACAAAACCATACTGACTTTGGCCTGTTTTATCATGTGCTTCTATGTACTCAGAAATCTCATCCTCTATAATGGACTCTAAAATCATATTGACTCCTAAAGTCAGGCTTACTGGCCAATAGTTTCCCCTCTTTTGCCTTGCTCCCTTCCTGAACAGTGAAGTAACAGTGTTGTAATTTTCCAGTCCTCTGGGACCACTCCTGACTCTGGTAATTCATGAAAGATTAATATTAATGCCTCCACAATTTCTAAAGCTGCCTCTGGGGTGTAGTCCATCTAGTCCCAGTGAGGGAGGCAACAGACCATCCTGGAGACCCATTTGCAGACCATAGAATCTCTGGTCTGTCCCCCTGACTATAGAGTTTCTTATCACTATTATTCTGCCTGACCTCACCCTACCCAGCTGTGCTTCAGAACCAGGCCTTTTGCCACAATCCTGGCTGTCGCTGCTCGCCCATGAAGGGTCATCCCCCACAGTATCCAAAGTGGTGGACCCCTTTTTCAGGGGAATGGCTACAAAAGATTCCTGAACTCTCTTCCTGCTCCATTTCCTGGTGGTCACCCATCGATTCTCTGTCTGCACCTTAGGTACAATCATCTCTTAATAACTCCTATCTATGACTTCCTCAATCTCCTGGATGAGCCCAAGGTCATCCAGCTGCCACTCCAGTTCCTTAATGCGATCTTTACAGAGCTGAACATGGATGCACTGCCTGCAGAAGCAGTCCTCGGAGGCACTGAATGTCTTCCTGAGTTCCCATAGGTCAGGAACACCATTATACTAGCTTCCATCCCACCTTACCAGGACCAAGTTGCGCTCTGAAACAAACAGAAAGTGACAGAACAAATCTTATCCTCCATTCACCCTTGCTGGAGCCTTCTCACAATGAAGCCTCTTGAGCCAAAGCCTCAATGCCCCACTCTCACTCTGTCCACTCCCACTGTGGCCACTCTCACTATGGATGCTTCACTTAGGCTTCCTCTTGACTATCTTTACTTTGCCACCATTGATACTGATTGGAACATGTACACCGCTTCGCTTCCTGAAGACAGAAACTAGCTCCTTTCTCGTGCTGACATAAGGGTAGGGTCATTGTCCTGACACCATGTTACTTAAGCTCCCTCGCTCCTTCCCATACTCTGTCTCACCATTGTTTGAGATTCAGCTCCCTACTGCGGCGTTATGTGCACACTTGTAAGTAGATGTGCCAACAGAGAACATTACAGCTTGTGCTAGGCAAGATGAGCCTCCGCATGCAAACCAATCTGTATATGCGAAAGGCAGTTCAAGAGCGAGCAGCAGGAAGTGTACAGTTATGGACATGCAGCAAGTTATCATCCTCTCCACCCCTTGTTGTGTGCCTGTGTATTATTCTGGTTTCTGTACTCATCTTTAGTCATCATTCTCATTTCCATGCTGCAGTTTTTTTTTCAATTTCAACATGTATCAATTCGGACATCACAATCAGCATTCGTGAAATCATACGCAGGATATACTCTGTTGCTAGGCATACCGAAACAAGAGTCAGAGTGGCAACAGTCATGAGTGTTTAATTGTCATATGCACTGGCAATGGAACAATGACATTCTTACTTGCTGCAGCTTAAAGGGCCTGTCCCACTGTATGAGGTAATTCAAGGGCTCTCCCGAGTTCTCCCCTGATTTGAGCTTGTGTAATGTACGTAGCAGGTACGTAGGAGCTTGTGGATGTCACATAGCGGCTCGTGACGTTTTTTCAACACTGCAAAAAATGTCCACGTGTAAAAAAATATTAGTGATGAAATAAATGCTTACTTTTTACTCGTACGAGCCGCTATGTACCCGCTACGTACATTACACGAGCTCAAATCAGGGGAATACTCTTGAATTACCTGGTACAGTGGGACAGGCCCTTAACAGGTCATGTTTCCAACATGATCTTTGTGTAAGCTCTTGAAAAATTGCCTTGTGGACTGTGCAGTGCTGCTGCTCATTGTAAACTCCACCACCCTGTCAGCCTTCATTATGTTGGGTTATGTGGAAATCTTGAAAAAAAACAGGCACTTTCCTTGACTTGAATGCAACCTTTGAAGTGACCATTGCCTTGTGTGTGCTCATTGACAGAGAAATGCACCTCTTGTGACCTCTTTCAAATGGACTCCTTTGCAACACATGACCCAGTACCGTGGTGACCTGACTATTGAGTTATGGGATTAATAATCCAGAGGCCTGCACTATCAAACGAGAAATATAAATTCAATTTACATCACAGCAGCTTTAAATTCAGTTTATAACCTAGATCAATCAGTAATCTTAATACAGTGAACCTTCATTTTAACAGACCCCTTGATGATAGATTTTGTTTATAGCGGATTAACCTGTTGACGGCTGCCCGCGCCACCTCAGCCTTAGACCGCTTCCAGGCAGCAATTGCTGCTGCTGCCGACCCTCACCTGCACTCTGGCAATCCACGGGCCGTTTCTTGCCCCTCCCCCCAGCTCTCAACAAGCCTGGTCCATCAACGCATCTGGACTCTAGGCCTAGTTCCAGACCGAGGGTCTGAAGAATAGTCTCAACCCAAAACATTGCCTATTCATGTTTTCCAGAGATGCTGCCTGACCTGCTATTCCAGCACTTTGTGTCCTTTTGTGTATTAACCAGCATCTGCAGCTGCTTGTTTCTACTATTCGTACAAACCCTTAGTTGGTTATTGCGGCTAATCAGCAATAATGGACACGGTACCGCCCCTCCCCCCGTCCCGTCCCATCCCGTCCCCCCCTGAACCCCATGGTCCATAATCCATAATAACAAGGGTTTACTATAATGATGATTTAAAAACTATCGAATTGTTGCATTAGATTCAGTGATGCCCTTCAGGTGAATAAACCTGCCATCCTCACTTGGTCTGAGCTAGGAGCCAGATAATCCTCTTAAAATGGCAGCATCACCTTTTCAAGGAGCAATCGAGGGAGGACAATAAACGCTGGCCTTGCTCCTGACCCACAGATCATAAAAATGCTGAAATCAATAATACGGAGATGTGGCTACATAATTGGTAATGAATTTCTATGGTCTGGCCGGATGAAGACATTGAATATAATCCTCCATAAAATTAATGTGTGGCTGATCAAGTCAGACAATCACATGATTTTTAGTCCATCTGCAGAGGACATTGTAATGAAAGACAAAGGTAGAACGAGACCTGGTGTGACCTGAGACCTAGAGGCATTGACGTACTTTCCTGACTGAATTGTTGATATCAATCCTGGCAATCTGCATAAACTGTGCGGTAGATAGGGTTTAAACTAAATAGTGGGGTGGGTGGGTGGGTTCAACAAATTGAAAATGAATGGATAGGATAGTAAGTTTGAAAAGGGATAAGAATCTAAGGTCAGACAAAATGGGGACCAATGTGAGAATACTGAACAGGTACTAAACTGAACAGGTACTGAACTTGGACAGGTTGGGAGAGTGGGCAATGAAGTGGCAGATGGAATACTGTGTTTCAACCTGTGCGGTCATGCACTTTGGTAGTAGGAATAAAGTTGAAGCCTATTTTCTAAATGGGAAGAGGATTCAGAAATCAGAAGTGCAACACTACTTGGGGGCGCTGGTGCAGGATTCCAAAAAAGTTCATTTGTGTGTTGAATCGGTAGTAAGGAAGGCAAATGCAATGTTAGCATTCATTTCAAAAGGACTAGATAATAGAAGCAGGGATGTAATAATGAGGCTTCATCGGGCACTGATGAAAAACTGCATTTGTAGTACAATAAGCAGCTTTGGGCCCCATATCTGAGGAAGAATGTGCCTCGGTGTAGAGGGTCAAGTTTTAAGGGAATAATCCTGGGGATTATTGCGTTTACGTATGTTTAGAATTTACTCATTAGAATTTAGAAGGATTTGGGCTTGGATATAGTAAATGTGGAGAGAATGTTCCCACTGGTGGGAAAGTCTAGGACCAGAGGGCACAGCCTCAGAATAGAAGGATGTAGGTTTAGAAGGGAGATGAGGAGGAATGTATATAGCCAGAGGCTGATTAATCTGTGGGATTCATTGCCACAGATGGCTGTGGAGGCCAAATCTTTGGGTATTTTTAAAGCAGGGATTGGCTTTTGGCGACGAATGCTCCCCTCGTGGCAACACCCAACTCACTGCCATTCACTGCTAATGAAGTGGCTGGTAATAACCAGCGTTTGTTTGATATGTGGCACCAGCATCAGTCCGTGGCTGCTATTGAAAAGATGGCTGATGCAGTCATGATTTCAGTGTGACCAATGGTAGTCCTCACAAAGTGACATTATTATTTCCTTAACATGTGCAGCCCATTCTGTGATGACGAAAAGCTAAGTTATATTAGTTCTGAGGTGTGTTGTATTTCTCAACACCTGCATTTCTCAATCATGGTATTTTTCCTTTACCTTCTCTCTTTAATGCGGGTGGGGCCTCACTTCCATCTTTCCATATAGGTCAGTTCTAATGTAGTTTACATTACTCTCAGACTGGCCAAGTCCCGCACTAGTCTGCTCCATGCAGTCACTCCACATGACTTCATTCATATGTTTGTTTGACACAGATGGGTTGACTGTTCTGCATATGCTGACTGTTAGTGGGTGCGTTCTGAATGTTTGATGCATACCAGTTAGTTGATGCATTCCAACTGGTGTTTGATTTGACGTTTTATGATCTGCGCTCTCATTTGCAGTTTGCTCCTTCGTCGTCCACAAGCGGTGCCATGAGTTTGTCACCTTCTCCTGCCCAGGTGCGGACACAGGACCTGCGTCTGAGGTAAGGTTCCAGGTGCATTCAGGCGTGAGTGGGTTTGTGATGTTCTCAAGGTTGGACTGTGGCTTGTTGGGCAGAGGAAGGACATTGATGGGCAGAATGCAGGGGATTGAAACAAGTGGGCAGTTTCAGAGGATGGAGATTGTTGGATAGTGTGCAGAGGATGAACATGAATGGGCAGCGTGCATGAGGTGGACATCGATGGGCAGGGTGGGGAGGACGGAGACTAGTAGGTGGGGGGGGCTGAGAACGAAGATTGATGAGCAGAGTGCAAAGGACAGAGGCCAGCGGGCAGGGTGGAAAATTTATCTTAGTTTAGTTTAGTTTAGAGATACAGCGTGGAAACAGGCTCTCTGGCCCTCCATGCACCCTGCACATTAACACTACCCTTGGGACAATTTTACATTTGTACCAAACCAATTAACTTACAAACCTGAACCGCACCGTTGATGACCAGAACGACCACCAAAGACCGGAACGTGCCCTGGTCGGCCCGACTCTCCCCACAGGCCTCCCAGGGGACTGCAGTGAAGCCGGGCGGCAAGGCCTGTCTGGGCCAAAGGAGCCTCAGCGGTGGCGGTGGTGGGAGCCTAGGCGGCGGCTGCGGGAGACTTTGCAGCGGATGCCTCAGCGGAAGCGGGAGACTCAGCGGCAAAGTGGGCCTCACAGTCAATGAGGGAGAGGGGAAGACAATGGGGACCCGGTGTGGGGGGCCTGCCATGAGGGACGGTGTAAAAACGAAGGGGACCCGGTGTGTGGGGGGGGGAGGTGCGCTCTAGTTTAGGTCTGTGTTTGTTTGTGTGTTTGGTCATTTGCAGCAGTGAAGGCGCTGTACACACGGCAGCCAGCCAACAGTCGCTTGTCTTTTTCTTTTCACTTTTAATTTCAAGTTTTTGGGTACCTTGTGTGTTGTGACCGTCGGCAGACCAATTTCCCTCCGGCGATGAATAAAGTTTTATCATATATTATCGTTTTTGGAATGTGAGAGAAACCGAAGAACTCAGAGAAAACCCATTCAGGTCACGGGGAGAACGCACAAACTCCGTACAGACAAGCACCCACAGTCAGAATCGAACCCGGGTCCCTTGGCGCTGTCAGGCAGTAGCTCTACCGCTAGGCCACCGTGCTGCCCCAAAGGATGGGGACGAGTGGGCTGAGTCCCGAGAATGAAGACTAGTGGGCAGTCTGACGAGGACAGAGACTAGTGGGTAGACTCCTGAGGCGGAGGCTGGTTGTGGGGGGGGGGGATAGGGGGGAGGGAAGTGAGGGAATATGAGGGATTGTGGGGATATGATTGGTTGTCCACAGAGGCCACCTTGTCACTTACTGCTGATCAATCTGCTGATGTCGACTGTAAGTGCATCGGAACTAACTGACGACAAGCGGTGAACGTGGGAGATTGCAGGTGTGGTTAACACTCCAGCGTGTGATGGGAAAGTTGATGAAGATTGTCACTGGCAGGCATCCAGTGCTGATGAAGACAAGTTCTGATTTGTGACATTAACAACCTGTTTAAAATTTTCTGCAGATGCTGTAAATCTAAAATAAAAAGAGAAATACTAGGAACTCATCAGGTCGGGCAGCATCTGTGGAGAGAGTCTTCTGACAAAGAGACTCTGATCTGAAACAGCAACTCTCCCTCTGCAGATGTTCGCTGGCCTGCTGAATGTTTCCAGCTTTACACAGGGTACAAACCTAAAGTTACCAGTCAATGTGGTATCAACACGTCTACATCACCCATTTTAACACAAATAATGTTAACCTCTGTTAAATGAACACACTGGTCAAACGTGCAGAATCATTTGTCTCTGCTTCTGCCTTCAATGCATTTCGCTCCATTTTATTGTGAACAAGGAAATGTGACTGCAAATTGCTTCATTTTCACAAGCAACCATTATCACTAAAATTAGCAACTGATTAAAATCTTTACCAAAGATAGACACAAAAAGCCGGAGTAACTCAACGGGAGAAGGCTGCATTTCTGGAGAGAAGGAATGAGTGATGTTTTGGGCCGAGACCCTTCTTCAGACTGGTTAGAGATAAGGGAAACGAGAGATATCGCAGAGAGGGAGCAGCTAGAGAGGATGTTGACGACCTTGAGATTTTGTATGTCTACTTTGAAGAAGCTCTCCCCTTCTCTCCAACGAGTGTTCTGCAACATCCTCTCTCACTGCTTGGGGGCCTCGGGACTTCTGTTGATGAGACGATCTTGACTCCCATAGCCGGCGGCGTTTGGGCCCCCCGCGTCGGGGCGATCAGCTACCGCATCGGGGGGATGTCAGCTCCCCCGTGCCGGGCGATTGGAACCTGGGTCGGGGCTTGTTGAACCTCTGCGTCGTTGGAGCTCCCGACACGGCCTCTCCCGGGATTGCGAGCTCTCAATGTAAAGTCCACAGGCAAGGGATCAGCTTCGATGTTAAGTCCATGCCCCGTGGTAGGGCCCAAAGTCAGGCCTCCAGCTTCACGATGTTAGGCCGCAGAGCGACCGGTGATACGATCCAGAAAACAGTTGCGTCTCCGGAAGGGTAAGAGATTGAAAATAATGTTTCCTCCGACCCCCTCCCCCTCCCCCACATAAAACAAACCGGAGTACATTTACACAAACTTTTTAGACGCACATTTTTTTAAAAGATGAAAAAACAGACAGACTATTGGTGGGACTGCCAATCATGCGGCGTCCCTGGTGGCGAGACCTCTTTCAATGATTTGAATGAAAATGTACAAGGCATGATTAGTAAGTTTGCAGATAACACTAAAGTGATCTGGTGGGCAAGTAAGCTGAGGAAAGGTTAATGGAGTTTAATGCAGTTAAGTGCAAGGTGTTGCATTTTTGGAAGGCAAACCAAGGCATGACCTTCACAGTGAATGGCAGAGCTTTGGGGAGTGTCAGGCAGCATCTGTCGAGGGAAATGGACAGATGACATTTCAGGTCAGGACATTCAGTTATCTCTCTCTTGTGGCTAACATTTTCACAAGTGGGAAATATAATTGATGGTTGGGAATGCAGGCTAACATGCAGTAAAGTCATCTGTACACAGCATATACCACTTGCAATGGACTGCCTAAACGATGCCTGTAGACTTTTAACTACTGCTGAATCCTGATGCAAGTTCATACCTTCATAGGTTATAGAAGCAGAATTAGGCCATTTGGCCCATCAAGTCTACTCCGCCATTCAATCATGGCTGATCTATCTTTTCCTCTGAAACCCATTCTCCTGCCTTCTCCGCATATGCCTTG
This sequence comes from Okamejei kenojei, assembly GCA_035221665.1. Classification (NCBI taxonomy): domain Eukaryota; kingdom Metazoa; phylum Chordata; class Chondrichthyes; order Rajiformes; family Rajidae; genus Okamejei; species Okamejei kenojei. The sequence goes on from CM069152.1 coordinate 22,845,725, forward strand.
ACACCCATACCTAGCAGCTATCTGTCAATCTCTGCCTTTAAAATACCCAATGACGACCTCAGCAGCCATCTGTGGCAATGAATTCCACAGATTCACCATCCTCTTACTAAATACATTTCTCCTCATCTCCTTTCTAAAAGTACGTGCTTGAATTCTAAGCCTCTGCCCTCTGGTTCTAGACTCTCCCATTAGTGGAAACATTATCTTCACATCCACTCTATCCAGGCCATTCACTATTTGGTAAGTTTTAACGAGACCCCCCCTTCGCTGTTGATGGCACCATCGGACAGGGAACAAAAGCGCTGTGGTCTTTGTCAGTGATAATGAGGAACAGCGCTCAGTCCATGAAACCACCTTGGCTTTCTGGTTCTGATGAAAGCTCATTGACCTGGAATATTAACCATGGGACATTTGCAGCACTAAAAGAGGCCATTGAGCCCATCATATCCATGCTGGTGTCCATACCAGTTTTCAGCTGCAGTCCCCATTTGCAGCTCTGCAACTATTGTACCGTTTGGTTGTGGAGAAGTCTCCTGTCCCTCTCACTCCCACAGGCTGTGATTCCAGATCCTCACCACCTCTTGGGGTAAGACATTAGTTCATCTCCCCTCTAATTGTTCTACAATTACTTTAATTCCTGGCTACGATCCCCTTTGTTAAGGGGCACGGGTATTTCCTGGGCACCCTATCTAAACCCCAGCCGTTTGCAGTCCAACCATCATGTACTGCTTCCAGCTTGGATCAGGATAACATGCGCCTCCCCTCCCACGGAGAACGCCTACAGTTTATTTTTGTTATTTCCATCCTGTGAGTGCTTGTTTAAAGGAATTAATTGGATAATTGATACTGGCCCACATATTGTGTTCTTTGGGTGTCATCTATTATATATTCACTTTTCATTAATTTTGGCTTTTCTGGTCCCACTCCCACTTGAGCTCCCTGCAGAAAACAAACTGGTGAAGGAACTGAGCACGTCAGGCAGCATCTGTCGAGGGAAATGGACAGATGACATTTCAGGTCAGGACATTCAGTTATCTCTCTCTTGTGGCTAACATTTTCACAAGTGGGAAATATAATTGATGGTTGGGAATGCAGGCTAACATGCAGTAAAGTAATCTGTACACAGCATATACCACTTGCAATGCGCCTAAACGATGCCTGCAGACTTTTAACAACTGCTGAATCCTGATGCAAGTTCATAACTTCATAGGTTATATAAGCAGAATTAGGCCATTTGGCTCATCAAGTCAACTCCGCCATTCAATCACGGCTAATCTATCTTTCCCCTTTCTCCCAATAACTCCGGACACCCGTACTAATCAAGAATCTGTCTATCTTTGCCTTTAAAATATTCATTGACGGTCTCCACAGCTGTCTGTGGGAATGAATTCCACAGATTCACCACTCTCTGACTAAAGAAAGTCCTCCTCATCTCCTTTCTAACGGTACATCCTTTTAGTTTGGGGCTATGCCCTCTGTTCCTAGACTCTCCCATTAGTGGAAACATCCTCTTCAGATCCATTCAATCCAGGTCTTTCATCATTCGGTAAGTTTCCGTGAGTTCCGCACTCATCCTCCTAAACTCCTGTGTGTGGAGGCCCAGTGCTGTCAAATCATTAGTTCACCCAATCATTCCTGGGATCATTCTTGTAAACCTCCTCTGGTCCCTCTCTAACGCCAGCAGATCCTCAGATATGAGACCCAAAACTCCTCACAATTGTCCAAATACCTTATAAAGCAAGAACTGGTCCTGTGATGGATCCAGCAATTTCACATGTAATGATGAATTGGGATGCATTTGGCCTCTCAAAAGAGGCTAGGCAATTTGGGTCTGTATTCCTTGTAGTTTCGAAGAATGATGGGTGACTATTTAAACATATAATGTGGCTTGAGCAAGGTAGATGTTGGAATATATTCACAAGGGACAGAACTATGAGCAAGGGGACATTGCTGCAAGATAAGATGCCTGTGTTTTAAAACTGAGGTGGGTAAATATGTCATCTGTGGAGGCTTGATCATTAGAAATATTTACGGTGGAAATGGGTAATTATTTGAAAGATTGAGGGTTATGGGAAACTGGTGCAGAAGAAGATTTGAGGCCAGTGTAGGTCAGCCATGATCATAGTGAATGAGGGGACCTTCTGCCCCACTCCTGCTCCTGTTTTCTATGTTCTTGCTTATCTTACCTCTTCTCTTGAATCCACAGTAACCCAGTTCTGGCTGACTCAGCATTCCCTCTCTCTTGACACTCTTGCTTCTCCGCTGCTTGACTCTGATGCTCCATCAGATTAATCTTCTTGATGCTCAGATGATCACTCGTGCTGTTACTATGCTGACAGCAGTATCACTGCCTGCAATGCTGTTACTACTATACTCTCTTGGCCACAACATGTGGTGTGACACAGTCGTACATATTCCCTGTCAAACACGGTGAAAGGTGGTTTTAGTTATCAGTGTAGGAGTAACAGGTCCCTCACGCACCCAGTTCTTACAACTCCTCCTTCTTCACTAATTCTAGTACCAGTGCTGTTTGTTCTCAGGCCGTATATCGCAGTTGTACCCATGAAACCATGGTTCAACGTTATAATTCTGGAAGTTATTTTCCGTGGAAAGTTAATTTCTGTTCATTCAGGTCTGTCACAAATTATAGATGTTGAAGAGATTGAAATAAACAATTTATTTAGAAAACATTGAACACGGAGGAATTGGAACGCAGAATATTTATTCAAATGTAAAATAAACAATCTGCTAGAGGAACTCAGTGTGACTGGCTGCATCTCGGAGAGCAATGGACAGATGACATTTTAGGCCAGGACCCTTATTTACATCCTGCACACAGGAGTTGGTCTGTTGACCTATAGGAAATACACAAGTGAACAGGCAGGTGACACAAGTAATCAGGAGACCAAAAGGAACATTGGCCTTCAAGACCGGGGCCTTTCGACAAGCGGGTAGACTGGACATTGGTGAGAGCACCGGGAGAACACTCATATGACTATACTTGCCTCAGAGGCAGTGCAGACAGAGTCTGATACCTGGTTGAAGGGATTATTTTACAATAATTGAGCTAATTGTGGCTTCATTCTTTGGGATATGATGTTGACTTCCCGGAGTGGGAGATATCTAAAATATGGGTTACAGGCAGCCCTACCATAAGGGGTGTTGTGTTCCAAGAAAAGCAGCCCATATCATGATTTTCCACAACACAAAGCCACATTACTTACATATGCATCAAGAAACACGAGTTGAGAAAACAACTGTGTTTACTTGTTTACTTTTATTAATGTTTGAAAGACTGAGGAATTGAGGGATATGGTAACTGGCGAACAGAAGAGGAGCTGAGACCAGTTTAGATGGGGAGGTAGGCTCATGGGGCCTGATGCAATACTACTGCCCCAATAATCTTGTGTTCTTGTACAATGTTATTCTGCAGAATCTCTTTTAGTTCAGTTCAGTTTAGTTTGTTGTCACATGTACCGAGTTGCAGTGAAAAGGTTTTGTTGCTTTTCACTTTGCCTCAGTACACGTGACAATAAACGGAACTGAAAGAGATTCTGCAGAATAACATTGTACAAGAACACACAAAAAAAATTAATACTTGAAGGATTCATACTTACTGTAAATCCTTGATTTATGTATCCTTATAGTCCTTTTACAGAATCTCTTGTATTTAATCTCTTGAATATTGTGGTCCCTCATCCATTTGCTTTTCAATTACTTTAATGATTCAGTGCTGTTTTAATGATGATACATACCACCAATCCTCAAGTTACAGAGGATTACCACAGTATGTAGCTTTTCACTGTTGGGGAAATGCTGTATTCCGTGAGGTAACAGTCCAGATTGGATCAGTTCTGTGCATTGAAATCACTTTCCTCATGTACCAAATTACTCAGTCTGTTACTCATTATAATTTCCTGTTTCCATCTATATTGCTCATGCCACTGTCATGGAATCATAGAATGGTTCTAGCACAAAGTGGCTCTTTGGCCCATTGTCTCTGCACTGGTCTCTATTAGGTCAGCAATCCAGGTCCACCTGGTGGGCCACTCTTCACAGCCTTCGTCTATATGTAGTCTTTGATCCACGTGCCAGGAATCCAAGCCGCAATCTATCTCCATTCTCTCACTCTTATAGTTCATCCAATTTCCCAACAACGTCAACAATTTCCCATCAATTCCTTAAAACATTTGACTTTAGCCAACATTATATTACAAGGGAGTCGGCATGTGTGATTTCCAGAAGACTGATTTGCTGAACAGGAACTAGTTAAGTAACCAAATGGAATGGAATTTATTGCTGGGGAACTGAAATCAAGAGAAGAGAGGTTACATTGTGTTTGTGAGACCGCATTTGGAGTAACGTAGACACATAGAAAGTCGGTGCAGGAGTAGGCCATTCGGCCCTTTGAGCCAGCACCGGGCCATTCAATATGATCATGGCTGATCATCCAAAATCAGTACCCCTTTCCGGGTATTTCCCCATATCCCTTGATTCCCATAGCCCTAAGAGCAAAATTGAATTGGCCTCCACTGCCTTCCGTGGCAGAGAATTCCACAGACTCACAACTCTCTGGGTGAAAACATTTTTCCTCATCTCAGTCCTAAATGACCGACCCCTTATTCTTAAACTGTGACCCCTGGTTCTGGACTCCCCCAACATTGGGAACATTTTTCCTGCATCTACCCTGTCCTATCCTCTAAGAATTTTATGTTTCTATAAGATCCCCTCTCATCCTTCTAAATTCCAGCGAATACAAGCCCAGTTCTTTCATCATACGTCACTCCTGCCATCCCAGGAATTAATCTGGTGAACCGACGCTGCATTCCCTCAATAACAATAACGTCCTTCCACAAATTAGGAGACTAAATTGCACGCAATACTCCAGGTGCGGTCTCACCAGGACCCTGCACAACTGCAGGAGGGCCTCCTTGCTCCAAAACTCAAATCCTCTCGCAATGAAGGCCAACATGCCATTGGCTTTCTTCACTGCCTGTTGCACCTGCATGCTTACTATCAGTGACTGATGTACAAGGACACCCAGGTCTCGTTGCACCTCCCCTTCTCCAAATCTGACACCATTCAGATAATAATCTGCCTTCCTGTTCTTGCCACTAAAGTGGATAACCTCACATTTATCCACATTATACTGCATCTGCCATGCTTCTGCCTACTCACCCAACCTATCCAAGTCACCCTGCACCCCACTAGTCGCTGCCTGCCATTCTGAAAAAATCCTCCTCCTCAGCACTGTTACCAATTTAGTTGGCTCAATCTATATGTAGACTCTGCACAGCAGTGGTCTCTTTATTAGCAAAGATATTAATGTGTGGAAGCTGTTGGAATAAAGTTTTGCAAGCAGTTACTTGCAATGGGAGGTTGCCCCATGAAGAATGGTTGGATATGCCAGCCTTGCAACTGCTAGAGTGTGGAAGAGGGAACGGAGATTTGAACACAATTGATAGATGAGTTGGGCCAAAGGACCTGTTTCTGTGCTATATGTCTCTAAATGTCAAAAAGATCAGGTGACACTTAGCCATATTTGAACAGTATTTGAGGCCAAAGAAAGCAAAGGATGAGTTGGTGGCAACTGTGCAGAAGTACTGTGGACTGAACAGAGGTGTTTTGTGAAGCATCTGTGCAGAAAGTACATGCGCCCTGTATCTTCTGCATCACATTTTGAACATTTGGGGTAACCTATGATGACAGAGTGTTCCTCTGGAGTGGGTGTGGATCTCGCTCACCCAGGCAGGAACTTAAACAGGACCTTGGATACAAGATAATGTTGCCACGGTGTTGCAAACAGCTGAAACAGTGAGGCTTCTGACAAAACTGAACTTTGTTCATTTCAGTTACTGCGACCAATTAACATTGCGACATTGGCAGAGAATGCACACCGATTAAGATAGGTGCTGTTGTAACATAATGATTTCATGAGCTAAAAAAGAAAAACTCGGGAGAGGGAGATGCAAATGCAGGTTTAAAATTAGTATTGTTGCCCTGTGTGTGATTCTGTGAAACTGCAGGATAATTGCTTTTCACTGCTGGTTCGCGTGTCTGTGATGAGCAGCAGCAGTTTGCAGGTATTAAAAATAGTCACCATTTGTGGAGAGTACAAGAGCTGCTTGGGTTAGGAATTGCTGAATGAAAAGCAGGATTGGGACAGTGTCGAGATCGACCAAAGAAAATTAAAAGTTGAAGCAGAAGCTGGTGCAGAGAGAGAATGGCACATGGGTTCATGATGGCACCATCGCACTGACTGATCCCATTTCTGTGCCATTTATTTATTAAATTTTATTAATTTAACATAGTGTGGGCGTCAAATTTATTGCCTATCCTTAATTACCCTTGAGAGCAAAGTGGAGCTATCTGAAAGCACCGCACTGCGGTCATTCTGGGGAAGTAACGAAAAGTTGGTTGAAGTAGTCCAGGATTTTGACTTAGCACCACAGAGGACTAATGACATCTTTTGACTTGAATGCTGGGGGAGGGGTTTTAGAGGGACACCGGCAGTGACTCCTGTGCTGCCGCATGGTAGAGGTGATGGCTTAGGAGATGTGAAAGAGCGATTATGGTGGAAATCATACAGACAACAGGAGAGAATATGTCACAGAAAGGGACTCAAACACAAAGAGCAAGAACTTGTAGAAGCATCAGTATGGATTCCTGTTGAGGAATAACCCTACCTCTGATGGTTAAAGTATCACCATCTCCCTCCACAATTCTTCGAAAAGAAACCGAAAGTCTCAGGATCCTCAGTGAATTTGTTAAGTAGACAGGAGCTGTCATTATGCTGCATCCGTCCTTCCTCTCAAGCACTGAAAATGTTCCCTCATTAAAGAGATGACAGCAGGTTTCTCAGGCTGATTATCAAAGACTCCCACAGCCCAGAGCTGGAGCAAAACCAAGAGCTTCATGCAATATTTAAAGTACAGCTTGCAACACACAATCTGAGCTGGAAGCACAGTGTTTACCCACGCTCCTTCCTGATCTTCCACCACCGCCGTACTTATCACACACCCACGCTGCATACAGACTCTGCCTTTGAATTGCAGGCTGTGAGTGCCGAGAGATGGTTTGAAAGCTTCAAGGAAGCCTGGGAATGGGATGTCACCCTGTGCTGCATTAGGCATGCTGTCAAGAACACTGACAGCCAGTCACATCCCTGAAAGTGTCATGAAACTGGGCAGAATGTATTTGGAGTGTGCTCATCCAGAACCGTGCAGTAAAGTAGGGCCCACATTCCGGTGACGCCCATCTGAGGAGACTGGTGGATGTGGCTGTAGGCCTCTTATTCAGGAGTAAGAATGGTCACAGTGGAGATGTTTCAGGTAACCCGCACCCCCAGTGCTCCGGCCCCACTCCCACTGGTCCACTCAGATTCTCTCTCCCTTTGTTCATCTGTCCCATTTCCATCTTCCCATCAACCACACACCCACCCACCTAGGTTTCTTCTTCCCTGGCTGAACCTCTGTAACCTCTCCCCTATCTGGCTCCATTTGCCCATCGTCTCTCCCCTATCTGGCTCCACTGATGAACTTCCAGGCTCGGTCTCTTCCTCCCCTGCCCTACCTGTCTCCACCGGCCCATCATTCCCCTCCTCAGCTGGTTCCACCAGTCATCAGCAGCCTCCACCTCGCCCCTCTCCCTCACTTCTTTCTTCCGGCCACTTGCCCTCGACACACACAGTCGTGATGCAGGGTCTTGACCCACAAATGTTGATGGGCAGGTAGGTTTATCATAGATGTCAGTCTATAGTCTAGCTCCTGTGATGGAGACAGTGAGATCAAGAAATGGTGGGGAGATGTCAGAGATGGTCCAAGTGAATTTGAGTGCAAGATGGAAATTACTTTTCTGAGGCAACACGGAGTATTGATAAAGTCCATGGTGAGAAGTCTGGTCCATACGAATGACTGGGCGACATCTATGACTCTACAATTTCTAGCGGTATTGGACCGAGCTGCTCCCAGAACAAGCTGTGAAGCAACCTGACAGTATGCTTTCAATGGTGCATCTGTAGACATTTGTAACAGTCACTGGAGACATGCTGAATTTCCTCTGGCTCCTGAGGAAGTGGAGGCGTTAGAGTTCCTTCTTGACTCTCACTTCAACATGAATGGTCCACGACAGATGTTTGGTAATATTAACGCCAGGGAATTTGGAGTCACTGAAGCCCTTTACAAAGTGTGAAGACAGTCCACCAGATCTGCTCAGGTACAGTATGAACTTCTATGTGGTCAGTACATCGCTTTTGATTTGGAACACTGTTCCTTCCCCTGTATTAATGGAACAACTCACAGTGAATAATTCCTCCCTTGTTTAATGTATCACTGCACAGTGACATAGACATAGACCACAGCACTGGAACAGACCCTTCAGCAAACAATGTTTATTCCAAAACTGATAGCAAGTTAATCTCCTCAGCCTGTACATAATCCATATCGCTACATTTCCTGTATGTTCTTGTGCCTATCTAAAACCCTCTTAACTGCCACTATCATATCTGCTTCCTCTTCCACCCCTGGTGGAACACTTTGCATATCGGCTTCCTCTACCAGCCCTGGTGGAACATTCCAGGCACCCAGCACTCTCTGCGTCAAAAAACTAGCCCTTTACACTTCATTTAAATTCCCCTCCCCCCCCCCCCCCCCACTTTACCTTAAAGATCTGCCCTTTAGTCTTTGACATTACACCCCTGGAAAAAGATTCTGATTGTCTACACTATCTACTCCTCATGTAGTTTTGTATGCTTCTATCAGGTCTCCCCTTAGCCTCCGATGCTCCAAGAGAAGACAATCCAGGTTTGTCCTAGTTTGAGGGTGGCACAGTGGCGTCACTGACTCAGCACCAGAGACCCAGGTTCGATCCTGACTGGGGGTACTGTCTGTGTGGAGTATGCATGTTCTCATAGAGTAATATGGCATGGAAATAGACCCTTCATCCCAACTTCTCCACACTGGCCAACATGTCCCATCTACACAAGTCCCACCTGCTTAGCCCATATCCCTCTAAACCTGTCCTATCCATGTACCTGTCTAAATGTTTCTTAAATGTCACGATAGTACCTGCTTCAATTACCTCCTCCGGCTGCTCGTTCCATACACCCACCACCCTTTGTGTGAAAATGTTATCCTTCAAGATGCTATTAAATCTTTCCCCCCTCACATTAAACCTATGCCCTCTGGTTCTCGATTCCCCTACTCTAGGCAAGAGATTCTGTGCGTCTGCCCGATCTATTCCTCTCATGATTTTGTACACCTCTATAAAACCACCCCTCATCTTCCTGCATTCCAAGGCTTCCTAGCATGCTCAACCTCTCCATACAGTTCAGGCCCTCAAGACCTGTCAACATCCTCGTAAATCTTCTCCGCACCCTTTACAGTTTGACAACATCTTTCCTATAACATGGTTCCCAGAACTAAACACAATACTCTAAATGCGGCGTCACTAACATCTTACATAACTGCAACCTGACCTCTTCTTGGTTCCTGGTTCTTGGTTTCTTGGTCCTCCAAAATATTCCAAATGGATTTTAAACTGGAGTTGGTGGAGGGAGGACTTAAGCCAGAAAGGGTTTTTGGGAAGAAAGAGCTACCTTAAATGTAGTTGTATCTGGCTGGGTAACTATAGTAAGGTGGAGATTATTCCATGCTTTAATTGTGCGGGGGAAGAATGAATTACTGTACACATCTGTCCTGGTAGCTGGAATCACAAATTGGATCTAATGCCCTCGTCTGCTAATTGGTTTGGGTTTGGTGTAGGTCTTGTAATCTATATCGAGCTGACCATTTAACATTTTGTGAAAACAGGTCAAACGGTGAGCTTCACGTCTGTCTTGGGGAGGGTTCCACCCCAGAGAATTCAGAAGTTTGGTAACACTCGCTTCTCTCTCATAGGTGTTAATACCTCCCAATGCTATACTCACTACTCTGACTGATACTCTGTCACTTCTCCCTGTGACCGAGTGGGTTTCCTGTGGGTGCTCTGATTTCCTCCCATATACCAAAGATCTGTGGATTTGGTGGTTAATTGGCCTCTGTTAATTATCCCTAGTGCGTAGGGAGTGGATGAGAAACTGGATAAATATTGAACGAGTGTAAGCGGGTGATCAATGGTGGGTGTGGACTTGGTTCCTGGTTCCATAAATGATGGATGGAATGTTGGCTACCACCATCAACCTCAATGAAACAGACTTAATGAAATGTCTTCAGTGAGAACACCTGCAGATGCCACAGGGACCCAGGGGGAAATGTTTAGGAACAACCACTCACATGCTGCCTCGATAGTCTGCAACCTGACAACGTTCCATGAGCATTGAATTCTCCAATTTCAGGAGACCCGCACTCCTTTGTCCCTTCCTCTCTCATTCTGAACTGCCCAGGACCTTTTACCCAGCCCCCAAACCGCCGCATCCTGTCACCCAGTTTCTTTCTCCTCCCCCACCCACTTCTCTGTACATCGTCCTCACACTCCTCCCAAATTCCCCTCTCCCCACTCGGCTTCTTCCTCCCAGTGCCCTCATCTGCCCATCCTGTCTCCGTTACTTGTTCCACGCTTCAGCTCCCTTTTCTATCAGATTCCATCATTAGCGGGATATTGGACGGCATGATGGTGTTAGGCCATAGGGCCTGTTTCGTGTTGGCTGACTCTGCCTCTATGACTCTAACCTCTCCTCACTTGGATCTACCGGCTGTTGGGGCTTGATAGGCAGATGGGTGGAGCAAGTGACGAAGGCTAGAGATGAATGCGAGGCAAAAGGGAGTAAGATAAGATAGAAAGAGGAGTGAAATGTTAAACCAGATGGAGGGATTGGGGGTGGGGCATCCCTAGAGGGGTGGGATAGTCGTAGAAATGAATGGCGTGTGGGTGAGGGTGAGGAATAGGATAGAGAGAGGGGGAAGGGAGGGCATTATTTAAAACTGCATAATTCAATGTTCATAACATTTGATAGTAATGTTGGTGCATATGGGCCAAAAGCAGACAGGTGGGACCTGTAGATAGGTTGGTGCAGGTGGGTTCAAGAACATTCAGGAAGGGAGCTGTTCGTGAACCTAGTGGAACCGGACTTTGGGTGCCTGTGCCAATAGTGGCAGTGGGAAGAGCGCATGGGCCGGATGGTGAGGATCCTTGATGATAAATGCCACCATCTTATAGACAATAGACAATAGATAATAGGTGCATGAGTAGGCAATTGGGCCCTTCGAGCCAGCACCGCCATTCAATGTGATCATGGCTGATCATCCCCAATCACCACCCAGTTCCTGCCTTCTCCCCATATCCCCTGACTCCATTATCTTTAAGAGCCCTATCTAGCTCGCTCTTGAAAGTATCCAGAAAACCGTCCGCCACCGCCTTCTGAGGCAGAGAATTCCACAGACTCACCACTCTCTGTGAGAAAAAGTGTTTCCTCGTCTCCGTTCTAAATGGCTTACCCCTTATTCTTAAACTGTGGCCCCAACATCGGAAACATGTTTCCTGCCTCGAGCGTGTCCAAACCCTTAATAGTCTTATATGTTTCAATAAGATACCTCAAGCAGTACCTCATGTAGATGATTTTTGATGGTGGGGAGGACTATGTGCATGATGGGCTTGCATTCTTGTGCATTGAAATTGCCGAACCAGGCTATGATGCAACCAACCAGTCAGGCTATTTTCTAAAGTGCATCTGTGAAAGTACATATGCTAAGCCCAGGACAGGTTATCCTGGATGTTAATGCCTAGGAATTTGAAGCTGCTAACTCTTTCTACCACCAAGTGTCAGTGGAGGCACATGTCTCTGCTCCTGTATCTGTGGCTTTTGAGAAGCCCGGTTTGTTTGTATCATCTCACAATGATGGCATCAAGTTGCTGACTGGTGGCAAATCGCTGCTTCTTCATAAATTCCCCTCCCTCTGCCATTTCTAAATCGGTGAAATTTTCAGTCTGGTGTGTCGACATTTTGGAGTTATGCTGCATGGTTTTCACCATCTGGTTCCGCACTTCATGGGTGCTGGGGGGGGGGGGGAGGGGGGACTGCTGTGCGTGCGTGTGGGAGGTGGGACATCCTTGAGCTGGTCCCTGTGAAATAAAAATTAACAGCTGAATTTTCAAAACCACACAATAAGAATTAACAATTGGTGACAATCTTCATAGATACCAGGAACTGCTGATGCTGGCTTACAAAAAAAGGCACAAAGAGTTGGAGTAACTCAGTGAGTCAGTCTTACAGTCTGTCATGGTAGGATGACGGTATTAGCTGTGATCACTCTGGGGCAAAGATATGGTTCAATGACCTTGCAATTTGAATGTACATGATTGTCTATCGGCGTCCCTCAAAAAAGAAATAGGCTCTTTAACCTACCATACGCTGACCAAGTACCCATCCGTACTAATCCCATGCACCAGCATTTGGTCTGTAGCCTTCTCTGCCTCAGTGAGACAGGTGCTCAACTAGATGTTTCTTAATTGTTGTGAGAGTCTCTGCCTCCACACGTTCTCAGGTACTGCATTCCAGATTCCAACCAACCTCTGGGTTGATAGATTCTTCCCCTAAATCTTTTTCCCCTTAGTGTAAACATTAGCAGTATATGAGTCATTGAGTCATACAGCGTGGAAATAGGCCTTCGGCCCAATTTACCCACACCGACCAACATGACCTATCTTCAGGTCCCACCTGTCTGCTTTTGGCCCATATGCCTCTAAATCTACCCTATCCAATTTAGACAGGTGTATGTTTCTTAAAAGTTGTGATAGAGCCTGCCTCAACTACCTCCTCCAGCAGCTTGTTCCATACACTCACCACCCTTTGAGTAAAAAAACATTATGCCTGAGGTTCCCATTACATCTTTCCCCCTCACCATAAACCTATGTCCTCTGGTTCTTGATTCCCCGACTCTGGGCAAAAGACTATGCTTTTACCCAATCTATTCCTCTCATGATTTTGTACAGCTCTATAAGATCACCCTTCATCCTCCTGCGCTCCAAGGAATAAAGCCTGCAGTAATTGTGGAGCCATTAGTTGTGACCTCTCATAAATCACTAGAGTCAGAAGAATGGTCCAGGAGAATGGAAAATCACAAATATAACTCCACTGTTTAAGAAGATAACAAGTAAAAAAAAAGCAAATTATAGGTCAGTTATGGGTCTGTCCCACTTAGGCGATTTTTTAGGCAACTACAGGCGACTAGTTTGTCGCCACATGTTCGCCGATAGTCACCGGGAGTAGTCTCCTTAGTCGTGCAAAAAGTCGAAGCGTATTTGTGGTCACCGCTAAACTTTCAACCTGTTGAAAATGTTTCGCCGACAGTGGATTTGACGCCAATGAGCGTAACTTGACTTCTCCTGACGTAGGTGCTGCCGTAGGTTGTCGCCAGGATGACGTAGGTTGTCGCAGGCAGTTGCCTAAAAAATCGGCAAGTGGGACAGGCCCATTAGTCTGCCTTCAGTGGTTGGCAAGATTACTGAACCAGTGATCTTGGAGCGCATTATTAAGGATGTGGCTTTGGGGTACATGATAAACTAGGCCGGAGATTTTGCCTGACAAATGTTGGAATTCTTTGAGGAAGTAGTCAGCAACATAGATAAAGGAGTCAATGAATGGTATTTACTTGGATTTTCAGAAGGGCAAGGGCTTTGATAAGGTGCCGCATGTGAGGCAGCAAATAGGATCCCATTGTATTAGAAGCAAGGTACGAGCATGGATAGAAGATTGGCTGGTGGTGTTCCGTAGGGTTTGGTGTCGTGTCTGTTACTTTTCAAGTTATTTGTTAAAGATGTGGATCATGGAATTGATGGCTTTGTGGCCAAGTTTGTTGATGGTGCAAAGATAGATGGAGTGGCTGGTAGTGTTCAGGGACCAGGGAGCTTGCAAAGGGACTTGGGCAGATTGGCAAGTGGGAAATAGAATACGGCATCGAAAAAAGTGTACAGGCATAGACTACTTTTTAAATATGGCGAAAATTAAAAATTCAGAGGTGCAATGGGACTTGGGGGTGCTGGTGCAGGATTGCCAAAAGGTTAATTAGTAGATTGAGTCGGTAGTGACGAAGGCAAATGCAATGTTAGCATTCATTTCAAGGGGACTGGGATATAAAAGCTGGAATGTAATGCTGATACTTTATAAAGCACCGATCTGGCTACTTTTAAAATAATGTGAGCAATATTGGGCCCCATATCTGAGGAAGGATGTACTGGCATTGGAGGGGGTCCTGAGGAGATTTATGAGAATGATCCCAGGGATGACTGGGTTAGCACATGAAGAGTTTTTGATGGCTCTGGGCCTGTGCTTGCTGTAGATGAAGAAGGATCGAGTGGGATCGCATTGACACCTACCAAATATTAAAAGACCTAGATAGTGTGGATGTGGGGAGGATGTTTCCAATAGTGGGAGAGCCTCGGCTCAGAATAAAATAATGTACTTTTAGAATGGAGATGAGGAGTTTCTTTAGCGTTGTTTTGTGAAATTAATTGCCACAGACAGCTGTGGAGGCCAAGCCATTGGGTATTTTTAAAGCAGAGCTTGATAGGTTCTTGATTAGCAAAGGTGTCAAAGGTTATAGGGAGAAGTCAGGAAAATGGGGTTGAGAGGGAAAAATAGATCAGCCATGATTCTGTTCCAATGCCTTAAGGTCTTATTGCCTCAACTCCCTTGTCTTGTAGCTCATTCCATATACCCACCAAAAAACGTTGCCCCCCCAGTTTCTTGTTAAATTTTTCTCCACAAATCTTAAATCTATGTCCTCTGTTTCTTGATTCCCCTATTCTGGATAAATGGCTATCACCCTGCCAATCTCCCTCCAAAGGGGGTGGGTATGGGACGATTTGACTGGTGAAGGGATTGTGTTGGTAGCGGAAATGTCAGAGAATGATATGTTGAATGTGGAGGTTGGTGGGGTGAAAGGTAAGGACTAGGGGGATTGTATCCTTCTTCCCTCTGTGGGTATGGGGAGCGAAAGCAGGACTATGGGATGCAAAGGTGCTGTGGGTGAGGGATCTATCTATGACAGCAGCGGATAAATCATGGGTACCGATGTATCTGATGCCTTGGAATGGAAAGCCTCATCATGGAAGCAGATGCACCCTGGAGGAAAAATGAAAGGAAAATAGTGTTATTGCAAGAGGCAGGGTGGGAGGAAGTGGACTCCAGATAACTGTGGGAGTTAATGGGTTTGTGGTAGATGTTGGTCGATAGTCCGTCTCCTGTGGGAGACAGACAAATCAAGAAAGAGAGTGTAAGAAATAGTATGTGTAATGGGTGTGTCTACTGCAGAGGGCAGTATCATTCAGCATGGGTGTCAGGGGGAATGGGATTGAGAGGGCAAGATTGATTAGCTAGGATTGATTGGTAGAGTAGACTTGATGGGCCGAATGGCCTAATTATGCCACTGCAACTTTTGGAGTTACATTTTGTAGGTGTGCCTATTACTGAGGTCTGGTTCGCATTATTTGTGGGTGTATTACCGAGGGTGATACCTATTTGTGTGCCTGTTACTTACTTCAGTGTGATCCTACATCAGCCATATCTTCCTATCCACACTTCTTTCAGCTTTCTGCACGGATATCTCCCTCTACAACTCCTTTGTTCGGTCATCCTTCCCCACTCAACCATACCCCTCCCCAGACACTTTCCCTTGCGACCGCAGGAAATGTAACACCACTCCGTACACCTCCTCTCTTAATCCATTCATGGACCCGTCATCTTCCTTCCTTAGCTGGTACCCTCTTACTTCCATTTCACCTACAGCTTTTGCACTATTGTTATTCATCTCTAGCAGTCACCCAACGGGCAAACTGGTAAACATCCAGTTTGCCAGTTTTTGCCCCCAACCCTACCTCCGTCTTCCAACGTTCTCTCCTCTGCTCCATCAGTCTGAAGAAGGATCCCAACTGGACGGAATTCCAGTTTGTCCGTTTCCCTGCACTGATGCTGACTGACTCGCTGAGCTTCTCCAACAGTTAGTTTATGGCCTGGATCTGTTGCTCCTTCAGTGTCAATTGTTTCATTGTGATCTGATATTTACAGCAAAAATATCTGGATGAACTCAATGGGTCGAGCAGCACCTGTAGACAGAGATAGAAACATAGAAAATAGGTGCAGGAGTAGGCCATTCGGCCCTTCGAGCCTGCACCACCATTCAATATGATCATGGCTGATCATCCAACTCAGTATCCTGTACCTGCCTTCTCTCCATACCCCCTGATCCCTTTAGCCACAAGGGCCATATCTAACTCCCTCTTAAATATAGCCAAAGATGTTTTGGGGCAAGAGCCTGCTTGAGAACTGAGAGCCAGAGGGAAGAAGGGTCTCGACCCGAAACGCTGCCTATTCCTTCCCTCCATAGATGCTGAGTTTCTCCGGCATTTTTGTCTACTGCCAGAGGGAAGATGTCAATATAAAAAAGGAGAGGAGAGGGGTGCTGAGAAAGGAACCAGAGGTGGTGGATGAGGGGTGGAAGCAAGCAAACAATGGCAGGTGGAGCCAGCGAAGGCTGCAGGTGCTGAAATGTGACAAGTAAGGAGAGTGATAAAGGTGTGAGGGATAAAGTGATTAAACCCAACTATTGTAAGGGTTCGGAAGAGGATTCTAACCGATAGAGGCCAGGGAGAGGATTTTGACACAGCTGTGGATGAAATTACCAGAACTGTCCTTGAGTAAGGATTGATGGCATTGTATAGCGGTAGAAGGGGAGTGATGGATGCGACCCTTATCAGAAGAGACTAGTGATGGATGCTACCCTTATCAGTAGAGTCTAGCTTTTAATTCAAATACAAGAGAACTGGGACAGGTCAGTTGGAGGTGAGCAAACTGGGGCAGGTCATTTACAACTGATCATGCTTAATGAAATAAATGAATATTACTAACACACCCCTGGTCAAGAAACTGCTCATTACCATGAACATGCGATGTATGATGTGGGAGGTACTGGGGGGACGTTCCTATAGACTGTGCACCTCAGTGCTCTGATTGGGGAGGGTCAGAAGGGGAGGTTAAATGTAGAATTGTGTGTATAAAGGGGCTTTACTTTCCTGACTTTGATGTGTCTCAACTTGGAGAGGCACCCGACTCTGCAGACTCGCAAATAAAGCATATCTTGTTTCCATGATTTAGTCTCTGAGTAGTGATTGTGAGCACAACCTATCTCCTTACTAGCCTTTCTTGACCTCCTCCTTGAGATCCCTCCGTCCCTTGGGGACCCCAGACTTGTCTGGGCTTATATCCAGATTTATTTCACTCCTGATAGGGCATTTGAGGAAACACTCTCCCAAAGACATTTATTATTGGCATGGAATTCTCTGGCCCCTGTTTGGCTCTGTCATAGGACTCACTGTGTGTCGGTGCATCACTTATTTCAGACTTTTCAACCAGGTCTGGTGTTACTGACAACATTGTCTCCTTTTTCACGCTCTTTCTTTTTGAGCTCTTCAAGTTACATTTGCATCATTTTTCTCTGCACCTCTTCCTGCTGGTCTGCAAGTCTTTTTCCTATCTTTGCGATATTTCTCAACCTCATTGACCAAATGATCACTGAATCAGGGGTGGGAAATAGATGACAATCCCACCACCTCCTCCAATCTAGACTTGACTAGGAGGAATGACATCCACCACAGTGGTTCAGAATATTGTGTTCATTAACTGGTCGCCTTCTATTTCTGTTCAGTTTCCAGTCTCCACCTTTTCAGCTTGTTCTCCAGATAGGCTGCTGGATTATTGTCTGAGGGCCTGCCATACCCTCTGCCTGACTGTGCCAAACAGCATGCCATTGTTTATTGCATTGTTCACAGCATTTTTATACCAGCTATCTTCAGGAGTTCTGTCAGTTTAGTGGTTCCTATCACTTTCACCAACAGTGCCTTCAAATCTCCCATAGCCAATAATCGTCCTCCAAAGCCATAATCCATTTCCTGCCCCATCAGGAATATTGGGTAAGGTTTTGTTTAGCCCTCTCAGTTTATGGGTGCCCCAAAGGATAATCTGTGTCTGTCCTGCTCTTATCGTTTTACAGCAGTCTCATCAATTTATCCCTCTGCTTCCCACTTTAATCCTTTCTGATATGCCTTCTTTCTCATTCTAAACTCAATTTCTTACTTCTCAGATAGTCTATCCTCCTTTGCAAATTTATTCACCTTCCTTTTAAAATCTTCCACTGACTCCTCCTGATTTATTACCTGTCGTTTCCTACTTCTGTTACCTCCTCACTGCCTCTCTCTCCTTTTCTCTCTAAACTGCTTAAGTACATCTAATTCCTTTCCTCTCCTCTTTTCCCACCTTTCCAACTTATCTGTGGCATATAATTCATAATTAACACTTCCATCTTGTCACACATTTATCTTGAAAGTGCCTTCTTTGGGCCACTTCCTCACAACTGTTTCTGAAAATCTCAGCAAACAATAATTACCCTTCTCCAACCAGAATGTTTATCTAAACAAACCACAAAAGCTGGTCACGTTTCAGCAATTAACTTATTTCCAATTATTTCAATCCATTCTCACCACTATTTAGTACTAGTAACAATTTTCCAAATTAACTTTACTGAAAAGAAATCTATAGAAACATCAGCAGCCAAGCAACCTACATTTTCCAACTTTCCCCTTTTAAGCTGCGATGATGCAAAGCGTTGTTTGTTACCTTACAGGTGTTCGTAACCTACCCCATTGCTTACAATTTCTTAAAGAACACACACACCTACCCTTACAGCATGTGGCCTACAGCAAACAAACTTATCACATATATGAACTTCCTCATTCATACAAAACCATTTTTTACACACAAATCACATTTGTTCCATTCTTACTTCAATGAAATTATTTCCTACACAGATTAAAGTTTCAAAATTAACATTTATATAATTCTTATTGCTACTCTACTTTCTGCTATTCACTAACTCTTCATGTACCTGACCAATCGGTATATGAGTTTCTTCTATAGATTGTGTGAAACAACTCAATATTTCTTTCATGTGTTGCTCCTTCCTTTTTTTTAACTTTTCGTACTCAAAACATCTGGCACTGTGATTTTCCTTAGATTTTTACAATGATTGAGTGATACTCTGAATATTCTGGACAGCATCCAAAGTGCCCAATCCTCATCGGAGCCCAGTCGTGGCCACCAGACTGAACTCCCCCTTATTGGTTCCTTTGGTTAATCAGAATAACAGAACTTAATCATAGTCTCCTTATCTTTACCCACGGGGCTTCCTTCTCCCCAAGATTGCCACATTCGCCCCAATGGACTATCAGGCGGAATGTGCGGCTCTTCACCATTGAGCCTTGTCTTGTTTCCCCGGACTCTTACTTTTCCCGTTCCGGTTATCCATTGTTTTATCGGACTATTCCCGTCTGACAGACCCTCGGTTGCCCGGGCAATACTTAATAGTCAGTTTTCTTACCCGGGTCCTGTGCACAAGAATCGCTCGACCGCCCTTGTTTATTTTTCCGACACTCCCTCTTGTTTCCTGAGTCTCTTGTCCGGATATCACTTGCTCAAACTGCTGATGGCAAGCAAGGAGATCAGAGACTGCTGAAATCAGCAGGGTGCACCTTCCCTTCCTTCCGTGCTTCCACCGAGAGGCCGGAGTGGCGATCCCGGACGAGCCCCCACTTTGTGAGATATAGGTTGTGCTCACAATCACTACTCAGAGACTAAATCTTGGAAACGCTTTAAGAAATGCTTTATTTGCGAGTCTGCAGAGTCGGGTGCCTCTCCAAGTTGAGACACACCGAAGTCAGGAAAGTAAAGCCCCTTTATACACACAATTCTAGATTTAACCTCCCCTTCTGGCCCTCCCCAATCAGAGCACTGAGGTGCACAGTCTATAGGTATGTCCCCCCAGTACCTCCCACATCATACATCAAATGTTCATGGTAATGAGCAGTTTCTTGACCAGGGGTGTGTTAGTAATATTCATTTATTTCATTAAGCATGCTCAGTTGTAAATGACCTGCCCCAGTTTGCTCACCTCCAACTGACCTGTCTCAGTTCTCTTGTATTTGAATTAAAAGCTAGACTCTACTGACAAGGGTTGCATCCATCACTAGTCTCTACTGATAAGGGTCGCATCCAACACTCTCCTTCTACCGCTATACAATGCCATCAATCCTTACTCAAGGACAGTTCTGGTAACTTCATCCACAGCTGTGTCAGAATCCTCTCCCTGGCCTCTATCGGTTAGAATCCTCTTCTGAACCCTTACAATAGTGAGGTTTAATCACTTTATCCCTCACAATGGGAACCATTAGGTGAACCAGAACCAGACAAGGAGAAGGTATTAGATTGTGAATGGATGGAACCGGAAGAGGGAGGATGAAACCAGGTGAAGGGATCTGGAGAGGGACAAAAATGTAACATCCAGAGGTGGATCAGACGGAGGGAGAACGGGAGGGGGTGTATAAAGGTTGCCTGAAACTGGAGCATTCAGTAGGTTGCTCACCCATTGATATTTAAAACCTTGATTTTTTCCACTTCACCAATCACCCGTCAGAAACTCTCCCTCTCACTTGGACTGCGACTCACTCCGTTGGATACTCATTGACCTGATAGGTTGACCTTTCCTCCTTGCACATCTGACCTTTGCAGCATTTTTGAAATTACAGTATTTTCGTCTCAGTTTGGTTCCTGTAGTTTGACATGTCGCTCTGAGCATGTTCTTCATGTACAGGAGCTAGGCTGGAAAATGTGAGGGATAGTAGGCAATCTCCAGTGAAAGCCGCCCCTGGGTCTAGACTTGTTTGTGTCTGTGATGATAAGGAGCATATGTGTAACCCTGATTGTATACACTCTGCCAAATAACAAATGTGAGAGTCACTCGGTCTGTAGGACCCGTTGTTCAGGGAGTTTCGAGAGAGCTTTTAATAGTCACACAGCAGATTGGCACTGGAGTTCGGAAGGAATGAAACCACCATTTAAATGTCAGATTCACAAGGAAAACTGTTTAACCGAAAGGTCATTACTCTGAGGATCAGTGACAAGTGTTTCAATCAAATGATAAACAGACTACACACTCACAAAAACACTCACATAAACACTCACACAAACACTCACACAAACACTCACACAAATGCATGCACACATACTCACACACATACAAATGCACACACATATATAAATCATGGATGCAATCAGTCACACAACCGCACACAAACACAAACACACACACACACACACACACACACACACACACACACACACACACACACACACACACACACACACACACACACACACACACACACACACACACACAACCCACACACACACCACACACAGACACACACACACACACACACACACACACACACACACACACACACACACACACACACTAGACTCACATGATCACACCCTCCCTGCATTCTCAAAATGTAATAGCATCTGTCTGCGTACCCCTTGCTCTTCTCCTTCATCACCGCATCTATTTAACTGACACAGGAGCTGTCAGACTGTCCATGGTGAACAGTCTGTCACTCTCAGTTCCCCACAGTGATGTCCGCTGTGGTCAGAGCCTGCACAATGTGCTGAATGTGGTTCAAGTGAAGCGGGTTCCTTCCCTCGGGTTATCCCTGCATTGCTTCCTGCCCATTGGTAACCGGATTCCTGGATGTTCTTTATTTCAGGATCCCCGGAACAAGCATGGCTTCAAGATTCACACCTACTCCAGCCCAACGTTCTGTGATCACTGCGGCTCTCTGCTCTATGGCCTCATCCACCAGGGCATGAAATGCGATTGTAAGTAACACAACCTCCGGGCGTAACAGCCTCTGCCTGTCACGAGAACAGCTTTCCTGTGGTGCAGTCAGACGAAGCAGCACGAGATAGATTTCCAGAGGCGACCTGCTGATATTGATTTAGGGGTGTCACAGAGATGACTCTGATTATTGCCCACTCCTGGTTGCCTGCGAAATGTGGTGATGATCATTCATCTTGAACCACTCATACAGGACAATGACACTCCAGAGGGGAGGTCAGGGGGATCAGACCATGAGTGAAAGGCGTCATTCCCCAAAACATTGTCATGGCTTTGCCAATAATCTGACATCTTCACAGACACATTTTTAAACTAATGTAAATCGGAAAAAACTGCAGCTGCAGGAAAACTGAAATGAAAGGAGGAAATGCACCAATACACTCAGCAGGTCGGGACCATCATTCTCCCACCTGACCTCCCAGTCCTCTGTTAAAGCTCAGCAAATGTGGGTGGGTATGTTATTTACTGGTGTCAGGGGTTGGGATGGATGCGTCATAGAACAGTAAATCACAGGGACAGGCCATTTGCGACACAATGTCTGCATTGAATGTGATGCCATATTAATCTGCTCTATCTGCACCTAATCTATATTCCCTCCATTCCCTGCGTATCCACGTGCCTATCCTTCAAGCCTCTTAAATGCCACGATGATATCTGCTTCCATTACCACATCTGTAAGCACGTTCCATCCACTCTGTGTGAAAATATTAGCCTCACTCCTCTAAACATTCCCTCTCTCACCTTAAAGTTTCACCCAAGGAAAGCAGTTCTGTGTGCCCACACTTTCTATGCCACTCATAATTTTGTACGTTTCTGTCAGGTCTCCACTTAACGTCTGACACTTCAGCGAAAACAACCCAGGTTTGTCAATCTCTCTTGAGAGTTAATACCCTGTAATTCAGGCAGTATTCTGATAAACCCCTCCTGCATCCTCTCCAAAGTCTCTCCATTCTTCTTGTCATGGGGCAGCCAGAAGTGGACATAATACTCCAAATGCAGTCCAACCAAACTTTTATAAAGCTGCTTGAGAAGGAACTGCAGATGCTAGAAAATCGAAGGTCGACAAAAGTGCTGGAGAAACTGAGCGGGTGCGGCAGCATCTATGGAGCGAAGGAAAGAGGCAACGTTTCGGGCCAAAACCCTTCTATTCAGACAGATGTAGGGTGGGGGGGGGGGGGGGGGTTGGGGAGAAGAAAGGAAGAAGAGGAGCCAGAGGTCTGAGGGAGAGCTGAGAAAGGGAGGAGACAATAAGGGCTACAGGAAATTGGAGAAGTCAATGTTCATGCCGCTGGGCTTTTTCAGACTGATGTAGGGTGGGGGGAGCGAGAAGAAGGAAGAGGATTTTTTTCAGACTGATGTAGGGTGGGGGGTTTTTCAGACTGATGTAGGGTGGGGCTTTTAGACTGATGTAGGGTGGGGGGTTTTTTTCAGACTGATGTAGGGTGGGGCTTTTAGACTGATGTAGGGTGGGGGGTTTTTCAGACTGATGTAGGGTGGGGGTTTTTAGACTGATGTAGGGTGGGGGGGTTTTTAGACTGATGTAGGGTGGGGGGGTTTTCAGACTGATGTAGGGTGGGGCTTTTAGACTGATGTAGGGTGGGGGTTTTCAGACTGATGTAGGGTGGGGGTTTTCAGACTGATGTAGGGTGGGGTTTTCAGACTGATGTAGGGTGGGGCCTGAAACGTTTCGGCCAGAAACGTTGTCTAGTTTCCTTCGCTCCATAGATGCTGCTGCACCCGCTGAGTTTCTCCAGCACTTTTGTCTACCTTTTATAAAGCTGCTATATGCCTTCCTGTGTTTTATACTTCATGCTTTGTGTGATGAAGGCAAGCATACCATATGCCTTTTTTATCAATCCATCTACTTGCGTTGCTAGTTCCACGGAACTATGGACTTGGACCATAAGATTCCTTTGCACAATGCTGTTAAGGGTCTTACCAGTAACTGTGTACTTTCCCCTTACACTCAACCTCCTAAAATACAAAACCTCACACTCGGTTGGATTAAACTCCATCTGCCATTTTTCCATCCATATTTGTGACTGATCCAAACGCTGCTGTATACTTTACAGCCTTCCTCACTGTACACAACTCTGCCAATTTTGGTGTCATCTGGTGTCAAATTACTAACCAACCTATCTACATTTACGTTAAAGTCAGGAGTGGGTAAGTCACTATCTTGGTCAGGGGGTGGGGTGTCATTGGAGATCAGGGGCTGGATGTATCTGGGGTCAGGTGTCAGGGGAGTGTTGTTATTTTCTGATGTCAGGGTTCAGGATGCATATGTCATTAACTATGGGCAGGGGTCAATGCACGTATGTCATTATCAGGGGTCTGTGTGTGTGCGTGTTTCATTCTCTGGGTTGGGTGTGTCATTATCTGGATAAGGGGTGGGTTTATCATCAGTGGACAGGGGTAGGTTTATCATCAGTTGTCAGGGGTGTGTATATCATCAAGGGTCAGTGGGTTGGTGTTTCATTATCTGAGTTCAGGGGTGGCTGGTGTAGTCCCTGCCTCTCTCTAGGGTTGAGTTTATTCATCTCCTGGTCAGTGCTGACGGAACCTTTGAACTGGTCTTGAGACTGTGTTAGCCTTGGTTTAATATCCCATCCAGGCCTCGTATTTGTATCGGTGGGGTTGTAAATGGTTTAGAGATTTGACCATCCCGGGCTCGCCGATTGCAGCTGTGACCTCTGCTGTCAATTCAGAACAGCTACATCAGAGCTCCCTCTGGTGCACACATACGTCCCTCACCCTGTTCGCAGAGGGGGTGAGAGTCTGGAATATGTGGCCCCCTCTGACTACACCAGGTGACAGGTCTGGCTTACACTGAACTGAGCTGTTATCCTCCATTGCAGCCTGCATGATGAACGTCCATAAGCGATGTGTCTCCAATGTACCTAGTATGTGTGGCATGGACCACACTGAACGACGAGGACGCATTTTCATCAAGGCAGAAATGATCAAGGACTTGCTCACCGTTGTAGGTAAGTGTCATGTAGTTCTGCCAGGTTTGTACCCTGCTCACAGGCAAATCCTGACCTTTTCCCACACATTCTTCTTCTATCGTGTAGCGTGCACAGCCTAAAGTTGTTGGACAACTTGTTCTAATTGATCTTCCGTTTGTGCATGTCGAGTTGATTGCATTAGTCGAAACAGGGCGGACCACGTGAAGGTTGCAATCTTCCACCCCTTCCCACACATTTATGCATGGACACATGGATTGGATGGAAGTTTCAAGCTGGGCTGTTGTATTCGGTTTTTCCGTGGCAGATGGTGTAACATTATCCCTACCTGTGTAGGAAGGGACTGCAGATGCTGGTTTACACCGAAGATAGACACAAATTGCTGGAGTATAGGGCCTGTCCCACTTAGGCTATTTTTTAGGAGACTATAGGAGACTAGGCGGTCGCCACATGGTCGCCGGGGTGTCACCTGTATGGTCGTGAGTAGTCACCTCAGTTGCCCAAAGAATCGTAGCATCTTTCTGGTCGCCGCTGGATTTTAAACATATTCAAAATTTTTCGACGACAGTCGGCCACAGTGGGTTGGCGCCAATGTGCGTAGTTTGATTTCTCCTGACGTGGGTGCTGTCGTAGGTTGTCACCAGGTGACGTAGGTTGTTGCCGGTGCTGACCGGTGAATTCCATTGGCGGCTACTTACGTCAACCGACGTCGACCGGCGACAGGTACCGGCGACTGAATTGTCTTCAGTTGTCTTTAGTTGTCGCCGACAGGGTCGTAGCTTGTCGTAGCTTGTTGCAGTTTGTCGCGATTGGACGTAGGTTGACTTTGGTTGCCGTAGGTTGTTGCCTGTGTGGTCGTAGGTTGTCGTAGGTGTGGTCGTAGGTGAACGTCCTAATGGGTCGCCGGTTGTCGGTAGCTTGCCGTTGACTAGGTGGTAGGTTGTTGTAGCTTGTCGTAGACATTGTCGTTGGGGGGGTCGTAGGGGGTCGTAGGTCACAAAATCGCCTAAGTGAGACAGGCCCTTAATTCAGTGGAACAGACAGCATCTCTGGATAGAAGGAATGGGTGACGTTTTAGGTTGAGACCCTGAGGCCTGAAGAAGGGTCTCGACCCAAAACGTCACCCATTCCTTCTATCCACCAGATGCTGCCTGTTCCGCTGAGTTACTCCAGCATTTTATGTCTATTATCCCTACCTGTATCGCCAACACTTTCACTAGAGCACACAAGGAAATGTGTCATACACCTCTCCCCACCTTTAGTCACTGCATTGCACTGTCCTGCTACTTTGAGATCCTGATGTAGCCACATATCGTGAGCGATATCCTCATCTCAGCAGCCAGCTCTTGGAGAAGGCAGATATGGATGAAGAAATTCATTATTGCCTTCAACGTGTCAGCGCAGCCTTTGGACATTAAGAAAAGCATAAAGACCTCAGACCTGGTATAAAGCTCATGATATAGTGGGCAGCAGAGATCTGAACGCCACTAATTTTATTGACTTCTATCAGAGTGCTTCTGAAAGATGGAATCATAGCACTGGAGAGATACCACCAACGTGGGCCCCATGAAACACTCCCAATCCACTATCAGGATAAACAGTGCCCTCTCCTGGCTATGAGTGTCAGCACTGACTTCTGAGTTACACTCCGTTAGATACATGAAACATCATTAACAAATGTTAAGCAGATGGACAGGGTATAAGATTCACGGATGTCCTGATGGAAAAAAGCAATCTCCCCACTCACTGATGGCTGGGAATTTATGCCCCCGAGTGGAAAAGGAACATCGAACGTAGTGTTGAGAACCACAAGGTTTTGTGCGCTGGAGACACACAGACGGTGTTGTTTCAGCAAGAGAAGGAGAGCACTGTCCCCACACCATGCAGTCGGCAGGAGAGTCTGCCATAGATGCTGCTGCACCCGCTGACTTTCTCCAGCACTTTTGTCTACCCCAGAGAATCAGAGCAGACACACACATCAACTTGGAATGAGAGGGGCTATCTCGGAAGAGCATTAGCACCACCTGGTGGAGCACGTCCAGAAATACGACTGAAACGTTGCAGAAACAGCATACAGTCTGGTACATGCTGCCTTTGCGAGAGATCGGGAGAAAAGGCAATCACATTTCAACTTTGAAATAGAAAAGGATAATGATTTTAAACTCTCCAAAAGCAATACCATCTATACTCACACCCCCAAGATGGGTTTGATTATCTGGATAAATGATAGACTGACGGTCATCAACTGGTAGATTCAGCAGTCCCGTGCTGTGAGCAGTTCCAACTTTGGTTACAAGGCTTTTGGACAACATTTCTCCAGGATATCAAATGACAATTTTTACAAGGTGGTTTATTCTGATTCCAGCAATGCTCAAAATACACACTAAATGCTGGAGTAACTCAGCAGGACAGACAGTTTTGTGTCAAGACCGTTCTTATACCGAAATGACACCCATTCCTTCTCTTCAGAGATGCTGCCTGTCCCACTGAGTTATTCCAGCATTTTGTATCTATCTTCAGTGTTAACCAGCATCTGCAGTTCCTTCCAACACAATCGTTCAATGCTCCTTCTACACCTAGAACCGTCACCAGTACTGCTTCATTGGAGGTTGCAAAGTCAACTGGTCTCATCGTTCCATGTCAGGAGGACTAGCAGATCAGACAAGGTTATCATGTGACCAGTACTAAAATAGGTGATCTGTCATTGTCCCAGGCTGGTTGTGGGGTCTTAGGTTTTGTAGATTGAGTGCTGGTTTTTCCTACATCCCCACAGCGACAGCACTTCACAAACCCTTCTCCATCTACTCAAGTACTCTGGGATGTCCCAATACGAGATATCTGGTAAAAATCAGGCAATTCAGAATTTAGGTGAAGTTCATCGTGTTCCATAGCCCGATGGTTGTTACAAAGAGGTCCTGAGCCTGGTCATTGCAGTTTTCAGACTCCTATACCTTCTTCCCGACCGCAGGAGTAAAATGTGACCATGGCAAGTGTGGTATGGCGATGATATTGGCTACCTTTTTGAGAGCTAAGCTCTCTAGTCTTTGACATTTCCACCCTAGTTCTGATTGTCTATCCTATCTGTGTCTTTATACTACAGCACAGAAATGGGCCCTTCAGCCCACAATGTTTGCGCTGAACCTGATGCCAAGTTAAACTGATCTCATCTGCCTGTACATGATCCAAATCCCTCTATTCCTTCGACTTCTATGTGCCTTTCTAACACCCTATTGAACGCCACTAATTCTATTGACTTCTATCAGGTCTCCCTTCAACCTCGGATGCTCCAAAGAAAACTATCCAACGGAGGAGCTCCGTTAGTGGGGTCCTTCTGACATCAGACACGATTATAATTATAATGCGAGGAACATGGGCTGAAAGGGGATTCAGCATGGGTGGGATGAAAGACCGTGGTATTTCCATGTTGGTGTTGGCCGAAGGGATTGTCTCCAATAGCACAAACTGGGTTATTGGGTGGTGGATGTTCTGTACCGTATGATAACCATGGTTATCTGCTTCTTGTCTGTCTAGTGAAAGAAGCCCGGAACCTGGTTCCCATGGACCCCAATGGCCTCTCAGACCCCTACGTGAAGTTGAAGCTGATTCCGGACCCAAAGAGCGAGAGCAAGCAGAAAACCAAGACCATCAAATGCTCTCTCAACCCAACCTGGAACGAGAGTTTCACATTGTAAGGGCCAAACGGATAGAAACGTGTTTAAGATTAAAAAAAGATACAATTGTGTGAGCAAGAATAACGAACTGGGCAGGATCTAACAGTGTGTGTGTGTCTTTGTGAATCCCAGTCACAATTCAATATCTTACCCCACTCCGTGTTCCGTAACATCTTCCCAGCTGTTATCAGGCAACTGAATCATCCTACCACAAACACAGAGAGCAATGCTGAACTACTATCTACTTCTTTGATGACCCTCGGACTATCCTTGATCAGACTTTGCTAGCTTTACCTTGCATCAAACGTTTTTCTCTCGTCATGTATCTATATACTGTAAATGGATCGATTGTACACATGTATTGTCTTTCTGCTGACTAGTTAGCACGCAACATAAAGCTTTTCACAGTACCTCGGTACATATGACAATATACTGAACTGAATTCATGATTGAAAACAGATTATCTCACCTTAAATATTGGAGGCACGAGAGATTGCAGATGATGAAACCTGTAGCCAAGAAGGAGAGCTGTTGAAGGAAGTCAGATGTGGGAAGGCTGTGTCTGTGGAGGGGAATGGAAAGCTGCCGTTTCAGGTCAAAACCCTACATCTGGAGGTCCCACCCTGAAGTATCAACTATCCATTTTCCGCCACAGATCCTGTTTGACTCACCGAGTCCCTCCAGCAGCTCCCTTAAACATTCACTCCCTCCTGACTGATACATGTACCTTACACAGGATGGGCTACCTCAGCTTGGCCACACTTCTTCTCCCAGCTTGGAGCAGGAGCACCCAGGAACACTGCTTCCTTCCAGCCCCTCTCCAAGCTCCAGCCCCACAAGTGTAGCTTGGATCCTTTATTGTCTGTCTAAACCCTCTCAGCGTGGCTGCGTCAGTCATGGCCCAGGTGCCTGCCCTAGAGATGCTGGGGGATGAGCCATCCTCAGTCCAATGACTAGACCCTGCCTCAGCTGCACCCAAAGGGAGCTTGTTCACAAATGTTGCCGAGGGATGCTCTCCATGTTGTGGGAGGCAGCTGTGCTCTGGCTCTGTGCTCCTGTGTGTGGTTGCTGCAGTGATCCCTTAGCTCCTAACTCTTGGTGTTCATGACCTTCTCCCCCAACAGCAATCTGAAGGATTCTGACAAGGATCGGAGGCTTTCCATTGGAATATGGGACTGGGACCTAACCAGCAGGAATGATTTCATGGGATCGCTCTCTTTTGGCATCTCGGAGCTGCAGAAAGCAGGGGTCAATAGCTGGTGAGTGGAAGATGTTGTTCTTCTCTGACAGAGGGAAAAGGCAGCTGCATAGCCCCTCATTCTCAGGTGCTGAAATGAGGGATGATTCTGATTATAAGCATGTCAAGTCTCCAGACATCCAAATGCCCAGTGCGTGTTGTGCAGGCAAGAGAAGGCCCTTGAGATCCCTGCTCATGATCTGCCCACTCAAACTAACCTCAAAGGAGCAGGAAGCCATTTGGTCCCTCGGGAGTGTTCTGCCAGGATCAGGGCCCCAGCTCCATCTGCCTGGCTTTGTTTAATCTCCATGATGTCAATGCAGATCTCATATTTATGTGGATTGAGTGCAATGGTACAGTGCCATGCCCCAGAATGTTAAGGGAACAGTTATGAAATGATGCCATTGCCTTGCTTCCTTGTGTCTTTTGCACCATCTTTCTCCGTGGCATCCTGTATGGGGGGGAGCAGGAGAATGGGGTGACGATGAAAAAATAGATCCGCCATGATTGAATGCTGGAGTAGACTCAGTGGGATGAATGGCCTAATTCTACTCCTATGTCGTGTTGGGTTTTTTTAAATAATATTTTTATTAGAAGCATATGCATATCATAATCAAAACACATTTTGTTTATCAATTACATATTGTTAATAGTTGGGATCCCAGCTATCAAAATAGTTGGGGTCCTCGTTTATCAATTACATATTGACACAGGTCTATGGTTTCAGCCAACCCGGTGGGCTGACCAGGTCACCAGTCCGTCCAGTGAGTGGACCATGCTGGCAGGGCAGCAGAGCGGAGCCAGGTTCCCTGGTGCCCGACACTGTCTCCGGTGAGGCTGAGTGGCGGAGATGGATTCTCGTGCTGCTCACTGGGAACTGACCGGGAAATGTGGGGTTAAAACCTCAACTGGTCAGCTGTGGTGCTCTCCCTTCCCTTGCCCGGCGCTTCAAGCACACTGCTATACGCTGGGGTGGAGCTGTCATGTGTCGTCGTTCCTTGTGCAGGTACAAGTTGTTGAGCCAAGAGGAAGGGGAGTATTATAACGTCCCAGTTCCCCCTGAAGAGGATGTTGAAGGAAATGAGGAGCTCAGGCAGAAATTTGAGGTAAGTGAACTGCAATCATTTGGAGCTGGAATAATAAGAATGGAATCAGAAGGAGCTGCAAGCCTGACTTTTGTCACAGAGTCTCTGGATTCAGCTTCCACACCATTCCAACCACTAGTTTGGGTTTCTCCTTGTAATTCGCTGCCAGCTAACATCAAGTCCTGGATTAGAATCCCACTTTAATTCATTCCCAGATAGCTATTAATTTACGTACAGCCTCCCCAAACCCCTCAGGCTGTGATTCATTCTGGGTTCTCCACACTGTGCATACGTATCCTTAACCTGGGTTTCTCATTCACTCATGACTGCCCAGTACTCCATCCATAAACAGTGTGACCCCCTGAGTTCACTCCCACTGTCTATCACTCAATATGGGACCTGTGAAAAAAGTCAATGGGGAAATTCATCCTTCATTTAGATTCAGAGTGTCTGCTGTTTTCTGTCTAAACTGCCAGAACTTTTTTAGTCATGAGCCAACCTGGTACTATGCTTCCCACCTGGATTTCTCAATTAAAATCCTTGTTTTTTGAGCTGTGCCTGGGTAACTGTTCTCCAAATAACTACCTTATATTGGGTTCTGCCCTACAACACACAAGCATTCTCACACACTCTCACACTCACACTCACACTTACACTCACATTCACACTGAATTGAACCTAAGTATCCAGCATGTTCTGCTGTGTCACCCTATCCACTTCACAGCCCCTTATCCTTGGCCTTGTCATCATTCTCAGTTCCCAGGCTGTAAGCCACTGCTCGAATTTTATTTCCAATGATGTTCTGTCTTTTTCCAGAGAGCCAGAATTGGGCCAGGAACAAAGGCGGCAGAGGAAATGAGATCTAACTCCTGGTCGAAGATCGACAATAATGGCAATCGAGACCGGATGAAGCTGGCCGATTTCAACTTCTTGATGGTGCTTGGGAAGGGCAGCTTTGGGAAGGTAGGAAGGAGTGGCTGGCAGCTCTCGGTGTTTGTTGAGGCAGTCTGCCTGCCATCTGCACAATCCCTGCTGACTGTGTAGGAAGCAGTGAAGGGTACTAAATTGATTGAGTTTTTTGAGGAAGTAACAATAGAAATTGATGAAGGTAAGGCAATGGATGTTGTATATGTGGAGTTTAGTAAGGCTTTTGATAAAGTATCTCATGGTAGGCTGATCCAGAAGTTAATATGCACGCGATTCACACTGATCGAGGATCCAGTTGCACTGTTGAGTGCTGACTCCAAATTCCACGAGTTTGGAGATGAGCTTGGATAGGATAATGGTAGTGAAAGCAGAGCTGTAGTCTACGAATAGAAGCCTGACGTAGGCCTCTCTCTTTTTCAGGTGTTCCAGGGATGAGATCATTGCTGAGTAAGTTTAGCAAATAGCAGTTGGAGTTAAATCCAAGCAAGTGTGAGGCGTTGCACTTTGGGAGGTTGAATGTAAGGGGAGAGTGTATGGTTAATGGCAAGACCCTTAACAGCATTGATGTGCAGACGGATCTTGGAATCCAAGTTCAACAGCACAAGTTGAAAAGGTGGTAAAGAAGACTTATGGTATGCTTGCCTTCATTGCTAGTGGCATTGAGTATAAGTGTCAAGAAGTCATGATGCAGCTCTATAAGACTTTGCATAGGCCGCATTTGGAGTATTGCGTGCAGTTCTAGTCGCCCATTATAGGATAGAAGTGGAGACTTTGGGGGAGGGGTGAAAACAAGTATAGTCAAGTTGAAGGGTTTAGAGTTGTGTTTTGTCAGAGCCCGAATCAGCCTAACCATTAATCTCTCAGCTGGGTGTGATATATCCTAATTGGAAAAAGTGAGGTGGAATTATCGGTGAATTCCTGGTCAATATTATTGACCAGTCACTGCACTAATGATTATCTGTTCATTCATCTCCTACCTGTGAAGTGCTTGCTCCACAGGCTGGCTGTCCCACTGCCTCTAACACAACAAAGGCTGCACCTCAATGGGATATTTTGGGTTCTTGGGGAGCACACTGGTGTCAAAAACAAATCAAGTCCTTTATCCTCCCTACCCAGTAATCCACGATCCTTCCATGGTGCTTTCATTGCTCAGGTCCGATCCTCGGGATGGCTAGCGTGCTGCCAAATGTAGTGTGGGCCGGACAATTCCAATCCTGTCTTTGGTTTCCACTGTGGCAGCCTTGGAAGAAAGGAAATCACTGCGGATGATATTTCTTCCTACTTTGCATAAAAACAAATCAGTTGGGATTTCTGAACCTATATAGCATCTGTGCTGGAGGTCTTTGCCAGGATGATTGTTAAGTGAAAGTGACGTTGTCGTCAGCTGTGGTGTTTCCTGCTGCTCAATATCTTGCTGACAGTCATGGCTTTGCATTACACTGAACCTAGGCTTGCATGATCTCCATTCTAAAAGTGGGTCCCTGTTATTCCTAAGGCTTGCCCTCTAGTCCAGGTCTCTCCCTGCAGCGGAAACATCTTCATCTCTATGATGAATGTTTGATCTGCCCCGGTGTTTGGGGTGAGGAAGGACAAGTCAGGGAAACAAACAACCTGCTAGTTCCAATTTCACATAACACCTCTCCAAGTTGAGATTATCTGGACCTGTGGCTCTGAGGTAGGAGGGGAACAATAACCATTTCAATCTCTCCCCGGTATTGTAAGGTTGCAGTATCCAGCAGTATGTTCTGTCTGTGCTCTGCAGGTGATGCTGGCAGAGAGAAAAGGCACCGACGAACTGTATGCCATCAAGATCCTGAAGAAGGATGTGGTAATCCAGGACGACGATGTGGAGTGTACCATGATTGAGAAGAGAGTTTTAGCTGCTCCTGGGAAGCCCCAGTTCCTGACCCAACTCCACTCCTGCTTCCAGACCATGGTAAGTTGGGGAGAGTGCAGGAAGCAGATCTGTTCTCAGTGCTTTCCCCGAGTCATAGAGTCATAGAGCACGTAAACAAGCCCTTTGGCCCAACTAGACCATGTTGACCAAGATGCCCCATCTATCCGGGTCCCGCCTGCCTGTGTCTGGCTCATATCCCTATAAACTTTTATTATCCATGTACCTGTCCACATTTATTTTAAATGTTGTTATAGTACCTGCCTCAACAATGTCCGCTGGCTGCTCATCCCATATACCCACCACCCTCTTTGTGAAGTGGTTGCCCCTCAGGTTCCTAGTAACACAGCAGCTAATTCCCTCTCAAATGCAGGTGAACTCCCTTTTGATTTTTGTGCCACATGCCTTCATGAGTTGGAATTCACAAGACATGTTCATCTACCAGTACTTATTGGGGGTGTGGTAGCACCAGGAGGAAACTCACCCAGTCAGGGAAGAACATGAAAACTCCACACAGACAACACCTGAGGTCAGGATTGAACCAGGATCCTCAGAGATACAAGCATCAGCGCTAACTGCAACACATTCTCCCTCCCTGACTAGCATCCAAGTAGTTATCTCCTCACAGCACAAGTAGTGGCATAAATATATTCTCTCCTTCTAAGGAAACTAACAGAATCTGCAGAACAGACTTAGCAGACCTAGAGCAAACACATCAGTTGTGTGTCCCCAGAGTGATGGCAGTCAGGGAGATTGGGCTCAATTATATATCACACAAGACGGAGCCTCAGTAATCGGCAGAGAATAGTTGGAAAACCTCGGCAATTGTGCATGGCACTGACCTCATTCCTGCCCCCTGCCCCCTGCCCCATGTCACGTACACATGCCGGGGTTTGGGATGAGGAATAATGGACTGTTTGCCTGTGATGTTCGTTCTGTATAGGGATCGTTATTCTTCCTTTGATCAAGACGCTGATCATTTAGGTCACACCATTGAGTCTACTCCACCATTCAATCATGGCGGATCTACTGTATCTTTCCCTCTCAACCCCATTCTCCTGCCTTCTCCCCATAACCCTTGACACCCTTACTAATCAGGAATCCCAGATGACTTGGCCTCCACAGCAATTAATTGCATAGATTCACCACCCTCCTACTAAAGAAATGTCTTCCTCATCTCCTTTTTTAAAGGTACGTTCATTTATTCTGAGGCAGAACCCTCTGGTGTTAGATTTTCCCACTAGTGGAGATATCCTCATCTCTATGACGGTTATATTCGATTTTCACTCGTGTTTCGTCATCATCACCAGAGAAACAAACAGGGGAAGGTCCTGCAGCCGAGATCAGTGCATCAGGTCTCGGCTGGTTTCAGTGCACAAGCACAGTGTGTACCAGACACAGCACAACTGAGTGGGACAGGGATTGCCAAGTTTCTTGCTCTGATAACAAATACAACTCGACAGTCGCCAGCAACCCAAACACAGAAGAGACACTTGAAAAATGTGAACATGTAGTAGACCTCAGAGACCCAATAAAATTGCTTCAGTTGCAACGTGAGTAGCCTATTTGTTGTCAATAGTTATTTAGTTTAGT
Organism: Okamejei kenojei; assembly: GCA_035221665.1. Classification (NCBI taxonomy): domain Eukaryota; kingdom Metazoa; phylum Chordata; class Chondrichthyes; order Rajiformes; family Rajidae; genus Okamejei; species Okamejei kenojei. The sequence goes on from CM069152.1 coordinate 22,880,817, forward strand.
TTAGAGATACAGCGTGGAAACAGGCCCTTCTGCCCACCAAATCCGAGCCGACCAGTGATCCCCGCAAACTTACACTATCCGACGCACACTAGGGACAATTTACATTTAAACCAAGCCAATTAACCTACAAACCTGTACGTCTTTAGAGTCTATTGCTGACATTATATGCTGACATTATTATTCAGCAGCTTATTAAATGGAAACTCAACATCTCATTACATTAGAAATGCAGCTAAACAGCTCCAAATCAATCAACTGCGAAATGACCTTGAACAATCCCCACACCCTCGTGACATGGCCTTGGCAATTAATCAATCCATCACATTGAAACACAGGAAACAGGACAGGCATGGGCCCTTTAGCCCTTCGAGGCTGCTGCACCGTTCAACGTGTTCATTCAAATTTAGTCCCCTATTCCAGCTTTCTCCCTGTATCCCTTCATCTCTCCCTTGGATAATATTTGACTCCTCCCTGAACACATTTACTGCTTTGGCCTCAATAGCTTTCAGCGATAGGAAATTTCCGCAGGTTCATCAATCTCTAAGAGAAGGGATTTCTCCTCATTTGATCTCAGAGCCTTCCCTGTATCCTTCACCTGTTATTCCTGTTTCTGCCCCCCCCCCCTCCTCTCCCCCCGGCCATTGGAAACATCCTCCCTACATCCAGTCTGTTCTATTGGCCAATCCTTGACTTGTCGCAGTATGTCTCAGGGGTGTGGTATCTCACCGACTAATTCAGTTGTCTATCTGGCAAGGCCAGAGGTCCTGACCTTAAACACTGTAATACCCCTGTATAATATTTGAAAGATCAGGGTTTGAGGGCAATGGCGAACAGGAACTGATGAGGAGATGAGGCCTGGGGCAGATCAGCCCTGATCATGTTGAATGGTAGGGCAGGATTGAGGGGCCTGGTTGCCTACTCCTGGTGGCTTCTGAACTGCTAAGTATATATATCCAACTTCATTAGCCACAAATGATAGGACAATCCTCTTGTTCCTGGTATTAGCCTGGTGAAACCCCTTTGGACTTCCACCAATGCCGATGTATCTAATCTTACGTAAGGGGACCAAAACTATGCTCAGTTGACCAGGGGTGGGCTGTCAAACAACACTTTCTCATTTTTATACTGCAATCCTTTTGCATTAATGTTCAATTTGTAATATAGCAAAATTTGCTCTGACGAATGGTTGCCGACCAAAATATTGATCCACAGATACATTCTGACTTGCTCACCCTGTTTCGACTAATGCAATCAACCCGAAGTGCACAACCAAAAAGATCAAAGAGAGCAAGCTGACCTACAACTTTAGCCTGTGCGCGCCATATGCAAGAAGAAGATTCTAACTTGCTGAGATGTTTTGCTACCAATGTACTATTTGTCTTCTTGATCATACGCTGTGCATGCCTAATAACATTTTTGCAAAAAAAAAGTGCACAGTTACATCTACATCCTTCTGTACTTCGCTCATATGCAATCCCTCTGCATTTATATAATTGTCTACCCATTTGGTTTAGTTTAGTTGAGGGCTACAGCGTAGAAACAGGCCCTTCGCCTACACTAGTTCTATCCTACACACGCACACAGCCAATTTTTTCAGAACCTTAATTAACCTACAAACCTGCATATTTTTGAAATGTAGGCGGAAACCGGAGAACCCAGAGAAAACCCTCACAGTCATAGGGAGAATGTACAAGCTCCGTGCAGATAGCACACAGTCAGGATCGAACCCAGTTCTCTGGCGCAGTAAGGCAGCAACTCTACAGCTGCGCCACCGTGCCACCCCTGATCAAATTGGGAAACCTCACACTTCCCCACGTTGAACTGTGTCAGATTTTCACCCACTCGTTCAACATGTCCACATCATGATATTGGTATTGGCTTATTGTTAGTTTATTATTGTCATATGTCAGCGAAAAGCTTTTGTTTGCGTACTCTTCGGTAACATAGAGTGTGTTGAGTATATGGAGCGAGCTGCCAGAGGAGCTAGCTGACCTGCATGGGTTTTCCCAGGAGCTCCGGTTTCCTCCCACACTCCAAAAACATACGGGGAAGTAGACACAAAATGCTGGAGTAACTCAGCGGGACAGGCAGCATCACTGTAGGGAAGGAATGGGTGACGTTTCGGTTCGAGACCCTTCTTCCTTCACAGGTTCAATTGGCTTTGGGTAAAATTGGAAATTGGTGCTAGTGTATGTAGGATAGTGCTAATGTGCGGGGATCGTTGGCCGGTGCGGACCTGGTGGGCCGAAGGGCCTGTTTCTGCACTGTATGTCTAACTCTAAGAAAAACTAAACCGAATTACTGTATATTGCATTTTCAACTTTCCACTGGTTAACCGATCTATACCCCTTTGCAGTCTGCACTCTAAGCCCACAATGTATCCAATCTTTGTATTTGTAGGAGGTGGAGACAGTAGGCTGTGGTAGAGCTGGGAAGGGGAGGGGAAGGAGGGAGAAAGCAAGGACTACCTGAAATTGGAGAAGTCAATGTTCATACTGCTGGGGTGTAAACTGCCCAAGTGAAATGTGAGGTGTTGCTCCTCTAATTTGTAGTGGTACTTACTCTGGCCATGGAGTAGGCCCAGGACAGAAAGGTCGGATTCGGAATGGGAGGGGGAGTTGAAGTGCTGAGCCACCGGGAGTTCAGGCTTGCTATTGCGAACTGAGCAAAGGGTCTCCACCCGAAACGTCGTCTATTCCTTCGCTCCATAGATACTGCCTCACCCGCTGAGTATCTCCAGCATTTTTGTCTACCTTTGACTCTGCTTATAGTTTGTTTGGATTTGTTTCAAACTGTTCAACTACTTTTCTACTATGCTACTACTTGGGTTATCAAAAATGACAGCAGGATCTTGATCAGGTGGTCAAGTGGTGTGAGGAAAGGATAATGGAGTTTAATGCAGATAATTGTGAGGTATTGCATTTTGGGAAGTCAAACCAGGGCTGGACCTACACAAGGAATGACAGAGCCTTGCGGAGTGTTGTACAGCAGAGAGATCTTGGAGTGCAGGTACATAGTTCCTTGAAAGTGGCGTCACAGATAAATAGGGTGGTCAAGAAGACTTTTGGTACATTGGCTTTCATCAGCCAGGGTATTGAGTATAGAAGTTGGATGTTAATTACAGTTGTACAACTGTATTGGAGTATTGTGTTTAATTTTGGTCAGCCTGCTGTAAGAAGGATGTTTTTAAGCTGGAAAGAGTGCAGCGAGGACTGAGGGCCTAAGCTATAGCAGGCTAGGACTAGATTCAGAGTGCAGGTGAATGAGGGGTGAGCTTATAGATAATATCATGGCAGGGTGAATGCACAGTTAGGGGAAAAGAACCAGAGAACGTGTGTAGGGTTTTTTTATAGGTACATGGATAGGAGATGTTTAGAAGGATATGGGGCAAACTCGGGCAGGTGGGACTATTGTAGTAGATAGGGCATATTGGTTGGCATGGGCCAGTTGGTCTGAAGGGCCTGTTTCTGTGTTGTATGCCTCTATGGTGCTACTTGTTCAAACGTGACTTTCCTGCATTCCCTCATTCCAGATGTTAGGCCAACTGGGTGTCTCCCCCTTTCTTGCATTATATCTGGCAGATATTATATTCATTGCATTATATTCCAGAGAGATGGTATTATGGAATCTTTCCCTGCGCACCCTCTACCTTCAGGCCAGTGGTTAGAACTGCAGTTAGCCAGACGAGGTCAGGAAAAGAGAGTGCCTACCCGCCATCTTATAAAGTCATAAAGCTATATAGCATGGAAACAAGTCCTTTGGCCCAACTCATTCATGCCCCTCTAATGTCTACACAATGCAGATGTTTTCCGTCCTGCCTGAACCCCCAACACAGTAATTGTTAGAAGGGATAGTGATTGTCTTCAATTCAGTTCTTTCACCTGGGTTAATGCTTTCTCCGATTTCATTTTTTTTTCATGCATAACAGGTTAAAAATGGGGCAATGATCTGTGAAGATTGGCATGTTGTGCTGTAAAGCCGTGTTTGATTTTGCTTGCCATGAGGACTGTCCTTCTCTCACTCTCTCACTCTTTCTCTGCCAGGAGCGGTTGTACTTTGTGATGGAGTATGTGAATGGAGGTGACCTCATGTACCAGATTCAGCAAGTTGGCAGATTCAAGGAGCCCCATGCTGTGTAAGTTTCTGTCTCATCACGGAAGTTATTGCTGCCTTGACTTTGATAACAAGTCAAGAGAGTTTATTGTCACGTGTCCCAGATAGGACAATGACATTCTTGCATTGCTGCAGCACAACAGGATATTGTAGTCATAAATACAGATCAGATCAGTGTGTCCATATACCATAATATATATATATACACCTATAAATAAACAGATAAGGTGCAATAGGTTGTTATAGTTCAGAGTTTGTTTGAAGTTGTGTTTAATAGTCTGATGGCTGTGGGGAAGAAGCTGTTCCTGAATCTGGATGTTGCAGATTTCAGGCTCCTGTACCTTCTACCTGATGGCAGCGGAGAGATGAGTGTGTGGCCAGGATGGTGTGGGTCCTTGATGATTCTGGCAGCCATTTTGAGGCAGCGACTGCGAAAGATCCCTTCGATGGTAGGGAGGTCAGAACCGATGATGGACTGGGCAGTGGTTACGACTTTTTGCAGCCTTTTCCACTCCTGGACGCTCAGGTTGCCACGATGCAACCGGTCAGCATGCTCTCTACTGTGCACCTGTAGAAGTACGAGAGCGTCCTCCTTGACATACCGACTCTCCGTAATCTTCTCAGAAAGTAGAGGCACTGATGTGCTTTCTTTATGATTGCATCAGTGTTTTGGGACCAGGAGAGATCTTCGGAAATATGCACGCACAGGAATTTGAAGTTCTTGACCCTTTCCACCATCGACCCGTTGGTATAAACAGGACTGTGGGACCCCATCCTACCCCTTCCGAAGTCCACAATCAGTTCCTTGGTTTTGCTGGTGTTGAGAGCTAGGTTATTGTGGTGGCACCATTTGGTCAATCCGTTGATCTCACTTCTATACTCTGACTCGTCCCCATCAGTGATACGTCCCACAACAGTGGTGTAGTTGGCGAACTTGATGATGGAGTTTGCACTATGTCCGGCTATGCAGTCATGAGTATAGAGTGAGTACAGCAGGGGGCTGAGCACACAGCCTTGAGGTGCTCCCGTGCTGATTGTTATTGAGGTTGACACATTTCCACCAATATGGACAGACTGTGGTCTGTGAATGAGGAAGTCGAGGATCCAATTGGAAGTTTAGAACATTTTTCTGCTGCTGCACACCCCAACATTTCTTCACTTTATCAATCCATTCAAGTCGCATGGCAAGTTCATCTGTTTTTCCAGCTTCATCCTCTCCTACTCCATAAGTCTGAATAAGGGTCCTGACTTAAAACGTCACCTGCCCATTCCCTCCACAGATGCTGCTCGTGTTCCTCCAGTACTTTGTTTTTGCTCAAAATTCCATCGTCTACAGTCTCTTGTGACTCCCAAGTTCACAATCTCAGGAGGTTGTGGTTTGAGCTCACATCCTGGATACCAATATAAACCCAGCTATATTTTGTTGACCCAGTGATGCATAAGCAGAGATGTATCTTGGGGGAAGACAGTGCGTTCGTATGTGAACATCAAGAAACTAATGTGTCTCTCCTGTAAACAGGACCATAATCTAAATAGCTTGGGGGAAAGATTCAGGTAGGTGGAAGTTTAGAATGTTAGACAGAAAGGACATGGTGATGGTACAATAGAGCAAAGCTGACAGGAAGAGACCAAGCATACACCTGAAAATAGAAAATAGAAATAAGACAAATGGTAAAAAGTGGCTAAAAGGTTCTTTGCCTGAACAACATGATACATGAATTAACATCGGAGTAAGGAGAAACAGTTCATGTTTCAGGCTGAGGACCCTGTGACGGACAAAGACTCTGATGATGGATCCCAGACCTAAAACATAAATTGTTTCACTCTCCACCAAAGCCGCCTGACTTGCTGAGTGTTATCAATAGTTTCTGTTTTTGTTCTAGATTTGTAATATCTGCAACTTTTTTGATTTTCTATGGCAGGTGAATTGGGGGTACAATTAGAAATGGGATATCCAGTAGCCACTGGTATTGGCATGGTTATAAGATGATTCGTATTGGGAAATGATTATTCTAGAACACTTGGCTTCTCAGAAGGCTCGGCAGAATGGAAAGATGGGGAAACATTGTTAATTGAGGCTGAGATCATTGGCTTGTTAAAAAAGTCTTGTTTCAAAGATTAGGGTGAAGAATCAATTTGGATGGCGCAAGGGTAGAATCGGCTAAAGTTTCATAGAGTCAGAGAATCACACAGTCCAACTTGCCCACACCAACCAACACGCCCCATCTACTCTAGTCCTGCCTGTGTTTGGTCCATATCCCTCTAAACCTTCTAATCCCTCTAAACCTATCCTATCCATGTAACTGTCCTAAATGTTTTATGCAGATTGTTCCATATACTTACCACCAACCGTGTGAAATGGTTGCCCCTCAGGTTCCTATTAAATCTTTTCCCCCTCGCCTTAAACCTATGTTCTCAGTTTCATGATTCTCGTACTCTGGGTAAAAGACTCAGTGCATTTACGGCAGCTGTTCCTTTCATGAGTGGGTTGAAAGTAGAGCAGAGAAAGACATGAAAGGACCTTCAGCACCTCTTCGACCATAATGCTCTCAAGACACTTCCAGTGACTGCCCCAAATTCCTCCATCTTCCCGTCTTTCTCCACGGTAAAAAGAGGAGAAATACTAATTGAGGACCTTGCCCATCTCCTGTGGCTCCACACAGAGTTGATTGCTTTGATTCCTGAGGGAACATTGTCCCACTTTCTCTCTAGTTACCCTTTTACTCCTTTTTCCCTTTATGTACTTAGAGTACATCCAAGATGGATTCTTAGAGCAGCTTGTACTGGAACCTACCAGGGAGAAGGCAATCCTGGATTTAGTGTTGTGTAATGAACCGGATTTAATAAGGGAACTCAAGGTAAAGGAACCATCAGGAGGTAGTGACCATAATATGATAAGTTTTAATCTGCAATTTGAGAGGGAGAAGGTAAAATTGGAAGTGTCAGTATTGCATTTGAACAAATGGGACTATGTTGGCATGAGGGAGGAGCTGGCCAAAGTTGACTGGAAAGGGACCCGAGCAGGGATGACGGTGGACCAGCAATGTCAGGTATTTCTGGGAATAATCCCAGAAGATGCAGGATCATTTCATTCCAAAGAGGAAGAAAGATTCTAAGGGGAGTAAGAGGCGACCATGGCTGACAAGGGAAGTCAAGGACAGTATAAAAATAAAAGAGAAGACATATAACATGGCAAAGATGAGCGGGAAACCAGAGGATTGGGCAACTTTTAAAGATCAACAGAAGGCAACTGAAAAGGTAATACGGGGAGAAAATATAAAGTATGAAGGTACAGTAAGCTAGCCAAGAATATAAAGGAAGATAGTAAAAGCTTCTTTAGGTATGTGAAGAGAAAAAAATTAGTTAAGACAAATGTGGGTCCCTTGAAGATAGAAACAATCTCCCAGATGAATTTATGATGGGGAACAGTGAAATGGCAGATGAGTTGAACATGGAAGACACAAACAATCTCCCAGATGCACTAGGGGACAAAGGACCTGGGATGACAGAAATTCACATTAGTAAGGAAGATGCTGGAGTCGATTATCAGAGTTGGCATGGGACTGATGGCTTTAAGGCTGATAAATCCCCAGGGTCTGATGGTCTGCATCCCAGGGCACTCAAGGAGGTTGCCCTAGAAATTGTAGACACATTGGAGAGCATTTTCCAATGTTCTATAGATTCTGGATCAGTTCCTGTGGATTGGAGGGTAGCTAATGTTATCCCACCTTTCAAGAAAGGAGGGAGGGAGAAAGCAAGAAATTATAGACCAGTTAGCCTGACATCAGTGGTTAGGAAGATGCTGGAGTCGATTATCAGAGATGTAATAGCGGCACATTTGGATAACAGTAAGAGGATCGGTCCAAGTCAGCATGGATTTACGAAGGGGGAATCATGCGACTAATCTTCTGGATTTTTTGAGGATGTAACAAGTCAAATGGACAAGGGAGAGCCAGTGGATGTAGTGTACCTGGACTTTCAAAAAGCCTTTGATAAGGTCCCACACAGGAGAGCAGTGGGCAAATTTAGAGCACATGGTATTGGGGGTAGGGTATTGACATGGATAGAATATTGGTTGGCAGACAGGAAACAAAGAGTAGGGATAAACGGATCACTTTCAGAATGGCAGGCAATGACTAGTGGGGTGCCGCAAGACTCGGTGCTGGAACCGCAGCTATTTACAATATACATTAATGATTTAGATGAAGGAATTAAAAGTAACATTAGCAAATTTGAAGATGACACAAAGCTGGGTGGCAGTGTGAACTGTGAAGAGGATGCTAAGATGATGCAGGGTAACTTGGGCAGGTTAGGTGAGCGGGCAGATGCATGGCAGATGCAGTATAAATGTGGATAAATGTGAGGTTATCCACTTTGGAGGTAAGAATAGGAAGGCAGATTATTATCTGAATTTGGAGACAGGTTAGGAAAAGGGGAAGTACAACGAGACCTGGGTGTCCTAGTACATCAGCCACTGAAAGTAAGCATGCAGGTACAGCAGGCAAGATGTACAGGGCCCTGGTGTGAACACACCTGTAGTGTTGTGTGCAGTTTTGGTTTCCTAATTTGAGGAAGGACATTCTTGCTATTGAGGGAGTGCAGCGAAGGTTCACCAGGTTAATTCCCGGGATAGCAGGACTGTCATATGATGAAAGAATGGAGCGACTGGGCTTGTATTCACTGAATTTAGGACGAGAGGGGATCTTATAGAAACATATAAAATTATTAAGGGATCGGACATGCTAGATGCAGGAAACATGTTCCCAATGTTGGGGAAGTCCAGAATCAAGGGTTACAGTTTAACAATAAGGGGTCGGCCATTTAGAACTGAGATGAGGAAAATCTTTTTTACACCGAGAGTTGTGAATTTATGGAATTCTCTGCCTCAGAAGGCAGTGGGGGCAGATTCACTGGATGCATTCAAAAGAGAGTTAGATAGAGCTCTTAGGGCTGGCAGAATCAAGGGGTATGGGGAGAAGGCAGGAACGGGGTACTGATTGTGGATGATCAGCCATGATTACATTGAATGGCGGTGCTGGTTCGAGAGGCCAAATGACATACTCATGCACCTATTGTCTATGTATCTATGTATAAAATCTCTTGGGATTATCCTTATTGCTACCAGCCAGTGCTATTTCATGTCCCCTTTTTGCCCTTTTGAATAGCTTTTTCAGCTGGCTCCTTAGTTCCCGAAACTCCTCCAGGGATACACGATCCAAGCTGCCTACACCTGTCCCATGCCTCCTTATTTCTCTTGACCAAAGCCTCAATTTCCTTTGTCACCCAAGCTTCCTTACGTTTGCCTGCCTTGCCCTTCACTCCAACAGGGACGTTCATGTCCTGAACTCTTGTCAGCACACTTTTAAAAACATCCCAATTTCCTGACATTCCTTTTCCTTCAAACAACCTACTAAAAATCAACTTGGGCAAGTTTGTGTCTCATATTCTCAAGTGTTTGATCCCAGGTCTTTTTTACTCAGAAGTGGATCTCGCTGATGCCAGATAGAACTTAAAAATACATTTCCGGAGCAGTGAAAGTGTCCGCAAATGTCAATTTCCCCCAAAGCATAGGTTTGCCCAGAGCATCCAGGGCAGGTGAACCAGTGTGTGTTTCCGGATCTGAATTGCTGTTTAACATTGCTTTGAGGTGCCCCACTACTGTTGGGTCAGTGGGGAGCAGGGATGGCTGTTCCAACAGTGAGGCATGTGAGGCCTTGGTGGGGGGGGGGGGGGGGGGGGGGGGGGGGGGGGTACCTGTCCCACTGGCTGTTTATTCACACCCCTCTGTTATTTTTAGGTTCTATGCAGCTGAGATTGCCGTTGGTCTCTTCTTCCTCCACAATCATGGCATCGTTTACAGGTGAGTGTTGCAGCACCTTGCGCCCAATGTGGCAAGTCGGGGCTGTGCTCACGAGTGGAGTTGTTGGGTACTGAAGATGTAATCGTATCGCAGATAACACCAGTCATTTTAATACCATCCTACATTCACTCAGTCAAAACACACAAAACAACAGCTCCTCCCCATCCCTTTCCACCAATATTTAACAAAGAACCCTCTTCTTTCTCTCCTCTGTAATGTCTACCCTCTTCATCTTATAGAGAGAGCCTGAATGCCTGGTGACACATACCAGTGTTGAATCTCTCCAACCAAGTGATCATCACAAGATGAGATGGGAACTGGGAAGGTTCACACCTGCCTTGCTCATCTCTCTATCTCGACAGTTCACAACCTGATGTTTCTTCAGCTCCTGTGCACAATAATGCCCCTGTCCCACTTAGGAAACCTGAACGGAATCCTCTGGAGACTTTGCGCCCCACCCAAGGTTTCCGTGCGGTTCCCGGAGGTTTTTGTCCTCCGGCAACCATCTTCAACTAGCATCGCAACCAGCTTCGACTAAAAAATTACCGATTTTTAAAATGGAAACCACTTTCGACCATTAGGGAGACTGACAAAAACCTCCGGGAACCGCACGGAAACCTTGGGTGGGGCGCAAAGTCTCCAGAGGTTTCCGTTCAGGTTTCCTAAGTGGGACAGGGGCATAACAAGCACAGGAGCCAGGTAACCTGTGCTGTAAACCAGTCCATGTTGATCATCTGAAGGAGCACCTAGGCCAGCCTGGCACAGGCACCGCCTTCCGTACAATTGAAAGCAACTACAGGAGGTACTGCCTCAGGAAAGTGGCATCTATCCTCAAGGAAACCCATCATTCAGGCCATGCCCCCCTTCTTGCTGCTACTGTTAAGCAGGAAGTACAGAAGCCTGAAGTCCCACATTACCAGGTTTAGGAAAGGCTACATTCCTACAGGTTCTTGAACCAACCTGCACAACCTCTAATCCTACCTTGACTTGTCAAGTCAAGTCAAGTCAAGTTTATTCGTCACATACACATACGGGATGTGCAGTGAAATGAAAAGTGGCAGTGCCTGCGGGCTTTCTGCAAAAAACAAACAAACAAACAAACAACAAACAGAATCACATGTTCTTTTTCATATTAAGTATTGTGGGCGGTATTGTGGTACAGTAAGTTAGTAGAGTTAGTCCCTGGTGAGATAGGAGTTTACAGTCCGAATGGCCTCTGGGAAGAAACTCCTTCTCATCCTCTCCGTTCTCACAGCATGGCAACGGAGGCGTTTGCCTGACTGTAGCAGCTGGAACAGTCCGTTGCAGGGGTGGAAGGGTCTCCCATGATCTTATTGACTCTGGTTTCACCTCCTGATGTATAGTTCCTGCAGAGGGGTGAGAGAAGTTCCCATAGTGCGTTCGGCCGAACGCACTACTCTCTGCAGAGCCTTCCTGTCCTGGGCAGAGCAATTACCAAACCAGATTGTAATGTTTCCGGACAAGATGCTTTCCACAGCCGCTGAGTAGAAGCACTGGAGGATCCTCGGAGACACTCTGAATTTCCTCAATTGCCTGAGGTGGTAAAGGCGCTGCCTTGCCTTACTCACCAGTGCTGCAGCGTGTGATGTCCATGTCATATCCTCAGAGATGTGGACTCCCAGGTATTTAAAACAGCTCACCCTATCCACAGTATCCCCATTTATCCTCAATGGTGTGTATGTCCTCGGATGATGTGCCCTCCTAAAGTCCACGATCAGCTGCTTCGTTTTTTTGATGTTCAAGAGGAGGCTGTTGTCCTGACACCAGAGTGCCAGATCAGCCACCTCCTCCCGGTAGGCCTTCTCATCATTGTCTGAGATCAGGCCCACCACCACGGTGTCATCAGCAAACTTGATTATCGAGTTGGAGCTGAACCGCCACACAGTCATGTGTGTACAGGGAGTTTCAATAGGGGGTTGAGGACGCAAACCCTGGGGGGATCCTGTGCTCAGGGTGATGGACTTCGATGTATTCCCTCCCATCTTGACTACCTGGGGCCTGGCGGTGAGAAAGTCCAGGGCCCAGGCACACGGGGGTGTTGAGCCCTAAATCCAGTAGCTTCGCGGCCAGTCTGGTGGGGACTATCGTGTTGAAGGCTGAACTGAAGTCTATGAACAGCATCCTCACGTAGCCCCCCTTCTGGCTGTCAAGATGGAGAGAGCGGTGTGCAAAACCTGGGAGACAGCATCGTCCGTGGATCTGTTCGGACGGTATGCAAATTGTAACGGGTCCATGTTGCGAGGGAGGAAGGTGCAGATGTGTTTCTTCACCAGCCTCTCAAAGCATTTCATGACTACCGAGGTGAGGGCCACCGGACGGTAGTCATTCAGACAGGCTGGGGAGGTATTCTTTGGTACAGGTACAATGGTGGATTTTTTGAAGCAGGCAGGGACTATGGACTTGTCCAGGGAGAGGTTGAATATTGGTGAGCACCGGAGCTAGCTGCGTAGCACAGGACTTAAGTACTCGCCCCGAGATGCCATCGGGGCCTGCAGCTTTCCTCGTGTTCACCCGTGTCAGAGCCCTCCTCACATCGTGCTCGGACAGCGAGAATGTGTGCTCATTCCTCCCATCAGCTTCGTTAGCCAGCCCGCTGGTGGTATTGTCGATAGTCGGCAGCCCTGGGTGCTCCTGCCCATCTGGAACCGAGCGTAAAAAGAGTTCAGGTCATCAGCTAGGGAGGTGCCGGCACTTGCGGATGAGGGTGGGGTGCTCCGGTAGTTGGTTACAGTCCGTAGCCCCTGCCACAGGCGTCTGGTGTCCTGCTGCTCCATCTGTGACTCCATCTTGTCCCTGTACCTCCTTTTTGCGTCCTTCATCGCCCTTCGCAGTCGGTAGGACTCTACCTTGCAGACGTCCATGTTTCCTGATGCCAGGCCAGAGTTGTAGGCAGCGGTGCGAGCATTCAAGGCAACACGAACGGACCTGTCTACCCAGGGTTTTTGATTAGGAAAGATGCTAACCCTTACCGTGGGGATGATGTTGTCGGTTATTGATGCTAACCCTTACCGTGACAATGAAGAAGTCCGTGACTGCTTCCGCAAACTCACTGACGTCGCTGGAACTTGCTTGGAACATATTCCAGTCGACATCGCTCAGTGCATCTTGCAGCATGGCCTCTGACTGGTCGGACCACCGCTTCACGTCCCTCGTCTCTACCACTTCCCGAACCATCCTCTGTTTATACTCCGGCAGCAGGAAAATGGCAGCGTGGTCAGAGAACACATGAGAACACTATGACCATCTCTTGCATTAACATAGACTTGTTTTCTGATAATGTTTTGCACTAATGTAATTTTAATGACAGTCTTTTACTTTTCTCTGTCTTGCCAAACTTATGTGTACTCTTATGTAGAATTTACATTTGTGTGTGTGTCTGTAGCCTATATGTGCCTGTGATGCCCCTGTGCCACTGTGCAACAAAATGTTCCATTGTACCTGTTCCTCCACTGTACATAAAAGGTGACCGCACTGTATGTGCCACTGTACCATAAACACTTACTCGACTTGACTTCACTGTGAGCCACCCTGTGTGTACAGTTGTACTGTAACAGGACTGTACAACACCCTGGAAACAGGTCGTGCCACCCAACGTGACTGTTCCACATCGGAATTTAGAGTGCCATACAGCCACTGTGGAAACAGTGCCATCCTTTGTGCCCACTGGGTCCACTGTGCCACCGACCATCGTGCCACCATGTACTGTGCACACTAGTTCTATGTTATCCCACTTTCCACTCCACTCCACTGTACTGTGCCACACCAGGGTATTTTACAGAGGCCAAATGGCCTACAAACGTGCACTGTCTGTTGGAATGTGCGGGGACTGGAAACCAGAGCACCCAGTGAAACTGTACCCACAAGGTGCCACTCCGCACAAACAACACCCATGTGCCACTGTCAGGATCGAAGTGCCACTGTGCCACTGTGCTGTGCCACTGTAGTGCAACAGTGCTGTACTGTGCTGTGCCACTGTACTACCCTGTGCCACTGTACTGCCCTGTGCCACTGTACCGCCCTGTGCCACTGTACCGCCCTGTGCCACTGTACCGCCCTGTGCCACTGTACCGCCCTGTGCCACTGTACCACCCTGTGCCACTGTACCACTGTGCCACTGTGCCCTGTAACCACTGTGCCACTGTGCCACTGTACCGCCCTGTGCCACTGTGTGCCCCTGTGCCACTGTACCGCCCTGTGCCACTGTACCACCCTGTGCCACTGTACCACCCTGTGCCACTGTACCACTGTACCGCCCTGTGCCACTGTACCGCCCTGTGCCACTGTACCACTGTACCGCCCTGTGCCACTGTACCGCCCTGTGCCACTGTACCACTGTGCCACTGTACCACCCTGTGCCACTGTACCACTGTACCGCCCTGTGCCACTGTACCACCCTGTGCCACTGTACCGCCCTGTGCCACTGTACCACCCTGTGCCACTGTACCCACTGTGCCCACTGTGCCACTGTACCGCCCTGTGCCACTGTACCCTGTGCCACTGTACCGCCCTGTGCCACTGTACCACTGTGCCACTGTACCACTGTACCACTGTGCCACTGTACTGCCTGTGCCCACTGTGCCACTGTGCCACCGCCCTGTGCCACTGTACTGTGCCACTGTACCGCCCTGTGCCAACTGTACCGCCACTGTGCCACTGTACCGCCACTGTGCCACTGTGCCACTGTGCCACTGTGCCACTGTACCGACCCTGTGCCACTGTACCCACTGTGCCACTGTGCCACTGTGCCACTGGGCCTGTGCCACTGTTGTGCCACTGTGCCACTGTGCCTGTGCCACTGTACCGCCCTGTGCCACTGTACCGCCCTGTTCCACTGTACCACCCTGTGCCACTGGCACTGTGCCACCACCACCACTCAAGAAAATGTTGGGATGGAATTTGGAGATCTCCAGCCACCCCCCCATCTGATCCTCTCCAAATATACTTGCTTTTTGCCAAGATTACTCTTTTACTGACCGTGAAATCTGGCTGGTTCCTTATTTCATTTTCTCCTCTGCAGTTTTAACTTTTTGTTAAGTGTTTTCATTATGTTTCCTCTTCCTTCATTTCATCCTCTCCCCGAGCATTTCAACCACTGGGAGTGCTTGCTTCAGTACATCAGCTCTGCCTTGCCTTACCAATCCTTTTCCCCTTCTCCACAGCTCACCTTCCTGCTCCAGCCAGGCTTCAGGGTGGGCGCCGCATAAACAACCTTTCCCATCCCCAGCTAGTCTCTGCTGATGTTCTGTACCTCCTCCACAGCAGCTCGGGGTCTCTGTTTTCCAGGGAATCCTCTTTGGTGGCTTCAGGAAGCCCACAGTTGTCCACTAGTGCTCCTCATTCATTGGGTCTGAGTAGGTCCCATGTCCCGTCAGGTGGGTCAAAAACCTTTTTTTGAGGGAAGTGGACTTGACTTTCTTCCCACACCCACCACGAGGAATCGGATCCTCCTTTTCCCATCTGGCAGCTCCTCACCATCTGCTTGTTCATGCAGTCCCAGAACAGTACGAGAGTGATGCTCTACTTTATCTTTCACTCTCTCTGGTCTTTGTAAAGATTCCTACTTGCACTTTAATAGAGTCAAGGCCCTCTGAGGATGCCTCCAGAGTCCCCCTCCAGCTCGTGTACCTGAGCCAACACCAACAATCCCCACCAGTTGCCCACCATGAATCTGTCAAGAGCCTCAACCGTTACTCCTGCCCGGAGGTTCGGACCGAGTCAGGCAGAGGTTGGCTGCCTTGCACATCCTCAGTAATGTAAGTACGGTGTTGGCGGAGGCTGTATCTAACTCTTGATACTTTAACCATCCACAGAGATCTGAAGTTGGACAATGTGATGCTGGATTCAGAAGGGCATATAAAGATAGCTGATTTTGGCATGTGCAAGGAGAACATGTGGGACGGGGTGACAACCAAGACCTTCTGCGGTACTCCTGACTACATCGCTCCTGAGGTAAGGAGTAATGTCAGCAGTATGGCTCTGGCTTCTAGGAGGGTATTGGATTCTGCAGTACGGTAAGCAAGAGGATATGCTGACATAGGAACAGGCAAAGGTCTTCAGCTCCGGAGGCCTGTTCTGTTCTTCACTCATGCACCTTAACTCCACATTCTCACTTTCCTGAACCAGAAACATTAATCATACATAGTGTTAGATTTTCAGGTGCCTTTTTGTGGGATTTCAGTGGAGTGTAGGGGGAGTGGAGAGTTCATTACTGGGCCGTGTCTCTCATTGCAATGATGAGCAGAATGCTGTGAACATCTGGTGGGCAGCACACTCCTTGCTCCATGGACCGCAGTGGGTGTAGCACCAGGAACAACCCTCGTCCAACATCCTCACCTACCCCATCTCCCGTCATGATTCACCATTTTAAAACTAAGGGCAATACAACTTTCTGCAAGGAACTAACTGTAGATGCTGGTTTACAAAACAAAACACAGTGCTGGAGTAACTCATGTAGTCAGGCAGTATCTCTGGAGGACTTGGATAGGTGATGTTTCAGATCCGTACCCTTCTTCAGAATGATTGTAGTGCAGGGGGAGGGGAAACTGGAATAGAGGTGTGGGTGGGACAAAGCCTGCCAAGTGATGGGTGGATACAGGTGAAGAGGGATTTCATTGGCAGAGAGGTGGACAAAGCTGGAGATGAAAAGGAGACTAAAAGGTGCAAGACAAGTAGAGAGGAGGAGTGAAATATGACACTGGGGGAAGGGATATAGGTGGCAGGGGAAGGGGAAGGGGGTGGGATAGTGGGGAGAAATGGGTGCACAAACAGGTGGGGCACAGGGGAGAGGTATGAGGGGACCGATTTTGATGTTACCTAAAGTTGGAGAATCCAATGTTGATACTGTTGGGTTGTAAGCTACCCAAGCAGAATATGAGATGCTGTTCCTCAGGTGTTGGGTAGCCCAATTATATGAACATTGAATTCTGAAAATTTAGTAACACAAACTCCCCCCCCCCCCGCCTCTTTATCTCCCTCTCTTTCCTGTTCCCCAGTGAGGAGTGCGCCCATTTTTCTCACAACCCTGTCTCCCTGCCTCTATCCCTTCCTGCAACTCCATATTTCATTCCTCTCCTTACCTTGCACCCTTTCGTCTCCTTTTAATCTCTAGCCTTTGTCCACCCATCTGCCAATCAAACCCCTCCCCAACTGTATCCGCCTCTCACGGGCCAGGCTTTGTTCCATCCACACCTCTTTTCCTGCTCTCTGCCCCTTCCCTACTACAAGAAGGATCCCGACCCGAAACTTCACCTATACGTGTCCTCCAGAGATGCTGCCCAACCCGCTGAGTTCCTCCAGAACTTTGTTTTTTTAATACATGAATCATTGATATCATTTCCATCTCAAAATTAGGAAGTGTTATGAGTAGGGTTTTGAGCTATGCATCTGAAATAAACATATCTGGATTCAATTGTTGATAGGAAGCTGACAGCATAGAAGGTCAACGTATAGTTCAAACAGGAACATGCTCCACCAACAAAATCCAACCAGAGGATCTGTAGCCCTGGACAGATGGATTGGGCTGACTTTTTTTTGTGTAAATGTTTCAGAATCGTAGGCTGACAGCCGCACACATCTCACCCACAGTGTGTGTTTGCAGTGATCTGCAGAGTGGACACTGTGCTAGCTATGAGTTGCTGCCACTGTCTCTGATACAGGATGTCCTCATGCAGTGTAAGCACAGACTGGTGATTCTGTTGACGGTGCAGGAAGAGTGGCGCATTATGCCAGAGGCCTGTTCTGTATACTGGGAGCTTATCGCATTGAACAAATGAAGCTTTACTCAGGTTTCAGCTGTAGCCAGGTATATTTCCATTGATTTGTAAAAGATTTTTGTCTCTCCTAATATCTTTGGTGAATCTGCCGTGCCTTTCCCGCACCAGCCCATACTGGGCAAACTGGAGCTGGGTCATTGAGTCATAGAAACATAGAAACATAGAAAATAGGTGCAGAAGTAGACCATTCGGCCCTTCGAGCCAGCACCGCCATGCAATATGATCATGGCTGATCATCCAATTCAGTATCCAGTACCTGCCTTCTCTCCATACCCCCTGATCCCTTTGGCCACAAGGGCCACATCTAACTCCCTCTTAAATATAGCCAATGAACTGGCCTCAACTACTTTCTGTGGCAGAGAATTCCACAGATTCACCACTCTCTGAGTGAAAAAAAACAAAATTCTCATCTCGGTCCTAAATGACTTCCCCCTTATCCTTAAACTGTGACCCCTTGTTCTGGACCTCCCCAACATCTTGAACAATCTTCCTGCATCTAGCCAGTCCAACCCCTTAAGAGTTTTGTAAGTTTCTATAAGATCCCCCCTCAATCTTCTAAATTCTAGCGAGTACAAGCCGAGTCTATCCAGTCTTTCTTCATATGAAAGTCCTGCCATCCCAGGAATCAGTCTGGTCAACCTTCTCTGTACTCCCTCTATGGCAAGCACGTATTTCCTCAAATTAGGAGACCAAAACTGTACGCAGTACTCCAGGTGTGGTCTCACCAAGGCCCTGTACACCTGCAGTAGAACCACCCTGCTCCTATACTCAAATCCTCAAAACTATACTCAAAACATACGCTTTCTTCACGGCCTGCTGCACCTGCATGCCTACTTCCATGACAGCAAGGTCTCGTTGCATCTCCCCTTTTCCTAATCGGCCACTATTCAGATAATAGTCTACTTTTCTGTTCTTGCCACCAAAGTGGATAACCTCACATTTATCCACATTATACTGCATCTGCCATGCATTTGCCCACTCACGCAACCTATCCAAGTCACCTTGCAGCATCCTAGCATCCTCCGCACAGCGAACACTGTCACAATCCCCAGCTTTGTGTCGTCCGCAAACCTGGCGATGTTGCATTCAATTCCCTCGTCCAAATCATTAATACATATTGTAAATAGCTGGGGTCCCAGCACTGAGCCGTGCGGTACCCCACTAGTCACTACAACAGGCCTTCAGCAACAATACTATCCATGCTGACCATAGGTTGCAAGTGGGAGCATCATTCATTGGCTCTGGTCTGACAAGTCATCGAGAGAATAACACAGTGTGAAAGCAAGCTCTTCATCCACTGAGTCCGTGCTGACCAATGTACACCACCCACATGAATCCCTTTCCATTCTGCCCACATTCCCATCAATATCCCTCTCCAGATTCCATTCTTCATCTACACATGAGGCACGAGTAACCAACTAACCAATCATCCACACATTTTTAGGATGTTGGAAAAAAAAACGGAACACCTGGAGGAAACCCATGCGGTCACAGGGAGAATGAGCATTTTCCACACAAACAGGAGATCAGGATTGAACCTGGGTCTTTGGAGCTGAGGGACAGCAGCTACCATCATAGTGCTCTGTGAGATGCTATGGTATGATCTGGTACATCTGCAGCCACCATACTTAGCCTGGTTGTTGGATACATTGACAGAGATCCTGGTGGGTTTTAAACTAGTCTTGCTCTGTGCTATCTATACTATTACTAAAACTCCCATCTTGACCACTTCCGTTTTTGTTTTGTTTTTTAATTTGCGCACACACTGTACCCCACTGTATCGCTAGGATTTCTTCGCCACCTTACTCACCGTTCTCCTCTGCTCCAAGCGCCACAAGTTTTGTTCCGATCGGTGGAATATTACAAAAGTTATGAAGGTTTTAAAAATAGTGAGATCAGCAGATTGGTCTTCTCGCCTGTCAGTCACCATAAAGGTAACGCCCCTTCCGGGCGAGGAGAATAAAACCCCGGAGGCGGGGCTGAGTCCACAAGCCGTGTGGAGCCGGGAGAAGTCGCTGTGTGGAGCCGGAGGAGTCACTGTGTGGAGTCGGGGGATGTCGCTGTGTGGAGTCGGGGATGTCGCTGTGTAGGAGTCGGGGGAAGCCACTGAGTGGAGCCGGGAGGTGCTGTGTGGCCATGGCCGAGGCCGCTGAGTGGAGTCCCTCCCCCCCCACACAACCCCCCCCCTCCCCACACCCACCACACTCCCCCCCGCCTCCCTTCCCCCTCCCCCCTCCTCCCCACACCCCCCTTTACCCCTCCCCATTCCACCCCCCATCCTCCAACACCACCCCATCCCTCCACACCACCCAACACCACCCAACGGGTCCCACTTCGTCTAGTTGATGTTAATACTAACAAAATAATTTCTGTCATTTCAGATCATTGCTTATCAGCCGTATGGAAAGTCTGTGGACTGGTGGGCTTATGGAGTGCTACTGTATGAAATGTTGGCAGGACAGGTAAATACTTCATAGAACCTGGTGCAAGTGTTTGCAGCTGGAAGAAAATAATATTATTGTATCAGCTGCCTGGAACTGATTCCAGTACTAGTCAACTAGAATCTAGTAGTGATGTGTACTACTACTACTTTGAGTGCATGTTTGGCTTTATATGTGTGTTTGTATCTGTGTGAATCTCTGGATCAAAGTTGTGGTGCACTTGTCCAGAGTGGATGCGTCCGTGTCTGTATGTGTGCAACCCAGGTCTACGCATGCAGCCTTTTCCTGCTGGGCCTAAGTTCTCAAATTTCTCTTTTAATAGATAGTTGGTCTAATTCGTGCTCTTTGTATGGTTTTTCAGCCTCCTTTTGATGGTGAAGATGAAGACGAGCTTTTCCAATCCATCATGGAACACAATGTAACTTATCCCAAATCTATGTCCAAAGAAGCAGTATCCATTTGTAAAGGGGTAAGTTTGGACTGATCTCTGAGCTGCTACATTCAATGGGAGGGGAAATGCCTGGGTACCTGTGCAATGTGTAAATGTAGGAAATTTGAAATGAGGGAGAGACTGAAAATGTCTTCAAATGTCATCAATGATCTGCTCAGGGCGAGTCCACCGCTGCGAGACCTCCGCCTGCTCCTGAAAAAGCAAGGCAAGGGCAATGGAAAAATGTTCAGCTCATTGGAACTATGGAAAGTCATTTGCAGCGATAGAGATTGTATGGAAGATGTTACAGCAAATAATATCCTGCTCAGTGCAGCATCTGAAATAGATGCCGGATGTTTAATCAAATAGGATGCAATATAGTGCATGCACTGAGGGTATAGATGAAAGATTGGAGGGAGCATCTGGCACTGCCTCAGAACCTCATAACATTTGTATTCAATGTCCTTCCACTCATCAGTCCATACATCAGAATTGCTTCCTGCTCCCCCAGGCTGAATTAATTCCGAGCTTCGAGGCTATCTCTTCAAAGCTAAAGTAAATTAGAATAACACTGTATCTTATCTGTCCAGCCTTATTTCCCATGCCGTCAATCACACCAGAAAGAAGAATCTGTCAATGAAGAGACGATAATTGCAGCATCTGTTATCTGTTCGTTCATTGAGTTCGTGCAGGCCAATGAGATCAGCCACCATCAAATTAAAGAAAAACTGCAAAGGCAGCAGCTTTGCTGAATTAAATGTGCAGTCATGTTCACACAAGGTTCAGAATACAAAGGTTAATGGAAATCAGTGAGGACGATGTGAAAAATCTATATTTGACATCCCAAAAACATTTGAAATGTTATATTCTACACTTTAATTAACTGATCTCAAGTAAAATTAAAACAATTAAGTACAAGTGAGTATGAAATTTATTAAGATAATTGTGGGACGGAAAGCAATTGGAAATGAAACGCACTGGTGCTTGAACCCTTTTTCTGATTCTGCAGAGTTTGGAGAGCAACAGAATTCTTAGGTAAATTATGTATCTCTTGAGGAAACTCGTGGGTATTTTCTTGAAGGGTCACTCATCAAAGCTTTTGGCTAAATTGTGTTTTTTTAAAAATCAGGAATGCCCATGTGTGCAGCGTAGATTGCTGATTCATTCAATTTTTTTTATGAAGGTACACTCACTTCTAGGATTAGTCCTTAACCATCACCTTTCCATTCTTAACGGTTTCTGCCAGCCAATAAATATATTAAACGTCTGTAGGAATGAGAGAGCAGGTTGTTTGAGCTGCGTTTCTGTTCCAAGCTGTGAGTGGAATAATTCTGGAGACAAGGAACTGCAGATGTTGGACCACAAAAAAATGATACAAGAGGTGCAAATATTTTTTCCAATTCCCCCTCCCCTTGTCCCCTTCCTCCTATATTTCTTCCTCTAGCTTTTGTGTAAATGTAGGAAATTTGCACCCCTTCTATCCTTATCTCACACTTTTTATCTCCTTATCTCTGGCCTTTGTCCCACCATCTACCTATCAATCCCTCCCCCTCTCCTCACCTGTATCCAACTATCACTTGCCAGGCTTGGTCCTGCCCCCACCTCCAGTTTTCTCTCCCCTCTCCCCCTCCCCCCCCCCCCCCCCCCCCCCCCCAACCATCATAATCACTCTGAAGAACGATCCCGACCCAAAATGTTGCCTATTAGGGGCATTGGGAGTTTCCCTGACTCCCCATATCGTGCAGGAGAAGTATGCAACGGCCCTGACTGCCATCAAGGCTGTACCTTATCAAGCCATCACCCTCTTCACCAAAGCCTCATCCTTACCCCCTACACAGCACTTAAGCCCCTTGAGCCAAAACGTCACTCCCAACACGGCCCCTCCGCTTTTATCCACCTTCCTTTTATACACCTACAGGGAGCAGTCACTCAAGGATGCCAGCTCGTAGGGCCTCGTTCATTGTCTGGTCGCTTTAAAAGTCCTGTTTGGTTTGGTTTAACAATACAGTGCAGAAACAGGCTCTTCGGCCCACTGTGTCCCTGCCGACACACTAACACTATCCTACACCCACAAGGGACAATTTACAATTTTTACAAAGCCAGTTAGCCTACAAACCTGTACGTCTTTGGAGCGTGGGAGGAAACCGGAGCTCCCGGCGAAAACCCACTCACATCACGGGGACAACGTACAAACTCTGTACAGATAGCACCCGTAGTCAGGATTAAACCCGGGTCCCAGGCTCTATAAGACAGCAACGTCACCCCGTGCCAGTCTGCGCACAATAGGATCCAGGGCCACCTTCAGATATATCCGCGATCTAGCTTTTAATATAGTTCCACGCTTCTGCTCCTCCTTTCAGTTCATCCAACTGAAACTCAAGTCATTAACGCGGAGGTTTTACTCATGGGGGAATCAGTATATTGGAACAGTTCTACCTCAGTTTAAGGTGGAGGCGTAGTCAGTGCACTTTGTCGGCCTCCAGCAGCTCACAGCCAAAACTTAACATAAGCTACATGGGACATTATTAAAGGCTAGTACCAGAGTGGATTACACGAGGGGACACAAGAGACTGCAGAAGATGGAATCTGGAGCAATAAAAACAAACTGCTGGAGGAACTGTGAGTCGGGAGGCATCTGTGGAAGGAAATGGATTTACAGCGTTTCAGGTTGGTGCCCTTCCTCTGGACTGCCCGTTGACTGTCCATTTCCCTTCACAAATGCTGCCTGGCCCACTGAATTCCACCAGCAGCTTGCTTTTTGCTCTGGGTTACAGAGAGAATAGATGGGGTGGCTTTGGTGAAGAGATTTGACAGGGCAGAGAACTCCTCTGACCATTGACTATTTCAAACCCAGCGTTTACTGGCTTGGATGGCCTGGGATATAGTTGGACCGGTTGTCATGGATGAGTCAAGAGATTCTTTTTAAAGTATTGATAAATGCAGAATGTCAGCTGATTTAATATTGTCATTTGGAAAGATATTGCAAGCAAAAGGTAGAAATAGCTGAAGTGAATTGCTTTTGTCGATAACCGAAGATTTGAAACTTATGCAGGACAGTGTGAAGATCACTGCATCAGCAGCACATTAGGTTACAGGGTGGATGGTACAGGCCTGGCCATGGAGTATGAGACTGTCAGCTTCAGTTCTGATTGTCCAGTGTTCTAATGGGGTCACTTTTAAGAATAATAACTGGGACAGAGCTGGTAACCGGGAGCTTGTTGAGAAAAGCAGTTTGATTCAGCATTTTACAGTTGCCTTAGGGCAGGCCAGCAGCTACTTTTAAAATGTCGGAGACACAGGAGCAGTTGGAATGCAGCGCTATTCTGCATGCAGTATTGGGTACATGGAGCGAATATCAGCCCGGAGACAGGGAATCCCAGGCTACTGGGAATCCCTCTGCTCTTCACAGTAGTGCCACATACTGGCACTAAGAGCAGATATGAACCCATGTTTAGTTTGGTTTAATTTAGAGAAATAGTGTGGAAACAGGCCCATCGGCTCACCGAGTCTGCAACAACCAGGGATCCCAGCAGATTAAAACTATCCTACACTATGGACAATTCATACCAAGCCAATTAACCTACAAACCTGTTCGTCTTTGGGGTGTGGGAGGAAACCAAAGTTTTCGGAGAAATTCCACGCGGTCACAGGGGAGAACAAATACCGTAATGACAAGCACCCGTAGGCAGAATCGAACCCGGGTCTCTGGCGTTATAAGGCAGCAACTCTACCACTGCGCCACCGTACCGCCCATAACAAGGAGAAAGGAACAAGGAATGACAAGAACCTCCTTCAGAGTGCACAGATTATAACTGATGTGAGGAGACATCCCTTCAGGCAAAGTGTGATCAATGGTTGGAATGGGCTTCGGATAGAACAGAGGGGGGTGAACCCTGCCATTAAACATTACGTTAGTGAGATTGTTGCTATGAAGGTGAGAAGTCAGCTGAGATAAGTGAGATTGTCATCTCCATGTTTACAATTTCCTTTTTGATCACAGCTTTTAACAAAGCATCCAGCTAAGCGCCTGGGCTGCGGTCCTGAGGGGGAGCGAGACGTCAAGGAACACGCATTTTTCCGATGGATTGATTGGGAAAAGTTGCAACGCATGGAAATTCAGCCTCCGTTCAAGCCAAAGGCGGTGAGTTAGATCAAACTCTCCTTCTCAGACCTATCGCAGAGAATGATGGTGCAACGGTAAACTTCTGTCTGATGCGATCACGGTATGTGGCCCTCGCTGGCGATGCCGGCAGCTACCATCGCAGATGGCCCTTTCACTGAGGAGGCAATTAACAGATAGTCACAGTCGTGGGTCTGGAATCATGGACAGCAGCTTTCCCTCCGGAAAGACATCAGTAAAGCAGGCAGGCATGTTTTTACAACAATCCACCAGTTTCACAGCCATCATGTCTGAGACTGAATTTATTTTTCAATGGTAGATGTAATAAATTGCCTGTAATGAAATTCCCCAGCTGCCAGAGTAAGATTTAAACCTGCCTTTCAGGGTCACTGGTCCAGAACTCTCGCTGCTTGTGCAGTAAATTAATCGGTACAATGCTGTATCCCAATAAAATTGGGGAGCTTCAGGTGTGGATCAGAGAATTAGTGTAGACCAATATTTTATTGTTAAGGACGAGATGCAACCTACATTTTCACTCCAAAACGAACCTCTTGGCATCCCAATAAATACACCGCCCCAATGACCTCGCATCAAACCGCTTCCACGTTTTCATCAACAAACAGGCACCTTGCACTGACTCCTTGACCAGCACGCACCTTGTGAAGGATCCCCAACAAACAGATCCAGAGAGACACACCTGAAGGTTCTTGAAACAAACACAATACGCAGTCTCTCTGATTGCTTCTACCTGTAACTACTGTGCACCTCCTGTAAGGAAGCTGGAACAGAGTCCTCAGTATTCACACGTGTCCTATATACACTGGACAAGGTCAGTGGGTCAGGCAGCATCTGAAAAGGAATATGGACAGTCAATGTTTCGGGGTCACGATTCTTAAGGATGTTCCTCTGCCAGATTGTGTTTTCCAGCATCTGCAGTCCCATGTGTCTCCCTAAATATACTCCCTGACAACACAGCTTTTGTTGTAACCCTGACCCATTCAGATTGTCGACACAAACATGAATTGAAATTATGGAATTAAACAGTTGATTTAAACTGCTGAGGGTGATACAGCCCCTGTGGAGATGATTAATTTTTTTTGTTCTGGTGATACTTATGTGCCCCTTAGCCCGTTTATTGCAGCTTAAAGATTGACTCCCGGCACATGGTCTGAAGTGTAAGATTTTAGATTTCAGTCCCTACTATGTCATTGCAATTATTACACAGAAATTTATTCATAGTGAATGTTTATTTTTTGTGGAGGGTATGAGGGAGAGGATGAAAGTCAGTGATCAGAAGGGCACTTACGTACAGTAGGAATTCAAAGATTGAAAACAGTAACGTTGGGATGCTGAGCAACATTTAGCATGAACATAGACATTTTTTTATATTAACTGGTAGAAGCAGGTACTTCAGTTAAAGCAAACCAGCCATAGATCACATCAGCCTAGCACAAATCGACATTAATGCAAGTCCGGGCGTTAGGCTTCCTATCCGCCCAGGGACTGGACTTGCCAATTGATGTGGACACTTTGTTGGAGATTTCATCATGAGACTACCTACCACCAACGACTGCCACCACAAGCAACCAATCCTCCTCAAGTCCAATATTTTACAATCACCCTCAGTCAGCTCCCAGCACTCTCTGGGAATATCGGTGTTTAATGTTTGGAAGTTGCAAGACAATTTGGCAGGGTTGGCAACCCTAGGGTGTCTAATAAGGAATCAGGAGGATCCAGGTCATTAGGAGTCAGGAGGACCCTGGTCATGCTCCTGACATTGGACAGATAGTGGTCAAGTCATCAATGTGTATGGGAAATTCTGACATGGACCAACATATTCACTGGTCAGTTGGTCCTACGAAATGCTGGAAAACTGGGAAAAAAAGCAAAAAATAATGGAAACACCCAGCAGTCAGTGACAACTTGTGGAGAGAGTAACGCAGCTGAAGTTTTCATCAGAACTACGATAAGTTAGAAATCAAATGTGTTTCAAGTTGCAAGTGGTTGAGAAGTGGAAACTATAAGAAGCTCTGCCAAAGGGTGGAGACTAAGTTTCTGCTTTCCTAGTTCTGATGAAGAGTCATTGATCCAAAACATTGAGTGTTTCTCTCTCACACGTGATGCCTGACCAGCTGTGTATTTACTGAGTTCTCTATTTTCTTCATTGGCTATGTCTGTTTGTTTCTCTGCATATATGTGCGTTGTCACTCTCTTTTTCTCTCTTGTTCACACTCTCTTTGTTCCCACTCTTTGTCTGCATGTTACGATTGCAAGAGGGCAATCGGAATTGGGAATGGTTTGATTAGATAGTACTGAAAGACAACTGGGAGAGGCCTTTGAGCTGGTTCATTGCAGCAATGGGTTGGGAAATGTTGGAGGGGGATCTCAGCTGTTGGGTTTGTCAAAGCCAGGTGGAATATAGTGGCAGCTGGGTTGGTTAGTTGGTGGGGTTTGTGGGAGATGGGATTGGTTACGTTAGAAAACAACTGTGTGGGCCTCAGGAAGTACCTGTGGCTGGGTTTAGAGTGGAGAGGCTGTACACAATGGATGAGAGGGGAGAGGGACAGTGCATGATTGGAATACAGGGAAGAGATTGTATTCAATTGGATGGGAATGGGGAGCGGCTTTGTATGATTGGATGGGTGTGGGGAGAGAATATAATGGAAGTGACTGAGTTGTACTTGGTGAGGTGACTGGGGGTTTAGAAGGGAACAGAATGAGTAAAAATAATGGAGAACAGCAAGAGTGGAGTGGCTCTGTTGTGGGAGCAGGATGGATAGGGGGGTCATAGAGAGATGGTGGTAACTGCATTGGGAAAAGAGGAGGAAATTCAACAAATAGTTTGTTCTGAGAAATATATACAAACTATTTCCTCAATGTTGGCCAAAGCCAATGAGTTGTGCGTGTGGAAGTGATTAAGGGTTATTAATGAGGGGCTGCCAGAAGTACAGTGCCTGAAGGGTTAATAGATAGGGTGTAAATGGGACTGTTCTAAATATAGTTGAGTGAACAAAATGTGCTTCACTTTTAATGTTTTTTAAACGATGTTGTTCTTGTACATTTGAACATGTTTGTTGACTTACCACTGCAAATTGATCATCTGATCTCTCTCCTGGCCATCCCGTCACCTGTGCTTAGGTCACCTGCCATCTGAGCCTCTTGATCCACATTGTCATTCTCTCTCCCTCCTTCCCTCATTCCCACACCTTTCAGTTCCACATCCTATCCGGAGTGACTACCAGTTTCCTCCTGCTTTGGAGGCAGAGTCCCGAATCAATTCCTGATCTGGCTTGTGGGTGGTCAAAGCCATTGTGGGACTTGCAGAGTCTTCTCAGGTAGGGCGAGAGGCTTGATACCATGGGAGTGGAGTGTTTGGGTGAGCTCAACATCATTGCTGAGCTTCACTGTACTACCAGTGAAGAGTCTTCAGCTTCTTGATGCCTACCAGCCTATCACCATGTTACCTTTGCTAGGGTAGGGTCCCAGACCATCCATCAAGTGTCTCCTCCCTCCCGCTGCTCTCTAGCTGTGACAGAGTCCAGAATAGAGTGGCCTGCTTCAGCCATCTCTTCCAAGCTATGCAAAGCAAGTGACTAGAGCTGACTGAATACAGTAGGGGCCTCAGTGCTGAGGACATTGGCCTGAGAGAGGATGCTGACATTGAATGCCCACCCAGGTGTGCAGGGAAATGAGTGGAGTCGACGTTGGTGGCAGTTCTCCAGCGCTGCCAGGCAAGAGGTGATCACACACTTCTCGGAAGGCGAGGAAGCTTGGTGCTGGATTTGAAGTCCTGATATTTGAATGTACGCTTCCTCAGATGACCAGAGGTTGTACTGTAGCACTGGAAGGTGCGTTGCTCATTGTGCTCATATGCTGCTTTCACTGTGAGAGGTCTCCCAAGATAAGGAAAATGGGCCCCTGGTTCCAAGATCTGGTTTATCGCTTGGTGTAGCTTGGGCTGGTGGACTACCTTTGTTTCATGACATTGAGTGCAAGCACCATTTAATTGTACACTTCAGTGAGCACATCAACGCGGGACTTGGAGCTCTCAGTCCAAGTGTCTCCTCCCTCCCGCTGCTCTCTAGCTGTGACAGCTAAAGTCATCTATATACTGCAGCACAGTGCCTGAGATTGGAGACACTTTTTTCTCGAGGTTGAACAGTTTCCATTCTGTCCTGAGGGTTAGTTCCACTACAGTGGGCAACCTGCTGGATGTACAGAGTAATACTGAAGCAAGAGAGATTGAGAAGGTTGTCTCAACCGAACCCGTTAAGAATGCTGTAAGAAGGAACTGCAGATGCTGGTTTAAACCGAAGATAGACACAAAAAGCTGGAGTAACTCAACAGAGAACATCTATTCTGAAGAAGGGTCACTACCCGAAACATCACCCATTCCTTCTCTCCAGAGAGGCTGCTTGTCCCACTGAGTTACTCCAGCTTTTTGTGTCTACATTTGAGAATATTGTATCTTTCAATGAGATCTCCTCTCACTGTTCTTAACTCCAGAGATTTCAGTCCCCAGCGCACACTGGGGTTGGTGAATCTTTTGGTTAAAATCACGGCATTCCTGCCATCATGTAACAGATGTGGATTGCCGATGAATTTCTGAGGATTCCCCCACGCTCCCGCTCAACTGTGAGTTAAAGAGCGGCCTGCACCTCTCTTGGAATTGTCGCGCAGAGAAGGTCATGTCCGCTGTACATCTGCATGGTCAGAATCCACACTGTGATTCGGGGAGGAGTTCTTCAACCCCGGCAAGAGGCAGCTGAGGAGGATGCCGGCGTCAATCTCTCCTGTGCCAGTCACCAGGGAGCCCCTCTGTACATTCTGCAGCAGATTTGTATCCTTTCTTGAACATAGGGACGTAGTTGGTGTCTCAGCTCACCATTGTAATCCCTCTTTCCCCAGGGATGAGTCAGTGGATCTGTGGCTAAAGTTCCTCTCTGTTGAGGTTTACTCTGGAGACTTGTTTCTTGTCTGACATTTAGCCCTTTCAATCACAGCGATCCTAGCCTGGTTGGCGTGGTGTGCCACATTGATGGGAATGTGAATGGGAAGAATGAAGTGGGATTGTATTATTCTGCCCTTCGATCCTGCTGCACCATTTCCCAGCACGATTCCCATATACCCTGATGACCTTTTCATCAGAAATCTCTCAATCTCTGTTATGGATGAACGCAAAGAATGGGTCTATGGACAAAATCGTTAACCTCTGGATGAAGAAATGTCTCCTCATCTCAGTCGAACATCTATTCTGAGCCTATGCCCCTTGACCTCAATATCTTCATGCAGGGGACCCCCCCCCCCCCCCACCACCAAACCTTCTAAGAATGTTGTATCTTTCAATGAGCTCTTCTCTCATTCTTCTCAGTCTCTGGCTGTTAACTCTCCACTCACACACTAAATCCACCATCCCTGGAACCGGCTCAGGGAATCTTCGCTGTCCCTCATTCAGTGCTGACGCAGAGTCACAAAAACCGACAACCCCCTAAAGTCACGGGGAAACCTCAAATCTTCTTTACAAGCTCTCCAGATCTGAACACTGCCTGTCGCCAACCCTCCTCCACCTTCTGAGTTCATCGCCATTTCTCTCCAGTTCCAGCTGAACTCCCCTGTCAGTCTGTCTCTCCTCCTCAACACTTGACCAAGCATTTGTCTTCCTATCGCTCTGTCTTTATGTCGAAATGTTCCTGCTTGGTAAATACAGATTATTGGTATTCCAGGACTCGGAGTGCTTGTCCACTGCTCGATGCACATTGATTACACAACAACAAGTCTCAACTTGCTGATACTGGGGTGGGGGGGGGGGGGGGGGGGGGGGGGGGGGGGGGGTGCTGGGGAAGGTTGTGAGCAAACCTGGCACCATCTGAGTTCCAAAATATAACCAGGCAACTCCACAGTTCATTTTGTAGGTGTGAGTTAATGTTGGGATCTCACACAACGCGATGATGCCTGCCACCACCTGTCCTGCTGCCAGACTAACCCGACTGGCTCTAGGAGACCTGTGCACTGTATGTTTGACTGCCAGACTGCTGTGGGTTGGCTGATCTTTGTCAGAGCTCCACCTATTCTTCATGTCCTTTGGTTGCACTTGGATAAAGTCAGTGATTCCTGCTCCTGGGTTAGTTACATCCCTGTGAATGTCAAGTGACGATAGAATGGCGTTCTGCAACGCTCGTGGTTAAACTGCATAATTGTAATATGCATGGGGATTGGGTAACTTGATATACGCAGGAGATTAGATAATTATAAATATTCCTTAAAGGGTGATGGTTGAGTCAGGAGTTTGCTCTTCCGTGATTGCAATGGGATTGTAGCCCCTGTAAGTTTGCAGTAAAGTTATCATGTAGGGATTTTCATTGACTGGAGTCAAACGATGTCTGAACACTGGGCAGAGGGATCTTCGTCACTACCCATCCTGCATGACTCAGCACAGAGCCAAACTGTGAACGGCACTCACAGAGCTTGGGGCCTATGATGTGCTGTGTGTGTGTGTTGGTGGAGTGTTTTAAAAGCAGTTAAAAATGAAACATTGTGGTGGACACAGGATAGTGCTAAACACATTACAATTTTATAGTGTAACCAAGAGAGTTGCTGAACCCTATTCTATCTTCACTGAACATCCACAGGGATGTAAACAGGAGCCGGCAACCCTTCTTGACGTTGTCTTAATTTCTGAATAAGGGATGTGAAGCGTAAGCAGAGTTTTGACCCAGATCGACCAGTCCACAGCAGTCTGGGCTCAAGCGTGCATTGCACAGGTTGCCTGGAGAGCATATATGTACAGGGTAATTTTGCAACAGCCATAGTGGCGGGTGTAGACTTATGCAGTCATTGAATTTATCCAGCTCCTGTGATGCGATGCCAACCCATAACTCTGAATTATTAGTGTGGGGCCCTGGATGGCTGGTCCGGCAGTGGACCAGCATTAAACATCAGGTAACGAGCTCAAGGAGCTGGCTAATCCACTCTGTTCCAAAGAAATTGCCTGTATTGAGATGAAGGTGGAGACGCAGAAAAAAGTAGCTAAAAACGGGCATTGGTTTAGTGACTGATGTAATGAATTATGAGCTGGAATATAGCCAGTGTTACTCTAGAGTGAAGTGTCAATGGACATGATAAATCAATGACATCTGCTGTGCACTATTCATTGCATTACTCATCCTCCAATATTGGTTTGTTTTACAGAACTAACCCTTTTACAGACCCTTAACACTCCATCCCATCATCCTTTTTCTTTCTCCTCCCACAGTGCGGGCGCAACGCCGAGAACTTCGACCGATTTTTCACCCGTCATCCGCCAGTTTTAACACCACCTGACCAAGAGGTCATCATGAATATTGACCAGGCAGAGTTTGAGGGCTTCTCTTTTGTTAACTCGGAGTATGAGAAGGCTGAGATTTCGTGTTAATTATGTTTGTGGAGGAAATGAGGGTATGAGAGGGGAGGGGGGGGGGGGTCAGACATCCTCTTCTGCATAAGGGCCAAGTTTTGGTTTGTGCAGCATGTTCAGAGGCTGTTCACTTTCTGCAATGTTCGCTTGGCAAATCTCTCAAAGTGTGTTGGGAATGCAGTACTTCATTCATCAGCTCACCACAGCAGGACTAAGAATGCTCACAGCAGCGGACACGCCGGTGCTGACAGTTCACGTTGCAGGTGCTTCCCTTTATATTCCGTCTGTACGAAGATGCTTTGCTATATTATTTGCTGCCTGGTTGCCAAAATTCGTGATCCCTATTAATTGGCTCAGGTCAGTGGCTTCCCTGCTGCTCCGATACACAAAGGTAACCCCTTTCACTATACTGTGAGACGCCTCTGCCTGTGAAATCCATGGTGTGTTTGTGAAGGTTTCCTCGCGAAACGTGTCTGTGGCTTTTGGGAAATCTACTCCAGGGAGATTTTTGTTAACGGATTTAAAATGTCATTCTCAGCAGCTCTTAAAAATGTGTCAAGGTCGTTCTAAATGTTTTCTGGCCCGCATAATGTGATTCCAGAGGCTGATGTGTAATTATAATTATACTTGAATTAAACAAAGTGTTTGTAAAGTTTGCTCAGTTTTAGAAGTGTTAGCACCTGACCCCCTCCCCGAATAAATTCTTTTCCGTGCTGAATAAGATGCTGAAGGCCTAGCTAGCTTCTCACTGGCTTGTTGATGAACCTTCTAGCTGAGTGCTAGCATGTTTAAAGTGAAAATGAAAAATTGCAAGAAATTTAAACAAATAAGCGCATGCCTGGTGTTTTGTAGTGTGTTGCTAACAGTGCCTGCAGTTGATGTGCCAAATATTTTTCCAGTATTGATAAACAATAAAGAAAATCGCACCAAACAAACAAGCTCTGCATTGCTTCAGTCACCTGTTTCGTTTAGCAGCGCTTCTACATTTTTTGTTTGGGAGTTTTCTATGCTACTGCAATGACTCAGGAAGCAAAGTTAATTAAATCTGCCTGAAATATAAGAGGAGAGCTTATCGGAAGTTGCCGGCCCTATCAGCCCAAAACAGGTCACCTTGCTAATGCATTCATTTCCGACCAAAACACCCCCTCTATTTTAATCCTTTTTTCACAACTTCCCGTACAAATTACTGAAGAGTATCAACCAGCTGTAAAACCATATAAAAACAACATAGGAATGAATGGTGACAGCATGAAAGACAACCATTCAGTCCAAAGATTCTACACTGTGCACCAGCGACCCAGCCAGTCTAAACCTCCACCATCCTCATAGATCTAAGCTTACACCTTCCAGATACTTCCCAGCTCTCTTCTGAACGTTTAAATTGAATCTCCTCCACTTCCCCGCCCCTTCTCCGGCAATACCTCCAGGAGCTTGTTGTGCAAAAGATTCTCATGCCACTCTGTTCCTCTGCCCTGTACATTTTTCAATTCGGTGTTCGCCAAATCATGGCCCCTCTGCGATGGGAACAGGTTTTCTGCCCTTCATGAGCCCGCATCCCCCTCTGTTCCGAGCGACCATCTTCATCACCTGCTCCCTGCTCTCCTCCCTGCCATCGTGTAAACCACTTCTGCACCTTCCCCAAAGCTGTTGCACATACCAGCAATGTCAGGCACTCTGACACAGCGACACTACCCGTGTGTTCTAAAAAATAATCATAATTCCCTTGCTCCTGTGCACAGGATGCTGCTTGCGGTTTTAACCACTTTCAGTGAATACCCCCAGATCGCTGTTCTTTGATTCATTCTTGCCCCCTATAGTTTAGAACATAGAACTGTACAGTACAGGAACAGACGCTCTTGTCCACAATGTCTACGCTGAACATGATACCAAGACCAATTCTTATCCACCTGCACATAATCGATATCCCTCCAAACCGTGCATATCCATGAGCATATCCAAAGGTTTCTTAAATGTAACATCTGCCTCCACCAATGGATCTTTATTGTCACATGTACCTAAGCACAGTTACATTCTTTGTGTTTGCATATAAGCCAGTAAAGTCATACAGCAGACTCCACCTAGGCAGTACACCGAGAGTCGTCACGATTCTGGCGCCAACTATTTCAAAAGTTCTTGCCTTCTCGCAGTGGTGAACCAGGCCTATTGCCACGTGTAGACGCAGGCGACCCACCAGGTTCCTCACTATTCCCGGCGGCCCGTCCGCTGGGTTGTTCTGGGCGGCCCCCCCCCCCCCCCCCGCCGGGTCTGTCTTTGTTCTCGGTGCCCCCCACCCTCCCAGCATCCCTCTTTGCTTTCAGTGTCCCCCGCCCGGTCCCCCCTTTGCTCACGTCAGCCATCCGATTTCTTATTTCTTATTTCTCAGCGGCCCGTCTACCATTCAGCTCCACAGCATCACAAGCCCCCGCAGCGCGTTCCAGGCACCCACTACCCTCTGTGTTAAACAAAAACTTACCCTGCACATCTTTTAAACTTTTCCCCTCATGGACTCGGTGGGCCGAAGGGCCTGTTTCAACGCTGTATCTCTGAACTAAACTAAACAAATCCTCTAGGTTGGGCAGATTACAACTGAACGGTATGAACATTGAATTCTCCAATTCTCCAACAATGCTCCACTCCCCCTCCTCTTACTCTCCACACTCCCCTTCTCTCCCCCCTCCCATCTGCCCCACCTAGACTTCCCGCCCCCACCCCTCCACTGACATTCCTTCTTCTGACTTCACAATTCGCAACTTTCCAATATTTTTGTGTCATGCCTTCTATTTTTTTCTGTTCATGTTCACACTTGTGTAAGAGAAAAATTGAATCAGTTGCCTCAATTTCCATTATTATGCATTATCAACTATTGGATCCCAGTACATTACTACCACTCTCTTGAACTAGAATAGTACAAGAGACATTATCAGTACTTAATGTTAATTATGAGCAACATTACTTTCTGATACTTAATGTCCTCTCCTCACTCTGGGCTCAATGTACAGGTTTAATTCACCCTGGATAAAATTAATATCATTTCCTATTTGGTTTATATTATCAACTTTGTGTATATGTTGTCAACATTTCTGTGCATGCAATTATTCAGAGTGCTGTATTCATGTGTTGCTCTTCATCACCATTGAATGCAAGTTGTCAATTATTTCATGGTGCACAGTATCAGGGTCAGCAATCAATTTTAATTTCGCACTGCATATCATGTACAGTATTAATCATTTCCTGTTACCCATTTTGCACTGTGACTGTGTGCACATTTTGGACCAATTTATGTTACTGAAGTGTGTTGAGTATGTTATTTCAAAATGCATTGTGATTCTTCCTTACTTTACCAAGAATGTCTTACTAACCAGGACACGCAATGTAAATAACATCCTTTATCTACCAATTTAATCTACCACAGATAACAGAAAAAAATATCTTGTACAATCCGACACAAAATGCACAGAATATACCTTGTGTCAAGTAATGGTCAAAATGCGTGATCCTTTTTACCTCGCATGAATGGCATGAAAATCCTTGTTCAATGTAATGCACTAAATGTCTTATTCACTTCTCTTAATCTACTAATATCAATATCTGAGCATGTGAACGGTTTGAAAAGTTGCATGATATTGAGCATGCGACCTCATCCTCATACAGCCATGCATCAACGTCCCCATACTCCAGTTTACAGTGCATGAATACTCCATTTGTAATGGAAACTGTGTATCAACCTGCTCATTGTGTATTAATACTACTTCCTAGAGTTTCTGCTCTATATGTATTTCATGGAAATCATGATATTACATTTTTGAGGCTCTGGTTTCCATTTATTGGAGGAACTGCTTAATTTCCTTCAAGTCCCTGGTCTGTCTAGACTGTATTGCCTGGAATCGACAAATTGTCCATTTTGGCATCTCCGATCTGTCTATGTTGTGGTTCGTGGTCTCTGTTTTGTTATGTTTCTGATCTACATTGGATGTAATCTTGAGATTTCCTGTCTGGGTTTCTCAGGCTCGCTGGATTATATGTGTTGAGAACTCGTGTTTGTAGATATGTTGTCTCTGGATGTATATCCTTGGGATTCTGGTGTTTGTGTTTTGATCTCGCCTGTGTGTAGATCCTGCTGTCTTTGGTCTGTATGTAAGAAATTGCAGCAGAAACTTTTGTTCCGTCAAGCTTGCTCACTAAGATCATGGCTGGTCTTTTATATCAGCTTCCACTCCTCAGTCTAGATTTGAAATCCCCAAAATCTATTGGTCTTGTTCTTGACAGTAATCAACAATGAAGCCTCTGGATGGAGGGTTCCATGGGTGTTGAGCTCTCCAATCTGCAGCTATGCTTTCAGAAGTTTGATCTCTTGAGTAAGCAGCTTTTAGTGAAGGACTCTGAATGTGTTATTTAGTCTTCAGACTTTGTTGTGTTTTTTTTATGGGATATCTGGCAATTTTTAGTCAAGGCTTTGTCAGCTCTTCTTTGGGTGATGTTGGTTTTGGATGGTTATTTGTTTCAGCATCTTCACTGGAGTATTATTTTTTTGGATATTGCTATCTGATCTGTGTTAATTCATTGCTTTAATTTATGTTATTTAACAGTTTTTATGTTTATCATTTTTGGATTTATTTTGCATTAATGAGAAATTTCCTGATTCTGTATTTTTGTTACTTTCATACTGCATTTGGATGTTGCCTATTTCATTCTTACTGGCAGTTAAAGACAGAAGACGAAAGAAGCAAAGGAACAAATTGAAACTGAAATATCGAGAAAGAAAAGCTAATTATTTGAAATTACTGAATTTTCTATTGAGTTCTGAGGATTGCATCCTACTACTGGCTTTTAATGTCATTATTAGTTGACAACATTTATCAGTACCTTATCCCAAACATTTCCTGTGTTCACTCCTTTGCAGCTTAAGATCTGCTTACATTCTCAATTTTCCAGTTCTGGCAAAGGCTCCTTGACCTGAATTGTTAACAATTTCACTCTCCACAGATGCTGCCGGACCTGCTGAGTGTTTCTGCAATTTAATAGGGGGGGTTTAATAGTCCAGGCCTTACTTACTTAATTTGTCCTCAGTTGACAAAACCCTGAGTCCCAGAAATTATTCTGGTGAAGCCATGTAGCATCTATCTGTCGCAAATCTTTATCTAGAGAGGCCAACAAAATCCTGTATGGTTGCAATAAGATATCTCTATCTACTTAAATGCTCTTGAATTTCAGGGCAAAGAGTTTTCTTTTATCTACCTGCACATCAACAGGCGGTGATTCTCATACAACCAGCACCACCTGAACACCAACATCTTTCAACATCTCATCATTTGAAAAGCCATTCTGTTATTTTGTTTGCCAGAATAAACACCCTCACAGTTTCCTAATTCCATCTGCCAGGTTCTTGCCTGTATCACTGCAACACCTCTCTACATCCTCTTTACAAATCCCACTGCTTTGTTTCATCAGGAATAAACCATCATTCTCATCGATATTTATTCAATATCTTTCTAGCTAATGCGTGTGACTTTTGTTCTTTGAAGTCCAGTCTCTGTTTGGTACAAATCTCTCTACTGTGTCCTATGAACCATACTGTTTATGAGTGGCTCGCACCTGGAATATTGGGATCACACTAGACAGTATGACTGGCAATCTAGTCTCTATTTGTTGTGAGCTCTGATGTGTATTCATTAAGGGCTTGGGTCCATATTTAATGGGATGCCTCACTTTGATTTGGATAGTTTAGTGTATACTGAACACCTATAGAGAGTTCAATTTAGGGATTCCTGTTTTTTCAGGGACCTTGATCTTTATTTATTTGGGTCTTCAGCCCACTACAATTTGGGCCTTTGTAATTGGACTTCTGTTGTTTCATAAATGGTGTCCGTATTGATGTCCCCATATTTCACTTCAATGTTCTGTGTTGAGAGCTGTTTTCAATATTTGTGCCTTGGGGGTGCATTCATTTTGAAACAACCTGAATCGCTAAAAATATGGTCCACAATCTGTTATCCAACCTGATATTCCAGCAGCTCCACCCTGGATGTACAGATAAGACAGTAAATTCAGCAGTACAGGTACGTGAACAATTTACGTTTCGCTGGGGCAGAAACAAGGGTAGGAGCAGTTAATTACTTGGTCCGTACCAACTCAGTGGGTCGAGGGGCCTTGTTTGTGCTTTATGACTATGACAATTGGATTGTCCCATCGCCCCTTGGTATCACTGCTTGGTATTCTGCAATAGCGTCGCCACCATCATTCAGCGGGTGCCTGCACAGCTACAGCACCCGAATGCCTGAACCCAGACTCTTCCACCGCCCAGTGTCTCCAACAGTCTCCACAAAGCCCACTTGCAGTTAGTTCCAGCATGTCACTATCTGTACTCAGACAGTCACAGTATTCCAGACTTCTACACTGGTCTAGTGCCCCAAATCTGCTGTCAGACAACCCCAGTGCCCCAGTAACTGTTCTCAGACAGTCCCAGTGCCCTGATGTCTGCTGTCAGACTAGCTCACTATCTGCTTCTAGAAAGTTCTAATACCCCGTTGTGTTCTCTCAGATAACTCCAGTAACCAAATGTCTGCTTATAGATAGTCCCAGGGCCTCAATGTCTATTTCTAGCAAGTCCCAGTGCCCCAGAGTCTGCTGTCAGATACTCTGTGTCACAGTGTATGTTTTCAGTGCCCTTCCCTCAGACCACCCGGGTTCCCTAGTGCCTGCTATCTGACAATCCCAGTGCCCCAATGTCTAGTGACAGGCAGTGTCTTGTGCCGTAGTGTCTACCCCGACAGTCCCACTGCCCCAGTGCCCAGCCTTAGGCAGTCCCAGTGCCACAGTGTTTGCCTCTAGACAGTACCAGTGCCCCAAAGTCCGCCATCATGCAGACCTACATCTCCAGTGTCGCCCTCAGACAATACCAGTACTCCAGGCTCTGCTTCTGGACAGGACCAGTGCCCCGATATCTGCTGTCAGACAGCCCCAGTGTCTGCCCTCAGACAGCCCCAGTGCTCCAGTGTGTGTATCCAGACAGTCACAGTGCCTACTGTCAGCCAGTTCCAGTCTCCCGATGCCTGTTGTCCGACAAGCCCACTGTCTGCTTCTGGACAGTCCCAATTCTCCCAACGTCTGTTCTCATTTAACTTTAGTGCCCCAGTACCTGCTGACAAACAGCGTCACTCTCTGTTTTTGGGTGGTCCAACAGCCCCAGTGTCTGCTCTCCGGTAGTCTCAGTGCTCCGGTATCTGATAGACAAACCCAGTGCCACAGTGCCTGCAGTCAGCCAGTCCAGCTGCCCCCGTGTCTGCTGTCAGGCACTCGCTGCCCCAGTGTCTGCCCTCGGACAGTCCCAGTGCCCCACTGTCTGCTTATGGACAACCCCATGCCCAGTGTCGGCTCTCAGACATTCCCAGTGCCTGCTTCCAAATTTCTCACCATCACTCCCTGGGCAAGTGGGATCACCTGCTGCTTTTGGAGGGAGGCGAGGAAAGAAGGGGTAGGAACTCCCCTCTCCCTGCCCCCCTAGCTCCTTGACCTGTCCGTCCCATGCCGAGGGACAGAGCACCGGGGCGGGGGGACGCCGGCTCTCGGGGAGCTGAGCGGCTGCCAACCCACAAACACTTCTCTTCTTTCCTTTCAGAGGAACAACAGAGACACGGGCAACTTCGACCGTGAGTTCACCCGACAGCCCGTGGACCTGACGCCCACCGACAAGCTCTTCATCATGAACCTGGACCAGAACGAGTTCGCAGGCTTCTCCTACGTCAACCCCGAATTTGTGATTCAGGTCTGAGGAAGAAGAAGAAGACGGGTGTCATTCCTGAACACCCTTTGTCGTTTTCTAACTGAAACTCAGAACATAATGTGTTCAAATCCTGCATCACCACCGCCACCCTTCCCCCACCCCCGCCGGTCACGAGGTTCATTGTGACTTTCCTCCCGTACAAAGGTTGCAAATGTCCATCAGGAGAGGTGGGCTGCTTTCTGCACAGACGTCACTCAGCGCCGTCCTTTCCAGGCATGAAGGAGCAGGAGCAGAAACTGACCTGTGTTGATTGACAGCTTTAACGCCTGACGCATAGACGCAGCCACAAAACGAAATTGGCTCACAGACCCCTCTCACACTGATCTGAATGCTCGGCCTTGTAACACTCCCCCACCCTCCAGTGGATCTCCCTTATCTCTCCCACTGCCACCAGTTCCACAGTGCATTGAATTCTCTGCTGCTCCAACTCAGGTCTGCTGAGCTCCCTTTAAATTACCTCGTTAAGACTAGGTGATTAGAATTTCACCCCGGGACTTGTATATCTGCGCTGTCAGATACTTCAAAGCAAGTGACATTGACCAGGGGTCCACAAAAGACTTGACCGGGTCGTGTGCGTTCGCTCCGACGTGGCGGTGAAAGGCAGTTGCTGCGTTAAATCGCCCTTTAATACGAGGTTTGTGTCTCACTCTGAACTCCCGGTTTGTAAGCATTTCCAAACATTTTGAACTCCCCTTCCCACACTGACCTTCCTGCCCTGGGCCTTCTCCACTGTCAGAGTGGGGGTACAGGCAAATTGGAGAACTATGCCTCATATTTCGCTTGGCAATTTACAACCCAGCGGGATGAACGTTTATTTCTAATTTCAATTACCCCCCCCCCCCCCCCCCCCCCCCCCCCACAGTAGTCATCCTACTAGTTCCACTGTTGGTATCATTGTGTCTCTTCGTTGTCAGGTCTTCACCAGCCAACATTGGGCCATTGTAGGATCTACCCTTCTTTGGTCATCTGTTGCCGGCCCTGCTTTGTTCTGGCCTTTTCTTACCTCCAGTTGCCTCCCCTCTACTTTCAGTCTGGAGAAGGGTCCCCCATTCTTTTTCTCTTGATCCGTTGGGTTACTCCAGCACGTTGTGTTTATGTTCGGTACAAACTAGCATCTGCAGATCCTTTCTACACATTTTATCCACAGTGCAGTGTGCAAATAATCTCCTACACCCCATGCCTATGTACCGGGCGGCCTAACTTGTTGTCCACAGGGTATTGGACGGTAGCTGAGAGCGTTTGTTTGTTGAAAAGTCCTATCGACCTCCGTGGCCCTGTCCTTTCACCAAAGGGACAGGCGCGCTTACAGCTCGATCCGAGCACATTGTTCCTGCCTGCGACCTCGGGGATTGTGTGCTGGTGTCTCACGGTGCGATTCCACCCACGAGTGATCCCGAGTGAAAGAAAAAAAAATCAAACTCGTGGTTGTCTACGAGATTCCAAGGTTTTGTTCACGAGTTTAAACGAGTTCCCACGTGTTTGTCTAAGTTTGCCGTTTACTTCTCATTTCTGCGATGTACCAAGTTCCTCTCCCGAGTTACTCTTGAGCCAACAACTACTACCCTCGTGGGGAAAAATCATCACATGGTAAAAATGATGTCATGCAGCTTTTTTTCCACTATAAAAAGACCCAGCCTGAAGAACGATC
Organism: Okamejei kenojei; assembly: GCA_035221665.1. Lineage (NCBI taxonomy): Eukaryota > Metazoa > Chordata > Chondrichthyes > Rajiformes > Rajidae > Okamejei > Okamejei kenojei. Next base: position 22,922,395 of record CM069152.1, read on the forward strand.
TCGACCAGCATACGACCACTGGGACATTGCACGTCAAGACCCATAAGATGAGTGGGAAAATACCCGTTTAGAGCAAAAAAAAAACACGTTATGTGTAGGATTTTGGTCTACCTTCGAAAAAAACGTTATGTATAGTTTAGAATCATCTATATTTATATCCATTGAAAATATATGTTTTCTATAAAATATATCCTTCCTGTCAAGATCATTTTTTCCTTTGTATCAGACCAGCGGGAAATTAGAAATTGAACACGGAAATCAAAGGGCCTAAAGCAAGGACAGACACTTCTCCTTCTGTTGTGTGGCGTGCACAGCCTAAAGTTGTTGGACAACTTGTTCTATTTGATCTTCTGTTTGTGCAAGTCGAGTTGATTGCATTAGTCGAAACAGGGCGGACCACGTGAAGGTTGCAACCTTCCACCCCGAGGACAGACATAAAATGCTGGAGCAACTCAGCGGGACAAGCAGCATCTCTGGACTGAAGGAATGGGTGATGTTTCGGGGCGAGACCTCGAGCCGAAACGTCACCCATTCCTTCTCTCCAGAGAAGCTACTTGTCCCGCTGTGTTATTCCAGCATTTCGTGTCTCTCTTTGGTTTAAACCAGCATCTGCAGTTCCTTCCTACACGCCTTGAAGAGATGTACGGTCTGAGGGTCTGACAATAATGTTGGGCGCCTGGAACTAAGCTATACAATGTGTTGCGGATCTTTCCTTATTTTCACTCCATCCTTGCCATGTCTGCCTGCGCCTGTCGTTCTACCCGCTTGCACATTGTCCACGTAATTTCACACTAGGCTTTGAGTCTATCCTCCAATTTGTGACACCGCAGGTGATCAGACTTCTCCTTGTCGCTTATCCCCAGTGAACAGAAGCTCGTCGACATCGCGCCCAATGTTAAACACTGAGCAGGCATCAGTTGTCAGTTTCAGAGGAGGGCAGCTAATATAGGCAAGTGTCTTGTCTGTGTCTGTGTGCCCGAAATGCATCTGAGGGGTCGCGCTGGCCTCTACTATCCCAGATTTCGCAACAAAATCTAACTTCTACTCTATCATCTTCCCTTCCAAACAAACCACCAGCTAACCCACTATATTCCAAGAAACATAACGTGAATGCCCTCTCGCTGAAGTGGTATGGCAATCTTTGCTGATTGAACGCACGTCTATTGACTGTGTTTGTCACTCTCCCTGTAACTCAATCCTTGGTTTTCAGGTTTCATTCCCTTAATTCTACATCACGCTCACAATGTTACTTGAAGTACACTTATGCCTTGGCCAGACCTCATCGACTTATTCTGTCCATGCCACTCATTGATCCCGACACTAACATCCCACTTTGCCAAGGTGGACCAAATGAAAAAGCGAATAGTTTTTGTGTAAGAAGGCGTTCTTACAATATGATTTATTTTCAATTCAACCAGAAGGCGCGGGGGCCAATGTCATTCTTCCCATCTCATCGCACTTGATCCAACCATACCAGCTGTACTGGTGTTCCCAGTTTCCAGCAGTTTGTTTTTATTTCTGATTTCCGAGCACCCATCGTTTTGCCTTTGTTCTCATAATCTAACTATTCTCTAACTATTTTAACTCCATCTAAGCATGTTGATTTAAAACATTAGATGGGATTGTGCGCTTGATCCGTTAGTGTTGCTGCCTCGCCGCCCCGAGGCCCGACCCTGACCTCAAAGTTTGTACAGGAAAGAACTGCGGATGCTGGTGTAAACCGAAGACAGACGCAAAATATTGGAGTAACTCCGCGGATCAGACAGCGTCTCTGGAGAAAAGGAACAGGTGACGTTTCGGGACGAGACCATTCTTCAGTCGTAACGTCACCCAGTCCATTTCTCCAGAGACGCTGTCTGACCCGCGGAGTCACTCCAGCTGTTTGTGTCTATCTCCCATCTGCATCGCGTTCAAATGAGCGTTCAAATCCATCCATCTCACACTGAAATCCCACCCCCTTGAACCATTGAGACCCGCATCCAGTGCCAGGCAAGGCCACAAGGACGCACTCAGCTTCCTCGATTACCTCCCGGGCTGCTGACTCTGTGCCCACAACTTCCTGCTTCGCCTTGTGTGCCGTTTGGGCAAAACATTTTAATTTCTCTTCAGTAGTGAAGAACCTGAAGTTTCATTAACACCGAGGTACCAGTGACATCCTTTGCACTTTTCACTGTCTTCAGACCCCACTCCTTTCTCCAGTCTCTCACTTTCTATTCTCCCGTCTGACGCCCCCCCCCCCCCCCCCCCCTTCAGAAATTCTTGGACAATAAATCCTCTCTCGGAAAAGGCTTTGATTTCGTCCCTTTATGACCTCTATGCCCTTGGCACCGTGTGGCTCCACTGAGGAAGGAGGCTTTCCCTTGCGCAATGGATCGTTTCGTCCACCTTCAGACCTCTCGCCTGTCCGGAGAATTCCCTTTGTCCCTCCTATGCCTTCTGCATACTTTCAGTGGGAACTGCCATTAGGACAACCACGCTGGAGCTCCGTCTGCTTATTGTTCCCTCCCGAATTCAGGATCGGGAAAATGAGTTGGTGGAGCTAAATGGCCATTAAAGCTCCTGCCAATTGTACCCGGACCACTCTGAAAACTCCATAATCGTTGCTGGTTTCATGCGCTTCTGGGGCCATTCAATGCGCCTTAAAGTAACGAGACGGCGACGAAGATGGGCTCGGGAGTGCAAATCGATGGAAAGGGACAGATCAGGTAGATTTAAACCAGAGATACATAGAAAGTTTAAAGCACGTTGTAACTTTTTTCTAACTAATGTCTTCCATGCTATGAACGTAGATGTTTTCTACCCGGTTACATTTTGTGGAATGTAATGTACTTAAAGATTTCTACGCTTGTGATGTCTATGCATCTCCTTTTCACAGGATCACAGTGAGTGTTTTTACAGTTGATTACAAAATAACTTAATGTGTTTAGATGTCTGCCAAGAAACGCAAAACAATGTACTGCAATAATTACTGAATTAATTTGCATGCATTTTGTAAATCAGGCTGTCTATTGGTGGCAAACAAATATTTGCACGACTGCTTTTCAGTTGCTCTATCTCAAAGTACGAAATAAAATGATCGAATTAAACATTAGCATCACCGTGTGAAGTATTCATTTGAGGTAGAGAAGCGCCTTTTGCATCAGTTTGCCGTCTCGACGTGGCATCGTTTTCGACAGAACGCTTAAATTAATCCAGGCCTCAGTGAATCCACGACAATTAGCATAATTGCGTGAAAACTTTGCCTAAACCATAACTGAGAAACATAAATGTTTCCCTCTTTCTCCAACTTGTGAACCTGCTTCAGTTGGAAAGGACACACAGCTCAAAGATCCTCACAATCCTACAACAGGTGACATGTTCATTACCTTCCTGTATCTTCTGTAAGGGAATTGATGCACTTGCTTATGTTGCCCGTCAAAATAAAAGACTGATAACACTATAGAGCGGAGGTCTTTCAGCACAAGATAATAATAATTAGGGTCATGGAGCGCATCAGCCCGCCATGAGCATGCCAAAGCTAACTTTGTCAGTGCTCTTTATGTAGCCACTATTTGCATACCTTGGGTATGTATCAAGCAAATAATGTCACTGTGACAATAAAGTATTCATTCAAACACTGCGGCCATCTGTGTTAATCCCATTTCCCAGCACTTGGTCCATTGTCTTCTGTGCCTTGGCATTCAAGTGTACGTCTAGGTATCTTTTAAATGTTGCGAGTCTTCCTGCCTGCATCGCTTTCTCAACTATCAGCCAGAATGTAAAATGTATCTAACAGCAGTACCTACTTCAAAACAGAGTTCATCAATGAATCCCCATGTTAACTGCATAAATAAATACTCCTTTAAAGCTTATTTGAATTCTGAGTTTACCCTCATTTGTTAAATGTGTATTGCTTAGTTTTCCTATGAATAGCTATTCCTTTCACATACTTGCAACAACTGATTGATCTGTCAATCTAATCTTCAGAGTGAAGAGAATTACGAGGCTTCACGAACGATCAAAGACACTCTGGATGTTACTCATGCATTGGATGTCATATTCGATCTTGCCATTGCAGATCCACATCCCTGCGTTGATACCGTGACCCTCAACTCTCCAGTACCAGACACCCTTTTGGAAGTAGCATGGTCAGCATGCTGTGATCTGCCCACTGATCAATGCACGCCAGCAATCCTGCCAAAGGCTTGTTGTAGGATCTGTCGCATCAAAACTAGCTCAGTGAGTTTAGCTCAAACTAAAATGTTAAGTTCATATGAGATAGCAATAGAGGCCTAATTTTGAAACCCTTTAGAATCACAATAGAAACATAGAAACATAGAAACATAGAAATTAGGTGCAGGAGTAGGCCATTCAGCCCTTCGAGCCTGCACCGCCATTCAATATGATCATGGCTGATCTGTATCCCGTACCTGCCTACCCTCTGATCCCTTAGCGGGCCACATCCAACTCACTCTTGTTGAACTACCCTCTGAGAGAGTTCCAGGATTCACCACTCCCTGGGGTCTTAAAGGATGCATTGTCCTGGACTTCCCCAACATCGGGAACAATCTTCCTGCACTAGCCTGTCCAACCAAGAATTTTGTAAGTTTCTATAAGATCACTCCTGTCAAATGTCAGGCTGAAAGTCAAGCAACTGAGGGGAAGCATATCCTCGAACCCCAGTTCGTTCACCACGTACTTCCTTGTTTGCTTACAGCATTGCAAGAGGCCTTTGCAGTCTAAAGTCAGCTCACCGACCACTCAACCAACTGCCTTGGCAGAGAACTCCATTTATTGTTACGCCTGAGAAATACAGTGACCATTTCCAACGTTTCAGTGCATTTTATTTGTGCCTGGGGCCCCACTACTGAAAGATTTATCACAGATACTTCTTTATGTAACTGGGTAATAGAAAACAATGACCAGAACTGACGCTCAAGAAATAAGTTATAATTGCACAGTGTTTTAATATAATTTATTAATGTGGAAGTCCATATTGCTTAATGGAAATTTACATCTAGCCCCTCCATGTGTTCAATTATTAAATATTCTGGGTCTTGAATTCAGAAGTTTGAATTGATTTTAAGGAAAGAAATGTAAAATGGACAAAAAGACAAACGTAGTTTTATCACCATCCTTTACCCTTCCTCGCTAAACCCTTTTCAACATTTTTTAGGTGATCTTATCCACTTCTCATTTGGAATATTGTGAGCAATTCTGGGCACCATATCTGAAGAAGGATGTGCTGGCTCTGGGAGGTTTACAAGAATTATCCCAGGAATGAGAAGGTTAACCTATATTGAGCATTTGTCAGCACTAGGTCTGTAGTTTAGAAGAATGAGGGGGGGACCTCATTGAAACATACAGAATAGTGAAAGGCTTGGATAGAGTGGATTTGGACAGGATGTTTCCATTAGTGGGAGAATCTAAAACTAGAGGTCATAGCCTCAGAATTATAGGACGTTATTTTAGGAAGAAGATGAGGAGAAATTTCTTTAGTCAGAGGGTGTTGAATCTGTGGAATTCTTTGCCACAGAAGGCTATACATTGCCAAGTCAGTGGATATTTTTAAGACCGATAGATAGGTTTTTGATTAGTACAGGTGTCAGAGGTTATGGGGAGAAGGCAGGAGAATGGGGAGGGAGAGATAGATCAGCCATGATTGAATGGCAGAGTAGATGATGAGCTGAATGGCCTAATTCTACTCCTATTCCTTACGATCTTATGACCTTAAGACCCTCTGCTTCCTTCCATGAAGCTAATTTTCTATTCAGTCAGCTAGCTCTCCTTAGATCCCATGCAATCCCACCTTCCTGAGCTGCCTACCATGTACATCCTTGTCAAATGCCTTGCTGAATTCCATACATACAACATTTACAACATCTACATCAACCTTTATGATCACATCTTCAAAATACTCAATCAGATTTGTGGCATATGATCTATCAACTAAAAAATCGCACTGACTATCCCTAATCCCTAGTCCATCTAAATGCATGCTTATCTTATCCCTCAGAATATTCTCTAGTACTTTGCTGACCACAGATGTTGCAATAGTTCCCAGGCTTTTCCTCGCAGCCCTTAAATGGAGGCACAACTTTTTCCACCCTCCAGTCTTCCAGCTCCTTGACCATATTTAATGATGACACATAAATCTCAGCCAAGGCACCTGTAATTTCCTTTCTAGCTTCCCAAAGTGTTCTCGGGTATTTCTGATCGGGCCCGGGAGATTTGTCTATCTCCGTATGCATTTCAGCACCTCCTCGACCATAATACTGACTGCCCTCCAGGCACTTCCATTGACGGCTGCAAGTTCCCCGTCCATCCTCATATATTTCTCCATGGTAAAACCAGAGGGGGAATTCTTATGGAGGACCTTGCCCATCTCCGATGGCTCCACACAGAGTTGACTGCTTTTATTCCTGAGGGGGCCTATTTGCTGTCTGGTCACCCTTTTCCCCTTAATGTACTTATAGCATCTCTTGGGATTATCCTTAATATAATCTGACAGAGCTATCTCCTGTCCCCTTTTTGCCTTTTTGATTTCCTTTCTCAGCATGCTCCCTCGTTCCAGAGATACCCTTGATGCCAGCTGCCTATACCTGCACCATGCCTCCTTCTTATTCTTGACCAGAGTCTCAATTACTCTTGTCACCAAGCTTCCTGACATCCACATGCCTCACCCTCACTCTAACATGAACATACATGTCCTGGACTCTTGTCAGCACACTTTTAAAAGCATCCCACGTTACTTTTACTTCAAACAACCTGCTCCAATTAACCTGAGCGAATTCCTGCCCTCGACCTTTTCACCAACAGGAAAGATTTACTTTGTGGGTACACAAAAGGCTGGAGAAACTCAGCGGGTGCAGCGCATCTAAGGAGCGAAGGAGATAGGCGACGTTTCGGGCCAAAACTCTTCTTCAGACTGATGGGAGGTGGGGGGGGGGGGGGGGGGAGAAGCAAGGAAAAAGGAGGAGGAGGAGCCCGAGGGCTGAGGGAGAGGTGGGAAGGGGAGGAGACAGCAAGGGTTAACAGAATTGAGAAAATTCGATGTTCAAGCCCAGAGGATGCTGACTCCCCAAGCGGAATATGAGGTGCTGTTCCTCCAACTTTGCGGTGTTTGCTCACTCTGGCCGTGGAGGAGGCCCAGGACGAGAGGTCGGATACGGAATGGGAGGGGGAGTTAAAGTGCTGAGCCACTGGGAGGTCGGGTTGGTTATTGCGGACCGAGCGGAGGTGTTCGGCGAAACGATCGCCAAGCCTCCGCTTGGTCTCACCGATATAGATCATCTGGCATCTAGAGCAGCGGATGCAGTAGATGAGGTTGGAGGAGGTGCAGGTGAACCTCTGTCGGACCTGGAAGGACTGCTTGGGTCCCTGAAAGGAGTGGAGGGGGGAGGTAAAGGGACAAGTGTAGCATCTCTTGCGGTTGCAAGGGAAAGTGCCCGGGGAAGGGGTAGAGCGGGAGGGAAGGGAAGAATTGACAAGGGAGTTGTGGAGGAAGCGGTCTTTGCGGAAGGCAGACAGAGGGGGAGATAGGAAGATGTGGCGAGTGGAGGGGTCACGTTGGAGGTGGCGAAACTGGCGGAGGACTATGTGTTGTATGTGCCGGCTGGTGGGGTGAAAGGTGAGGACCAGGGGGACTCTGCCCTTGTTGCGAGTGGGGGAATGGGGAGAGAGGGCAGTCTTGCGGGATATGGAGGAGACCCTGGTGCGTGCCTCATCTATAGTGGGGGAGGGTAATCCCCGTTCTCTGAAGAGTGAGGACATTTGTGATGACCTGGTGTGGAACACCTCATTCTGGGAGCAGATGCGGCGTAGACGGAGGAATTGGGAATAGGGGATGGAGTCCTTACAGGAAGCAGGGTGGGAGGAAGAGTAGTCCAGGTAGCTGTGGGAGTCAGTTGGTTTGTAGTGGATGTCGGTCAGGAGTGTATCACCTGCAATAGAGCATTGTCTCGATCTGCAGCCGATTGTGGCTCAGAACAAGTATTTTCACGTGAAAACTGCCATGTTTCTGGAGGGACTTGGCTGCTTCACGCTCAACGCTGGGACTGACTGCAGGGATGGGTCCTGGCATCCAGTCACCCCAACGCATTCTCAACAGTCAGATCAATCCAAGTAGCAGGATCACAGTGGAAGACACGAATGTCTCCCTGCATTGTTCCGGGTTAACCGTGGCAGAGTTCAAGAGACGATGTGTTTAATCCAGCCGCCCGAAGACTCGAGCAGCAGCAATGGGGAAGTGCTCCCGCTCAGCCTCCGCGGCCACGACTCGCAGCTGAGAGGAGAAGCAGGTGGTGGCTGTGCGGGTCACAAAGGACTCGTTCATACAGATAAAACAGATACAACGCAGGACCCCTACCCTGACACACAGACCCTCGCCCCCGACACACATGTCATACCCACCTCTACCCCGGCACACACGTTGTCTCCCCTGCATTGGATCTGATGAAGCTGGACATAGTCCCTCCCCGTGCATCTCCCTCTCCTCCACGGTGTGCTGCTTGCTGCCATGCATCTGCTGTGGGGAGCGTGCCTCCAACGTTGCCAGGGGAGTGCTCCACCGGTTGATCCCGTTACCTGAATGCTGGGGGTTGCACAGAATTTTGTGAAGTTCCACCAGGAGTGTCACTGAACCCGGGTCAATCTTATTTCTGGGAGTAAGCCACCCGAACGCCAATTTAAATTGCACTGCTATTATCTGTGTGTTAGCATTAAGCGTAGCCATGTTTCAGCAATCCCCAAAATGCGTGTAATGTAATTCCACAGCATGAATTTCTAATTCTAATTATTACTCTAAAATCCAATTACAATTTGGAAATTGCCAGAGGTCCCACTGAGATGCAATGTTAGATTAATCGTTAACTGCAGAGTCAATGGTTTGAGCTAATGCGATGATTGAGCAGTAATGCATCACTGTTGAATCTTCAGTAGTGACTGATGCATCGCTTTGCCACAGATGTTGGATTGAAGCTCTGTCCACTCCCTCAGGTGGACATGGAACGGTGCAGGACAGTTATCAAGGGTGTCTTGGCTCATGCTTACCTCTACATAAACCAGGGCGGGACCTCACAGTGACTCGGCGAGGGAATATTGCACTGTCATACTTGAATATTGTGAGTCATACTTCCCCGAAGGTGGCCACACAGGTAGACGCTGTGGTAAATAAGGCGTTTGGCATGCTTGTTTTCATCAGTCAGGGCACTGAATACGGTAGTTGAGATGTCATATTACTGCTATACAACAAATTGGTGGGCATCACTTGGAGTATTAGGTACAGCACACAGCACCCGGAGTGTTGTGTACAACGCAACATCGTTATTGGAAGGATGGTATCAAGCTAGAGAGGGTGAAGAACACATTCACAAATATGTAATACAAAGGAACCACAGATGCTGGTTCATACCAAAGAGAGACACAAAATGCTGGAGTAACTCAGCGGGTCAGGCAGCATCTCTGGAGAAAATGGATAGATGATGTTTCAGGTGGGGGCCCTTCTTCAGACTGATTGTAGCATGGGGGGGGGGGGGGGGAATGGGACGGGACTGGAAGCAAGAAAAGACCAGGACAAATCAAACTGGCAACAGATGACCCCAGTCCCTTGATAGGCCAATTGTTGGCTAGGAATGGTATGATCCCAAGAGAGCTACATGTTTGGGGACAGCGGAACTGGTTAAGGTGGAGGAAGGGGGGGTGGGGTGATAAGTGAGGGAGGTGGACATAGATGTTACATACAATTTGAAAGTTCAACATTCTTCCCGCTGGGCTGTAAGCTACCTAAGCAAAATATGAGATGCTGTTCCACCAATTTGCGAGTGGCTACATTCTGACAGTGGAGGAGTGCTGGGACTGAAATGTCAGTATGGGAATGGGAAGGGATTTAAATTGTTAACAACTGGGAGATCCAATGAACCTTGGTGGACTTGTATGTCCTGCACTTTTGTCAGCACACTTTTAATAACATCCCATTTTCCCGACATTGCTTTTCCTTCAAACAACCTGCTTTAATCAATTTGAACAAGTTCATGTCAAGACCTTGTCACCAATAGGAAAAGTTTTCACTTCCTTGATCTGCAGCCGACGATGGCTTGGGATAAATATTTTCTCATAGAAAATCCCATTTTCCTGGAAGGCCACATCTCCTTTATCTTCAGCACAGGGGCTGACTGCAGGTCCCAGGCTTCCCAAAGCATTCTGAACAGTCAGAGCTATCCATACACCAGGATCATAGTGGAAAACACGACAGTCTCCACAAGGCCAGTACTTGTTGCCTGCACCAGTCCAAGCATACCTGTGTAGCAAAACAATCGACGATTCTAGGCTTGGTGTTGCCAATGTACATGAGCCCATGTCGGGGACACCGGATGCATTAGTGGAGTTGCATGTGATCCTCTGTCTCACCTGGAAGGATTGTCGGGGTTGAAGGTATAAGGGCAGGTGTTGTGGTTTCAGGGGACAGTACTTGGGATGGAGGGGTTGGGTGGGAAGGGATGAGTGAACCAAGGAGTTGAGGAAGGCAGAAAGGGGTGGGGATGGGTAGATCTGATTAATGGTGGGATCACATTATGTTGGATGTGGGGATTAGTGGGGTGAAAGGTGAACTGACCTTGTTGGGGCTGGGGGGACGGGGAGCGAGAGCAGATCTACAGGACACAGAGGAGACACGTGTGAGAAACCCATCTATGACTGAAGGGTGGAAACCATGTTCACTAAAGAATGAGGGCATCTCAGATGTCGTTGTGTGGAAAACCTCATCTTGGGAGCAGATGCGGCGGAGAGGGAAGGAATTGAGTGTAGGGACAGCATCTTTGCAAGTGGCAAGGTGGAAAGAAATATAGTCCAGATAACCAGATGTCTATTCACAAATATGTTACTGGGACTGGAGAGCTTCAGTTACAAGGAAAAATTGGATACTCCGGGCCTTTTCTATGGAGTGCTGGAGACAGAATGTGACCTTATAGGGGTTACATAAATTTCATGAAGGGCATAGTTAAGTTGGATGCTCATCGTCTTTTTCCCAGGGTAGAGGAGTTCAAAACTAGGGGACATGGTTTAAGGCGACAGGCGGGAGATTTAAAGGGGAGCTGCGGAGCATTCTCTTCACACCGGATGTGTGGAACGAGCTGCCAGTGGAGGTGGTAGAAGCAAATACAACCATAATATTTAAAAGACATTTAGATAAGTACATAGATAAGAAGGGCTTGGAGGAATATGGGCCATACGCTGGCAAATGTGATGAATTGGATGAATGAGTTTGGGTCAAAAATATCACTAAATATCACTAAAACCAGATAATAAAAAAAGACAAGCCATAAATTATGAGGAATCTCTCATTAAAAAGGAGAAGGTTTAGAAAATCAAATATGTTTAGTTGCAGAGTAGGGAGAGAGGTTGACAAAAGAAAGTGAATATCTTTTATTGTGTGAAGCTCAGGGGAGAGCAAATTACACCCTTTATAATGGGTAAGCGAGGATGGTGAAGGCAGGTTAATTAGAAATGTAACAGTAGAAGAATGAAAGGAGAGGGGTGTTAAGTAAAAAGGATGAAGCCAATCTGGAACTGAGCAATGTAAACGGGACGAGCAAACCACTGCAGGTGCTGCAAAACGGAAACAACAGAATGATGGAAATATTCAACATGTCAGGCAGCTTCTGTGGAGTAGAACAAAGTTAATATTTTAGATTGAAGATCTTATATCATAACTGCCTGGTTCTAATAAAAACTGGAAGGGCGGCTATCTGAAAATGTCAATTTGAGCATTATTTCATTGGGGCTTATATTTGTAAAGCCAAAAAAACATAGTCATAGAGTCATACAGCATGGAAACAGATCATCCAGTCCAAAACTTTCATGCCATCTTAGCTAGTCCTTTTTGCCCATGTTTGGTCCATATCTCTACAAATCTTTTCTACGCATGTACATGTCTAAATGTCTTTTAAAAAATTCACATACCCTGAGAAAAAGATTCTGTGCCTTAATTCCATTGATTCTATTGGTTTTCTGCACATCTATTAGATCACCCCTCAGTCTCCTGCACTCCAAGGGAAATCAAACTTAGCCTGTCCAACCTCTTCCTCTAGCTCAGGCCTTCAAGTACGGGCAACATTCTGGTAAATCTTATCCATACTCTTCTTAGCTTAATGGCACATTTCCAACAGCAGGGTGATCAAAGCAGAACATGTGGCTTCATCACATGTTGTACAACTGTAACATAATGGAGACACAAGGAACTGCAGGTACGGGAATCTTGAGCAAAACACAGAGTGCTGGAGGAACTCAGCATGTCAGGTAGTATCGTGATGGGAATGGACAGAGAATGTTTTAGGTCACGACCCTTCTTCAGACTGATAGAGTGAAGAGAATGCTGGATAAGAGACGTGGGGGTGGGACAAAGCATGCAGAGTGATAGGTGGATACAGGTGATTGGCAGATGGATGTAGTAAGCAACAACGGCGAGGTGAAAAGGGGACAAAAAAGTGCCAGATAAGGAGCGATAAGGAGGAGTGAAATGTACATCCAGAGGGTAGGGATTCCATTCCATTTTTCGTCTCCGTAGTATTGGTTCCTGTAACCAGGCAGATGTCTATGAGAAATGTTCCTTCTTCCTTAACCAGGTATTTTAGACTTTAGAGATACAACATGGAAACAGTTCCATCAACCCACCGAGTCTACGCGGACCAGCGATCACCCCGTACACTACCATTATCTTACACACTATGGAGAAATTACAATTTACTGAAGCCAATTAACCTACAAACCTGTACATCTTTGGAGCGCGGGAGGAAACCGGAGCACGCGGCAAAAACCCACGTGGTCACATCGGGAACGTACAAACTCCGTACAGACAGCACCCATAGTCAGTATCGAAGCAGGGTCTCTGATGCTGTAAGGCAGCAGCTCTACCGCTGCGCCTCTATGCTGCCCTACTGTAGTTAGCTGTTACCTCTACCATGGTTAGCAGAGCTCTTGGTATTGTAATTGTGACAAACAGCAAACTTCATTTCACCTGGCACCTCAGTCGAGCAGCAACCAACCATATTTCTACTCAGCGGTGAATAGTCTTACTCTGTTCACAGGCACTGTCCCAATATCTTTACAATGTTATGAGGGCAGAAAACACTCCAGTCACTCTGCACTCATGTTAATCAATAGCCTCATTTGATAAGAATGCCCATCCTCCTGAGGTGCCCAGCCCATCCACCTGTTTGTTTCTGAGTTTCATTCATAGTAGTGATTCCCAATTGCTTGAATCAAAGTCACCCATTTCATTTGGCTCTCTTCTTTTGTAATCTCATGGGATCCCAGCTGTAACTTTCCTGCATATTCTTGTTACCTGTGTAGTTTCTAATTTCAATGTAGATTTGTAATCTTGTAGGTGAGGGACTGAACAGATTCAGAGCTCAACTCTTGGCTGTTCTTTTCCAGATTAGCTCGGCAAGCTGCTGCAGATACAAGAAACTACAGATGCTGGAATCTTGAGCAAGAAACAAAGCCCTAGAGGAACTCTAGGGCTCTATGGGGATCTTATAGAAACATATAAAATGATAAAAGGACTGGACAAGCTAGATGCAGGAAAAATGTTCCCAATGTTGGGCAAGTCCAGAACCAGGGGCCATAGTCTTAGAATAAAGGGAAGGCCATTTAAGACTGAGGTGAGAAAATAAGTTTTCACCCAGAGAGTTGTGAATTTGTGGAATTCTCTGCCACAGAGGGTAGTGGAGGCCAAATCACCGGATGGATTTAAGAGAGAGTTAGATAGAGCTCGAGGGGCTAGTGGAATCAAGGGATATGGGGAGAAGGCAGGCACGGGTTATTGATTGGGGACAATCAGCCATGATCATAATGAATGGCAGTGCTGGCTCGAAGGGCCAAATGGCCTCCTCCTGCACCTATTTTCTATGTTTCTATGTTTCTATGTTTCTATGTAACTCAATGGGTCATGCAGCATCTGTGGATGGGGATGGACAGACTATATTTTGTTTCAGGACCTGAAGAAGGGTCCTGACTCAAAAAGCCATCTGTCCATTCCTTCCACAGATGTTGCATGACCCACTGACATCCTCCACCACTTTGCTTTATGCTCAAGATGCTGCAGACCACTGCTACAACCCAAAGAGCAGTCCGTCACTTAATGTAGCAGTGTTGACCGTTCCTTTGCATGCGCAGGTGCTGCTTGACCCCCTGAGTTCCTCCAACAGATTGTTTGTCTCTGTGATAGCCGCTAGGAGACTTCAGCATTGATTCCTGCCCCAATTATGTCAAACACAGACAAAGGAAACACTTACAGTAAGTACCACACACGCTCCCTCCTCAGCCAATGAATCAACTACTCCATGTTAAACAACATCTGCAAATACGACAGAGCACAGTATAGACTCAGCCGTTCCATCGCAGAATGATCGGGGGAACAGTTGAAGAACACAGCTGCCTCTCGTTCTGAATGAGATGGTGCGTGAACCTGTGAGGGAGACTCTCCCATATTCTGCCTCTTCTGGACATGGTCCAATTGTAGAAAATGATTGGATTACATCTTCCGTTTTCAGGGTCTTAAATTAAAAGAAAATTCAAACAACATAGTAATAGGCACTCTGCCTGGCGTCCAGGGCAGCCTCCAATTCCATCCATTTCAATGGTGTATGTAAGGGGAGGCTTTCCAGAAGGTATCATTACCACCCACGTTTTATACTTTTGGAGATTTAGTCTTTCAGACAATGATCTTTGTGAAAGTGCTCCCTTCAATATGCTTGCTGCTCCAGAGCTCCTAACATCAACTCATTGCATAAGCTATGTCTTGTCATAGCTATAGAAATTAAACTGAGGCGGAACTGGGAATGAAGCAGGCCTGATCGTTTCCAAATCAAATAGTTTCAAAGTGTGCACATTAAGAATGTAAGAAATTCAGTGAGTGCAAATTGCACAAGAAACCTGGAGAGAGCAAGGTTCCGCAGACAAATTATCTTCTGATCATCCTGATTGAGAGAATTTTCTGCTCCTTTTTCAATAGTGCCATCATATCATCTACAGTCGAAAGAATTGGTGGAATTAGCACGTAGCTCTTTATTCGAACATTCGGCCTGAGAGATGACACCTTCAGTCATGTAAAAATGTCTTATTTCTGCACAATTACATAGACTAGATAATACACTGAATCCCATGGCAAAGATTAGATGCACAACCCTCACAATAGTGCTGCGTGATACTTACACTCAATGACAGCATATCTGATCTTATTTGAACATCCACCGTCTCATTCACGTTCCAGATGGCTGGTGAGTGGTGCACTGTACCAGATTCACATGTGCCTGTCTGCCTCAGTAGCGAAGGTAGGAGTGACCACTGCCCATTCCTTCTTCAATGGTGGCCTTTCTACAGAAGACACAGTGACAGAGCCCCATCGACCCTGGTTCAATCCTGACCTGGGGTGCTTTCTGTCAAACTTTGAACAATCTTTTCATCACCACGCGGGTTTCTTTCGGCTGCTCCGGTTTCTGTCCAAATCCCAAAGACGTGTGGGTTAGTTGGTTAACTGGGTTCTCGTTGTAAATTGCCCCTGGTGGAGAGGGGACAGGTAGAGTCTGGGGACGGGTTGTGGAATGAATAAGAATGGGATTTTCATAGGTTTGGTGAATAGCGGACAGGCAACTGCGGGAGGGAATGGGAATGGGTCAGCTGGGGGCCGGGGCGGATGTGAGTTGGTGCAAGAGGGTAGGTGTGGGTTGGTGCAAGGGGATGGGAGATGGTGGGGTGAGTCATTAGATGAGCTGCTGGCAGTGGTCAGTGTCTAGGGAAGGTTCAATGCTCATGCTGAGAGATGGGCCAAGGTTGGAGTTAATTGAGAGAGGGGGTTTTGGGATGGAAGTTGTTTTGGGGTGAGATGTTCTTGGGTTGGGGGTAAGATTATCGTGGGATGAGGAGAGATTTGGATTGTGGGTGACTTCTGATGGGGAGGGTGGGATATTGGGATTGGGAAGGTTTGGAATTGAGAGTGGATTGGGTGAGGTCTCTTAGGATGAGGAAGGTATTGGGGTGAGAGGATTCCGGGGGCAGGTGGGGGACCCCGTTGCTGCTCTGAGCACCCGGTACGGGCGGTCCCTCGCCTGCCCGCCGGGGAGTTACGTAGCGAGGCGGGAGTGACGAGCGGAGCCGCCCCCTCTCTCCCTCCCTCCCCACAGCCGCCGAGGCACCCAGCTGCTCAGTGCTCGGGCGGGTAACGGAGCAGAGCAGAGCAGGGCAGAGCAGAGCAGGGCCGGCTGGCTGGCTGGCTGGCTGGCTGGCTCCCGGGCCGGGCATGGGGGGCGGCGTGGAGCGCGGCGTGCAGATGTTGCTGACCACGGTAGGGGCGTTCGGTGCCTTCAGCTTGATGACCATCGCCGTGGGCACCGACTACTGGCTGTACTCGCGGGGCGTGTGCCGGAGTAAGGGCGGCGGGGACAACGACACGGTCCACAAGAACGAGGAGGTGATGACCCACTCGGGGCTCTGGAGGACCTGCTGTCTGGAAGGTAGGTGGCGGCGGAGCCCGTTCCCCTGGATTCCTTGGCCTGGCCCGGGCTACCTGACAGTCCCTTCGGCCCACACATCGGGACCCCCCGCGCGTCTCCCGGGGCCCCGACCCTCCCACTCCCCGGGGGACCCCGACCCTCCACTCCCCGGGACCCCGACCCTCCACTCCCCGGGGCCACGACCCCCCACTCCCCGGGGCCCCGACCCCCCACTCCCCCGGGGCCCCGACCCTCCACTCCCCCGGGGCCACGACCCCCCACTCCCCGGGAACTCTGGACGTCCTCTCCTTCCCCCCCCCCCCCCCCCCCCCCCAGGGACCCCCGGCCCTTCTCCCATCTGAGCCCCGCCATCTCCCCCTGTGTCTTCCGTTCCAAAATCCCTGCCCCATGCCCGGTTCCCATGTATTCCGATACCAGAATAAACACAGTTATAACGGGGCAACTGTCCTCCAAGAGCAGAATAAACACCCCAGTCCAAGGACAAACGCACTGGTAGCCGTGTCCGGGAGAAGCGATACCTTGCTGGCGTGTTAACCCCCGTTGAAGCACCTCTCGCACCTCTCACAGCGCGAGTAGCACCAACACAGCATTGTAACGCGGGAAATACTTCCCCAGCAGCAGCTGAAATCTCCACCCTGCTCTTTGACACATCTCCGGAATTGTTGTGACCTTTCTGGCAAATATACAAACAAGGGGGGGTTCTCATTGTTAACTGTCAGAGCGCAGCAGGGGGGAAGTAAGCGGTAGATGAATAATAATCAGAACATGAAAACATAAGATGCCCACATCTCTCCCTCCTCCCCCCCCCCCCCCCCCCCCCCCCCCCCCCCCCCAACCCCCGGGCTTTACCAATTCAAGAGAAACACGATTGAAAGTACCACTGCCCCTGTACTAAACCCACTTGCTTTGACATGCTTAATTATGCAAACATCAATTGATCGCTCTCGCGAATATGTTCTGCGCTCAAGTCCCTGCATCTCAAATTTCCAAAGATTCACTTCTGTTCGGGAAGAAGAAATGCCTTGCCACTGCCGACCGCATTCCCACGGCTCACACGCTAACCCTGTTTGTGAGTACCCCAGCCGCAGCACCATCAACGCGGCTCCTCTCCCAAACCAGCTGTGCAATCTAGTGTGTTTCAATGTGATCACTCCATTCTTCTGAACACCAGAAAGCTTGGAGTTCGCTGTAACATGACTAAACAGAACAAGCCGTCAGTGAGAATCAATTTTAAAAGGGACTTTCAGCTTCCAGACAAAAATGGACAAATTATTTTTGGTCTGTATTGCCATGAAATACATCATTTTGAAACGTGTCACTCGGGCATGAGCCAGGAATGTGAAGGGTTTTAATGGGAAGTATCATCATATGGTTAAAAAAAAAGAAAATGTTTTTTTTTAAAGTAAAACGACAGATGCTGGGAATCTGAAATAAAACAAAAAATGCTAGAAGATCAGACAACATCTGATCAGACAGGGAGTTAATGTTTCAGTTTGGTGCTTTTCCATCCAGAAACGAGAACGTTAGAAAGAGATCCCGTCAGCGGTGGAGTTGCTGCCTCAGCGCCAGAGACCGGGGTTCGCTCATGAATACGGGCGTGGTCTGTACGGAGTTTGTACGTTCTCCCCTGTGACCGCTTGGGTTTTCTCAGAGTGCTCCAGTTTCCTCCCACATTCCAAGGTCGTGCAGGTTTGCAGGTTAATTGGCTTCTGTAAATTGTCCCTAGGATGTAGCACAGAACTAGTGGACAGGGGGTAGTTGATTGGCACGGAGTCGCTGGGCCGAAGGGCCTGTTTCTACGCTGTATCTCGAAAACTAAAATGAAAACATGTTTTAAGATGCAGAACATGGGTGGAGAGAAGATGGTGAATGTCTATGACAGAGTGAAGTCTAGTGGAGAGGTGCGTTGGGAGAGCAGGGTGCTAAAGACCTGTTAATCACAAATTATGTGGCTGGAGAAGATGTAGGTGGGAGTTGAGGGGTAAAGGAGAAAGGGATAACATTGTGTTGAAATTATGAGATTCCAATTCAAAGCACTGCAGCAACTTGACATCAGAAATAAAACAGAAAATGCTGAAAATGCTCAGCAGGTCAGGCAGCATCTGTAAAATGAAAGAAATAGTTCATAGTGAGACACAAGTAGCTGTAGATGCTGGAATCATGAGGAGAAAAAAAACAAGGTGCTGGAGGATAGACACAAAATACTGGAGTAACTCAGTGGGTCAGGCAGCATCTCTGGAGAAAATGGATAGGTGACGTTTTGGGTTGGGACCTTTCTTCAGACTGATTGTGTGAGGGCTTTGGCTGGAAGCGAGGGGAATTCAGGACCTATCAGGGCCAGCAACAGATGACCTCAAGCAGGGAGGTTTCCTGATAGGCTGATTGTTGGCAGGAACAGTGTGACCCCAAGAGAGTTACATCGATACGAACTGTGGAACTTGTTCAATTATTTTTTTTGTGAAGGAAAGGGGTTGGGGCTAGAAGAAGGTTGAGAATGGGGAGGGGACTGTATGCAGAAGTTACCTAAAATTAGAGAATTCCCACAAGCAGACTGAAGAAGGGTCCTGACGTCAAAACATAGCCAATCTATTTTCTCTGGAGATGCTGCTTGACCCATTGCGTTACTCCAGCATTTTGTGCCTATCTGTGGTATAAACCAGCATTGGCACTTTTTAAAATTTCATTTTAATTACTGGAGGAAATCAGTGGATCAGGTCGCGTCTGGTCGCAGTGGACCTGCAACATTTCAGCTCAGGACCCTTTTTCGGTCTGATGGATTGCTTTTGTCTGTCCATTTCCTTGCTTAGATGCTGCCTGACCTGCTGAGTTCCTCCAGCATTCTGATGTTTGAAGTTGACCTATCATTGGAACTCGCTTTTCTGGTTATCTTAAAATTCACCATTGGATCCCATGTCCTAAGGACTGCAAGGCGCTTAGTCAGAAAAGCCTCTGTCATTGCAGTAAATTTCTATCATGTTTCATGGAAAGAATAACCTTGGGTAAATAAAGCAGTGTTGCCTTAGTTGTTGAAAGCAGTCACCAGGCATCCCTCATCAGATGCACTGAACCAAAGAGAAAACAAGCATGTTCCACAAGAAACTGCGCACAAAATGCTTACGCTTACAACAATTAAATGTTGCAGTCTAGTGAACATAGGACCTGGTGTGATAAAGGCCTAAACACTCGTATTACAATCTTTGTCTTTGCAGACAATCTCCTACCCCTCCCTTATTCCCAGATATACCTCTGTGACCACGTTTGTACATTCTGTTTTTATTTCAATATTTCTGTCTTCCAGATTCTGCAGATTTTGACTTTTATTCAAAACAGTAAGGGCTGTTATTCTTAAAGTTAAATTGCTTCCGGAAGTTGGAATTAATAACCAGAAGATCCAGATTTAGATTAGAAATTGAACCAGAGTCAAAGGCAAGGGAGGTGGCTGCCTCCTCTGTCCCGTAGATAAAGGTTTCTCCCCTCCAAAAGCCTAACCGATTCCCCTTTGAAAGCATCGATTCTGCTGTTACCATTCCTCCTTGCAGCGACTCCATATCCGAACTTGTGCTTGTGTAAATATAGTTCTCCTTGCACCAATACATATGTTTTACTCAGCATTTTAAATATGTGTCCCTTGGTCCTCTATGCTCAAGGGGGCAACGTTCCTCTGTTTACGTGTCAAACATGGATAGTCTTGTACAATTTTACCAGAAACCTTACCAACCTTTTTTTGGCCAGAGAAAAACAATCCTGGCTGATGCTTCCTGACCACACAGTTGAAATGTCTAATTCCCAGAACTGTTCCACTAAACTGTGCTTCAGTTGTGGACTAGCTTAACACAGCATAAGACTTCTCTCACCTTTCTTGACATCCCCCTTGCCCATTAACCCATATTCTTCATTTGTTTATCCAATTTAGAATGTACTGTGCCCACTACCTTTTCAGACGATGCATTCTCATACCGAACACTCTCCAGGTCAAATAGCTTTCCGCATATGGACTCTGGTTCATTTCCTAATCTCCTTAAATCTGCATCTTCCCATTATTAACTCATGAACTACTGGAAGCAATGTCACTTTAAGAATAACTGAGGCCTTAAAGTTTTAAATAAAAGTCAAAATCTGCAGATTTTGGAAGAAAGAAAATATTGAAATAAAAACAGAACATGGTCACAAAGGTATATGTAGGAATAAGGGAGGAGTAGGAGATTTGTCTGCAAGGAGTCTTTAAATGTACAATTCCAGCAGTGTGATAGAGGCATGCCCTCTCATGTGGACATTGACTGCCATCAATTGAACTGAAGAGCAAATAATGCCAGAGGGGTTATTTACTTCCTCCTGTTGTCACTGTGAGCTCCTGGGAATGAATGAATGAATACGTTTATTGGCCAAATATTCACTTACAAGGAATTTGCCTTGGTGCTCTGCCCACAAGTGACAACATGACATACAGTGACAGTTAGGAATGATAAATAAAACATTAAACATTAATAATAAAACATGTTTGATCAACATGTGAATTAAATAAAATACCAGAACAAAAGGAGGCTAGGTGTTTTTGGTTATTGAGTAGCTACAACTCATGGGGAAAAAAGCTGTTTTTATGTCTGGCTATGGCAGTGTTGATAGTCCGGAGTTGTCTTCCAGAGGGAAGTGATTCAAAGAGTTTGTGGCCAGGGTGAGAGGGGTCAGACATGATCTTACCCGCTCGCTTCCTGGCTCTTGCAGTGTACAGTTCGTCAATGGATGGAAGGTTGCAGCCAACAACGTTCTCAGCTGAATCCTGGGCTTTGTTGTGTGATGTTGATGATGTCTGTTATAAAGGCCTCACATGGACCTTGGGAGGCAGAGTGTGCAAAAGCACGAAGTTACTGCCAAACCTTTACAAATATTGTTTGTAACATCATGTTCTTTTCCATGGGAGAAGTGAGCAGAGAGACTGTGTCTTTTCTAATGAGTATTGTATGCCAAGGAAATCCAAGCAAAGGTTCTATTTTGTGAAGGCTTTGGTAATGATTGATAGATATATGTTATTTCCAGTCATTAGTCCGTGATTAGAGAGAATATAATTCAGATTGTGGTCAAATAATAGATTGCACATCTCAGCAATTGACCATTCACCACACAAGTGATGTCCATGCTCCATACAAACCTCCACCTACACCACCCCCTCAGACCAACCAGCTTCTCCATTCACTCCTTCTTCTTGGAGACATAAGAGATTGCAGGTGCCAGAAATTTAAGCAAGAAACCAAACATCTGGAGGAACTCAACAGGCCAGGCAGCATTTGTGGATGGAAATGGACAGACGATTATTCAGGTCAAGACCATTCTTCAGACTGATGAAGTATAGGGTAGGTGGATGCTGTCAGAATTGTTCAGTGTTTCCATCAATTTCTGCTCACTAGTTCTGATTATAGATACCACTCTAAGAACTTCACTGGAGCTCCACAATGATATTTATGGCCTCCCTTACACAGAACCAGCTCCTCCCTAACATAGAAGCAGACTACCCAACACAGAACTGGACAACCCAAGACAGAACCAGACTTCTCATAATAGAACTGGCCTCCCAAACACAGAACTTGGGTCCCGACATGAAACATCGCCCTTGGGTCTCAACCTGAAGCTCTCCAACACAAAATCGGCCTCTTCAACATCAATCTGGCTCCTGCAATATAGAACCAATCTTTGCAACATAGAAACACCCTTTCCCCAATGCAGAACTGGCCCCTTCACAATGGAACTGGCCAACATATACGGAGCCACCCACACCTCCCCAAACCGGATTCTCCAGTGGAAGTGAATACCATTGGGATGTGGAAATAGGGATCACGATCTGGTGTTCCGTTTGTGTTATGGTTTGCTGGATGGACATTAGTTTGCAATTCCGCCAGAGGTAACAGGTGAGGAGTTTCTGAGTAAAATCGCTCTCCTGATTGCATAGCATTACTGGGCTGATTCCAGTGCAGTTCGAATTCACAAGTCCTTGTGGTGCAAGGAGTGTCAACAAGTTGTGTGAAGTTGGTCTTCAGGAACTGTTGTCTGTGATCTTTAGTTAGAAGTTGCTCCAAACTAGCACTAAGTCCAATTAATTATTTAAAGTACTCCATTTAGTATTAGGTCTAATGCTAGAAAAATATATCAGGCAGAAACACAGTAGGAACCACTGCACAGAATATGTTTACCATACATTCGTGCAAAACCCGAATGTGTGTGCAGCTCATGGACAACAGCTCAAGATCGCAGTCACCGGAGACCTGAGCAGCCTGGTGAGGAGTTGTACTCCCTCAATCCACAAAACAGATGGCCTTCTTCACAGGCTTAGACCCTGGATGTAATGTAGATGTATGCAGTATGGATGTAAGGAACTCACATACTTTCAGTTCAGTGAGGAGAGTGTTCCCCAGTTTCCTTATTGTCTTTTGGTTAATACTGTGCTTGAAACTGAAATGGCAATGGAAATGAAATGAAATGAAAATGAGATGAATTGTTTGGCCTGCACTGTGCTTGAAACCGAAATGGCAATGGACATGAAATGAAATGAAAATGAGATGAGTTGTTTGGCCTGTCCTGTGCTTGAAACTGAAATGGCAATGGAAATTCAATGAAATGAAAATTAGATGAGTTGTTTGGCCTGCCCTGTGCTTGAAACTGAAATGGCAATGGAAATGTAATGAAATGAAAATAAGATGAATTGTTTGGCCGGCCCTATGCTTGAAACTGAAATGGCAAAGGAAATGAAATGAAAATGAAATTAGTTGTTTTGCCTGCCCTGATCTTGAAATTGAAATGGCATAGGGAATTAAATGAAATTAGTTGTTTGGCCTGCCCTGTGCTTGAAACTGAAATGGCAATGGGAATGAAATGAAATGAAAATGAGATGAGTTGTTTGGCCTGCCCTGTGCTTTAAACTGAAATGGCAATGGAAATGAAATGAAATTAAAATGAGACGAGTTGTTTGGCCTGCCCTGTGCTTGAAATTGAAATGGAAATGGAAATGAAATGAAATTAGTTGTTTGGCCTGCCTGAAACCACTCATTTCAGCCCACAAGGCCCCTATTCGCCGAGAAACCAGTCCCTCTTGCCCAAAATGCCCGCATTAGCCCAGGAAGAGCATTTTGGCCCAAAAGTCCCGTGCCAGGCCCGGAAAAGTCCAGAAAAAGTGCCTTTCACTGAGATTTTTTTAAAATAGTCCCTTCAGCCCATCAGGCCTGTACTAGCCCAGGAGGAGTCCCTTTGCTCCATCAGTAAGTATTCCCCCTGCAAGTATTAAACCTCACCCCAGTATTTTCCCCCTCCCTTCATTGGCTCCCTGTGAGATCCAGGCCAGGATAGACTTTCCTCCTTTATTGCTGTGATCTGCAGAAATTGATGAAAAATGCCTATAAATGATTCTCCACTCTCTCTCCCTCTCTCACAGAGTCTCTCACATGTTTTAGGCAGATTTCTGGCAATTTCTGAGTTGCCAACCCACCAGCCCTGAGTGACTGAGCTGCCAGCCCAATAATCTATTTGGCCCAAAATGTCCATACTAGCCCTCTGGAAACCAGTCCCATCAGCCCACAACACCCATACTAGCACTCCAGACCCCCCCCCCCCCCCCCCCTCCCCCTCCACTGTCCACCAATATTGGAATTGGTGGAGAGGTGGAATATTGCGTTGGGGACCAGCCCTACCGTGTGAACATGGGACCCAACGGGCCCCACTTAGCCTAGTATCAACATAAAATAACTCTCTCCAGCCCCACAGTGAACAGGCCTTTCCAACATAAATTGGGCATTAATCAAATAACGTGACAGATCTTCACCCAGGTTTCCTCATTAACCAAAAGTTAAAACCTGCAGGTGCAGTAAACCTGAAATAGTAACAAAACATTTTGGAAACACTCGTTAGATGAAGCAGCATCTATGGAGGGAGAAACAGCTGACTTCAGAGTTCTGAGGAAGGGTATTTGAGTCTGTTTCTCCCTCCGCAGCTGCTGCCTGACCTGCTGAGTATCTCCAACAGTTTCTGCTGTTCGTTTCTCAAAAACTCTGGATCATGGAAGGAGCAGGCGGAAGTTTCCCAAGCAGAGGAATAGACAGCAGCAATGTTGTGCTTCCAACATTGTAAGAATTAAGTCGGGAGGTTGGGTATAATGCAGGCAAGGCAATAACCCTGAGGGAAAGAGAGATAGAACATCTCAGCTCATCCATCCATCTTCAGAATTATTGACTGTTTCGCTCTCCATACATGCTGCCTGATCTACTGTGTTTTCCCACAATTTATGTAACTCCTTATATGGTGATAGTTTCAGGTGGTAGCTGAACATCACTTGGGTGTAATGTGACAAGGATTTGCTTCAATGTAGCCAGGAAGTGAGCAGTCAGTAAAGAGCTGTTACAAGGATTCCCATCAAAGGAGCCGGAGACTTTGGTTCAGATGCCTTGCGAGGGAATGGTACATTTCTGTCACTTAGAGCCATAGAGTTATTCGCCTTGTATCAGCCTTGGCTCATTAGATCACTCTTAACAGAAGGTTATGACTGAGCTCCAATGCAGAAACTTGAGAAAAGGTGTGTACACCATCTGATTTCCTGTACCAGTTGACCGACATTGGTGGAAGAGATAATGTAATAGAGAACTGGACTTAATTGGGGTGAATGCTCTCTTCCTACTTTTGTTCTTGACATAAATCTGTGTGAATGCTGAGGGCCATTTGACTGGTGAATGGAAGCTCCTTTCCACCTTATCTCCCGCAGTGTCTGCCTTTCCTCACCGGCGTGGGACCTTGCAGGGTGACTGTATTTTGTAGATTGTGGTGCCTTGTTGATCATTCATTAGTTAGGGCACGGGAAGGTATGGGTCAGCAGTCCCCCCCCCCCCCCCCCCACTCCCACTCCGACCCGTGCCCATAGCCAACAACTGTTATTGAACATTCAATCACAGTTGGCAGAAGAGATTACTTTTAATGGAAGGCACAAAGTTAGTCAACCAAACTCGCCACTGAAAGCGGTCGATTAATGCAATCATTATTGAACACGTATTATTGTTGTTAGCTGATGTGACACACATACAGACAACTCAAAAAATGGTGTCCACAGATCCCAAATCACGAAGAATTGTTAGCCTGAGATGCAGTCATGTAGACACATAATCATTCCTACAGCGAAATCTCCAGATCAAAGGAATAATTACTGGCGTGCAAAAAAGGCAGGTCAAGCCTTCTGAAAGCAGAGTGCAAGCCATACAAGCGCTGACTATTTGTAACAGGACTGTCTTTTCAAATACTGAATGTGTGTGTAATAGGACAGTGTGTCCCAGCACTGATGTGTTTACAACAAGTATTGTGTTACATAAATAACTGTGCTGTACCTAGTCTGTGTGTGCAAGGAGTGAGTGTATGTGGAACAGAACAAATTGATCCAGCACTGACTGAGTGTTTAATTAAACTAATTTAATTAAATTGAATGTGACATTAACGACTGTGTGGAGGACATGGACTGTGTGAAGCATCAATAACAGTGAGTTATAGAGACACTAGGAACTGCAGATGCTGAAATCTTGAGCAAAGAGCTAGAGTAACTCAACAGGTTAGGCAGCATCTGTGGGAAAAATGGGTGGGCGATACTTTGGGTCAGGACCTTTCATTGGACTTAGTTCAAGTTCAAGTTCAAGTGAGTTTATTGTCATGTGTCCCTGATAGGACAATGAAATTCTTGCTTTGCATCAGCACACAGAACATAGAAGGCATTTACTACAAAATAGATCAGTGTGTCCATATACCATATATAAATATATACACACATGAATAAATAAACTAATAAAGTGCAAATAACAGATAATGGGTTATTAGTTATCAGAGTTTTGCTGAGCCAGGTTTAATAGCCTGATGGCTGTGGGGAAGTAGCTATTCCTGAACCTGGTCGTTGCAGTCTTCAGGCTCCTGTACCTTCTACCTGAAGGTAGCAGGGAGATGAGTGTGTGGCCAGGACGGTGTGAGTCTTTGATGATACTGCCAGCTTTTTTGAGGCAGCGACTGTGATAAATCCCCTCGATGAAAGGAAGGTCAGAGCCGATGATGGACAGGGCAGTGTTTACTACTTTTTGAAGTCTTTTCTTCTCCAGGGCACTCAAGTTGCCGAACCAAGCCACGATGCAACCGGTCAGCAAGCTCTCTACTCTGCACCTGTAGAAGTTAGAGAGAGTCCTCCTTGACATACCGACTCTCCGTAATCTTCTCAGGAAGTAGAGGCGCTGGTGAGTTTTCTTGATAATTGCATCAGTGTTCTCAGACAAGGAAAGATCTTCAGAGATGTGCACGCCCAGGAATTTGAAGCTCTTGACCCTTTCAACCATCGACCCGTTGATATAAACAGGACTGTAGGTCCCCATCCTACTCCTTCCAAAGTCCACAATCAGTTCCTTGGTTTTGCTGGTGTTGAGGGCCAGGTTATTGTGCTGGCACCATATGGACAGTTGCTCGATCTCTCTCCTGTACTCCGACTCATCCCCATCAGTGATACGTCCCACCACAGTGGTGTCGTCAGCGAACTTGATGATGGAGTTCGCACTGTGACCGGCTACGCAGTCATGAGTATAGAGTGAGTACAGCAGGGGCTGAGCACGCAGCCTTGAGGTGCTCCCGTGCTGATTGTTATTGAGTCTGACACATTACCACCAATACGAACAGACTGTGGTCTGTGAATGAGGAAGTTGAGGATCCAATTGCAGAGGGATGCGCAGAGACCCAGTTCTGCGAGTTTGGTAACCAGCTTGGAGGGGATGATTGTGTTAAATGCCGAGCTATAGTCAATGAATAACAGCCTGACACATGAGGTTTTGTTGTCCAAGTGGTCCAGAGTGGAGTGGAGAGCCAGCGAGATCGCATCCACCGTTGATCTGTTGTGGCGGTAAGCGAACTGCAGTGGGTCCAGGTTTTTGTCGAGGTAGGAGTTGATTTACGCCATGATCAACCTCTCGAAGCACTTCATCACTACAGGCGTTAGTGCCACTGGTCGATAGTCATTGAGGCACGTCACCTTGCTCTTCTTGGCCACCGGTATTATTGATGCCCTTTTGAAGCAGGTGGGAACCTCAGACCTCAGAAGCGACAGGTTGAAAATGTCTGTAAAATCTCCAGCCTGTTGGTCCGCACAGGTTTTTAAAACACGACCAGGTATACCATCAGGTCCAGGCTTTTCGAGGGCTCACCCCTCTGAAGGATTTCCTGACGTCGGCCTCTGTGACTGAGACTGAAATACCATCACAGCGAATGGGGGCTCGGGAAGGCACATCGGTGTTCTCCCTTTCAAAGCATGCGTAAAATGCATTGAGCTCATCAGGGAGTGATGTATCGCCGGCATTCGAGCTGCCTCCTGGTTTCGCCTTGTAGGAGGTGATTGCATTCAGGCCCCGCCACAGCTGCCAAGCATCTGTCTCATCCTCCAGCTTGGAGCAGAAGTCCCGTTTGACCTTTTTGATGGCCTTACCAAGGTTGTATCTGGACTTCTTATAGACCACTGTATGAATGCCCAGTGTCTGGTCTTCAGAAGAGTGCGGATCTCAAAGTTCATCCAAGGTTTCTGATTGGGAAACACTCGGAAGGTTTTTGTAGGGATGCAGTCCTCCACACATTTCTTAATGAAGTCTGTAACGATGTGGTGTACTCGTTCAAGTCCGTTGCCGAGTCCTTGAACATTGCCCAGTCTACAGACGCCAAACGGATTTACCGAAGTGAGGATGAGAGATAGAGCGGTAGGCATTCTTCATGGTGGTGTAGCAGTGGTCGAGGGTGTTTGGTCCTCTGGTCCAGCAGGAGACATGTTGGTGGAAGTTGGGGAGTGATTTCTTTAGGTTTGCGTTATTGATGTCCCCAGCAATGGTGGTAAAAGCCTCGGGGTAAGACGTCTGGTGTTTGTTGACCACGGTGTGCAGCTCCTCCAGTGTCAGACGGACGTCTGCCTGGGGTGGAATGTAGACCGCGGTCAGGATGATGGAGGTGAATTCCCTCGGAAGGTAGAAGGGACGGCACTTCACCGCCAGATGTTCGAGGTGTGGAGAGCAAGAGTTGGACAGGACTGCCACGTCTGAGCACCACGCAGAGTTGACCATGAGGCAGACGCCCCCTCCTCTCCCCCTCCTCTCCCTCTCCCTTCAGGCTGGACCGCTGAGTCTGGGGAGCTGGGGGTGAGCCATGTCTCTGTGAAACAGAACACAGAGCATTCCCTCAGCTCCCTTTGATAAAGAAGTCCTGCCCTTAAGTCCTCCACTTTATTTTCAAGGGACTGTACATTTGCCAGTAGGATAGTAGGGAGAGGGGGTCGAAGTCCCCTGCGCTCAGTCTGACCTGAAGTCCTGCCCGTCAGCTACGTTTCCGGACACAATGGAGGCTTCCCCTTTGTTTGCAGGTACTGAGTTTACTGTACCTGCTGTTTCTGCGGACCTGGACTTATTCAAATAGTGGGGAGAAAGTTGGAGAAGAGAGCTACAGTGCCTTCCATAATGACAAAGACCCATCATTTATTTATTTGCCTCTGTACTCCACAATTTGTGATATGTAATAGAAAAAAACACATGTCATTAAATTACACATTGTCAGATTTTAATAAAGGCCATTTTTATACATTTTGCCTTCACCATGTAGAAATTATAGCAGTGTTTATACATAGTCCCTCCCATTTCAGGGCACCATAATGTTTGGGACACAGCAATGTCATGTAAATGAAAGTAGTGATGTTTAGTATTTTGTTGCTATGACTGTTTGAAGTCTGCGATTCATGGACACCACCAGTTGCTGTGTGTTTTCTCTGGTGATGCTCTGCCAGGCCTGTATTGCAGCCATCTTTAGCTTATGCTTGTTTTGGGGGCTAGTCCCCTTCATTTTTCATCTTCAGCATAGAAAAGGCAAACTCAATTGGGTTCAGATCGAGTGATTAACTTGGCCACTCAAGAATTAAAAATTATTTGGCTTTGAAAAACTCCTTTGTTGCTTTAGCAGTATGTTTGGGATCATTGTCTTGCTGGAGAATGAACCGCCAGCCAATGAGTTTTGAGGCATTTGTTTGAACTTGAGCAGATAGGATGTGTCTATACACTTCAGAATTCATTATGCTACTAACATCAGCAGTTGTATCATCAATGAAGATGGTCCTCATGTTGATAAACAGCAATAAAAGTTTCCAAAGGTTATGGAAAGACTGGAGGAAAGACTAGGTGCTGAGAGCTCTCTTACACCTGCATTAAGGAGGCATTTAAACACACCTGAGCAATTATAAACACCTGTGAAGCCATGTGTCCCAAACATTGTGGTGCCCTGAAATGGGGGGGACTATGTATAAACACAGCTGTAATTTCTACATGGTGAAACCAAAATGTATAAAAAATACCCTTTAATAAAATCTGACAATGTGTACTTTTCAATTACAAATCTCAAATTGTGGAGTACAGAGGCAAATAAATAAATGATAGGTCTTTGTTCCAAACATTATGGAGAGCACTGTAGGTGCAAGCCAGAGCCTGGCAAGTGATGGGTGGATATTGGTGAGGGGGGTTTGATTTATAAATGGATGGTATAGTCTGGAGATGAGGAGATGAAAGGGTGCCAGATAAGGAGACAGGTGGATTGAAATGTAACGCCAGAGGAAGGATATGGGTGGAAGTGGGGGAGGAGAAAGAGGGGGGAATAAAAGGTAAATGAGGGATAAGGGGATGTGAGAGCAAAGGGCAGGATGACTGGGTGGGATAGCAGGAGAAATGACTGCGCAACGGGGTGGGGTTGGGGAGCACAGGAAAGGGAGTGGAGTTATTGGGAGTATTACTTAAAATTGGCAAATTCAATATTCATACCCTGGGTTATATGCTGCCCAAAAGGAAAATTAAGAAACTGACTGTTATTGCTGCCCCTTGGTTTTGTATGCAATATTACACTAAAGTGCGTGGTACGTAGATAGGAAAGAATTATAGCAGGATCTGGGGCGGCACAGTGGCGCAGCAGTAGAATTGCTGTCTTACAGCTCCAGAGGCCTGGGTTCAATCCTGACTATAGGTGCTGTCTGTACAGAGTTTGCACGTCCTCCCTGTGACCGTGTGGGTTTTTCTCCAGATGCGCCGGTTTCCTCTCAAATTCCAAAGTCTTGCAGGTTTGTAGGTTAATTGGGTTCCGGAAATTGTCGCTAGGGTTTAGGATAGAGCTAGTGTACAGGTGATCGCTCGTCAGTGCAGACTTGGTGGGCTGAAGGGCCTATTTCCACGCTATATCTCTAAGCAACATCTTGATTAGTTGGGCCAGTGGGATGAGGAATGGTTAATGAAGTTTATTGAGATAAGTGCAAGGTGTTGCATTTTGGGAAGCCAAACCTGGGCAGGATTGTTGCAGTGAATGGCGGGGCTCTGGGGAGCATTGTAGAGCAGAATGATCTAAGAGTCCAGGTAAATATTTCCCTGAAAGTGGCATCAGAGGTAGATAGGCTGGTCAAGAAGGCTATCGGCACATTGGCTGAAGAAGACTGAAGAAGGGTCTTGACCCGAAACGTCACCCCTTCCTTCTCTCCAAGGATGTTGCCTGTCCTGATGAGTTACTCCAGCATTTTGTGTCTATCATTGATTACAGAAGTTGGGATGTTATGTTACGTTGTACATGACAATGTATATGACGTTGTACATGATGTTAGTTGTATATGACATTGGTGAGGCTACATTTGGAGTATTGTATTCAGTTTTGGTCACCCTGCTGTGGGAAATATGTTGTTAAGATGGAAAGAATGGAGAGAATATTTACGAGTAGATTGCCAGGACTTGAGGGCCAGAGCTATAGGGAGAGGTTGGAAAGGCTAGGACTTTATTCTTTGGAGCGCAGGAGGATGAGGGGTGATCTTATAGAGATCATGAGGGGGAGATGAGATCATTAGTCTTTCACCCAGAGGAATCCAGAAAATATAGGTTTAAGATGAGAGGGGAATGATTTTATAGAAACCTGAGGTGCAACCTTTTCACACAGAGGGTGGTGAGTATATGGATGTGCTGCGAGAGGAGGCAGGTACTTAAACGCCATTTAAATGATTTGAACAGGTACATGGATAGGAAAGGTTTAGAGGGTTGAGGGCTAAACACAGACAGGTGGGCCTAGTGTAGACAGGGCACCTTGGTCAGCATGGGAAAGTTGAAGCTGAAGGATCTGTTTCCACGCTGAATGTGCATCACCTAGATGAAAATATAGGTGGGCTGATCAGTAAGCTTGCAGACAACGCGTACATTTGTGGAATTGTGGACAGTGAAGAAGGTTGACAAAGGATACCGCAGGATATAAAGCAGTTGGAAAGAAGTATGGAGGAATCAAGTGAATCTGTTGAGGAGTATAGGGATGTTGGAGAACACTTAAAAGGGAAATCAGGTGAGGAAAAGAAACATGAGCTAACTCTGTCAGATAAGACTAAAGGGGAATTCTGAGAGATTCTATGAGTAAATTTAAAGCAAATGGGTAACTAGGGAGAGAATAAGGATCATTGTCATCTATGTGTGGATCCAAAAGAGATGGACGAGATGTTAAATTGATATTTGTCCTTTGTATTTACTATGGAGAATGTCATGGAAGCAATGCAGTATGCATGGTCAGTACGTTTGTGGATGACACCTAAATTGGTGGCAGAGTGGGCAGTGAGGAAGGTTGTCTAAGATTGCAACAGAATCTAGATCAACTGAGAATGTGGGCAAAGGAATGGCATATTGTATTTAACTCATCCTTGAGATGTTGCATTTTGTAAGTTAAACCAGGGCAGGACTTATACAGTAAATGGCAGGGCCATGGGGAGTGTTGCAGAACAGAGAGACCAAGGGATACACATATTTAGTTCCTGAAAGCGGTAACGCCTGTAGATAGGATTGTGAAGAAGGCATACGGCACCTTGATCGGTCTTGGTATTGAGTACACGAGTTCGGACGTCATGTGTAGGAGTTTGAAGAAAGGTCTTGACCTGAAACGTCACCCATTCCTTCTCTTCAGAGATGCTGCCTGTCCCGCTGAGTTACTCCAACATTTTGTGTCTACCTTCCAGTTGGGCCTTCATATACAAATGCACAAATCATTGGTGATACCTCGTTTGGAGTATTGTGCACATTTCTAGTTGCCCTGGAGAGTCAGGATGTCATTGAGCTGGAAAGGGTGCAGAGAAAATTCACAAGGATGTTCTCATAAACCTGGAGCTTGAGTTATAAAGAGAGACTGCATAGACCTGGACTTTGCTTCCTGGGGCATAGGAGATGATCTTACAGATGTTTAAAAAATCTTAGATAAGATAATGGTCACAGTCTTTTTCAAAAGGTGGCATGGCGGCGCAGTAGTAGAGTTGCTGCCTTACAGCGCCAGAAACCTGCGTTCAATCCTGACTACTGGTGCTTGTCTGGACGGAGTTTGCACGTTTTCCCTGTGACCCGTGTGGGTTTTCTCCGGTTTTCTCCCACACTCCAAAGACTTCAGGTTTGTAGACTAATTGGCTTGTTATAATTGTCCCAAGTGTGTACTCCTAGTTCCCGCTGCTCTTCAACGCCCAATCATTCACTGAGAAGGACCTGCACTGGTTTGACTTCCCAAAATGCAACACCTTGCACTTATCTGCATTAACCTTCATTATCCATTCCTCAGCCCACGTGCCTAGCTGATCAAGATTCCGCTGTAATTTTTAATAAACATCTTTACTATCTGCAATACCACCCACTTTAGTGCCATCTGCAAACTTATCATGCTTTGTACCTTGGTGTCGAAATCATTGAGAAATAGAAATGGGCTAAACACCGATCCTTGAGGCCACTAGTCACAGGCCTCCAGTCAGAAAAAAGCCTTCCACCATCACACTCTGCTTCTTTCCATGAAGCCAATTCTCAGTTGAGTAGCAGCACATTGGCACTGCGATACATTTGCTGTCCTACAGTGCCGGAGAATCAGGTTCGATCCTGCCTACTGTTGCTGTCTGTACGGACTTTGTACATTTTCCCTGTGACCGCGTGGATTTACTCCAGGTGCTCTGGTTTCCTCCCACATCCCAAAGACGTGTATTTAATTGGCACAGAAGCGGTTTAATTGGCTTCTGTAAATTTCCAGCTAGTGGATGTGAAAGTGAAATAACATAGTGTGAACAGGTGATCGGTGGTCAACATGGACTCGATGGGCCGAAGGGAGTGAAACATCACGTACCCTAACACTAGTCCTACACATTCGGAACAATTTACTATTTTACCCAAGCCAACTAACCTGCCAGCTTGTACGTCTTTGCAGTGTGGGAGGAAACCAGAGTGCCCAAGGACATCCCATATGGTCACAGGGATTTTCTCCACGTGCTCCAGTTTCCTCCCACATCTCAAAGACGTGCAGGTTTGTGGGTTAATTGGCTTCTGTAAATTGTCCCTAGCAGCTTACCATGCAGAACCTTATCAAAGGCCTTGCCGCAGTCCATATAGACAATGTCTACAGCTTTGGCCTTATTAACTTTCTTGGTTACTTCTTCAAATACTCAACCAGATTCGTATGAGATGATCTCCCACATACAAAACCATGCTGATTATCCCTAATCAGCCCGTCTATCCAAATGCATATGTATCTTATACCTCAGAATCCTCTCCATGGACTTGCCTACCATGGGCGTTGGCTCATAGTTCCCAGGCTTTTCCTTATAGCCCTTCTTAAACAGATGCACAACATGAGCTACCCACCAGTCTTCTAGCCCCTCCCCTGTGTCTAATGATGATTTACATATCGCAGCCAGGGCTTCTGCAATTTCTTCTCTAGCTTCCCACAGTGTCCTCGGATAACTGATCAGGCCCGGGAGATTTATCTACCTTCATATACAATAGGACGTCCATCATCACCTCCTATGGACTGTCCTCTCCATTAACTAGCCCAAGTTCCCCAGTGTTCATGTCCTTCTCCACAATAAACACAGAGGAGAAATACTCATTGAGCACCTTGTCCATCTCCTGCGGCTCCACATAGAAATTACCTCTTTGGTTTCTGAGGGGCCCCATTCTCTTTACATGTTCAGTATAAGAAGTGTATTTGCATGTGACATGACTAAGAGTCCCAATTTTGAAAGTGTATAACAGGACTGTTTTTAACAGCAACAACCGCGTATGTAAAACAAACTATTACACACACAACTAGCGTTAACTGTGTGTAAGTAACAGGGACTGTGTCCCAGCATTGACTATGTAACAGAAGAGGACTGCATGTGCATTACAGGATTGCATTTCCTAACTGTGCACTAACTGTGTGTAACAGGACTCTGTGTTCCAACACTGGCTATGTGTGCAACAGGATTGCGTGTCCCAGCATAGACTGCGTACCTAGGGTTGCCAACTTTCCCACTCCCAAATAAGGGACAAAAGGTCAAAATAAGGGACAAATTCCCGAAGGCAATTCGTGGATGAGTTGGCCCGGATGCTGGGCTACACACCAAGCCCACCCGGCGGCCCAACTGAGGAGTTTTGGCCCGGGCGCCGGACTTTACATGCGACATCGCGCGCAAAGTCCGGTACCCCATCCAACTCATGAACTGATGATCCGCCATGAGGAGGAGGGGTGGTGGCGTCGGCGGTAAGCAAAGGTCTGAAGGTCGGACAGCTGGCCGGGCGAGGTGCTGCTGCTGCACTCCAATGGCTGCACTATGTCGGACGGGTGAGGCGGGGCCTGACAGTCCCCTCGACCCGAGTAGTAGCAGTCAAATACGGGACAAGGGCGGTCCCGTATGGGACAAACCAATTTTTCCAATTTACGGGATGTCCCGGCTAATACGGGACAGTTGACAACCCTATGCATACCCCAGCATAGACTGGGTGTCCCAGCGTTGACTGCATGTCCTCGCACTCCTGAAAATTCCAGTACAAGTAGATAGAGTTGAAAGGAAGGCATATGGTATGCTTGCATACAAGGGCATTGAGTAGAAGAGTCAAGAAGTTGTGTTTCAGCTTTATAGGAGTGTGGTTAGGCCATATTTTGGAGTATTGTGTGCAGTTCTGGTCACTCCATTGCAGGATGGATGTGGAGGCTTTGGAGGTTTTACCAGAATTCTGCCTGGATTAGGGATATTACCTATAAAAAGATCTTGGTCAAACTTGGATTGTTTTCTGTGGAGCGGCGGAAGCCGGCAGGAGGCCGGATAGTACGTAAAATGATGAAAGGAATAGATAGGGAAGACAGTCAGATCCTTTATCCCAGGGTGGAAATGTCAAAGACTAGACAGCATAGCTTTAAGGTGAGAGAAGAACATGTGCAGGGCCAGTTTTATTATGCACAGAGAGTGAAGGATGCCTGGAATTGTTTACCCTGAGTGGTGGTGAAGGCATATATGAGGATTTTTCATAGGCACATGGATATGCAGGGAATTGGAGGGATATGGATCAAGTATAGGCAAGGAGATTAGTTTAACTTGGCATCATGTTCGGCATGGACACTGCACTGTTGTGTGCTCTATTGGATTTCACAGAGCACTGATTCTTTAAAGATGTTTGCTGATAATCTCTCAGGCAATCTCAGGTATCTTTGCCACTGTTGTCATTAAGTTTAAACCACACATCCCTCAGGTAGCAGTACTATTTATTTCTGTCATCAAAGCACCATCCACTGTAGTTGGATGTTTTTTTCTTGTGTGTATTAATGATTCTTATGTACTGAATGTGGACAATTAAATATTTTTCCTCATGTTGTTGTGATCTGCATAAAACATACCAATCTTCAGCATAAGACCTCACATTAATCTCAAAAATCACCTTTCCCCCAGGCTTGAGACATTTTGGCATTTTAAAAAATTGAACGCAGTTTTGTTCTTGTGGGGCTTTTTTCAGTGCGTATTTGCTCTAAATTGTGTGTTCCATTAGGTACCTTCAGAGGAG
Source organism: Okamejei kenojei (assembly GCA_035221665.1). Classification (NCBI taxonomy): domain Eukaryota; kingdom Metazoa; phylum Chordata; class Chondrichthyes; order Rajiformes; family Rajidae; genus Okamejei; species Okamejei kenojei. The sequence goes on from CM069152.1 coordinate 22,958,735, forward strand.
TCTGCAAAATAATTGATCATTTCCCTGAGGATGCAGACTATGAACAAGACACAGCGGAATATTTATTGCGTAAGTGTCCAAGAGAATTCCACACAGTTTGAATGTTTTTTTATTGCGAAGGGAATGTGAAATTTAAAGACGTGATGAATCCCTCTGAACCAGATATAATAAACCCATCCTGTGTGATCAACACGTTATTTAAGATAAAACTCAGAAAAGTCATAATAAGCAAAGTATGCTCATGGCTGAGCCTGTTCATCTCTGCCAAGCTCACACACAAAAAATGTCTCATTTTTTGTTGCCACGTAGTTCTTGTTTAAATGTGAGTCGGCTGGCTTAGCAATATGTTGACTAATATTCCAGCCTTATTCTTAGTAGTTTAATATGTTACATACTACAATTAAAGCCTCCCCCTTAATCCTCGCTTTCCCTCGTATATTTGGGCAGTTGTGTAAAGTTCTGTTGACCATAGAAAACTCAGAGGAGTAAAAATCTAATTCCAATCAATACACTTTATGCCTGTAATGCTATATCATGTTTTTTCCCCCATTTTAAATGTTTATTTTATTTTCTGCAAAAGATGCGACAATTTCTGCCTCTATGGCTTCGGGTGTCAAAATTCTCAGACTCTCAATAGTTTTCTATGCAAAGAAATTTCTGCCAAATTTTCCATCACTTTGGATCCATTCTGCAGTGCATTTTTGGTGGTGAAATCTAAATAATACACATTGTATATTATGGCATATAAATAGAGCATTTTGAATTATCCAACTGTTGTACTCTGCTTATTAAACACCAAAAGCTGTTTACCGAATGCTTACCTCCATGTATTTGCATTTTTGATGATTGATATGTTCGATTCCCAAAATCTTGGTTTAGTTGATTTTGCGATCCCAACTCCTTGGTTCCTCCCACAGAATTTACCACCTTGACTCATCACCTCCTTCGAACCTTCTGCTAATCACTGAAGGCATTGACTGTTTGTGCCAAACTCTTGACATATGTTTCAGCAGTACACAGTGAACTGCGTTCCTTGTTGCTAGGATCATTATGTTTATTTACATGCTCTGTGAGAGAGAGAGAGAGAGAGTTTATGCAATGAGTGAGAAAACAAGTGAGAAACACATGGATAGTTTTGGCTATTAGTTTTAGAGATACACCATTTGACCCACTGAGTCCATGCCAATCATCGATCACCTGTTCACATTGGTTCTGTTATCCGTCTTTCTCATCCACTCCTTCAACATCAGGGACAATTTATAGAGCCCAGCTGACCCACAAACCGCACATCTTTAGAATAGATAGGGTAAGTGCACAGTCTTTTACTCAGAGCAGAGAAATCAAGAACCAAAGATCATAGGCTTAAGGTGAGAGGGGAAAGATTTAATAGGAACCTGATGGGCAACTTTTTCACACAAAGGGTGGTGGGTATATGGAACGAGCTGCCAGAGAAGGTAGTTGAGGCAGTTACTATAAGAACATTTAAGAGAAATTGGACAGGTAAATGGATCAGAAGGATTAGAGGTATATGGGCCAAATGCGGGCATGTGGGTCTTGTGTAGATGGGCATCTTGGTCAGCATGGGTACGAAGGAGCAGCAGGAGGTCTGAGGAAGGGTCTCGACCTGAAACGTAATCTACTCCTTTTCTCCAGAGATCCTGCCTGACCCGCTGAGTTACTAGAGCATTTTGTGTCCATTTTCGGTGTAAAGCAGCATCTGCAGTTCCTTCTTACACAACTGGAGCAGCGGCTGGATGACCTCAGGATTGTCCAAGAGACTGAGAACGTCATCGCTAGGAGTAATAGTGAGGCTGTCACACCCTAATGTAAGGCACAATGTAGATGGATGGCCACCAGGAAAGTGAAAGGAAATAGTCAGAGCATGCAGGGATCCTCTGTGGCTATTCCTCTTGAAAACAGCTATATATTTTGGATACCTTTGAGGGATGACTGTGGAGAGGATAGCAGCAGCAGCAGTCAGACCTGTGGCACTGCTCCTGGGTCTAGTGCGCAGAGGGTGAAGGCAGACAGAGCGATTGGGATAGGAGAGGGGGAGAGGCAGGAGGAGATGATGTGGTATAAACGGATCTCCAGGATGGTGCGTTACCTCCATGGTGCCAGGGTGCATGATGTCTCTGAGCCACTGCAGAATGTTCTTAAGGGCGAGGGTGAGCAGACAGAAGTTGTTGTGTATATTGGCACTAATGTCATTGGGAGGAAAAGGTATGAGGTCCTTCAAAGTGAATAAAAGGATTAGGAAAGAGGTTAAAAAATAGTGGTAATCTCTGGGCCATGTGTCAGTGAGGGTAGGAATAGGAAGACGACAGATGAACATGTGGCTGAGGAGTTGGTGCAGTTGGCAGGGATTCCTTTTTTTTTACTATTGGGGATCAATTCCACACTATTGGGGTGGAATCTGTGAAGTGTGTTCATGAAAGTTTCCTCAGGCTTTAGGGCTAGGAACTAGATTATGCAGTAACTAGTGTACCGGTGATCGTGGTTACACCACTCTGTGAGCTGACGTGCATGTTTCCATGCTGTATCTCTAAACTAAACTAAACTAAACTAAACAATATGTGAGAGGTCCTTATAAGGAGAGGACAAATCTTGAACTACTCTCAAACCATGGGACAGGGCAAGTGACTGAAGAGTTAGTGGGTGAGCATTTTGGGACCAGCACCCACAGTTCTATTACCTGGGTCTCCAGTAGAGTCGCTGCCCTTACTGGAGACCCAGGTTTGATCCTGACTATGTGTGCTATCTGTATGGAATGTATATGTTTTCCCTGTGACCACGTGGGTTTTTCCTGATGCTCAATTTCCTCTCACATTTCAAGCACATACGGGTTTGCAGGTTAATTGGCTTCTGTAAAACATTGCCCCTAGTGTGTAGCATAAAACTACCATACGGGTGATCATTGTAAGCGCAGACTTGGTGAGCCTAAGAGCGTTTCCACACTGTATCTCTACACTAAACTAACCTGAACTTGTTTACAATTGGATCCTCAAGGTAAAGTCCTAAACTGGAGCAAGGTCATCAACTTTGACAATATTAGACAGGAACATGGAAAAAGTTGATTGTAGTAGTTTGTTTATGAGCGAAGGGATGTGTGGCCATGGGAGGCTTTTAAAAGTATGATCGTGAGAGTTAAGGGTATACATGTCCCTGTTAGAGTGCAGGGTAAGTTAGATCGTAATAAGGAACCTTGGAAGATGAGAAAAATAGGGACTATGGTCAGGAAACATAGGGAGCATGGGTCAGGTATAGGGATCATGTAAATCCATGTGGTATTTTAGTGGATTGAGGAGCATACGGAGGAAAATCAGGAGGGCAAGATAGGGCCTTGAGATAGCTCAGTTTGAGAAGATGAACGAGAATCTAAAGGTGCCGCACAAGATGGACAAGTTCCTCAATGAAGACTTCTCTTTGTTTTTACCGCAGAAAAAAAACATGAAGACTAGAGAACTTGGGAAATGGAATGGCAATGACTTGAGGACAGTCTGCATTATAGCTGAACATCGTAAATTGTATGTAGATAGATAAATCTCCCAGGCCTGATCGAGTATATCCAAGGACACTGTGTGGGGCTTGAGAAGACATTGCAGGAGCCCTGGCTAAGGTGTGTGAATCATCGTTAGATATGGATGAGCCGCTGGAAAACTAGAGGGCGGCCAATGTTGTGCCTCTATTTAACACGGGCCACAAAGAATAACCTTGGAATTCTAGTCCAGTAAGCCTAACATCTAAAGTTACTGGAGAAGATTCTGTAGGATAAGGCGTACATTTATTTTGAAATGTAATGGTTGATTAGGGATAGACATTATGTTTTGTGCGTGGGAGATCGTGTCTCATAAATTTGATTGGATTTTTTGAAGTAACCAAGAAGGATGATGGGGAAAGTGCCATAAATGTGAGCCTGGGCCTCCTGCATTGTCAAAGTGAGGCCAAATGCAAGTTGGAGGAACAGCACCTCATATTTCGCTTGGGCAGTATGAATATTCATTTATCTAATTTCAAATAATCCTTGCACCCCCTCTCTCTCTGCCCCTCTTCCACCCTAATCATCGTGCTAGTTTCACTGTCCTGTTGCGTTTCACAGTCTGTATAATTCATAATCACCTTGCCCACAGCCAACAATGGACCATTGTGGGCTCCGCCTTTCCTTGAGCATCGTTACTTTTAGCATATCTTTAATTCATCAGTATTTACATTGGTCCCAAAGCAGGTTTGTCATTGGTTACAAAGAGGTGGTGAAGTTGGTTCTCGAGAAGGGTTGACGATGGTTCTGGAGCAGAAGTGACATTGACTCTGGAGCACTGGTGATGTTGGTTCTGCCACAAGGGTGATGTTGGTTCTGTCGTGAGATCAACGTTGTTTCTGCTACAGGGATAATCTTTTTTGGGCAGTTTCCCCTTTGTCCTCTACATTGCCTGCACGAGACGTTCATTGCAAGTGAGCGACAGTGCTGTGGTGAGTAAAGTTTAGTAACGTTGGGATGATGTTTTTTTTTAGTTTCGAGATACAGCGTGGAAACAGGACCTTCAGTCTACCGATTCATACACTAGTTCTATCCTACACACAAGGGATCGTTTACAGAACCCAATTAATTTATAAGCCTACATATCTTTAGAATATGGGAGGAAACTGGAACACCCAGAGGAAAACCATGTGGTCACAGGGAGAACGTACAAACTCCATACAGGCAACACCCGTAGTCAGTATTGGACCTGGGTCTCTGGCGCTGTAAGGCTGCATCTGTCTCGCTGCACCACTATGCTGTCCCAATCAGCCATGTTTTACACCACACTGTACTGAATTCAGGCCTGTAACAGATCCACTAGTTAAAACTACATCTCCCGTGCCATAATTTATAGACATGGGGTGGCACTGAATTGGTGCGCGTGACCAGATTTGGGAAGATTGCTCCATGGTCTCTCTCATTGGCAGACCAGTGCAAAACGAGACAGTATCATGGGCATTGCTGCTCTCTGCATTTCTCTTGGAGTTGTCACACAGTGGAGATCCTGTCCTCTGTACCACTAAATGATGCCACAAATCTACAGTGCATTTTTAAAAATTCCTCTAAACTCAGTGCATTTCTAAACTCTTCTAAACTCCTCTTGCATTCCAGCAGGAATGACGGTGGAGCTGCAATGACAAGGGTTTCTGGGAGTAATTTGGAAGATGCACGATCTTTTCATTCCAAAGAGGAAGAAACATACCAAGGGGTGAATAAGGCCACTGTGGCTGACAAAGGAAATCAAATGTAGCATAAAAGCAAAAGAGAAGGCATATAACTTGGCAAAGATTAGTGGGCAGCTGGAGGATTAGGCAGCTTTTAAAAAACAACAAATGGCAACTAAAAAAGCAATAAGGGGAGAAAAGATTAAATATGGAAAGCTATCCAATAATATAAAAGAGGATACCAAAAGTATTTCAGATGCATAAAGAGCGAAAGGTAGGCAAGAGTGGACGTAGGACCTCTGGAAAATGGTGCTGGACAAGTAGTTATGGAAACCAAAAAAAATGTCGGATTAACTGGATAAAGGTTTCTGCGTCAGTCTTACAGCAACGTGCTAGAAATTCAAGAGAGTCAGTAAAGGAAAAGAGCATACATGATTACAATCAAGCCATCTACCATGCACAGATAAAGGATAAAAGTGTGCAACTTTTAGTGCAAGACAAAGTGTGATTAAAGATAGTTCATAGGTCTCCAGTGAGGTAGATGGGAGGTCAGGACCACACTCTAGCTGGTAAACCCCAGGGTTCTGAAAGAGGTAGCTGTAGCAGTTGCGGATGTATTAGAAGTGATCTTTCAAGAATCACTAGAGTCAGGAACGGTTCCAGAGGACTGGGAAATTGCAAATGTTACTCCACTAATTAAAAAGGAAGTGAGGCATAAGAAAGGAAATTATAGGCCGGTTAGCTTGAACACAATGATTGGTAAGATTGGTAAGAGTCCATTAGTAAGGATGGGTTTTTGGGGTAAAATGATTAAATAGGCAAAAGTCAGCATGGTTTTGTTAAGGGGAGATCTTGCGTGACAAATCTGTTGGAATTCTTTGAGGAAATAACAAGCAGGATAGACAAAGGAGAGTCCGTGAATGTTGTGCACGGATTTTCAGAAGGTCTTTGATAAGGTGCCACACGTGAGGCTGCTAAATAAGATAGGAGAGAGCGTATTAGAGGCAAGGCACTAGCGTGGATAGAAGCATGGATAAAGTGGCATGGTGGTGCAGTGGTAGAATTGCTGCCTAACAGCGCCAGAGACCTGGGTTCGATCCTGACTACGGGTGCTTGTCTGTACGGAATTTGTATGTTCTCCCCGTACACATTCCAAGTCATGTTCTGCGTGGGTTTTCTCCGGGATCTCCGGTTTCCTCCCACACTCCAAAGACTTATGTTAATTGGCTTGTTATAATTGTAAATTGTCCCTAGTAGGTGTAGGATTGTGTTAGTGTGCGGGATCACTGGTCAGCGCTGGCCCGGTGGGCTGAAGGGCCTGTTTCCACGCTGTTTCTCTAAACTAAACTAAACTAAAGACTGGCTGAGGGGCAGAAGGCAAAGAGTGGGGCCTTTTCTGGTTGGCTGTCAGTGCCAAGTAGTGTGCACGGGTCAGTGTTGAGTGCGCAACTTTTCATGTTGTATTTTCATGATCTTGATGATGGAATAGATGGCTTAGTGCGCAAGTTTGGGGATAATATGAAGATAGGTGGAAGTGCTTTTAGTGTTGAGGTAGAAGGCCATCTGCAGAATGACTTGGACAGGCTGGGAGAGTGGGCAAAGAAGTGTCCAATGGAATACAGTATGGTGAAGTGTACCGTCATACATAGGCTACTCTCTAAATGTGAAGAGGATTCAGAAATTGGACTTGGCAGTGTCAGGATGCCCAAATTTGCAGATTGAGTTGGTTGTGCGGAAGGGAAATGCAATGCTGTCATCAATTTAGATTAGAGTATGAAAGCAAAGATGTAATGCTGAGGATTTATTAGGTGCAGGTCTGGCCACATTTGGAATATTGTGAACAGATTTTGCCCTCATATCTGAGGAAGGATGTGCTGGCGTTGAAAAGGGTCCAGAGGAGATTTACGAGAATGATCCCAGAGATGATTGGGTTAACGTTTGATTACTCTGGGCCTGACGGTTTGGGAGGTCAATCGAGGGAAAATATACAATTAATGGGATGACCCCCCCCCCCTCACAGCATTGATGTACAGAGGTATATTTGGGGGCCAAGGCCGTGGCTCCCTGAAATTGGCAACGCACGTAGATAGAGTGGTAAAGATGACTTATAGTTTAGTTTGGAAACAGGCCCTGCGGCCCACCAAGTCCACGCCAATGATTGATTCCCTGTCACAGGGAGAACGTACAAATTCTGCGCAGACAGCACCCATTGTCAGGTTGATCCCGGGTCTCTGGCTCTGTGCCATTGTGCTGCCCATGTGCTGCCTCATAGGTCGGGGTATTGAGTATAAAGGTGACATCATGTAGCTTTATAGGACTTTGGTTCAGCCACACTTGGAATATAGCGTGCATTTCTGGTCTCCCCGTTACTGGAAGGATGTGCTGGCTTTGGAAAGGGCGCAGAGGAGGTTTACCAGAATGTTGCCTGGATTAGGGGGCAGTAGCTACAGGCAAGGCTGTGGGAAGACCTGATAGAAGTTCATAAAATCATCAGAGGTGTAGAGAGGGTAGACAGTCAGAACCTTTTTCCCAGGATGGAAAAATCAAACACTGGACGACAAAGCTTGAAGATAAGGGAGGCAAAGTTAAGAGGAGAGACGTTGGGCAACAGAAGGTGGCGGGCGCCTGGAACACGCTGCCAGGGCTGGTAGTTATGGCATTTAAGAGGCTTTTTGATTGGCATATAGATATGCATGGAAAGGAGGGAAATGGATTATGCGCAGATAATTAAGAGGTGGTCTTGGCATCATGTCCAGCACAAACATTGTGGGCCGAAGGCCTTTTCTTGTGTTGTACTGTTTAATGTTCCATATTCTAACGGAACTGCGATATGGAATAAAATTTGCTTTCTTGGAATGTATGTGCAGAGAAGTAAATAAATAAATGCAGTATTAGTTCTTTGCAGCTCACGTTCCTTGATGCATGCGCAGATGATGTTTAACGTTACGGAAAACAGCAATGCTGACTATTTTCTAGGATGGCAACCCCCAATACAGGCGATCATACACAATGATCGCCTGTATTGTTTAAATGGAGAAAGGCTGCAAATGAGCCAATTTCAGGTTGGAGCAGTGTGGGAGCCTTGAAAGCAAGTCCGTGGATGGGTTGGATCATCCAAATTGGCTGATTGAGCAGAGAAATATAAGAAGGCAAGGTGTAGTGGAGTGGCGTATTTGGAGTGGCCATGTTGGTAGAGAGGCTGTGTAGAGGTTAAGTCATAGTCATGGTGTGGAAACAGGCCTTTTGGCCCACCTTCCCCACACCTACCAACATGTCCCATCTGCACTAATCCCATTTGCCTGCGTTTGGCCCATCTGCACTATTACTAAAACTCTCATCTTGTCCCCTTCCGGTTTGCGTTTTTTTTTGCGTAAACAAGGTACCCTATATCCCAACCCCACACCCCGCCACCCCCACTCACCCCTTCCCCCCACACCACCCTTTTCCCCCTCCTAAACGCCCCCGCCCAAACACACACACCCCTCCCCTCCCACCCCACACCCCCTCTTGCCACACCCCCCCTCCCTCCCCTCATCCCCCCCTCCCCTACCCCCCACCCCTCCCCTCCTCCCCACCCCTCCGCTCCTCCCCTCCCACACATGACGAGGAGGGGGAGGGAGTGCTGAGGGCTGAGGGGAAATGAGCCGCGCCTGCACAGTTTGGGGCTATGGGTGAGTGGCGGAATATTGCGTTGGGGGAACGGGTTGCGTTGGGGGAACGGGTGAGTGGTGGAATATTGCGTTGGGGAACAGGTTGTGTTGGGGAACCAGGCCTCCCGTGTGACTGGGACCCAATGGGTTCCCACTTAGTCTAGTATCCCTCTAAAGCTGTACTGTCCATGCACCTGTCTAATTGCATCTTAAACATCGCAATAGTCCCTGCCTCAACTACCTCCTCCAGCAGCTCATTCCATACACCCACCACCTTTGCGTGAAAAATGTACCCCTCAGATACCTACTAAATCATTCCCCCTTCACGTTAAACCTATGCCGGCTGGTTCTTGATTCCCTCACTCTGGGCAAGAGACTCTGTGCGTCCATCCAATCTATTCCTCTCATGGTTTTATAAGACGTCTTTCGAGAGGAGCCCGAGGAGACGCGGGTACGAGGTAAAGGTGTAATGTGTAGCCTGTTATGTTTGTTTTTTGTGCCTTTTCTTCTTGTTTCGGTGCAGTAGCGATGACTGGTAGAACGGTGCAGTGTACCTCCGGCAGCATGCGGGAAGTCAGGGAAACCGCTGGTATCCCTGATGACTGCAGCTGGGGAAATTGCGTCCAGGTGCGGCTCCTGGCACGCTGCGTTGCGGAACTGGAGTTGTAGCTGGAGGGCCTGAGGATCATCTGGGAGAATGAGAGCATCTTGGATAATACTTATAGCGAGGTGGACACACCTATGGACACACCTGGAAGAGAGTAGGTGGGTGACCACAAGGAAGGGTAGTAGGCAGAGAATGCAGGTAACCCCCTTTCATTCCTCTTCAAGGCAGTTATGCAGTTTAGGATGCTGTTGGAGAGGATGACACGTCAGGTTTGAGCTGCACCAGCAGGCAGGGCAGTAGCACCGGGCCTGCCTGGCTTGGAGCACGGGATGGTGTGCTGCCTCCCTGGTCCCAGGGTTCAGGATGTCTCAGAGGAGCTATATGACATTCTCAAGAGGGAGGGTGAGCAGCCGGAAGTGGTTGTGCATGATGGCACAAATGACATTGGTAGAAAAAGGGATGAGGTTCTGCAAAATGATTATAGGATTATAGGCAAAAGGTCCTCCAGGGTATTAATCTCTGGATTACTCCCAGTGCCATGTGCTAGTGAAAGTTGGAACAGAAAGATAGGGCAGATGAATGCATGGCTGAGGAGTTGCTGCAGGGGGCAGGGATTTGAATTTTTGGACCATTGGGATTTTTTTTTGGAGCGGAGGAGACCAGTAGAAGATGCACCTGAACAATGGAGAACCACTTTGCTGGAAGGCCAGTTTGCTAGTGCTGCATGAGTGTGTTTAAACTAGATTTTCAGGAGGGTGGGATCCAAGGCAGGTTTGAAGCTGGAAATCGGTATGAATTGTGATGAAACAAAGTTCAGTGGGTAGAATAGGCATGACAGGGAGTGAGGAAGGACTATAGGATTGAATTGCACTTATTTTAATGCGAGAAGCCTGACGGGTAAGGCGGATGAACCCATCTGTGTTGATGTCCGTGTACACTAGGGCAGTGGATGTTGTACACATGAATTATAGTAAGGCGTTTGATAAAGTCCCCATGGTAGGATTAAGGATAGAGCTTGATGGGAGAGGTATGTGCTGCCCACACACTCATGGTGACCGCTCTTTCTTTCTGCAGGAATCGTCCGAGCTTCCAGCCTCTTCCCGATACTCAGTGTGGGACTACTGTTCCTGGGAGGGATCTGTGTAGCAGCTGGTGAATTCTACAAAAGCAAACACAACATTGTCCTCAGCTCTGGGATTCTTTTCGTTGCTGCAGGTTTGTCATTTTTTAACTGAAAAGGTTTTCTGAAATGATTTCTGAAGTATCAGCCAATCATCAGTGCAGTGTTAAACTCCAATTCCAAACATTATTCTGAAGAAGGGTCTCGACCCATTGCTTCTCTCCAGAGATGCTGCCTGTCCTGCTGAGTTACTCCAGCAATTTGTGTCTATCTTCGATTTAAACCAACATCTGCAGTTCTTTCCTACACATTATTTTAGTTTAGTTTAGTTTAGTTTAGAGATACAGCCCTTTGGCCCATCAAGTCTGCTCAGACCAACGATCCCAGCACACGAACACTATTCTACACACACTAGGGACAATTTATAAATTTACCAAGCCCATTAACCTACAAAAGTGTGTGTCTGTGGAGTGTGGGAGGAAAGCAGAAATCCTGGAGAAAACCCACGCAGGCCACGTGGAGAATGCACAAACTCCATACAGACAAGCACCTGTAGTCAGGATCGAAAACAGGTCTCTACCACTGCTCCACCATACCGCCCTTGTGATGAGAACATAGCAGCATCCCATCCAACGTACAAAATGTGACTACATGGCACAGTGCTAGACTGGGAGCAGCAAAATGTGACTACATGGCACAGTGCTGGACTGGGAGCAGGAGCTGTACATTGGCATTGTGGAACAGTTCAATGGATGCTTCTCTTCACACTAATATTCTATCACTTCACGCACACTCTGGGATGCTGGGACAGACTTTGGGACTGGAACTGAATCTGTTCTTTCAGACTCATGAACAATGTGTCAAACTCTGCGCCACTTGATCTGATCCAGTCCTTACACATTGGGGGATACCATGTCATTTCACACTAAAATAGTGTAAATACACAGTTGAGGGCAAAATTCAAACATAGAAGAAAATACTTGGTCATTTCTATGCAGTTGGCTAAGCAGTCATGGGCACGGTAAAACACATGCGAGGACCGCATCTACTTATATGCCAGGAGCCTGACTAGAAAGGTAAATAAATCGAGAGGATTGATCAGCATGACAAAATTTTGTTGATTAAAGAGACATATCTGTAGGAATGAGGACTGAGATCCAGGAAGGCATGTCATATAAGGCCTTACAGGTAGACCTTAGAAATTAAATAGAAGAGAAATAAAATGAAAGATAATATTCTTGGAATAAACTACTGGCTGGTGGTGGGAGATTGCAACCTTCACGTGGTCCGCCCTGTTTCGACGAATGCGTACACAATCAAATAAAATCAAATAGAACAAGTTGTCCTACAACTTTAGGCTGTGCACGCCATACGCAACACGAAGAAGACTACTGGCCTCTCAACACGCAGAGGGAGAATAAGGAGCTGATATGTAGGCAAGTTACCAAGCGTTGTAAGCAAAGATTATAGAGCGGGCTCCGCTCTATGATCTTTGGTTTTAAGAGGAATAAGGGTTATCTAGAGACTTCAGCTTCCATAACATTAATCGTGATCACCTTATGTGAAAGAATTCGATGGGTGGAAATGTTCAAGTGCATCCTGAAGAGCCATGCATTTCAATATGTGGAGCGGCACAGTGGCGCAGCGGTAGAGTTGCTGCCTTTCAATGTCAGAGACCAGGGTACGATCATGACTACGGATGCCTGTCTGTATAGAGTTTGTAAGTTTTTCCCGCGACCTGTGTATGTTTTCCCATGGTTTGGGAAATTTAACCTGCTCACTCTCCCAGCACACATGCACAGAGACGTCAACCATTGTGACTTGCACATCTTGCACATGTGAAGCTGACATTGTCACCATGTTCAGCGTTGCCAGTCATGGGGAACGGAGCGCTCCCTCGTTGCAACCATACCAATTGTAAAGCCAGGCCTCACTTTGCTCTTTCACTGTAGGTTGTTGTAAGCTTACACACTGAGGCTGATGCAGGGACACCAGTTAAATCCACGTTAATTTTCACTTTCCCAAGGCGATTTCATAGAATTCTGAAAAGTTAGACACTTACTTATTGAAGGTCATTTGGCATGTTTGCCTTCATAGGAGGAGATAATGAGTATCAGCCTTGGTTCATCATGCTACAACTATGTGTCATGTTACAAGACATTGGTAAGACCAAACCAAGGACACTGTGCATAGTTCTGGATGCCACACACTAGGAAGGATGCAATTAAGCTACAGAGGTTGAAAGAAACATACACTGCCATACTGAGGGCTTATAAAAGGAGTCAGTATAGGTTTGGGCTGTTTTCCTTTCAGTGAAGAAGGCTGAGAGGTGACTCTATGGAGGTTTGTAAAATCATGAAGAGCATAAATAACGTGAATAGTCAGTCATTTTCCAGGGTGTGGGAAGCTAAAAGAAGGCATAGGTTTAAAGTGAGGGGGGAAAGATTAAAAAGGATCTTAAAAGTGGTTGAGTCAGGGAAAATACAACTTTTAACACTCAATAAGACCTCTATCAGTGTTGTTTAACTCTATGACCTTCTATCCTGTCTCCGGATGTTTGCCCCCACCAGACTGGCTCCTGAGTTGGGATGGATAACACTGCCCACATCACACACAAATATCTGCACTGTTAGTCATGCTGTGGACAGTTCTGCCAGGGCCACGGTCAATCAGCACACGCCCCAGGTACCTGACCATGAGCAGGGAGGGTGTCCACAAAGTACACTGTCACTTTGTGATGGCAGTGGGATTCTGCACAAAGTAAATGGGAATAGGCTTGACCTGCAGCAAGGGTTTCCACTACTATGTAGGTATGATCCTATTTCTTAGCAGTTATCTCTCAGTGGGCAGAATATTAAAAAATCAAACCTGATAATCTGGCCTTTAATGAACTGAGTGAAAGTCAGGAAGTCGTGTTGCAGCTTTATTAAAAATTAGTCAGGCCACATTTGGAGTATTGTGTGCATTTCTGGTCACCATTACAAACTTTGGAGAGGGTACATTAAAGGTGTATCAGGATGTTGCCTGGATTAGAGTGCATTACCTATAAGGAGAGGTTGGGCAAAATTGGATTGGTTTCATCTTAGTGGAGGCTGAGGGAAAACCAGATCGAACTATATTAAATTATGTGAGTCAGAGACAGGGTAGACAGTCTGAGATTCTTTCCTGGGGTAAATACCAAATACTTGGGTGCAGAGCTACAATGTGAGAGGTAAGAGCCCCCCTCGCTGTAAATTATTTAACCCAGAGGGTGATGAGTGCCAGAAGCACACTGCTGGGGAAATAGTGGTAAGAGACACCACGGGACCATTTAGAGTGATTTGGACTGACAAATGAGTAGGCAGGGAATGGAGGGATACGGATCATGTGTGGCAGATGGAGTTGGTTGGATTGGCTTCATGAACAGCGCAGAAATGGTGGATCGAAGGGCTCGCTATTGTGCTGCACTTTTCTCTGTTCTATACTTCTCACCGGGTTTTCCTTTCCCTAAAGCCTGTAACTGGGATCCAGAATTGCAGCAGATCAGACTGGTGAAGTTAATGAAAGGCTGGAACCTCGGTGGGACATCCTGTGATCAGGCACCTGAGAAATGTTTTGTCCACCCTGCAAAAACTTGGTTTAGTGGCAGTCTTGCACTGCTCTATCGCAGCATGTAATTATAACCTGTCCTTTCCCCTTCTATAGGTTTAAGCAACATAATAGGAATCATTGTGTACATATCGGCTAACGCAGGAGATCCCGGAAAGAGTGATTCCAAAAAAAACAATTATTCCTACGGATGGTCGTTCTATTTTGGGGCGCTGTCATTCATCATTGCTGAGACAGTGGGTGTGTTAGCAGTGCACATGTACATCGAGAAGAATAGGCAGGTGAGGGTGAAGTCTCGGAGCCATGTGGCGAAGAAGTCCGCGCTTGCCCGCATTCCCAGCTACAGGTACCGGTTTCGGCGGAGATCAAGCTCCACAGAACCTCGATCGAGGGACCCTTCTCCAATCGGGGGCAAAGGCTACAGCTCGCCCCCCTCAACTGAGATATCAATGTACACCATGTCCAGAGACTCTTCGAAAGCAATTGTGGCAACAAACTTGACTTCCGAAAGGAATGCTAAATTCCTGCAGGTTCGCAACTGTATTTCCAAGGACTGGAAGGGGAGTGTTCAGTCCAACGCTGCCAATAGGCGCACTACCCCTGTCTGACTGTGCAGCCCGGACCATTCCCTGCCAACCTAGTATCATGAAAATGTTTCTATTGAAAACGCCCTGGAAAAGCAAACTCCCGGCGGATAGCACCACCCTTCTCAACTTCTGCATGTTCCTTTATGAACTCACTGGTTTTTTGACAGACCTCCCCTACAGAGCAGCGCCTAGTCTTTATGAAACGGATTGATATTGAAACGGATCCTATCACTTTAATGCTTAATTTTCATTACAATGTTGAAAAATAAGAGCACAGTTGAGATCGAATAGTTTAGGAGCACTGAATTGATTATGAACCTCGATGATTTATGTAAAACAATCAAGAGGAATAAAAACATAGGTCATTTAACTTTTGGCATCACTCATTATTTGTCAGGCAGTTTTGATACTGTTAACCTGTCATTAGATATCCACCCATTATTATACATCGGCCCATTGTTAGATATCATTGCGCATTGTTAGATATTGTTGCCCATTGTTGGATATCTGCTGATTAGTAGAATGTTGGCTATTGCGAAATATTAGTGCCTGTCATTAGATATCTGTCCATAGTTAGATACCTGTGCCCATTGTTAGAAACTAGTGTCTATTGTTACAAATCCGACCTTTGTTAGATATCTATCCATTGTTAGACATCAGTGGCCATCGTTAGATGTCAGTGCCCATTGTTAGATATCTGTCATTTGTTATATAACTATACATTGTTAAATATCAGTACCCATAGTAAGAGATTAGTGTCCTGTGTTAGGTATCTGCCCTGTGTTAGGTATCTGTCCAACATTAGATACCAGTGCCTATTGTTTTATATCTATGCCCATTGTTAGACATCTATACCCATCATTAGATGTCAGTATCTATTGTTAGTGATCCGTGCCCATCGTTAGGTATCAGTGTTAGATATCAGTGTCCATTGCTAGATATCTTCCCATTGTTAGATACAGTATCAGAGTCCATTGTTGGGTATCATTCATAGACACCGATTTTCATTGTTATGTATTTTCGTATTTTCGATTTTCATTGAATGTTGGGTATAATTGCCCAATGTCAGGTGTCAGTGATGGGTATCAAATCAATGTTTGGGTTCCACTACACATCTCTGGGTATTGGTATCCATGTTGCGTTTGAGTATTAGTTGCGTTGGTTACCAGTTTCCGCCATCAGCGTTCATTCTTGGATATTAGTGTTAGACATCATAGCCCTTGAAATTCAGAGTCCAGCAGAGGAGGACAAAGGGCTTAATTAGGAAAGGGAAAATAGATTATGGTAGAAAACTGGCATGGAACATAAAAACTTACTGCAAAGGTTTTTATAGATATGTGAAGAGAAAAGGGTTAGTTAAAACAAATGTAGGTCCCTTGCAGTCAGAAACTGGTTAATTGATCATGGGGAACAAGGACATGGCAGACCAATTGAATAACTACTTTGGTTCTGTCTTCACTAAGGAAGACATAAATAATCTGCCGGAAATAGCAGGGGACCGGGGGTCAAATGAGATGGAGCAACTGAGTGAAATCCTGGTGAGCCGGGAAGTGGTGTTAGGTAAATTGAATTGATTAAAGGCCGATAAATCCCCAGGGCCAGATAGGCTGCATCCCAGAGTACTTAAGGAAGTAGCCCCAAAAATAGTGGATGCATTAGTGATAAATTTTCAAAACTCTTTAGATTCTGGAGTAGTTCCTGAGGATTGGAGGGTAGCTAATGTAACCCCACTTTTTAAAAAGGGAGGGAGAGAGAAAACGGGGAATTACAGACCAGTTAGTCTAACATCGGTAGTGGGGAAAATGCTAGTTATTAAAGATGGGATAGCAGCACATTTGGAAAGTGGTGAAATCATTGGCCAAAGTCAGCATGGATTTATGAAAGGTAAATCATATCTGACGAATCTTATAAAATTTTCCAAGGATGTAACTAGTAGAGTGGATAAGGGAGAACCTGTGGATGTGTTATTTCTGAACTTTCAGAAGGCTTTCGACAAGGTCCCACATAAGAGATTAGTATACAAACTTAAAGCACACGGTATCGGGGGTTCAGTATTGATGTGGATATAGAACTGGCTGGCAGACAGGAAGCAAAGAGTAGGAGTAAATGGGTCCTTTTCAGAATGGCAGGCAGTGACTAGTGGGGTACCGCAAGGCTCAGTGCTGGGACCCCAGCTATTTACAATATATATTAATGATCTGGATGAGGGAATTGAATGCAACATCTCCAAGTTTGCGGATGACACAAAGCTGGGGGCAGTGTTAGCTGTGAGGAGAATGCTAGGAGGCTGCAAGGTGACTTGGATAGGTTGGGTGAGTGGGCAAATGCATGGCAGATGCAGTATAATGTGGATAAATGTGAGGTTATCCTCTTTGGTGGCAAAAACAGGAGGGTGGAATTTAGAAGATTGAGGGGGGATCTTATAGAGACTTACAAAATTCTTAAGGGGTTGGACAGGCTAGATGCAGGAAGATTGTTCCCGATGTTGGGGAACTCCAGAACAAGGGGTCACAGTTGGGAAGGGGGAAGTCTTTTAGGACCGAGATGAGAAAATCATTTTTCACACAGAGAGTGGTAAATCTGTGGAATTCTCTGCCACGGAAGGTAGTTGAGGCCAGTTCATTGGCTATATTTAAGAGGGTGTTAGATGTGGCCCTTGTGGCTAAAGGGATCGGGGTATGGAGAGAAGGCAGGTACGGGATACTGAGTTGGATGATCAGCCATGACCATATTGAATGGCGGTGCAGGCTCGAAGGGCCGAATGGCCTACTCCTGCACCTATTTTCTATGTTTCTATGTTGATGGCCATCTTTGCACTTGATTTGCCAAGGCAATGCAGGCTTTGGACTAAGTGCTGATCAAAGGATGAGTTGGGTTGAAGGGCCGGCCTTTGCGCTGCACAAACTCTGACTTTATTAAAGGGGATTTGCCCAGTTAAGGACTTGTTGGTCAGCATGGGGATGGTAGCTAAGGGCCTATTTCTGTCACACTGTATCAGTGCTCATTGTGTATTCTTGTTGCATATTGCTGGGCATCAGTGCCCATTGCTGGGCAATGTTGCTTAGTAACACCAACTGCTGTTATGTATCAGCACTTAAACTTGATTTTTCGCAGCAGTGCCACGTGCTGGGTACTTGTGTTGAATATCAGCAGTCCTGTTCCGTTTTGGCACCCATATTGGGGATCATTGCCAACCGTTTGCATCGGTGTCAGGTAAGCGAGTGTATTATTGGGTAATATTGAAGCATATCTATGACAAACTTTGGGTATATATGTGCAAAGCTGGTTATCTCTGTCCATTGCTGCATATCAGGATTGAGTAACACCAGATTTATGCCAGATATCAGGGCCCGCCGTTGATATACGGCAAAATCCTAGAGAACAGCAAAGAGCCTAGGTTTGGGTATTAATGCAGTATATCATAGTCTATTACTGGGTGTCCGTGCTTTGGGCTGGATATTAGTTCACGGAATCAGAACCCATTGCTGGGTACCAACACCCATAATTGGGATTAGAGTCCAGTGTAGGGTATCAGGTTTGCATATCAGAGCCAACTGTGGGATAACAATGTTCCAGATTGGAGCCCTGTTTGTGGTATAGTTTTGTATACCGGTGGCCAGTATGTGATATCAGTACTGAGTTTTAGAATCTTATTTGGGATGTTAGTGTTCAATTCAGAGCCCAGCATGGGGTATCAGAATTGGGTATCAGAGCCCAGAATGGGGTATCAGTGAAGAATATCAGAGAGCTGTGTGGTGTATCTCCAAGTTTCCAAGCATCTACAAGTTTGTCGATGACCCAAAACTGGGTGGCAGTGTGAGCAGCGAGGGGGATGCTATAAGGCTGCAGGGTGACGTGGATATGTTGGGTGAGTGGGCAGATGCATGGCAGATGCAATATAAGGTGGATAAATGCGAAGCTAACCACTTTGGTGGCAAGAACAGGAACGTGTCAGATTAGAAAAAGGGGAGGTGCAACGAGACCTGGGTGTCCTTGTACGTCAGTCACTGAAAGTAAGCATGCAGGTATAGCAAGCAGTGAAGAAAGCTAATGGTATGTTGGCCTTCATTGTGAGTGGATTTGAGTTTAGAAGCAAGGAGGTCCTACTGCAGTTTTACAGGGCCCCAGTGAGATCACACCTGGAGTATCGCGTGCAGTTCTGGTCTCCTAATTTGAGGAAGGATATTCTTGCTATTGAAGGAGTGCAGCGTAGGTTCACCAGGTTAATTCCCGGGATGGCGGGACTGACATATGATGAAAAAATGGGTCAACTAGGCTTGTCTTCATTGGAAACTAGAAGAATGATAAATTCTCATGAAGAATGAAATTTAGAAGAATTATTATAGAAATATCTAAAATTCTTAAGGGATTGAACAGGCTAAATGCAGGGAAAATGTTCCCCATATTGGGGGAGTCCAGAACCAGGCATCTCAGTTTAAGAATAATGGATAGGCCCATTAGGTCTGATATGAGGAAAAATATTTTCACCCAGATAGTTCTGAATCTGTGGAATTCTCTGCCACAGAAGGGAGTGGAGGCCAACTCACTGGATGTTTTCAAGAGAGAGTTAGATTTAGCTCTTAGGGCTAACAGAATCAAGGGATATGGGGAAAAAGCAGGAACGGGGTACTGATTTTGTGTGATCAACCATGATCATATTGAATGGTGAAGCTGGCTTGAAGGGGCGAATGACCTACTCCTGCACCTATTTTCTATGTTTCTATGTATCAGTATTGTACAGTATATCAGAGCTCAATGTAGGATATCAGTGCTGGGCATCAGAGCCCAATGTGAAATATCACTGTTGCAGAGAGCAGTGTAGGGGATCAGTGCTGTATATTGTATAAGGATCCCAGGGATGTCTGGGTTAATGTATGATGAGCATTTGACGGCACTGGGCCAGTACTCACTGGAGTTTAGAAGGGTGAGAAGGGACTTAATTGAAACTTACCAAATTGTGAAGAGTCTAGGACCAGAGGACCTAGTATCGGAATAAAAGGATGCACCTTTAGAAAGGAAGCGAGGAGGAAATTCTTTAGTCAGAGGGTGGTGAATCTGTGGAATTCATTGCCACAGACGGTTGTGGAGGCCAGGTCATTGAGTATTTTAAAGATGGAGATTGACAGATTCTTGATTAGTAAGGGTGTCGAGGGTTTTGTGGAGAAGGCAGGAGAAGGAAAGATAGATCAGCAATGATTGAATGGTGTAGTAGACTCGATGGCCGAATGGCCTATTTCTGCTCCTATGACATATGAACTTATGAAGCTAAAGAAGAACTTGCATGTACTCTGGCTTAGATACATGATTCATCATTAGATATGAATGAGGTGCCGGAAGACTGAAGAGTTGCTAATATTGTGCCTCTATTTAGGAAGAGCTGCATGGAAAAGTCTGGGAACTATAGATCAGTGAGCCTAACATCTACAGTAGGCAAGTTACCAGAGAGTATTCTGGGGGATAAGATATATATACATTTGGATAGAAAGAGGTTGATTAGGGATAACCAGCATGGTTTTGTGCATGGGAGATTGTGTTTCACGAATTTGATTGAGATTTTTGAAGAACTTCAGTTTAGTTTATTGCCTTGTGTACCGAGGTACAGTGAAAATCTTTTGTTGCATGCTAACCAGTCAGCAGAAAGACAGATCATGATTACAATGGAGCCATTGATAGTGTATAGATACATGATAAGGGGATAAGGGGATAATGTTTAGTGCAAGGTAAAGTCGATCAAGGATAGTCCGAGGGTTACCAATGTGGTAGATAGTAGTTCAGCACTGCTTTCTGGTTGTGGTTGGATGATTCAATTGCCTGATAACAGCTGGGAAGAAACTGTCTCCAAATCCGGAGGTGTGCACGATTCACACTTCTATACCTTTTGCCTGATGGGACAGGGGAGATGCCGGGGTACAACTCGTTCTTGATTATGCCGCTGGCCTTGCTGAGGCAGCATGAGGTATAAATTGAGTCAATAGAAGGGAGGTTGAGTTGGGGGGGAAGGTTGATTTGTGTGATGGTCTGGGCTGCGTCCCAAAGACCAAAGAAGTAATCAAAAAGGTTGAGGACAGAACCATGGATGTTGTCTACACGGATTTTAACAAGACATGTGATAAGCTACTGCTGTGGAATGTTAGATGGCCTGGGATCCAGGGAGAACTATCTGACTGGATTGAAAAATGCCTTCATGGAAGGAAGCAGAGGGTGGAAGATTGTTTTTTAGACTGTGACTGGTGAGGCTTGGCGTGCTTCAGCAATTGCTGTTGGACCCATTGGTGTTTGTGGCTTATACCAATCATTTGGATGAGAATGTAGAAGGCATGATTAGTAAGTTTGCAGACGACACTAAAGTGGGTTGTATTGTAGATAGCGAAGATGGTTATCAAACATTACAGCAAGATCTAAATCAGCTGGGCAAGTGGCTGAGGAATGGCACAGAGAGCACCCCATATGCAGGATAGAACCTGGGTCTCTGGCGCTGTAAAGCAGCAAATCTACTGCTACGCCACCCTGCCGCCTTGTTCAAAACAATCCTAAAGCTTATGGATAGAATGGGACTGCAGATGCTGGTTACACCGAAGATAGATATAAAATGCTGGAGTAACTCAGCGGTACAGGAATCATCTCTGGAGAGAAGGAATGGGTAATGTTTCGGGTCGAGAACCTTCTTCAAACGTCCAGCGTTTTGTGTGTATTTTCGGCTAAAACCTATGGAGTTGATCATCTCCATGGTCCCTGAATGGAAGTAAAAAAGCAGGTGTAGGGACAGATATTACACCTCTTGCATTTACAGGGGAAAGTGACTTTGAAGGGGAAGGGTGGGTGACGAGTAGCGTGAACCAAGGAGTCATGGAGAATACTTGAATACTTTGGTTACATCTAGTTCAAGACTTTATCAAAGGATTTAAACCGCTCTTCATGGACCATAGACTTTAAATGACAGATTGTTTTAGTTGTCTCTTCTGTTTCTTATGAGAAGGAGACTAAAAGTCATCCAGAATTTAGTGCCAGATCATTGTTGCGGCAAGATGGCACCTGGCTCCGGCGACTTTTGCGGAGCTCCGGAACGTAAAAGGCTCAACTACAACTTCCAACAACTTACCTGGATCAGGAAAACGGCAGTAAACGGTGCCGTTTCAGTCAAGCTGCTTGAGCACCTCAAGGCTCTCGCAATTACGCGATCTTCCGCAGCTGCGGGAGCCCCGGACTTTAAACTTTCCCACTCTGGCCGGGAATCACCCCACCCGACTGAGGAACGCAGTTACTGCACCTGGAGACCCCGGGCTGACCTCCAGAGCCGACGGGCTGGATCTCCCTGAAACAATGAAGCTGGGGCTGCCGGCTTTGAAGGTGCCCCCTTCGCTACGGAGCTGGAGCTGCCGTCTGTGAGGGAATCCCCATTCCAGCGCATGTCCGCAGAAACAGCAGGTACAGTCAACTCAGTACCTGGAAACAAAGGGGAAGCCTCCATTGTGTCCGGAAACATGGCCGGCGGGCAGGACTTCAGGTCAGACTGAAGCGCAGGGGACTTCGGCCCCCTCTCCCTACTATCCTACTGGCCAATGTATAGTCCCTTGAAAATAAAGTGGAGGACTTAAGGGCAAGGCTGCTTTATCAAAGGGAGCTGAGGGAATGCTCTGTGTTCTGTTTCACAGAGACATGGCTCACCCCCAGCTCCCCAGACTCAGCGGTCCAGCCTGAAGGGTTCTCCATCCACCGCATGGACCGTACACAGGCATCTGGGAAAGGGAGAGGAGGGGGCGTCTGCCTCATGGTCAACTCTGCGTGGTGCTCAGACGTGGCAGTCCTGTCCAACTCCTGCTCTCCACACCTCGAACATCTGGCGGTGAAGTGCCGTCCCTTCTACCTTCCGAGGGAATTCACCTCCATCATCCTGACCGCGGTCTACATCCCACCCCAAGCAGACGTCCGTCTGGCACTGGAGGAGCTGCACACCGTGATCAACAAACACCAGACGTCTTACCCCGAGGCATTTAGCACCATTGCTGGGGACTTCAATAAGCCAAACCTAAAGAAATCGCTCCCCAACTTCCACCAACATGTCTCCTGCTGCACCAGAGGACCAAACACCCTCGACCACTGCTACACCACCATGAAGAATGCCTACCGCTCTATCCTTCGCCCTCACTTCGGTAAATCCGACCATACCACGGTGCTGCTTCTCCCTGCCTACAGGCAGCAATTAAAGAGCGCACCCCCAGAGGTGAGGACAGTACAGAGCTGGTCAGGGGGGGCAGAGGAACAACTACAGGACTGTTTGGAGTCTAGACTGGGCAATGTACAAGGACTCGGCAACGGACTTGAACGAGTACACCACATCGTTACAGACTTCATTAAGAAATGTGTGGAGGACTGCATCCCTACAAAAACCTTCCGAGTGTTTCCCAATCAGAAACCTTGGATGAACTTTGAGATCCGCACTCTTCTGAAGACCAGACACCGGGCATTCATGTCTGATGATACTGTGGTCTACAAGAAGTCCAGATACAACCTTGGTAAGGCCATCAAAAAGGCCAAAAGGGACTTCTGCTCCAAGCTGGAGAATGAGACAGATGTTCGGCAGCTGTGGCGGGGCCTGAATGCAATCACCTCCTACAAGGCGAAACCAGGAGGCAGCTCGAATGTCGGCGATACATCACTCCCTGACGAGCTCAATACATTTTACGCACGCTTTGATAGGGAGAACACCGATGTGCCTTCCCGAGCCCCCAATCGCTGTGATGGTATTTCATTCTCAGTCACAGAGGCCGACATCAGGAAATCCTTCAGAGGGGTGAACCCTCGAAAAGCGCCTGGACCTGATGGCATACCGGGTCGTGTTCTAAAAACCTGTGCGGACCAACTGGCTGGAGTTTTTACAGACATTTTCAACCTGTCACTTCTGAGGTCTGAGGTTCCCACCTGCTTCAAAAGGGCATCAATAATACCGGTGCCCAAGAAGAGCAAGGTGACGTGCCTCAATGACTATCGACCAGTGGCACTAACGTCTGTGGTGATGAAGTGCTTTGAGAGGTTGATCATGATGTAAATCAACTCCTACCTCGACAAAGACCTGGACCCAGGAGTTTCTTCCCGGAGGCCATTCAGACAGTAAACTCCAATCTCACCAGGGACTAACTCTACTAACTTACTGTACCACAATACCGCCCAAAATATTTAATATGAAAAAGAAGATGTGATTCTGTTTGTAGTTTGTTGGTTGTTTGTTTGTTTGTTTTTTTGCACAAAGTCCGCAGGCACTGCCACTTTTCATTTCACTGCACATCCCGTATGTGTATGTGACGAATAAACTTGACTCGACTTGACTTGACCCACTGCAGTTCACTTACCGCCACAACAGATCAACGATGGATTCGATCATGCTGGCCCTCCACTTCGCTCTGGACCACTTGGACAACAAAAACACATATGTCAGGCTGTTGTTCATCGATTACAGCTCGGCATTTAACACAATCATCCCTTCCAAGCTGGTTACCAAACTCGCAGAACTGGGTCTCTGCGCATCCCTCTGCAATTGGATCCTCAACTTCCTCATTCACAGACCACAGTCTGTTCGTATTGGTGGTAATGTGTCAGACTCGATAACAATCAACACGGGAGCACCTCAAGGCTGCGTGCTCAGCCCCCTGCTGTACTCACTCTATACTCATGACTGCATAGCCGGTCATAGTGCGAACTCCATCATCAAGTTCGCTGACGACACCACTGTTGTGGGACGTATCATTGATGGGGATGAGTCAGAGTATAGAAGAGAGATCGAGCGACTGTCCATATGGTGCCAGCACAATAACGTGGCCCTCAACACCAGCAAAACCAAGGAACTGATTGTGGACTTTGGAAGGAGTAGGATGGGGACCCACAGCCCTGTTTATATGGTTGAAAGGGTCAAGAGCTCCAAATTCCTGGGCGTGTACATCTCTGAAGATCTTTCCTGGTCCGAGAACACAGATGCAATTATTAAGAAAGCTCATCAGTGCCTCTACTTCCTGAGAAGATTACGGAGAGTCGGTCTGTGAAGGAGGACTCTCTCTAACTTCTACAGGTGCACAGTAGAGAGCATGCTGACCAGTTGCATCGTGGCTTGGTTCGGCAACTTGAGCGCCCTGGAGAGGAAAAGACTACAAAAAGTAGTAAACACTGCCCAGTCCATCATCGGCTCTGACCTCCCTTCCATCGAGGGGATCTATTGCAGTCGCTGTTTCAAAAAGGCTGACAGCATCATCAAGGACCCACACCATCCTGGCCATACACTCATCTCCCTGCTACCTTCAGGTAGAAGGTACAGGAGCCTGAGAACTGCAACGACCATGTTCAGGAATAGCTACTTCCCCACAGCCATCAGGCTATTAAACATGGCTCGGTCAAAACTCTGAACATTAATACCACTTTATGTGTTATTTGCACTTTATCAATTTATTTATTCATGTGTGTATTTACGTATATAATGGTATATGGACACACTGATCTGTTTTGTAGTCATTGCCTACTATGTTCTGTTGTGCTAAGCAAAGAAAGAATTTCATTGTCTTGTCAGGGACACATGACAAGACAATGAAACATCCTCATCCGCATCCTACCACATCCTCTACAGGATAGTGTAGAGGAATAGGGGTATGCTGCAATGCATCTGCACAGAACAGAAACAGGCCCTTTGGCCAAACTCATCCATTCCAACATGTAAGCTAGTCCCATTTATCTGCCTTTAGCCCATATCCCTCGAAACCTCTCCTAACCATTTATCTGTCCAGGTGTCTTAAATACTGTTATAGTACCTTCCTCAACTGGCAGCCCGTTCCATGTACTCAAGTGAAAAAGTTACCCCTCAGCTTTCTATTAAAATCTTGCCCTTCTTACCTTAAAGCTATGTCTCTAAACATAGAAAGTACAGCATAGGAACAGGCCCTTCGGCCCACAAAGTCTATGCGGAAGTCATTTAAATGTCATTAACATAGCTCCTTCAACCACTACCCCCGGCAACACGTTCCAGGCACTTACCACCCTCTGTATAAAAAAAACTTGCCCTGCATATCTCTTTAACCTGTTCACTGCCAAGATTTTTTTTCACTTGTATACTCTGACCCGAGTATACTCGGGGATGGCACTGAACAGTGCCGTCCCCGATTTTCTATCATGACATTGAAGCCCTTCTTAGTTTTCCTCATGTAAAATAACATAATATTTTTTTAAATCTGAACTCATTGCCCTATCAGTTTCTTTATTGGGAGTCTCTGCAGTAAAAATCTTTTAAGATTTTAAAGAATTTTACCACAGGAAGCACTTTGGATGGATGGGTGCACTTGTTTTATTTATATCCTGCTCTGCCTGCATGTAAGAGTGAAGCCATTATACCGAGTTGATAGCTTGCGGCTGTGCTCTAATAAACTGCTTTTATATCATTCAACTGTGCCCAGTGTACCACTTGATGAAAATTAGGATTGAGAGATTCAAGCAGTGAACCGTTGACCTCAGATCCAAGAGTAATGAGTTTCAAAGAACTGACAGCTGCGCTAAATAGGGAACACAAACATATCCCACAGAAAATGATGCACAGCACAATGTTGCTTCATAAAATGAAAGCGGCAGAGCCTTGGGCCAGTTAGCAATTGATTGAAACTCAAGAAAATAGGAGACTTAGAAATAAATGCACAACTAAATTAGAGTATGGATCATGTCTTTCATGAAAGAAGAGTAAAGAATAAAGTGGCAGATCACTTCAGTGTGAACTAGAATGATTCTTAGGAAAATTCATCAAACGGTTAACTTTTAACTGGCACCAAATAGCTGTCATAAGATTTTCATTCCATTATAATTCCACTTTACCTTGACAGAATAGTCATGCAGAGTCAAACAGCATGGAAACATGCCCATTCGGCCCGACATGCCCATGTCGAATCTTGCAGAGTTTGCTCAGATTTTCATCGGCAACACGTATTTTATTTTCATTGAAAAAATATGAATTCTAGAAATATAATACATGGCCACACATTGGCAACCTTCATCCATTCCACAAGGACAACTTATCCAGGTCTAACACATGCTTTTTGATGCAGATTTCATTTGTTGGTGATCTTGCAAGTTGGAAGATTTACCCGGCCTTGTCAAATGTTTTAAGATATCACACTGGCGAACAAAGGGGTTGAAGGGAGGAGGGAGTGGAGCACCTCCCTGCTAGCTGTTCCCATTGCAGGTTTGAGGAAGACAGTCACTGGGACAAATCCGAGACCACCAGCACCACCGTGTGGTCTAATCTGGTCTGCCAGGAAAGAAGCCCTGCACACCCAGTATCTCTACTTGAGGTGTTAAAGAAGGAACTGCAGATGCTGGAAAATCGAAGGTACACAATAGGCTGGAGAAACTCAGCGGGTGCAGCAGCATCTAAGAAGCGAAGGAGATAGGCGACGTTCCAGGTCGAGACCCTTCTTCAGACCCTCTACTTGAGGCTAAGGCTGAATGTGTAGGAAGATGCTGGTTTAAACCGAAGATAGATCCAAAATGCTGGAGTAACTCAACACGACAGGCAGCATCTCTGGAGAGAACAAATGGGTGACGTTTCGGGATTGAATGGCTGGGGCAAGCCTGAAATGCCGGAACCTCTTCCTGCCCACAGACAATGAGGGACTGCACCCCCACACACACACAGGGGTAAAGACTGGCCACCAGGATAAGCCAGAGACGTCACCTCTTCATGCTCAAAACTGAGCCGCCAGTAAGAAACCTGTACCGTCAACACCTCCTCTCGAGTCAAGGATGAATTGCAGGAAGAAGCCTGAGATCGCCACACCTCCTCCTTCGAAGACCAGGACTAAGTTGCAAGGAGATCGCCAACATCATCGCTCGTGCACCTTAAGATTTGTGAAGGAGTGTATTCCCAAGAGACACAATCTGAATGGTCCCCTACCAGAAGCCTTGGATGAAACAGGAGGTCCACAATCTTCTGAGGACAAGATCTCGGACATTCAAGTCTGGTAACACTGATTCATATGGTAAATCCCAGGTTATTGAGAAAAGCAAGAGAGGAAATTGCAGGTATGCCTTGTTTGGGCCATCTGCCATCTACAGGAGCAGAAGGCAGGTAGGGAACATGGAAGTCAAATGTCAAATTGTTGATTCCATAAAACATCAAGGAACTAAAAAGGGACTAAGTTGTGGAACTTAACCTTTTTAAAGTCCCTGATGTACTGGTGGAAGCAACCAAGGAAAACATCAAGAGGTACTTCATTCTTAAGCTGTGTTCTTTGCCTCAGAATCTTCTAATCCAGAGTATGTTCCATGAATCAGGATGATTGCTCGCACTTGTTCCAAAAGGTTTACAGGATCACTCTAGGGCGTACTGGTTGAGTTGGCCTAAGCACTGCGGGAGTGGATGGGCCCAGAACTGTTGAAAGGGTACAATGCTGTTTCTCACATGTATAAGCAAAAGGGGGAGAACAATGACATCAATAATTTGACATCCTTCTCACTGCTAAACATAGACTATAAGATCCTGTCCAACGCCATTGCCAACTGAGTCAATTATGTCTGGGACAGGTGATTCCACCCAGACTATGCTGTACTGATCACAAATTTCCAGCACATGGATGCTGTCGCCATCTTCTGTTCAGATCCATGGTACAAACACTACTGAGTAAGTCATTACTGAATGTATGAACAGTAAAAATGTATGAATAGCTTTTGTACAATTTTTATTTTATATTTAGTTATATTCTGAAGTTATTTTAAAAATAAAAATAGTAAGATTTTATGACATAATTCCATTCAATACCCCAGCCCCTCATGTTGTTCACACAACGGACTCCAGTACCCTACATGCAGAAGAAACACTGGATTTCATCTTCCCATGTTTTGGTTAATAGCAGGTTAAAGTGCAACCTGTTCTTCCGGGCAATTCTTAGTAGCTTTTTGGTGTTGTAGAGATGCCAAGTGGGATAGTGGAATGCTCCTCCTGCAGGATGTGGAGGTAAAGAACATTTTCAGTGCCCCTGAAGACTACACCTGCAATACCTGTGTTCAGCTGCAACTCTTTAAGGACAGCTTTTGAGGAATTGGAGCTGCATCTGGATAACCTCAGGATTGTGGGTGAAAGGTGTGAGATCATCATGAATAAGAGTCACAGTGAGGTGGTCATGCCTAAGGTACAGGCAGGAAGTAGATGGGTGACCACCAGGAAAGAGAGTAGGCAGAAAGGGTAGGAATCCCCTGAGGTCAGACCTCTCGACAGCAGGAATGCTCCTTTGGATACTGTCATGGTGAGGGGAGAGCAGCAATAGCAGCAGTGGTCTGGCCTGCAGTTTCGAAGGAATATGGCGATGTTGATTGGCTGAAATGTGGTTATTTCAATGCGCGTCTTGTGGTGAAAGCAGATGTGCAGGGCAATGTTTTTAAGACAGAGGACAGTGAGTGCCTGAAATACGCTTCTGGGGGTGGTGGTTGAAACAAATACGTTAGTGGCATTTAAAAGACTGTTGGTTCAGCATACAGATATGCAGGGAATGAAGGGATATGGGTTATATGCAAGTAGACAAGTGATCTTGGCATTGTGTTCAGCAAAGATATTGTGGGCAGAAGGCCCGTTCTTTTGCTGTACTGTCCTATGTTCCAGGATATGATTACTTTGATGGAAGTGAATTTTAGGTCCCCAAATAGTCTGCTGGAATTAGAAGAGTAGATGTGCAGGGAAGTTGCAGGTAGCTGTAACAATAATAGGGCAGTATCAGTAGGAGTTTTCCTTATGTTGATTAATGGGAATTGGAATTTGTTCAATTTGTCAAAAAAACTTCCTTTATCAATATACAAAGACCTCTATAAGAGTGTGCAACACTAGACCTCCTCTTAGGAAATGAGGTGGCACAAGTGATTAATGTGTCAGTGGGGAGCACTTTAGGACCAGTGACCATAATTACATTGGTTTTATAGCAGTAATGGAGAAAGGCAGGACTAGTCCACAAGTTAAGGTCTTAAATTGCTGCAAGACCAATTGTGGAGGTATTAGGCAGGAACTTAGAGGTCATTTGGGGCGTCGGTTTGCAGGTAAGAGGATGACTGGCGAGTGGGTGGCTTTCAAATGTGAGATAGTAGGAGTACATGGGCAGCATGTTCCTCTGAAGGGGAAAGGTGAGGAACGATATCCAAGTTTACACCAGAATCTAGATCAATTGGGAAGGTCAGCCAAGGAATGGCAAATGGAATTTAACTCTGACAAGTGTGAAGAGTTGTATTTGGCATATCACAACAGGGCAATACTTAGAGTAGGAGAGGAACAATAAAGGGCCTGTCTCACAGGCTATTTTTAGGCGACTGCCGGCGACTGTCATAGTCGTAGCAGGTCGCCAATAAACCGGCGACTGGACCCCCCCTTCGACATAAAATTTGAAATAGAATCACGACCGTGGCGACAGCCTACTTGCCTGTTGTCACCTAAAAAATTGCCTGTGGGACAGGCCCTTAACATTTTTTAATATTTGGCCAGGTAAATGGGTAGGAGAGTTTTAGAGGGATAATGGACAGGTAGGCTCATCCAGAACTTTAGGATGTGTGAGACCCATGTTGACTTGGTAGTTTAGATTCAGAACTGGCTTCCTCATAGAAGACAGAGTAGTGGTAGAAGGGTCAGCCTGCCTGGAGGATTGTGTGCAGTGGTGTTCTGCTGGGTTCAGTGCTGGGACCTCTGTTATTAATATCTATAAATGACTTGATGGGTTAGTTAGTAAGTTTGCAGATCACACAGAGTTTGATAGAATTGTGGAGAGTGAAGGCTGTCAAAGGATGTAGATCATTTACAGCTATGGGAGGAGGAAGGTTTTTTGGAATATCGGTCAAATGTGTGCAAATGGGACTAGCTTGGATGGGATGAACAAGTTGGGCTGAATGCCCTGTTTCTTTGCTGCATGATTCTATGACCCTGACTCAGTGCCTCTTTAACTCACTAGTTCGAATGGTTCAAGTTTAAATAGAACCGAATCTGACAATAACAAAGGTAAACTGCCTGGTAATTACCACACTGTACTAACTTTTGACACTTTAACCAAGCTTACTATAGATCTGGATTGCATCGATAGACAGCAATTAGTTTCAGGTCAGTACAATTGCTCATTAACCCATCATAACCTTGAGAGATAATTTGATTACAATTGATTTGTTAGTACAAGGGGACACAGACAAAGAAACAAGAGGAAACTGCACCATTCTAAATGTCAAGGAATATTTGCAAAAAATAAATACACATTTTTTTTGGAAGGCATCACTAGGTACAATTAATTCAAATTCATTCAATGGCTCGTTTATGTACAGATGTGATGATATTGAGTCCATTCTGGAGTCCAAAGCCTAAGTCAAGACTTTAAGCCCTATCTGTAATAAGCATCTAGAAGCTGCCTCACTATAGGGAGATTAGATTGCATCAACCTATAATTCAAAGACTAATTTATTTAATGTATTTGTCTCATTTTCCAAATGAGTATAGCTGTCAATAATCACTATTTTGAGCATTGGGTTCCCCCCTCTCATCTGAGGAGATGCTTTGAGTAAACAAAGCTAAACATGCATGTATTTTTTTAAATAATAAGATGAAATTTGGGTGGCACAGTGGCGCAGCGGTAGAGTTGCTGCCTTACAGCGCCAGAGACCCAGGTTCAATCATGACTATGGGTGCTGTCTGTACAGCGTTTTGCCTTCTCCCTGTGACCACATGGGTTTTCTCTGAGTGCTCACACATTCCAAAGACATACAGGTTTGTAAGTTAATTGGTTTTGGTAAAATTGTCCCCAGTGCAAAGGATAGTGCTAGTGTATGGGGTGATCACTGGTCGGTGCGGACTTGGGCATGTTTCTGCACTGTATCTCTAAAGTAAAGTCTAAAATTCTGCAATGGTTATAATTTACAAAGGATTTGCAAAACTGAAATGCCATTCTTACAATACTAGAAAAACATACCACTGAGTTGCATACGAACAAGTCACATGTTAATGACATAGGCATTCTGTGTCTTAGCATTGTTCCTTCAAACATGTAATTCCTAAAATAACCTCAATTTTTCTATTTTTTATACTATTTTTCAGCTAACTGCATCATCTATATACAAGGGTTACATTTCTCAGATCAAGTGGGTGGCATGACCTAACTATGTTGAGATGGACCTTATCTTTTCTTTTACTAACACCATATTCCTTCTGAGGTAACTATGTGTGCCTTATGGCTTTCTTCTTCCTTTGGTCCTTGGTACTGGAGGATTTATTCTGAAAGGCATAATGGGTCAGTGATATATATATCTTGATAGTGGGAAAGATTCCACATATTAATCCACAATAAGCCTTTTGAACCTAGTCAGCCTCGGATGCTGGCTGAAACATCTTTTTACCAGGTCAGCTTCAGCTGTTAAGATTGATTGAAAGATACTCCCGAGTTATCGCTGATCATCATTCACCTGTTCATACTAGTTCTATGTTATCCCACGTTCGCATTTACTCCCTACACACTTGGGGCAATTTACTATGGCTAATTAACCTACAAACTCGCACATCGTTGGAATGTGGGAGGAAACCCATGCAGTCACGCAGAACAAACAAAAGTTGCACAGACAGCATTCAAGGTCAGGGTCGAACTAGGGTCTCTGGTAAAATGAGGCAGCAGCTCTACCAGCTGTGCCACCCGGGATGTCAAGCCAAGATTCCTCCCATGAGCAGATTCTCGCTCAATCAGTTGTTCTAACATCTTACCGGTACTAGAGGAGCTTTCCTTGATCGAAGCTCAAGGGAGTCATCGAGTACCTCTCAATAAAAGAGTTTCTGTGTGATCATGTTTTATTGCTGTAGGCATCCTAGATGCACACATCTCTCAAAATCGGAGGACATATTTTTGTCTCTACTTTGGTCATTTTACAACTGCATGATATCGATGCACAAATGTTAATATAATCAGTCAATTTTAGTTAATCTTTAATATTTCTTGTGAAATTCATGAAATTCTTGTTTTCTTCCAATCTTCAAAATAATTCAAGTTTAGATTACAGTTGTTGTTACCAATAATTCATCTTGTCAGATGGTGCTGTCATATGCTGAGCTAAAGTAATTCATTCCTTTTTCACAGGAGTGTTCATATTTTTTTGCATGTTGCTTAGAATTCATTATTTGAATTTTCTGAAAATAAGTCCTGTAAACAAACTACAGATTCTCATTTAATTAAATTGGGCACTTTAATAATTTGTACAAGGATTAGTAACCTATGTTTAGGTTGAAAAAAATCTAATTTATTAGTTACAGAATTCATCAGTGTAAGCTTGAGGTAAAACAGTCACAGGGTCAGCCTTTCATTATATTTACTGAAGGAAGGATGGATATAGTCGACGTTGAAGATTCTAATTGGATTTCCCATTCTGGATCCCATGCTTTCAAGAGAGAGCTAGATAGGGCTCTTAAAAATAGCAGTCAGGGGATATGGGGAAAAGGCAGGAACGGGGTACTGATTGGGGATGATCAGCCATGATCTCATTGAATGGCGGTGCTGGCTCAAAGGGCCAAATGGCCTACTCATGCACCTATTATCTATTGTCTATTGGATTACTAGAATTTGGATTTAGAATGTATAGGTTGTTCATGTGATCCCGGATATATATGTTTAGGTTTTCCCCTTTTATCCTATTAGAATGGGGCCTGATTTGGAGAAATGTTTTGGTTTCTTCAGAAAACTTTAATTGAGCAATGCATTCTGTCAGGCAATGAAATTTAGCAAAATAGATTATTCTTGTAACATTAAATATAACACAAATGGCAGTATCTCTATTCCTGGTGGTCCTACTTATCCATTGTAGGAGTTCCACATATGCAATATATTCCTACACGTAAATAGTAACCAAACCATAAAATATATCAAAATAATTCTAAATTGTGACAGTATACTGCTTTGTGGATTTTGGAGGATTTAGATTACATCGCGCTTCTAAAGATGTTGCAAAAAAAATTGTAAAAAGATTATAGATATAGCATTCTTAAAGAGCAACTGTCTTTCATTTCCTGAGATGAAGAGCAGCCATCTTTCGTCTCTTAAGTCTTTTAAAATAATAAATGATAATACACATCATATTAAGACACAACGTGCTGGAGTAACTCAGTGGGTCAGGCAGCATCTGTGGGTTGAATGAATAGGCATGGTTTTGGGTTGCGACTCCTCTCCAGACCAATTGTCGTAAGAATGAGAAAGGTGGAAAAGAATAGTGTGGAACAATGCCTGGCAAGTGATAGGTGGAGGGTAGTGATATCTGGCAAGGGTAGTTTTACTGACAGATGGGTGGACAAAGGCTAGAGGTGAAAACAAGACAGAAGGGTGTTGGATAAAGAAATAAGAGGAGTGAAATGCAAAGTCAGAGAGAGGGATACAGATGGAAGGGAAGGTGTGGAAGAAATGGGGGGGGGGGAGGTGGGGGGTGGAGGGAAGGGAAACTGGAAAGAGAGCAGGGGTGTTACCTAAAATTGTAGAATTCAATGTTCTTATGGTTAGCTGGTAAGCTACCCAAGCGGAATATGAAGTGCTGTTTCTCCAGTTTGTATGTGGCTTCACTCCAGCAATGGAGGAGGTCCAGGATAGTAAGGTCCGTACGGGAATGGGTAGGGGTGTTAAAATAGTTAACACACAGGAAATCGAGCAGGCTGTGACAGACCAAGTGCAAGTGTTTCGGTGAAACGATTGCCTCGTCTACACTTGATATCACCATTATAAAAGCCACATCCAGAGCATTGAATGCAGTACAGGAAGTACATGTGAAACTTTCTCACCTACAAGGGATACTATGGTACCTAGATGGAAGTGAGGCAGGTGTTACATCTCCTGCGGTTAAAGCGGAAAGTACCCAGGTAGGGGTGGTTTGGATGGGCAGGGATGAATGCACCGAGGAGTTGGGGAAAGATGGTCTCAACAGAAAGCGGAAAGGGATGATGATGGGACAATATGACTGGTGGTGGCATCCTGTTAAATTTCACTCCTCTTACCTATACTGACTCCCATTTGACTCCCTTGTTTACTCATCTGCCATTAAATCTTGTTGTTGTGCTCAATATTCCAGCATCTGCGGTTCTTTGTGTCTCCGTGAGTTAAGACATATTGGTTTAAATATGAATGTCAAGATAGTAAATCATAAATGTATACTATAATTAGCAGTAAATAACATATAAACAAAGTACAATACATGAAGCCTTAAAAATCATCCATCCATCCATCCATCTTTCTATCAATACATAACTAAAACTCTGATCTTGTGCTCTTCCGGTTTGAGCGGTTTTTCTATTTGCACAAAACGGTACACGATAGTGCTACTATTTTTTTGGCCAGGTAACTCACCGTTCTCCTGTGCTGCGAGTGCAACAAGTTTTGTTCCGATCGGTGGTATATTGTAAAAGTTATCGAGGTTTAAAAATCTTAAAAACTGCACGTGCACAGATTCCTTCAGTCAGCGCCACGCAGATTGGTCTCTTCTCCTGTCAGTCAATGCCACGGCCGGGATGGCGACGCCCCTTCCTGCCCCACCTCTCCCCTCCTCACAGTAACTTGTCTATTGTCTCTCCCACCACCAGTTGTGGCCACGGGGGGGGGTGGTTCAGTGGAGGCCCTAGTCCCGTCTCTCTCCCTCATCGCTCACCCCTCTCCCCCACCCGTCCTCTTTGGCAATGGTGGTCCCGTGCACCCGTCGGCCCGGGTCCGTCTCCTTCACCGCCACCATTGCGGTAATTCACCCTCACGACCCTTTCGGAGATCTTCGCCACCAGCTCATCAAAACTTGTGGTGCCCACTGTGACGAACACCGACTCCATCCCCCCCCTCACGGCCCGGCCCAGCAGCGACACCGAGCAGGTGGGCAGGGCGTGGACGGGCCGAGTGGCGGCTGAGCCAGAGGGAGGGAGGGAGAGTCGGGTTGTAGGGTGGCCGAGCAGTTTTCATGGAGTTTGACGGGAGGTAGGGAGTGGGGAATAGAGGGAGAGAGGGCAGTGGGGGAGGTCAGGAGGAATAGTGGGGGGGCTAGGGGGAGGTGAAGAGTGGGGGATAGAGGGGTAGGAGGGGGGTAGGGAGGGGAGAGGAGTTATGGAGGGA
Source organism: Okamejei kenojei (assembly GCA_035221665.1). Taxonomy (NCBI): domain Eukaryota; kingdom Metazoa; phylum Chordata; class Chondrichthyes; order Rajiformes; family Rajidae; genus Okamejei; species Okamejei kenojei. The sequence continues at coordinate 22,994,560 of CM069152.1, forward strand.
GGGAGTGACTGAGGGTAGGGGAAAGGAGGGGGAGGGAGAGGTGAGGGAGGGATTGGGGAAGGGAGGAGGAGAGGGGAAAGAAGAGGGAGGGTGAAGAGGAGGGTGAGTGACTGCTGGGGGATGAGGGGAAAAGAGCCATGCCTGCGCAGTTGGGGGCTATGCGTGAGTGGTGCAATATTGCGTTGGGGGGACAGATTGTATTGGGGGAACGGGTGAGTGGTGGAATATTGTGTTGGGGGACGGGTTGCATTGGCGGACCAGGCCTCCTCTGTGCAGAGACCCATCGGGTCACACTTAGTCTATCTAGTATCTTCTATCTATCTATATACTTTAAAAACGGTGTGTGTGTGTGTGTGTGTGTGTGTGTGTGTGTGTGTGTGTGTGTGTGTGTGTGTGTGTGTGTGTGTGTGTGTGTGTGTGTGTGTGTGTGTGTGCGTGTGTGTGTGTGTGTGTGTGTATGTCAGATTAGATTTTCAGATTAGATTTTGGCCTTTGATTTTGTGACAGAGTGACAGAGCCGGCGCGTCAATGGCCTGTCGGCCCGCAGGCGCATTGAGGACGTACGCAGCATTTTGACGTGCGTACGCAGCGTCTCAAGGTCATATGCAGCGTCTCAACAGCGTACGCAGCATTTTGACGCCGTACGCCTGGCCCGCAGGCTCACTCGGCATCACGCCCGCCCACTCCACCCTCCCCCCCACTTTCCTCCCTGTCGCCCTCCCTCCCTCTCCCCATCCCTCCCTCTCCCCCCTCCCCCTCCCTCCCCCCCTCCCTCCCACTCCCCCCCCCTCCCTCTCCCCCCCCCCTCTCCTCCCCCCCCCCTCTCCCTCTCCCCCCCCCTCCCTCCCCCCTCCCTCCCCTCTCCCCCCTCCCCTCCTCTCCCCCTCCCTCCCTCTACTCCCCCCTCTCTCCCCCCTCAGCCGCACGTTCGGGGGGGTCTGCACTTGGTCTAGTATTCTTTTAAAACTGTGTGTGGGTGGGTGGGTGTGTATGTGTGTGTGTCATTTTGCCTTTGAAACGTATCTCCTTGAAAACCAGAGTCAAACACGGGGAGATTTTTACATATTTCGGTAGGATTTTACCTTATGTTCAGAAATCTCTAAATTTGGTCAATTATTTCCCCAGATTTTGAATAAAATTGTTCACAAAACTCACTTTTTAAAAAACAATCGCTGACATCACAATTCCCACAAATGCCCACCAGCCTCCTGCCTCCCTCCCCCCCCGCTGTTGACTAAAGCATTGTTGATTTCTTTTTTTCATAGCATTGAATTTTATTGTTTCTCTGTGTCTGTGTCGCTCTCCGTGTCCCACCTCCCCCACCCCGGCTGGCTCTGGATTAAACATCTGCTGTTTTGCACGTGTTAAGTCACACCCCCCCCCCCCCCCCCGTTCTTTAAAAGGCGCAGAAAGAACAAGCGTTCTGCTGATCGGGAGGTCACCGGAGGTCACAGCAGGTTACAGCCGGTTACAGCCGGTCACCGGAGGCCACCGGCTTGCGTCTGAAACCTCTCCGTCTCCCCCGCCCAATGGTAGAACATGGCGGCGGAAGGTGGCCCTCGCGGCCATCACTCCCTCTGGGAAACCTGGCGCAGCTAGTGAAGTAATGCCCCTCCCACCCTCCCTCCCTCCCGTTGCAAACCCAATGCGCTGCCAGTCGTGCCGCTCGGAAGGCCTCTGAAAATAACCTTGCGACCCCCCCTCCCCTCTCTCTCCCCCTCCTCTCTCTCTCCCTACCCACCTCTCTCTCTCTCTCTCTCCCCCCTTTCTCTCCCCCTCCTCTATCTCTCTCCCCACATCTCCATCTCTCTCCCTCTCCCTATCTCTCTCCCCATCTCTCTCTCTTCCCATCTCTCCCCTTCTCTCTCCCCCCCCCCCCATCTCTCGCTCTCTCTCTCTCTCTATCCCCCACCCTCTCTCTCTCCCCACCATCTCTCTCTCACCACCTCCCTCTCTCCCCCCCTCTCTCTCTACCCCCTCTCTCTCTGTATTTGGGTAATTTCTCCTATTCTTCTCTGCAGATCCTCTCAAGCTCTGTCAGGTTTAATGGGGAACGTCGATGCACAGCTATTTTCAGGTCCCTCCAGAGATATTCAATCGGGTTCAAGTCTGGTCTCTGGCTGGGCCACTCGAGGGCATTCCCAGACTTGTCACAAAGCCACTCCTGCATTGTCTTGGCTGTGTGCTTGGGGTCGTTGTCCTGTTGGAAAGTGAACCTCTGCCCCAGTCTGAGGTCCAGAACGCTCTGGAGCAGGGTTTCATTAAGGATCTCTCTGTACTTTGCTCCGTTCATCTTTCCCTTGATCCTGACTAGTCTCCCATTTCCTATAACTGAAAACATCCCCACAGCATGATGCTACCACCACCAAGCTTCACCGTAGGTATGGTATTGGCCAGGTGATGAGTGGTGCCTGGTTTCCTCCAGACGTGACACTTGGCATTCAGGCCAAAATGTTCAATCTTGGTTTCATCGGGCCAGAGAATCTTGTTTAGGTGCCTTTTGGCAAACACAAAGCAGGCTGTCATTGCCTTTTACTGAGGAGTGGCTTCCATCTGACCACTCTAACATAAAGGCGTGATTGTTGGAGTGCTGCAGATATAGTTGTCCTTCTGGAAGTTTTCCCATCTCCACAGAGGAACTCTGAAGTCTGTCAGAGTGACCATCGGGTTCTTGGTCACCTCCCTGACCAAGGCCCTTCTCCCCCGATTGCTCAATTTGGCCGGGCGGCCAGCTCTATGTAGAGCCTTGGTGGTTTCAAAGTTCTTCCATTTAAGAATGACAGAGGCCACTGTGCTCTTCTGGACCTGCAATGCTGTAGAAATGTTTTTATACCTGTAAAGAGTTCACCTCCTTCAGGATGCCCATGGTCACCATATCACAAACTCGACTTTGTCTTTCATCGCGAAGGACACACGGTGCGGAGGACGGATAACGGGTTCGATGTCAGGATTGAGGGCGATTTTGTAGCTGCAGGGAAGCTTTCCCAGCGTGGTGTCGAAACGATCCGGGTATTTGGCCAGCGGGTCCAGGGGCGACTGCACCAGGAAGTTCACCAATCCGAGGTCTTGGCAGGCCCGAATGCCCAACAGGGGTCACATTTACCATCTAGCAGTAGAGAGTGGCCTTCCCCACAGGAACGAGCACGCCTCCCCCATAGGCACGCAAAACAGAGCGGTCAGTGGTAACGAGCTCATTATTTCTTATCTTCTGGAAAAGGCTTGTTGACATAACGTTGGCAGCAGCCCCCATGTCGACGTTAGCAGAGAAGGCGATGCTATTCACAGTGACTCGCACAGTCGGGTCCGTTATCAGTGCAGCTGCATTTTTCAGCGAAAACACACTCAGGTCGCTCTGGGAAGAGTTCGAATCAGACAGAGGGAGTTCTTCATGCTGGTGATGGGAACCAGACGCCGTATCCTCACGTGTCAGGTAGTGAGAGGGCTTCTGCTGTGGCTGTGCAAGTTTCCCACGGGAACGGCATGCCGCCGAGAAGTGGTTAGACTTGTGGACGAAATTACAGGTTCTTCCCAGCGCAGGGCAAACATTAGAGCGGTGCGAAGCAAAGTTGCAATTCGGGCAGCGTTGACGCGGTCTGGACCCTGGCGCAGGGCTGACCCTCTGTCGCTGAGGAGCATAGTATTGGCGTCCGGCGAAACTGGCCGCGTGGACATCATGATCAGGTGGCAGCACAGCGAAGGAGACAGCCTCTGTCAGATGAGAGGCATGCAACGCCTCGTTAAAAGTCAGATCAGGCTTCCGAAGGAGCTCAGACCGCAGCTTTTCATCCCGGAGTCCATAGACTAAAATGTCCCGGGTTAAAGTCTCAGGGGTCAAAACATGCAGGTCGCAGCGGCGAGCCAGTTGCCGCAGTGCGGCGACGAAATTGTCAACCGATTCCCCTGGGTTTTGGCGGCGGCTGAAAAGTTTGAAACGCTCCAGGATACAGTTAGTAGGAATGTCACACAGCTCTGTAAACTTTGCAAGTAGCCATACCAGGTCCTGAGCGTTCTCGTTGAGCCCATAGACGAACGATTCCGATCGTTCCAGAGCTTCTGGACCGGCCAAGTAGAGCAGGAGGGAGGCTTTGACCGCAGGGGCAACGGCAGGATGGGCGATGGTAACGTAGTGCTCAAAGTTGTGTCGGAAAACGTTCCAGCGGTGAGTGATGTCGGCATCAAAGATCAGGATGTCAGGTTTACGACAAGCAGAAGCCATCGCGACGCAGGGAGGGGGTACTGGGACTAAAGAAATAAAACCCGATAGACAGGAGATGCAGGAGAACAAACTTCTGATGCCATGTAAGGAGTTCAGGCAAGCACAGATGAATCTTTACTACTACTTTATTAAACATGCGCACACATCACTGCCCTAGCTGTACGTGGTCTGTCACGGACACTAGAGAGAGAGCTAAGGGTGGGAAGGTCACAATTATACTGGCTGGTGGGGGAGTGGTTAGCAAGGGCTTCATCACTACTATTAAATGTGTACATACATATCATCTACAATACCCTACCCCAGATCTGTGTCGACACAATCATGCCTCAGAGGTTTACGGACAATTCCTTTGCCTTCATGGCTTGTTTTTTGCTCTGACATGCACTGTCAACTGTGGGTCCTTATATAGACAGGTGTGCCTTTCCAAATCATATGCAATCAATATAATTTACCACTTGTGGACTCCAATCAAGTTGTAGAAACATCTCAAGGCAGATCAATGGAAACAGGATGCAGCGAAGCTCAATTTTAAGTGTCATAGCAAAGGGTCTGAATACTTATGTAAATGTGATATATCAGTTATTCCTTTTTAATTACTTTGCAATATTTCTAAACACCAATTTTTGCTTTTTTATTATGAGGTATTGTGTGTAGATTGATGATGAAAAAATGAATTTAATCCATTTTAGAATAAGGCTGTAAAGTAACAAAATGTGGGAAAAGTGAATGCACTGTATTATTAAAAGTCTCGTCTTGTTTGTCTGTCTGTGAGATCAAGGAACTATGCCAAAACATTTTTTTGCAGAATCTTACTCAGCTTTTTCCCGTGGTCATTAGTATTGTTTCTTCACAATTGATGTTATATTTCACAAGTTATTGATATTTAATTTTAAAAAAAAACAACTTTGAAAATAATAACTGCCTGTGAGTGAGAGACTTTTCTAGCAGCTTCCAGTGATGATGTCACAATGGCATCTCACAGTTGTCCAATCACAATGGGATCTCATTTATACACGCTGCAGTGAACATTCTGACATCCAAAAATGGCATCACAATGTGATCTCTGCTGCCAATACAGAAGCTATTACAGTTGACGGAGTGGGGAATGGGAGGAGAAGAAATGTTATTTAAAAATTGTCTTTAGTGGGGGAGTGCGAAAGGGGAGAGGTGACAGAATGGAGTGTCTGAGGGTAGGGAAAAGGAGATGGAGAGGTGACAGAGAGACAATGGAATCCGCAGCTTCAAGGAGAGTAAGGAGTCAACATGCAGTGAGACTGGGAAAATCAGATTGGTACTGGACCCCAAGAAAAGGAGTTTGTGGAGTGCCTCCTTGATGGATTCTTAGAACAGCTTGTATTGGAACCCACCAGGGAGAAGGCAATTCTGGATTTAGTGTTAAGTAATGAACTGGATTTGATAAAGGAACTTGAGGTTAAGGAGCTATTAGGAGGTAGGGACCATAATATGGTCAAGTTTAATCTACAAGTGGAGAGGGAGAAGGATAAATCGGAGGTGTCAGTGTTACAGTTGAATAAAGGGGACTATGGAGCCATGAGGGAGCAGCTGGCCAAAGTTGACTGGAAAGATACCCTAGCAAGGAGGACAGTGGAACAACAATGGCAGGTATTTCTGGGAATAATACAGAAGGTGCAGGATCAGTTCATCCCAAAGAGGAAGAAAGGTTCCAAGGGGAGTAAGTGGCGAACATGGCTGACAAGGGACGTCAGGGACAGTATAAAAATAAAAAGTACAACGTAGCAAAGATGAGCGGGAAGCAAGAGGGTTGGGTAATGTTTAAGCAGCAACAGAAGTTAACTAAAAAGCCAATACGAGGAGAAAGATGAGGTATGAAGGTAAGCTAGCCAAGAATATAAAGGAGGATAGTAAAAGCTTCTTTAGGTATGTGAAGAGGAAAAAATTAGTTAAGACCAATGTTGGACCCTTTGAAGACTGAAAAAAGGTGAATTTATTATGGGGAACAAGGAAATGGCAGATGAGTTGAACGTACTTTGGATCCGTCTTTACTAAGGAGGACACAAACAATCTTCTTGGTGTACTAGTGGCCAGAGGACCTGGGGTGAAAGAGGAAATGAAGGAAATCCACATTAGTCAGGAAATGGTGTTGGGTAGACTGATGGGAATGAAGGCTGATAAATCCCCAGGGATTGATGGTCTGCATCCCAGGGTACTTAAGGAAGTGGCTCTAAAAATCGTGGACACATTGGTGATCATTTTCCAATGTTCTATAGATTCAGAATCAGTTCCTGTGGATTGGATGGTAGCTAATGTTATCCCATGTTTTAAGAAAGGCAGGAGAGAGAAAAGGGAATTATAGACCAGTTAGCCTGACATAGATGGTGGGGAAGATGCTGGAGACAATTATAAAAGATGAAATAGCGGCACATTTGGATAGCAGTAACAGGATCAGTCCAAGTCAGCATGGATTTACGAAGGGGAAATCATGCTTGACTAATTTTCTGGAATTTTTTGAGGATGTAACTAGGAAAATGGACAAGGGAGAGCCAGTGGATGGAGTGTACCTGGACTTTCAGAAAGCATTTGATAAGGTCCCACATAGATTAGTGGGCAAAATTAGGGCACATGGTATTGGGGGTAGAGTGCTGACATGGATAAAAAATTGGTTGGCAGACAGGAAACAAAGAGTAGGGATTACAGCTATTTACAATATACATCAATTATTTAGATGAAGGGATTCAAAGTAACATTAGCAAATTTGCAGATGACACAAAGCTGGGTGGCAGTGTGAACTGTGAGGAGGATGCTATGAAAATGCAGGGTGAATTGGACAGGTTGGGTGAGTGGACAGATGCACGGCAGATGCAGTATAATGTGGATAAGTGTGAGGTTATCCACTTTGGTAGCAAAAATAGGAAGGAAGATTATTATCTAAATGGTGTCGTTGGGAAAAGGGGAAGTACAACGGGATCTGGGGGTCCTTGTTGATCAGTCAATTAAAGTAACCATGCAGGTACAACAGGCAGTGAAGAAAGTGAATGGCATGTTGGCCTTCATAACAAGAGTTGAGTATAGGAGCAAAGAGGTCCTTCTGCAGTTGTATAGGGCCCTAATGAGACCACACCTGGAGTATTGTGTGCAGTTTTGGTCCCCTAATTTGAGGAAGGACATTCTTGCTATTGAGGGAGTGCAGCGTAGGTTTACAAGGTTAATTCCCGGGACTGTCATATACTGGGAGAATGGAGCGGCTGGGCTTGCATACTCTGGAGGTATTGATTGGCTCAAGGGAGTGCCGACACCAACCCAAAAATCGAGTCCATTAATCGGCTCCGGGAAGCGCTGACAACCTTCCCCCCCCCCCCAAGTGGGAAGAATTGTTTGCATTGGGGGAATGGGTTGCTTTGGGGGAACGGGTTAGTGGTGGAAAGGGGCTGCGTTAGGGAAACAGGTGAGTGGTGGAATATTGCGTTGGGGAAACGGGGCCAAACCTGTCAGGGAGGGACGAGGGTAGGGAGTGACCGAGGGTAGGGAGTGACTGAGGGTAGGGGAAAGAAGTTGGAGGGAGAGAAGGGGGGAGTGGAGGTGAGAGGAGACAAGAGGTAGGGTGAAGAGGAGGGCGAGGGAGTGTTGTGGGTGTGAGGGGAAATGAGCAGCACCTGCGCAGTTGGGGGCTATGGGTGAGTGGTGGAATATTGTGTTGGGCGAACGGGTTACTTTGGGGGAACGAGTGATGGAGGTGATTGGCTCCGGGGGGGCTCCTGTCTCCGGGGTAAGCGCCGATACCCCGTTCGGGATTCAGCCCTCCCGTGTGACGCCCCCCCCCCCCCATTAGGGACAAGGCCCAACTGGTTCCACTTGGTCTAGTATGTATTACTAAACCTCTCATCTTGTTTTTGATTGTGTGTGTGTCTGCGTGCGTGCGTGCTTATGTGCTCCTGGAACTACGCCAAAACGGTAGACGATAGCGCTACAATTTTTGGACCACTTTAGTCACAATTGTCTTGTGGTGTGTTTTTATCAAGCTTCGTTCAGATTGATGTAATATTTTCCAAGTTATTCACATTATCTTTACAAAATCCTGTTTGAAGATGAAGTTGCAGTTGCACTTAGCAGCTATGACATAACAATGAGATCTAATTTACATAAATTGCCCCTCAGCAGCATTCCACTGGCAGTTACCAGCGTATGACAACACAATGGGATCTCATTTACATAAACTGCCCGTCAACAGTGTTCCACCCAGTGCAATGAGAGATGTTACATTGTTGTAAGGAGAGGGAGGGAGTGGGAGAGGGGGGGAGGAGAAATGTTATTTAAACATTCTGTTTAGTGTGGGTGGGATAGGGGAGAGGTGAGAAGTGGGGGAGCAGGGAGATAAAGGGAGAGGAAGGGGTAGGGAGGGGAGAGAGGTTATGGAAGGAGGGAGAGAGTGACTGAGGGTAGGGGAAAGGAGAGGGGAAAGGAGAGGGGAATGGAGAGGGGAATGGAGAGGGGAATGGAGAGGGAGGGAGTGGTGAGGGAGGGAGTGGAGCAGGGGAGGAGAGGGTAGAGAAAATGGCGGGTGAAGAGGAGGGGGAGGGAGTGTTGGGGGATGTGGGGAATGGAGGAGGATAGGGGTAGGAAGAGGAACGGCGAGGCGCAGTTGTGGAGGGTTGCCGTGAATCGTGTCACAACAGGGATCTCTGGCGTCACAATGGGAACCCGTCAGCCACACCTGCGCAGTTGGGGGCTCTGGGTGAATGGTGGAATTTTTCGTTTGGGGAGCAGCCCTCCTGTGTGACAGGGACCCACTTGGTCTAGTATAATATAAAGAGTTGCCCATATCAAAAAAATATACGCAAAGTACCCAAAGTGGATGAGTAACAATGTTTGGCGGCTCTTCTGTCAGCAAAATTGTGTTATTAGACCGATTATTTGCAATAGACACATAAAGACGTCCCTCAAGATGAGGAGAGAATCATTCATATCCGGAACCAACAATGGTGATCCTGGAACCAACAATGATCAGGACTAGAAAGAAAGAGCAAAAATGGCACAATAAGGATGGTGGCTGTGCTTAATTCTTCCATGGAAGAGGATGAACCTGAGGAACAGGTAGAAGTGGAGGATGTGACAGTGTATGCCAAAGCAAACATATGGGAGGTAATCTATGATACCCAAGGAGAAATATTGGATATTCAGATCAGAGGAGTGACCATGATTATAAGCAGATGTCATCAAACATCAGTCCATCAAGGCTTCAGCATTTCAACAGGATGAGCACTATATTTAAAAAACGATTCCAATGGCTACAGGGGAAACACCAAATAAATCTTCCATCCAATTAAATGTAGTGCTAACTCACCCAGAGGCTGTGTTTGTCACTAGAGTAGCCACTACAAGCTGGCTACTTCTGCAAATATCTTTGCTTCTAGAGCATTAACTCAGTCAAGGGCTTGATATGAGTTTGCAAAGGAAACTTGCAAAAGGAAGTGTCTTACGTGCCTAATCGTTTCAGGCGCATTATATTTGGTAATGGTGACAAATCATTTTGTAGCACACATGTGGGCTAAGATGCTGGTTATAACTGGGATCTCTGCATTCTGAACAATAGGGGTAATTAAATTTGATTTGTGAGGAAATGAGCTGATCAATTATTTTAAAGTGGACACCACAACAAATGAATCTGTACTCGTGGTGCGCGTCACACTCCAAGTGTGAGATTACAGAACTCGTTGCACGGTGAAGTGGTCATCATCCCATATGACCCATTACCAAATCCATGAATATGTCTGAAATCACCAAGAACTGAAATAGCCGTGACAGCACAATCAAAGTATTCCCACTTTGAAGAATTTCTGACAATTACCTTGCCAGAAGCAAGAATTAAGGGTTCAAGTGTGTATCAACAAGAAATAGGGGCAATTTTTTGACATTTAAATTGTCATTTTTTGCAGATTTCTTGGATTGAGTATTTTCTGAAATGTTGTTGAAGGGCATTGTGCCAGATTATGCAATTTCTGTAATTGAAAGGCATTGTGCCAGATTATGCAATTAAATGCAGCGTTATCTGCTAAAAAAAAAGTGTAAAACCACACATTATTATAATAAGCCTAAAGATCAAATGGTGTAAAAATAACATTTCTTTATGGAGTGTGGACCTTTCTTATTCCACAATCATATTCTTATTAACACAATCGGTACAAATTGGCAACATTTCCTCCTCGAGATAACCATCAGCACGGGAACACCTCAAGGCTGTGTGGTCAATCCCCTGCTCTATTCACGCTTTATCCATGACTGTGTAGCCGAACACATTTCCAGCTCCACCTTTAAATTCGCCAACAAAACCACCTTTGTTGGACGAATTACAGGTAATGATGAATCAGTGTATGACGGAGATTGACTTGCTGATTGAATGGTGCCAGGACAACAACCTTGCTCACAAGGTCAGTAATACCATGGAAATGATTGTTGACTTTAGAAGAGCAAGGCCGAGAATCCACAAACCTGCCTTTATCAACGGGTCGGTGGAGGAGTGAGTTAACATGTTCAAGTTCCTGGGCATGCATATCTTTGAAGATGTCCTAGACCCAGCACATTTATGCAGTCATAAAGAAATCCCACCAATGCATCTACTTCCATAGAAGATTGAGATATATCATAGGACACTTAGAGAAGCTAGATTTATGTCATCATTAAATGCAGTTGAGGTGTGGTTATAGTGGAGGGTTGCAAATGTTGAGCATCTATTTAAGAAGGGCTGCAGGGAAAAGCTTGAGAACTATAGGCCAGTGAGTCTAATATCACTGTTGGAAAGTTATAAAAAAGTATTCTGAAGGATAATGTATTTAGATGGACAGAGGCTGATTATGAATAGTCAGCACGGCTTTGTATGTGGGAGGTCGTATCTCACAAATCCGATAAGAGTTTTTGAAGATGTAACCAAAAACCATAGCATTCGTGGATTACAGCAAGCCATTTGTCAAGGTTATGCATGGTAGGTTGCTCTGGAATGTTAGATACGTAGGATCCAAGGAGAGCTAGCCCGCTGGTTGGAAAATTGGCTTCATGGAAGGAAGCAGAGGAGGGTGGTGGAAGGTTGTTTTTCCTGACTAGAGGCCTGTGACTATTCATATGCCACAGGGGTCGGTGCCAGGCCCATTGCTATTTGTCAGCTATATCAATGATTTGGATGAGAATGTAGAATTGCACTGAACTGAATTGAATTGTATACATTTAATTAGACAAGTATGTATACATACAAGGAATTAGCCTTGGTGCTTTGCTCGCAAGGATAACAACAAGATATACAGTAAGCAATTAAATATAAAACATTATAATTCAAACATATGAAGAATAAAATAAAATACCAGGGCAAAAGGAGGCTACAGACTTTTTCGCTGTTGAATAGAGCTACTGCGTGGATAAAAACTGTTTTTATATCTGGCTGTGGCGGTTTTGACAGTCCGGAGTCGCCTTCCAGAGGGAAGTGTTTCAGAGTTTGTGGCCAGCATGTGAGGGGCCAGAGATGATCTTACCCGCTCACTTCCTGGCCCTTGCAGTGTACAGTTCGTCGATGAGGGGCAGGTTGCAGCCACAACCTTCTTGGCTGATCGAACGATGCGCTGCAGACTACGGATGTCATGCGTTGTAGCCGAGCCAAACCAGACCATGATAGAGAAGGCAAGGACAGACTATGATGGCAGAATAAAGCCGGACCATCATTGCCTGTGGCAGATTGTTTTCTCAGGTGCCGCAGGAAGTACATCCTCTGTTGGGCCTTTTTGACTGTGGAGTCAATGGTGGCCTCCCATTTAAGGTCCCTGGAGATGATGGTTCCAAGGAACTTAAATTACTCCACAGATGTGTCTGTGGTGTTATTGATGGTGAGTGAGGGGAGGGGAGGGGGAGCTCTCCTAAAGTCTACAATTAATTCCACTATCTTAAGAGCATTGAGCTCCAGGTTGTTGCGATGACACCCGGACGCCAGCTGTATCACTTCCTGTCTGTAGACAGATTCCTCCTCATCCTCGATCAGTCCAATCAGGGTTGTGTCATCCACAGACATGAGATGCTTGACAGAGAAGTCTGTTGAGGTGCAGCCGTAGGTGTGGAGAGAGTAAAAGAGAGGGGAGAGTACATAGCCTTATGGTGCTCCTATACTGAGGGTCAGCGGGTCTGAGATGTGCATTCCCAGCCTCACATGCTGCTTCTGTCTGTCAGGAAGTTGGTGATCCACTGACAGAGGGGTTCAGGCACAGTCAACTGGGAGTTTGGAGTGTAGTAGCTCTGGCACAATGGGGTTGAATGCAGAGCTAAAATCCACAAACAAAATCCTTGCATAGGTCCCCTGGTGGTCTAGGTGCTGGAGGATGAAGTGCAGGCCTAGGTTGACTGCGTCATCTATTGGCCCGGTATGCAAACTGCAGGGGGTCCAGCAGGGGGTTTGTGATATTTTTCAGGTGGGCCAGCACAAGTCTTTCAAGGGTCTTCATGATTACAGAGGTCAGTGCGACAGGCCTGTAGTTATTAAGAGCAGTAATCCTTGTTTTTTTGGATACAGGAACAATAGTGGAAACTTTGAAGCTGGCAGGGACACTGCAGGTTTACAGAGACCGATTGAAAATGTCTGTGTAGACTGGTGCCAGTTGTTCGGCACAGAGCTTGAGGGTAGAGTGGGAAACATTGTCCGGTCCTGGAGAAGGCATGATTAATTAGTTTGCAGATGTCTCGACCCGAAACGTCACCCATTCCTTCTCTCCAGAGATGCTGTCTGACCCGATGAGTTACTCCAGCATTTTGCGTCTACCTTCGATTTAAACCAGTATCTGCAGTTCTTTCCTACACAAGTTTGCAGATGACACTAAAGTGTGTGGTATTGTAGATAGTGGAAAATGGTTCTAAAAATTGCAGCAGGATCTTGATTGGTTGGGCAAAATTCCCATCTCTTCTATCCTTCTCTGACATCTTTTGCCTTTTCGTCTCTGGCTGTCCAATCATCTGCCTATCAAAACACCCTCACACCTGCATCCGCCCACAAAAAGCTGGAGTAACTCAGCATGTCAGGCATCATCTCTGGAGCAAAAGAATAGGTGATGTTTCGGGCCGAGAACTTTCTTCAGACTGAATCGGGGAAAGGGAATCGAGAGATATAGAAGATATATAGAACAAATTAATGAAAGTATGTAAAAAGCAACAATGATCAAGGAAAGATGGAGCTCACAATGGTCAATTGTTGACTGTGGGGTAGGTGATAACAAGTTATACTGACAGTGTAACTCAACAGAACGATAGTGAAACTAGTACAGCGACAGGGTGGGAGAGGTATGGAAAGAGAGGGGATGCAAGGGTTACAAAATAAATGAACATTCATACCGCTGGGTTGTAAGCTGCCCAAGCGATATATAAGGTGCTGTTCCTCCAATTTGCATTTGGCCTCACTCTCACAATGGAGGCCCAGGGCAGAAAGGTCAGTATGGGAATGGGAATTAAAGTGTTTGGCAACCAGGAGATCGAGTAGGCCAAGGTGCACTTAGCGAAGGTGTTCAGCGAAACGATTTCACCGATATATAGGGAGTCTACACCTTGAACAGCAGATAGAGTAGATGAGGTTGGAGGAGGTGCAAGTGAAATCTGCCTCATCTGAAAGGACTGTCAGGGTCCCTGGACAGAGTCGAGGGAAGAGATATAGGGACAGGTGTTGCATCTCCTGCGGTTGCAGGGGAAGATACCTGGGGAGTGGATAGTTTTGGGAGGGGGGGGGGGGCGGCAATCTAATAGGTCAGGCAGCATTCCTGAAGAATACGAATGGTCTATATCACAGATCAGAACCATCCCAACCCGAAACATCACCCATCTTTACTCTCCATGCAGATGCTGCCGAGTCACTCCAGCACTTTGTGTCTTGTTTTCTGATCTTAATCACATTTTCTGAATTTCAAGGTTTAAAAAAAGTTTCTCATTGATGCAACTCTAAAAAAGACAAACTGCTGGATAGATGATGTTTCGGGATGGGACCCTTTTTTCTCTTTCCCTCCTCCACGAACTATCTTTGATCGGACTTTACTGACTTTATCTTGTACTGAACGTTATTCAATTTATCATCTATCTGTACATTGTGCAGGGCTGCCAACATTGGGTGAGAGTTGGGAGTGAGAAATTGTGAGAGATCCAGCCCGAGGGAGCGGAGGGACCGGGGGTGGGGGTGGGAGGATGGTGTGTCCCCTCCCATTGGTACGGAACGCTTGCATTTTTCAGCTTGAAATTGTGCAATATGGTGCATACTGTAGCAAGTCTTTTAACTTACACTTGAATGAAATATATATACTTTAAATTGGATGAGCTATGAATAAGGTTAAATTACATAATTTAATAAGAGTAAATTACATTCCTAATTACATTCCACAGTAGAGCCCAGGCTCTGATCAACAGGTGCAGCATATGAATCATCTTAGTGTATTCATGTATGGAAATCAGATTATAATCAATCACTTGGCCCATGTTGAACAACCTGGGTCTCACTGCACATCTGGTACTAACTCCTGGCCCTGACCAGGGTGCATACCTTCTCTCATTCCTGTCCGTGAGTCCAGCCTTACACCTGGCCCCCTATTCTACCCTGATCATAGCTGCTTACCTGCTTAGGTTCCCAGTGCTGAACACACCCATGGTCCCAGCTTTGACTGCACACCTAGTACTATTCCAGACCTTGACTCTGGATGCAAACTTGGCCTTGCTCCTAGCCCCTTTGCACTGACAATATATCTGGCCCACACATAAAGCCCCATATCTGACCCCCTGGATTTAACCTATTACGTTCAAGTCCACAGGTACTTATCTAATGCAGTAATCCTTTATGGGGCACTTCACAGACCAAATTATGGATAACAAAATTTGCTACATTCATTGGCTTCCTTGTTATCTAACATGCTAGTTACTTTGTCAAAGACGTCATCAATTGGTTGAACACAATTCCCATCCATAAAATTAAACTCACTCAGCTGTATAAGTATTCTGAGACAATTTCTTTCATTTTTGTAACAAACTGTCCTGAAGTCATTTTCACCCCCAATATTTTCAGTATTTTGCTGTCTTCATCTCAGCTGGGACTTTTCCGAAATGCAAAGTCTAATAACTATATATTTAAGCAATAGTACTCTATTAACTGTGATCTTGAGAGTACATAATATTTTGTGGTATTCATAACACAACAATGATAAAAAATCTTTGTTTTGATTGCACCTACCAACATGCATACGTTATTACATTACAGTTAATATGTACCGAGAGTAAATTTTTGTTCCAATGCTCCCCATTCCCAATTACTTTTACATTGAAGTGATTGAAATCCAAGTGAAGTTTAAATGGCATCATAAAAGTAAAACCTCCAGAATGGATGATATTTATTACATGGTTGGCAGGGATCAGTACCAGCACAATTACTATATTAAACTTTGAATCTTCCGATATCCTGGTTCAAGCTAAAACTAAAGACAAATAATAATCTCCTCACATATTCCCCTTTGGAAGTATCAATGTCACTCCTTTAAAATATGCCCTTTCTTTGAACAAGCTCTTAAATATCGCATCTGAATCAGTTTCCATCTGATTACACTCCTTGAGGATGTTCATCTACGTGTTCAATTAATAAAACAACGAGATTGGGGACATTTCTATTCAACCTGTCAGGAATTGGGGGGGGGGGGGGTTAGAAATAGTGATGACAAACATAATAATTGAGTGGCAAATGACAATAGTGCTACCTTCTCAATATTTAACTGAAGGAAATAATGGGTTATCAGGGCTGTATGTTGTGACAGACAGCCTGACACCTTGCATGTCATTTAGTATTACACTTATCCCATCCCCCTAGATATTCCAGATTAATAAATTAAGGTTTTGTCAACTAATTACAAATCAGGCTAATTACAAATCAATAACATTAGCCAACTCCGAAATATGAAGCGCTGAGCATTGGGATCCTGACATCACGGACAACTGGCCTCAGTTCCCCGCTCACATCTGGCAGCGTTCTCCATCTGAACCAGGGGCTGCGGAGCGTTTTCTAAAGTGGGGAGGCTGAGCGATCACTGATCACTTGCCTTAGGGGTACCCAGTGAGGGAGTGGAGCAACCGGGTGGGGAGAGGGTGTAGAAGAAGGGTGTCCCCCCTCCCAGGGTAGGAACGTTTTTGAAATTTGATGTATTAAAATCATGTTTTAGTGCATTGTAGAAGTATGATTTCAATGTTTTTTGTATGAAGTATTTTTAAGAGGTAACTTTTTAAGGGGTAACTTTATCCACACAAAGGGTGGTGGGTGTATGGAACAAACCAGAGGAGGAACCTGAGGCAGGGACCATCCCAACATTTAAGAAACAGTTAGACTGATACATGTATAGGACATATATTGGAGGTATGGATCAAAAGCAGGTAGTGTAGCTGGGACATGTTGGCGGATGTGGGCAAGTTGCGCCGAAGGGCCTGTTTTCACACTGTATCACTCTATGACTACATTATACCTCCACCCTGCATGAATGCTTCAAAATCAAGTGATCAAGTTTTATTGCCATATACTCAAGCATAGAAACATAGAAAAATAGGTGCAGGAATAGGCCACCTGCCCTTCGAGCCAGCATTGCCATTCAATATGATCATGGCTATTCACCTAAAATCAGTACCTCTTTCCTGTTTTTTCCCCATATCTCTTGATTTCGTTAGCCCCAAGAACTAAATGTAACTCTCTCTTGAAAACATCCAGTGAATTGGTCTGCACTGTCTTCCGTGGCAGATAATTCCACAGATTCACAACTCTTTGCATGAAGAAAGTTTGTCCCCATCTTAGTCCTAACTGCCCCCCCCCCCTTTATTCTTAAACTGTGACCCCTGGTTCTGAACTCCCACAACATCGGGATCATTTTTCCTGCAGTTACAGTAAGTGAAAATCGAGCAGGCAAGCAGGATGCTTTCTCCAACCACCCCCATTTGAAGTCCACTATCTTCCACCGTTTCTACCCAGTGCTTGGTACTTACTTCCAGCAGCCACTGGTTGTCCTCCAGGATGCACCGAGCCGCAGCCTGATCCATGCCGGTCACCTGGGTAAATTTGGTACAGAGACTCCCACGGCAGCAGCGCAACGCTTCCGATGCCTTGCACTGAGTCTGCTCCCTGGCCGGAGCTGCAGTGAGCGACTCGCCAGCCCAGCAAACACACGCCTGCCCCACTCCCTGTCCGCATCTGTCCCCGTCGCTGCTTCTGCTTCCAACATCCATGGCCCATGTACAGTGGCTTGCAAAAGTATTCATACCCCTTGAACTTTTCCACATTTTGTCAGTTTACAACCACAAACGTAAATGTATTTAATTGGGATTTTATGTGATAGACCAACACAAAGTGGCGCATAATTGTGAAGTGGAAGGAAAATGATACATGGTTTTCAAATTTTATTACAAATAAAAAACTGAAAAGTGTGGCGTGCAAAAGTATTCAGCCCCCTTTACTCTGATACCCCTAAATAAAACCAGTGCAACCAATTGCCTTCAGAAGTCACCTAATTAGTAAATAGAGTCTGCTTGTGTGTAATCTAATCTCAGTATAAATATAGCTATTCTGTGAAAGCCTCAGAGGTTTGTTAGAGAACATTGGTGAACAAACAGCATCATGAAACCCAAGGAACACACCAGACAGGTCAGGGATAAAGGTGTGGAGAAGTTTAAAGCAGGTTTAGGTTATAAAAAATATCCCAAGCTTTGAACATCTCACGGAGCACTGTTCAATCCATCATCCGAAAATGGAAAGAGTATGGCCAACTGCAAACCTACCAAGACATGGCCGTCCACCTAAACCGACAGGCCGGGCAAGGAGAGCATTGATCAGAGAAGCAGCCAAGAGGCCCATGTTAACTCTGCAGCAGCTGCAGAGATCCACAGCTCAGGTGGGAGAATCTGTCCACAGGACAACTATTAGTCGTGCACTCCACAAATCGGGTCTTTATGGAAGAGTGGCAAGAAGAAAGCCATTGTGGAAACAAAGCCATAAGAAGTCCCGTTTGCAATTTGCCACAAGCCATTTGGGGGACACAGCAAACATGTGGAGGAAGGTGTTCTGGTCTGATGAGACCAAAATTTAAGTTATTAGCCTAAATGCAAAATGCTATGTGTGTCGGAAAACTAACACTGCACATCACCCTGAACACATCGTCCCCACTGTGAAACATGGTGGTGGCAGCATCATGCTGTGGGGATGCTTTTCTTCAGCAGGGACAGGGAAGCTGGTCAGAGTTGATGTGAAGATGGATGGAGCCACATACAGGGCAATCTTGGAAGAAAACCTGTTAGAGTCTGCAAAAGACTTGAGACTGGGGCAGCGGTTCACCTTCCAGCAGGACAATGACCCTAAACATACAGCCAGAGCTACAATGGAATGGTTTAGATCAAAGCATATTCATGTGTTAGAATGGCCCAGTCAAAGTCCAGACCTAAATCCAATTGAGAATCTCTGGCAAGACATGAAAATTGCTGTTCACAGATGCTCTCCATCCAATCTGACTGAGCTTGAGCTATTTTGCAAAGAAGAATGGGCAAAAATGTCAGTCTTTAGATGTGCAAAGCTGGTAGAGACATACCCCAAAAGACTTGCAGCTGTAATTGCAGCGAAAGGTGGTTCTACAAAGTATTGACTCAGGGGGGCTGAATACTTTTGCACGCCACACTTTTCAGTTTTTTATTTGTAATAAAATTTGGAAACTATGAATCATTTTCCTTCCACTTCACAATTATGCACCACTTTGTGTTGGTCTATCACATAAAATCCCAATAAAATATATTTACGTTTGTGATTGTAATGTGACAAAATGTGCTGAAGTTCAAGGGGTATGAATACTTTTGCAAGCCACTGTAGTTGATACAAGTTTTGAAATTTTCGTTGATCACAGAATTTCTCACGACAGCATGAGAATGTGGCGAAATGCGTGATTCTCCCATGCGTGATGCATGGGAGTTGACAGCCCTGCCTCTCTATCCCCCTTTCCCACCTCTCTTTCTCCCCCTTTCTTTCTCCCCCCTCTCCCTCCCTTCTCTCCACCTCTCTTTCTCTCCCCTCTCTCCCTCCCACCTCACTCCTCCCTCTCTCTCCCCTCCCCCTCTCTTTCCTCTCACCCCCCTCTCTCCCCGTCTCCCTGCTTCCCCCCCTCTCTTCCACTCTCTACCCCTCTCCCTCCCCCCCTCTCTTTCTTCTCTCTCCCCCCCTCCCCTCGCTTCGCCCTCTCCCTCTCTCTCTTCCCCCCTCTCCCACATTTCTCCCTCCTGCCTCACTCTCCCTCCTGTCTCCTCTTTATCTTTGCCCCATCTCTCTCTCTCTTTCCCCGTTTCTCTCGTTCCCCCTCTCCCTCTTCCCCTCTTTCTTTTACCACCCTTCTCTCTTCCCCCTCTCCTCCCTCTTCTCCCTCACTTTTCCATCTCCCCATTCTCTCCCCTCTCTCTCCTCTCATCACCTCTCTGTCTCCCCCCTGTCTCCCTCTCTCTCCGCCTCCCTTTGAGAGTCTCTGTCCCTTCGGCACAGAGACTCTCACGGCAGCAGTGTAACGCTTCCGACGCCTCAGACCGCCCGGGACTCTTGCACTGAAGCTGCTCCATGGCCGGAGCTGCAGAGAGCGACTCGCCAGCCCCGCAAACATTCACCAGCCCCGTTCCCGGCATCTGTCTCCGACAAACATTCGCCAGCCCCGCAAACACTCGCCAGCCCCGCAAACACTCGCCAGCCACGCAAACACTCGCCAGCCACGCAAACACTCGCCAGCCCGGTTCCTGGCATCTGTCCTCAGCAAACACTCGCCAGCCCCGAATCCCCGTCCGCATCTGTCTCCGCTGCTGCTTGTGCTTCCATCCTTCCCTCAGCCCCAGCTCTCCAACACCCGCGGACCATGCAGTTTATCTAAGTTTTGACATTTTCGTTGATCACCGAATTTCTCACCACAGAGCGTGAGAAATTTCTGATCAGCGTGAGGGCATGAGAATTTGTTTAAATGCATGATTCTCACGCTCAAAGCGTGAGAGTTGGCAGCCCTGACTGTGAATGGCTCGATTATAATCATGTATTGTCGTTCTGCTGACTGATTAGCACACAACAAAAATTTTAAACTGTATCTGGATACACGTGACAATAAACTCAACTCATACATTAAACCAGGTACATAGATGGGATAAGCTTAGAAAGATACGGGTCGAACGCAGCTCTGGTAGACGATTTGGTTGGCATAAACGCGCTTGGCCCTTCCCAGGCTGCACCACTTACTGACCAAAAACGCGGTTTCCAGGTTCACACTCTGACTCAAAGATACTAGAGGAGCTCCTCTGTAATCTTTGCTCTCACTGCTCGGAACCGACAGTTCGCCCTGTCATGTGGCATCAACCCGCGCTGGAAATGTGAGTGCACCCGCGGCCTTATGCACCTTGAAGGAGCGCGCGGCCGCAGCGCGGGAGGGGGAGGAGGAGGCGGAGGGGAAGCGGAGGAGGAGGAGGGGAAGGAGGAGGAGGAGGCGGAGGAGGAGGAGGCGGAGGAGGAGGAGGAGGCGGAGGAGGAGGAGGAGGCGGAGGAGGAGGCGGCGGAGGAGGCGGCGGAGGAGGAGGAGGGCGGAGGAGGAAGAGGAGGAGGACGAGGGCGGGGAGGAGGAGGAGGACTGGGAGAGGAGGGCGGGGAGAGGAGGGGGGGAGGACGAGGATGAGGGCGGGGAGGACGAGGAACGGGGAGGGCGGGGAGGACGAGGAGGAGGAGGGAGGGCGGGGAGGAGGAGGAGGAGGAGGACGGAGGAGGAAGAGGAGGAGGACGAGGGCGGGAGGAGGAGGAGGAGGAGGAGGGCTGGGAGAGGAGGAGGGCTGGGAGAGGAGGGCGGGGAGGAGGAGGAGGAGGGCGGGGAGGAGGATGAGGATGAGGAGGGCTGGGAGAGGAGGAGGGCTGGGAGAGGAGGGCGGGGAGGAGGAGGAGGAGGGCGGGGAGGAGGATGAGGAGGATGAGGAGGGCGGGGAGGAGGAGGAGGAGGAGGAGGAGGGAGGAGGGCTGGGAGAGGAGGAGGGGGAGAGGAGGGCGGGGAGGAGGAGGAGGAGGGAGGCGGGGAGGAGGAGGAGGAGGAGGAGGGCTGGGAGAGGAGGAGGGGGCTGGGAGGAGGAGGAGGAGGGAGGAGGAGGAGGAGGGAGGGGGGAGGAGGAGGTGGAGGAGGAGGGGGGAGGAGGAGGAGGAGGGCTGGGAGAGGAGGAGGCGGGGAGGAGCGAGAGGAGGGCGGGAGAGGAGGAGGAGGATGAGGAGGAGGAGGAGGGGGCGGGGAGGAGGAGGAGCGGGGAGGAGGAGGAGGAGGGCGGGGAGGAGGAGGAGGGCGGGGAGGAGGAGGAGGAGGAGGAGGAGGGCGGGGAGGGAGGAGGAGGGAGGGCTGGGAGAGGAGGAGGGCGGGGAGAGGAGGAGGGCTGGGAGAGGAGGGCGGGGAGAGGGAGGGAGAAAAGCTCGCGCAACGTCCGCCGCCTGGCGCCTTTTGGCGGCGATTGTGACGTCACTGCCCCTGCGCTGGGCTGCAGGAGACCCCTGGCGTTATTGCGTTGGAGACGCCATTGTTTTGGAGGTGGTGTCGGTTTGAAGGTGTCGGCTCACCGCCGAGCGGCTACGGAACCTTCGCCGCCCCCGCGGCCTTCCGCTGCTTCGTTTCCCCGTTGTTTGAATACGCTTTGCGGGCTGGACTGGGCCAACGTCACGACGATGTATGCGAGGATACCGGTCTGCACTTCCGCCGGCTGCTGAGCCGGGTGCGGCCCTGCTCTGCCACCCGAGCCGCAGCGCTGTCTCCTGTCCCGGCCCTGCCCCAGCGCCCCTTCCCCCCCCTCCCTCCCCCATCCCTCCCCCTTTAGTTCCCATTTGTGCTCCCACCCCCCATCTACTTCATGGCCTTTGCTTGTGCCATGGATCCAGCTGACGGCTGAGAAAGGATCGACTGAGGCCTGGCTGACCGTCGCAGGAGCGGAGTCCGCCCGACCTGAGATAGGCGCCTCGACCCCGGCGTGTGTCCGCGGTAAGGAGCGTCCCGGATAGACGCCGCCTGGACTTTCCCACGAGGAGCAGGAGCAGTGGACATTATTGTCTTAGATTTTAAAAAAAGACTGCGCCCAGACTTGCTGCATTGCGGCTTTGCAATAAAAAAAAGCAAGAGGGACTGCAATCTCAAGACCTGCGAACTATTTCCCTGCGAGTTAAATCCTTTGGACTTCATTCAATTTCATGGACGTTTAAAATATACCATTGACTTTTGAACTACCCGGTTTATTAGTGAGTAAAACAGCCAGTATATGATTTTTTTTGTGCATTGTGAAGTTAAAAGGAAGCTAGTTGCTTATTGAGTTACGGTCCAGATTTAGTGCTTTAAAAAAAATGCTTTAATACAACAAAGTCTAAATACTTGAATTTCAGATATGGGAATTAAATTGTGAGAAAAGAGATTTTTTTTTGTTTTGTTTTTGCAATTTTAAAAGGGTATTTTTTTGTGGGTAAGACTTGTCCCATTAAAAAAAAAACAGAAATGTCGTGTATACATTACAAATTTTCTTCTAAACTGAACTATGACACGGTCACTTTCGATGGGCTTCATATTTCTTTGAGCGATCTAAAGAAGACTATCATGGCCCGGGAGAAGCTGAAGGCAGCAGACTGCGATTTACAAATCACCAATGCACAGACTAAGGAAGGTAAATGAACTGTGACTTTTTAAACTGTTTTAGGTTGTCCTTTTTTATTTTCTCTAACCATGTTCTGTGGTAGACAAGATGGCGCGGATTGCTGGATTTGTCTGATTTCATGAGGAAATCTTGCTTACAGGTTTGAAGGTAGTGCATGTCCGGGACACAGGAAATTGAACGATGTAAATATATGCTGGGTATTACGTTTGTAATTTTGATTTGATCCTTCGAATTTTCTGCACAGTTTTAAAATGTTCACCTTTGTCTTTGTCCATTGTTTTTAATATGAAAGCCGTTCCTTGCCTTTGGTCATTCTCAATCTATTCTTCTGGCCTCGATGGGTTTAATTAGAGAACTGTGGTAAGCTTTTTGGTGACCCGAGGAAGAGCTCGTAACTGGAGGTCACGCTGTACCAGCCTATAATCTGTCAGATAATGACAGTCAAAGACAATATACTAAATTAAGAAACAACCAAACGTATGGAAGTTGGAAGGCATGTCGGAGTTGTCGAATTTGGTTTAAATCCTCAAAAAAATAGTTTAAAGACTAAAAGTTAGATAGCACATATTAGATGAAATCATAAATTATGTTTAATTGCTGCATACTTTTACACAATTCTGCGTTTTCAAATTCCACATGGCCTGCTGGTTAGGCTGGTATGGAGATTGATCTCCTGTAGTTTTAATGACACATTAGTAGGATTGGTTTGTTATTCGACTGACTTTGGCTAAAATTCCAAATCTAAGTTGAGTTGTGGAAAATTTGTGAAAGGAGAAGCCTTCTGACTGTTAATGTGGGAAAAGCACACCCAAACTAAGTTCACTTTCACTGTTTGATCCCTGCACCTTGCACTTGTTAAACTACATATCGAGGCATAGCATAGTCAATGTTTCTTTACCATGCTTTTCCAGTAGTGAAGTACATGGAGATTGGATGGGGGTAACTCGCATTGTTCCTTCTCTTTCCAATTGTAGGTGCTTTGACTTTTGTAGAATGTAGAACAGAACAACACAAGAATAGGCCCTTTGGCCCACAATGCTTGTGCCGAACATGTTGCCAAGGCCGTCATTTATCTACCTGCACGTAACTCATAATCCCTCTATTCCCTGCATATCCATGTGCCTATCCAAAAGTCTTTGAAATGGCACTAACGTATCTGCTACAACCACCATCCGCAGCAGAGCGTTACAGGCACCCGCAAGCCTCTGTGGTTTGCCCTGCCTGTCCCTTTAAAGTTTGCCCCTCCTACCGTCAAGCTATACCCCCTAGTATTTGATTTTTTCATCCAGTGAAAAGGACACTCTTGTTCCAGAGAAAATAATACAAGTTTGTTCAATCTCTCCCTGTAGGTAATATCTACCAATGCAGGAATCATTCTGATAAACCTGTGCACCCTTTACAAAGCCCTTGCACCTTTCCTGTAATGGGGCAACCAAAACTGCACACAATATTCCAAATGTGGCCTGACCATGGTCCTTTCAAGTTGCATCATGATTTTCAGACTCTTATATTCAATTCCCTGTCCTATGAAAGCAAGCATATCTCGTGCCACATTTACCACTCTATACTTTTGTTACTTTTATGGAGTTAAGGACTTGGACCCATTGCTCTCTCAGTACATCAGTGCTGTTAAGGGTCATGCCATTAATTGTACATTTTCCCCATTCCATTTGACCTCCCAAATGGCAACGCGTCACACTTGCTTGGATTGAACTTGAACGGCCATTTCTCCACCTGTAGATGGAGGTGATCTATATCCCGCTGTATTATTGACGGTCTTTGCTCAGTCCCAGACCCCAGCAATCTTGGTGTCATATGCAAACTTGCTAACCAACCCAACTATGTTTGCAACCAAGTCATCTAAATCACAAAAAGCAGAGGTCCCAACCAGGCACGTGGCGTGAGTAATTACTCAGGGTAGGCAGTCAGTCAGCTTTCAAAGAATCTTAAACTGCACACGCGCAGATTGTTCTCTACGTAAGCTGTCAGTCGACTTTTTATAAAGTCTTCAAAAGTCAAATCTCTTAATAAAGTAAAATATTTGCCAGCAATGAAAACGCACCTCCATTTTGAGTTGCTAAAATTTGAAAGAAGGCTGGTGGGACATAGAATTTCTCAAGCTCAAAAAAATAAAAATAAAGAAAGCAATTTGCCCAAGGCTTCCAAATCTCCTTCATTCTGAATTACTGAATGGGTGGGGGTGGAGGGTGACAATAGGTGGAGAGATGGTGGGGAAAAAACGGAGCACACCGGGACAAGTTGAATCAGTTGTGATCTTATTGAATGACAATACTTGTTCAAGGGACCAATTGGGGGGAGAGATCCTTTCACAGCGTGTGGTGTGGAAAGTTGCGGGGAGGGCAGGAGCATTGAGAAGGAGGGGGGTCGGGGATCATGCTAGTAACTCATGCGGCGCTCCGGGCGCGGAGCCACCGCATTGTGGCCGGGACAGGAAGCAGCTCGTGTGGCTGCGAGCGGCCTCGGGACCTCAGCTCCTTCTGCCGGCCCACTCACTTCTGGCAGTGCTCACCGTCTGAACATCTCTCACCTGCTGCTCGCCAGCTTCGCTTTTGTCAGCGGCTTCCTGCAAATCCTTAAATTCCGACAGCCGAGTAACATCAATTGGACCCTTGATCGCTCTGTTGGAATTTAAGGAATTGCGGGAAGTGGCTGACATGAGTGAGGCTGCGAGCGGCACGAGAGAGGTTTTCAGACGGGGAGCACTGCCAAAAGTGAGCGGTGGTCTGGCAGAGGGAGCTCAGGTGGTCCCGGCGGCCGCTCGCAGCCACCTGAGCTACTCCTCCCCCCCGACCACAATGCGGTGCCTCCACGCCCGGAGAGTCGCGACAAGTGAGTTGCTGGCATGATCCCCGACCCCCTTCCTTCTCAACGCACTTGCCCTACCTTCAACTTTACCCCGGGCCAGACTCCCCACACGCTGTGAAAGGAACTCTCACCTCCTCAGTGGCGTTGCCTTTTACAGCCTCTTCCCATCAGCTGCCAGCAATGAGGGATAGACTTGGCTATCCCTCAGTACATCTTGGTGATCAACCTTCCAACTTTGGCTTCCAAGACGTATGTACATTTTCGTGCCTCATTTTTTTGGTAAAAAATAGCGTCCTAATTGCCGGGAAATACGGTTTCTTAAGATAATGACAATCCATGTTAGAAAACCCCACATGTGCAGAACTGCAAAGGCAGAATTTCGGCTGCCTTCAGTCCCCTGGAAATTGACGGCTTGAAGCAGCGTCGATGGCACGTCAGCTGCAGCGACCTTAGCGTGTTACATGTACTGCAGATGAAAGGCACGGAGAATTATGCCTAACTAAGAGATCGATCACTTGGGTGGGCATTATTCTCCCATGCCTTTACAATTTGTATTTAATAATTACCATTTTATTATTTTAGTCACAGTAGGCAGTGCCTACCTTGCCTACCCTGATGGCACGTGCCTGGTCCCAGCATAGGTCCCTGGGAATTCCACTGATCACACTTCCAACCCAAATATTGCCCTTCCACTACAACCCTGTCTACCATGAATAAGCTAGTTCTGATCTGTGGACAGCATCCACTATCCTATCCTCAACCATCACCGTGGCACCTCAAAGAAAACTTTTCCAAGTTAGTAAGACACAACCTGCCACGTAGAAAGCCATGCCTACTGTCCTTACTGAAACAGCACAATTCTGCCACCTCTTTTGCATCCCTCTTGATCATGTCTGAAACATTAAAATCCTGGAACATTGAGCTGCCAGCCATGTCCCTCCCGCAACTACCTTTCCGTCATAGCCCCAAGCTTCAATCCAGGCTCTAAATTCATTGGCTTTCTTCACAATACTGCTTGCATTGAGACAAACATGCTTGGACATCCACATATTTCTCCTGTTGCTCCCTGTTCTTCCTTTGATATTTACTGGTCCTAACCTCTGATTCCCAACACTCCTTCAATTTCTAACTTACTACTCCCAACCCCTCCTGCCCCTAGTTTAAATCCTCCTGAGTAGAATTACCAAACCTCACTGCAAAGATACTGGTCCCTCTCCAGTTCAGATGCCGCCCCTCTTGTCCCATCCATTTTTGATGCCTCGGTCTAGGGGAGAGTCTTTCCTAGTTGCATATCTTCCCCCTCCCACCCGGTTAACTTAACACATTTCTCTTAAGATAAAATACATTAAGGTAAGTTTTGACGACATTCTCACGAATCTCCTCATCGCCATCTAACCACATTGTTCAGTGTACGTAAATGCTTTTTCCTTTCATGTCTACAATTTATTGTTGCAAATTTCATTATTGCTTCCCTCGCCGATGTTTGGGTCCAAATTGTTGCTGTAAAGAGTGAAGAACAATAAGAATGGGTTCTGAGCCTTGTTGAGTACCTCTGCTAGCAATCTCAGCTGTAAAAAAAAAATGCCTTTGTTCTTTTGATAAGTCTGCTAACCTGATTAAAAAACGTTCATATTCCACTTGAAACCGACTGAACTCATCAATCCTCTTTCCATTAAAAAAAAATGGTTAATCAAAAAAATCTTTCCTTTTCAGATGATTAATCTGCCTTTGTAATTGAAGACTAAGTTATTTTTCAACTGATTCCAGCATTTTATTCCAAAACATTTCGCATCACATTTGTCCCTGCAATTTCCTTAAAACGAGACATCAAAGGGGACGAAGTTCAGGAAAATGTAGAATAGATCATTGTTAGCTAGGGAAAGGTGACAATGAAGCACACAAAGATAAAATTTAATCAGGAGGACAGTCAGATTGGGTGGAGAACTAGGATGGAGAGAGAGGGAAAGCAAGGGTTACTGTAAGTAGGAGAAGTCAATGCATTCTGCCTTTATGTAATCCACATCCCACCATTTCCAGTACATTTATGTGCCTGCCTAAAGGCCACAAATAATCCCATTGCATGTACTTCCACCAGCCCTTGCAGCAGGGGTCAGCAACCTACTGTCCACGGGCCGAATGCGGCCGTAACCGGAAATCATCTGGCCCGCAGGCGGATTTCCTCCCCCCCCCCCCCGTAATCATCCGGTCTGCTGAGCTCCCCAAGCAGTGGCCATGCGTCCCGAGCGCGGCCGAGCTCTGGCTGTACTGCATCCTGCTCAAAGCTGCCGGCACGGCCGCACACCTTCTGTGAATACGTTTAAGAAAGATGCTGGAAAAATTGAAGGTAGACAAGAATGTTGGAGAAACGCAGCGGGTGAGACATGCAAGGATTGCATGAGGCTGCCTCACCTGCTGAGTTTCCTCAGCATGTTTGTCTAACTGTGAACCCGTGATTTGATGCTTGCCACTGGGGCAGGATGAGGGCGGGGTCCATGTGCACACGTGATGGATGTGGCCCGCCATCCAATCACAGACATGCATCCCGGCCCCTATGCAGAACAAGGTTGCCGACCCCTGCCTTACAGTATGTTCCATGCACCTACCACTCTGTCAAATAAAAACTTGCCCCTCCCATCTCTTTTAAACTGCTTCCCTCTCAGCTTAGTGTTTGACATTTCCACGTTTGACTCGCGACTTGTCTACCCTATCTTTACCTCCCCTCAGCCTCCTTTCCAGAGAATACCATCCGAGGTTATCCCAACCTTGCAACCTGTACCCCCCAGGCAGCATCTTGCATCCACGGTAAAGCCTCCGCTTACTTCCTGAAATTGCCCCTAGTATGTAGGGGCAATTCTAAATTCTAAATTGCCCCTAGTATGTAGGGAGTGGTTGAGAAAGAAGGTGTGTGAATAGAAGTTGTGTGAATGTTTGATCAATGGTCAGTGAGGACTCTGGGCTGAAGGGTTGTGTCTCGAAAATAAAATATTTTGGGTTGCATTTCTGTGTCAAGTGTAAAGTCACAAAGTATGGTCTATGTAGTTGATTCCTTCTATCTTGTGTATCAGGCTGTTCACAACCTTATGTCGGTTGGCCTCCTTTCCCACTCTTCCATAAACCCCACTAATCGTGTCACAATTTTCATGTTCTATTTTTCCACTTTCTAATTACCTTTTCTTGTCTCACCATCTAATTTTTAACATGTTTGGAATCTGTTCTTGGCTCAATTCCTTCAGATGACCAATCCAATAAATACTCTTGTCGTTTTGTGCAGCATCTACTTCACTTGCCCATCCTATGCAGGCATCTACACCTAAAGTTAGGATTTCCCTCTGTCCACTAAACTCCCACTTTTGAGACATTTTGTTGAAGCCTGTACCTGATCCATCTTGTCACCTGTACTAATTTATTTTCAATATATCAGTTTAGGCCTGATAACTTTCATGTGAAGCCTTTGGACTAATATTACATTAATAGAGACTTAAATATAAACAAATTAACTTAAAATATATATTTTCTTATTTGGGCATTAGCATTATATGAATCGTGTTTCCTCAAATACGTTGCAGCTAAGGAATATGTCAAGATCTGCAATTAATTATTTTGCATCTTGCCACTCAACGGTTGTCATTATGATTTGCATTGTGGATTTTGTTTTAAAAGTCCAAATATAGGATTTTTCCCCATAGATTGTGTCGAAGATAAAAGATTATTTTAACTATTGACTTTACAAATCTGGAGTTGTAGGGAGAAAGGGTATGTATTTTAAAGCTATAGTGCTTCTAACACGACAATGCCAAGAGTAGTAATCTCCCCAAGCACTATGTGGTGCTGTCCCATTTTGCGCATGGCCTCGGTGAAGAAGGCCGTGTTGAGTATAGGAGCAAAGAGGTCCTTCTGCAGTTGTACAGGGCCCTAGTGAGACAACACCTGGAGTATTGTGTGCAGTTTTGGTCCCCTAATTTGAGGAAGGACATTCTTGGTATTGAGGGAGTGCAGTGTAGGTTTACAAGGTTAATTCCCGGGATGGCGGGACTGTCATATGCTGAGAGAATGGAGCGGCTGGGCTTGTATACTCTGGAATTTAAAAGGATGAGAGGGAATCTTCTTGAAACGTATATGATTATTAAGGGATTGGACATGCTAGAGGCAGGAAACATGTTCCTGATGTTGGGGGAGTCCAGAACCAGGGGCCACAGTTTGAGAATAAGGGGTAAGCCATTTAGAACGGAGATGAGGAAGCACTTTTTCACGCAGAGTTGTGAACCTGTGGAATTCTCTGCCTCAGAGGGCGGTGGAGGCCGGTTCTCTGGATACTTTCAAGAGAGAGCTAGATAGGACTCTTGAAGATAGTCAGGGGGTATGTGGAGAAGGCGGGAACGGGGTACTGATTGTGGATGATCAGCCATGATCACATTGAATGGTGGTGCTGGCTCGAAGGGCAGAATGGCCTACTCCTTCACCTATTGACAGGTCAGTATGGGAATTCAAGTTAATGGGTGGCAGCTGAGAAATCCAGCAGGCCTTTGCAGATAGAACACAAGTGTGTACAGGAGACCCCATTGGGAGCACCAAATGCAGTGGTCGAGGTTTGAAGATATGCATATGAGCCTCTGTCGCACTTGGAAGGGGGGCTGCTGGTGTCTTTGCTAGGGAGGAGGTGTAGGGACAGGTGACTAGGGGAAAAGGAGGTGGGAATTGATTAGTGAACCAAGGAGTTGAGGATGGAATAGTCTTTGCAAGAGCTGTGGGAAGGTGATAATGTGACTAGTGGTGGGATCATGTTGGAGGTGGTGGAACTATCGCAGATTGGCTATGTGCATCCTTGCAGCTCAGTGTTTGTTTCTCCTTCTCGCAACTTCTCCAGCTTTTTAATCTGCAAATTTAGAGATGTGGCATTTCGGCCTCTCATTCAAATTATTGTTATGTATTTTTGAACAGTTGGGGCCTGAAAACTGAACTCTGGTCCCCCAATAATCACTGTCTGCCACCTGAAGAAAACCTGTTTGTTCTGCATTTTCAGTCTATGATCCAACTCTTAATCCATGCCTATATATTTAAATTTCTAAATTTATCGTCTTCAATTTTACATTCTTATGTGGGACCTTGTCCAAAGTCTAAATGCACCATCTCTGCTGGTTCTCCATTAACTATTGCATCCATTACTTGATTGTTTGCGGATGTGGACTCAAGTATTTGTTTTCCGAACCCATGCTGGCTTTGTCCAATCCTGCAATGTCTTCTGTCACTACATTTAAAGTAGATTGTTATTTTCTCTGCTACTTATTTTAGGCTTCCCTGTCTTTTTGAAATACTAGGTTTATATTTGCCTCTATTCAATCTGTAGAATGTGCTTCAGAATCTAAAGAATTTGAAGTTGTCCACCAATGGGTTCACTAGCCGTTTATAAAATTGAATTTTTAGTTATGTCAAAGTATTTTGCTTGTTTGACATGTCTGACCTTGTTTTTGTCCTTGTCCCTCCTTATCTGGTTTGAATGCAGGCCTTTGCTGTTGGCTTGAAGCCTTTTGGACTTCAGTAGCATAATTTGCAAACATCTCTGCACATTGTGGAAACAATTGTTTGCTGGCTGTTTAAATTAAATGTTTATATTCAGAAATATTTTTACTTTTGCGAGGGAGAAATCTTTTAGGACCGAGATGAGAAAAACATATTTCACACAGAGAGTGGTGGGTCTCTGGAATTCTCTGCCACAGAAGGTAGTTGAGGCCAGTTTATTGGCTATATTTAAGAGGGAGTTAGATGTGGCCCTTGTGGCTAGAGGGATCAGGGGGTATGTAGAGAAGGCAGGTACGGGATACTGAGTTGGATGATCAGCCATGATCATATTGAATGGCGGTTCAGGCTTGAAGGGCCGAATGGCCTACTCCTGCACTTATTTTCTATGTTTCTTGTTTCACTTTGAAAACCTTTAACAAAAAACAAATTAGGGATTGAGAAATAACAAGGCAAGGAGCTTTGCTTTCTGGTTCGCAACCCTCCAACATCTTATGAAGTCTTATCCAACATTTTATGAAGTCTTATCAAATTTTATCCTAGTTGGACATCAAGCAAACTGCCATCTAATGACTCGTGATTGGGAAATCAGTCTATTTAATTAAGTACAGAAAATATCTATTTTAATTCTCATTGCATCTATTCAGAATTTGAAGCCAGTCTGTTAGCCCCAAGGGTTTAAGGATAAAAAACAAATAATAAAAAAAATGATGGAATACTAAATTTATGGCAGGATAATTGTGCATCTACCCGCTGTTGCATGAGCTGTGTTTCCAAATTAATAAGCTACTGTTTCACTCTAATCAAATGCTCATAGTGCTGTGTACTTATTCAAGGTTAATCAGCTGTCGGGTTAAATCAAATGGAACTTTCTAGTAAAATGCTTCAGGGTTTGTGTCCTAAACCTTTTAAAGTGTCAAACTTCTGATCAAAGTAATATGCCAAAATGCCCAATAATATATAATGCACAAAATCCTGAATTATCTGACAAAGGTTCATGTGCACAGTCTCTCACATCCTATACTCCATTTGATGTTCCTAATGTAGCCTCCTTTATATCAGGGAGACCAATAGTGGACTTGGTGGCTGTTTTGCCGAACACTTGCATTAAGGCCTATTGGTTGCTAATTATTTTAACTCCCCTTCCCTTCCCCATGACTTTTGTGTTGGGGTGTTTTGCGTGCAGGTTTTGTTGTAAATAAAAGGGGCAACACAGTGGTGCAGCCGCTGCTTCACAGTGCCAGCGATCCAGGCTCGATCCTAACTACAGAAGCTATCTGTGTGGAGGCTGTACGTTTTCCCTGTGACCCTGAGTTTTCTTCGAGTGCTCCGGTTACGCCCCAACTCCAAAGATGTGGAGGCTTGTAGGTTAATTGGCCTCAGTAAATTGCCCCCTTTGTGTAGGAGCGAACTAGTGTGATCACCGGTTGCCTTGGACTTGGGCCCAGTTTCCATGCTGGATATCTGAATAAATAAAAATAAATAGATTTGCTCGCCATTGATCAAAAGTACCAAGGTATCTAATCCAAAAGCTGTTGAGTGGGGGGAAAACATCCGTTATCCTTGTAGTTACAGATTAATTAATAAACCAAAGTGAATAAAATCTTCAATGATATAAAAGTATCCCTGGGAATAGAATGTTCTTGTTTTTATTCTGACACTGTTAATTCTTTACAGAATATACAGATGATAATGCTTTAATACCCAAGAATTCATCTGTCATTATAAAAAGAATTCCCATCGGAGGTGTGAAATCTGCTGGCAAATCATTTGTCATGTAAGTCTGCAATTTTATTTGAACGCTTAACCTATTACACAGTGAAGCAAATTCAAATGGTTTAGGAATATGATTCTTTCACTTGAATGTAGTCTTGATTTTTTTTTTAAATTTACATATTAGTAGTTTACTGAATGCTTAAGAGATTAAAAATGTATATTTATATGATAATGGAGGCTTGATGGTGACTTGTGAAACTGAATAGAATGATGTGAAAGTCACCTTTCAATTTTGGATATATGGTTTTTCTATTTTGGAAAACATAATTTGATCATGTATTTTGATGAATATTGTGACTGCTTGTAGGATTATGGTCATTAAAAGTAAACGTTGGTTGATTCTCTTGAAATAATGTTTAAGAAAGAACTGCAGATGCTAGATAAATCTCTTGTTATAAAGTATTTTGTGATTGGCTAAAAACAAGTTGTTGCATTGACCACATTTCTCTGCTTACACTTCATTAATTCTAAAGGGAGGCTCCAAGTGGTGCTGTGAACATAAGTCACTTATTTCTCATGTTTTGGAGGAGGGCTTTTGTTTCAAGACAAAGCAGAAAGTACCAGATGATTTGGATGAGAACATACATGGCACAATTAGCAAGTTTGCCGATGACACAAAAGTGGGTGATATTGTAGATAATGAAATGGTTGTCAAAAATTGCAGCAGGATCTTGATCAGTTGGGCAGGTGGGCTGAGGAACAGTTGATGGTATTTAATGCAGAGAAATGTGAGGTGTTGCATTTTGAGAGCACTAACATCGGAGGTCAAAAATGCTTTTGGCTCATTGGCCTTTAGTATTGAGGATAAAAGTTGGGAGGTCATGATGCAGTTGTATAAGATGTTGGTGAGGCTGCATTTAGAGTATTGTGCTCAGTTTTGGGCACCATGTTATAGGAAAGATGTTAGAAAGGGTGCAGAGAAGATTTACGAGGATGTTGCCAGGATTCGAGGGTCTGAGCTATAGGGAGAGGTTGAGCAGGTTAGAACTGGGCCCCAAGTCCAAGGCAACCGTTGATCACACTAGTTCTCTCATACACACGGGGAATTTACAGAAGCCAATTTGTTGGAGCGCAGGAGGATGAGGGGTGATTCTAGAGGTATTAAAAAAATCATGAGAAGAATAAATCGGGTAGACTCACAGTGTCTCTTGCCCAGAGTAGCTGAATTGAGGACATCGGTTTAAGATGGGGGGGGGGGGGAGATTTAATAGGAACCCGAGGGGGGTAACCTTTTTCACACATGTTGATGGGTGCATGGATCGAGCTGCCGGGGAGGTAGTTGAGGCAGGTACTATCGCATAGTGCAAGAAATATTTAGACGGGTACATGGATGGGACGGTTTTAGAGGGATATAGATTGTAGGCAGGTCGGACATGTTGGCTGGTGTGGGAAGTTAAGCTTATATTTCTTTGCTTGTAAATGATGAGAATGTGATACTTGCTAACACAGAAATTGAAGTAAATAGTGTTGATGGATTTTGGGGGGATGGTAATCAAAACAGTAAGGTACATGAAGGATATTTAAGGAATTGTGTGAAATTTGGGATATTTGAGAGAAGACAAATGTTGAAGAGCATTAATTTTCTCATGCACTTGAAGTACTGTGCATCGCTGAGATTAGAAGCTGTTTGAATCTTCCAATATCGTTAACACATTTCAAAGCAGTGACTAAAATAAGCTTTGGCTTGTGGCTATGAGGTGCAATGGGCAAAATTGGTTAGTTTGTATTTGTTTTGGTTGCTGGAATTCTGTCAACTTTCAGCAGGGAAAGAAACCAATCGGCTCAGCACGTCCATGCCAATCAGCTCTTGGTTCATAGCGTCCTATATCTGGGAGATTTAAGTACTCATCTGGATACTTCATTGACTCTGCTTCCGCCACACTTCGACAGTGCATTCCAAGTATGCATCACTCTCTGTGTGGGAAAACGTCTCTTTCAGATTCTACCTAAATCTCTTCTGACCCTCATCTGTGCCTTATCTAGGGAATACTTTCCTGTATTTTACGGTATCTTTACCTGACCTCAATCATGTCCCCATTTAACCTCCTTCATGCTGAGGGGAGCAGGCCCAGTCTTTGTATAATCAACATTCCATCCCAGGCAATATCTTGGTGACTCTCCTCTGCGCCCAATCCATTACTGTCACATCCTACCTACGACATGGTGGCCACTTCAGGAATGCTGGATGTGGTAGATAAGATTAGAGGAAGTGCATGTGAACCTCTGTCTAACCTTAAAGGATTGTCAGGGTCTCTGGGTGGAGTTGATGGAGGAGATACAAGGGCAGGTGTTGCATATCTTCTGGTTGCAGGGGAAAGTACCTGGGGAGGCAGTGGTTTGGGTGGAAAGGGATAAGTGAACCAAGGAATTGTAGAGGGAGCAGTCCCTGTGGAAGGCAGAAAAGAGTGGAGATGGGAAGATGTGATTAATGGTGGGATTCCTTAGGAGGTGGCGGAAATATCGGAGGACAATGTGTTGGATGCTGAGGCTGGTGGGGTGAAAAGTGAGGACCAGGGGAACTCTGAATGTTGCATCGGGGGGGGGGGGGGGGGCGAGAGCAGAAGTATGGGACACTAAGGAGTCAAGTGCAGAAGTATGGGACACTAAGGAGTCACATGAGGGCCTGATCTATGACATAAGGGGGAGTGGCCACGTTCCCTGAAGAATGAGAAAATCTTGGATGTCCTAGTATGGAACACCTCATCTTGGGAGCAGTTGCGGCAGAGACCGAGGAATTGAGGATTCCCTAGCATTTCACACCTTCGAAGCTTAGCCAATGATGGGCTTACCAGGCACCTGCATGAGGTCATTTGTGGCCAGCCTTGATTGGTCCTGGTCTTTTCTGGCCTTCAGCTCTTCACCCCGTACTTTCAGCCTGAAGAAAGGTCTCGACTCTAAACATCCCCCTTCCTTTTTCTACAGCAATGCTGTCCGAGTTGCTCAGTTACTCCAGCACTTTCGTCTATCTTTTCTATCTAGATTAAACTCCATCTGCCATTTCTCAGTCCAGTTCATTGATACATTGATATCACTGTACTCATCTTCCATATTGTCAACAACACCGCCAATCTTTGTGGTGTCATTTGATCATGCCTCCTACATGCATTTTCAGTCCCAATTAATGTATATCAATGATAATACAAAGGCCAAATTATGTTAAATGGTTGAAATATTAAACAAAGGCAGAACATTCTAGAAGGTGCCATGATGGATGGCTGAGATAACCATGCTGGGAAGAGAAACTGCATTGTTCATGACTGCATCATCTGAATTAATGGTAACTCTCAGGGAATACTGTGCATTTCTGATATTCTTATTCCTGTGCTGAATGGAATGAATAAAAGGCAAGTGTATAAAGGACGTACATATAGCTTTAATTTTTAATTTTCTGCAGCAGAAATATTGTGATGGGAGAAAGCTGCTAGATCAGTATTGGTCCTCGGGGATCTATTAGACCATAGCAATGTATTGAACATCACTGGCAAACCTATACATTTTAAACTAAAGGCAGTTTTAGAAATTGTCCCATTATTTGCATGTCATGACTCCATAAACATTGATGACTTATGTCACTGAAAGTGACAGAATAGCACTCCCAAAGTGTTGCCCTCAATTGGACAAATACATAACTAACATGATTTCAGTATTCCAGGTTATTTTATTATCGTGGTCAGTCCCCAAAGTCTTTTGTTTTGCAGATGGTTAACGAGGAATAACTTGGAGTAAATTTAGTTTAAATGTTAGAAATTGGAATATATTAGCCACAGAAAGAGACCACACACAAATGGACCTTATAGCCCATACCAACCGTTGTACATTTATCTAGTTTTTCCTTATTCTCCCAACATTTCCACATTTTCATCCCCCCCCCCATCCTCAGATTATTACACCACCTACACACTGAAGGATTTACACTGTGCAGTTTAGTTACCAACCTGCACAGCTTTGTGGTGTGGGAGAAATCAGAACACTGAGGAAACCCATGGGCTCACAGAGACCAAGTGCAAACTTCACACAGGCCACACCAAAGGTCAGGATTGAACCTGGGTCTGTGACACTGAGACGCAGTGGGTTCTGTCAGATGTGCTACCATCTAACAAAGGTTTGATTTGGAGATATGCTATCTACCATCCATTTATTCTCTTGTGGGTAGCTTCAAACAAGTAGTTTGGCAGCAAGATTACTCTTATTCAACGATTGCCTTAAACCAAGGACATTTTTTTCCAACGGAGACGAATTGCAAATTTCCATTTAGTCATTCATGAGGAACTCTCAAAACTCTCAAATCTTCCTTCACATGCCCACTGTTGTGATATTGTCATTACATTGTACAGTAAATCTAGTTCAATTTGCTATTGTATACTATGTCAAAACCTCTTGCTTTTCCCATGCTTATTTTTGATATAATTTTCTTTAAGGAATGAAAATTTCATTACTGTAACAACTTGAAACATCTTTGCTTTCCAGAGATCGTTCTGAACCAGCAAGTGGGACATCGAAAGCAGTATGTAAAACAAAAATACAATCTGAACCTTTCTATTGGTTAAATCTAAGTTGCTGTTTTTTATAAATGCTATTTATAAGTCATTAATGTTTTTGAGTGCTTAAAAAATGCCTAAAGCAGGTATACATACCTGGCAAGGTCATGTTTTGTAATGCCTACCAAAGTACATTGGTAATATTATAATGCTGTTGAGCAACACTTAGTGATAGTTGCCCTACCTACAGATTAATTATGTGTGTGACCTGATAGTGCAAGGTAAAGCACTGTATTTCATATTGAAACTGGAATTAACTTTAGGACGCAGTCTGTAACAGATCAGTGTATGATTTTTAGAGACTGGTTTAACAGTTTGCTGTGGAGAACATGAAAGTGTTCCTGCAATGTCTGTCTTTTAGCATTATGTGTATAGGGTTTGTTGTGCATTTTCCTTCAAATAAAGAATGTCTGAAGTGTATTATCTTCCATTTCACATTGTATCACTAATGTTTTTAATGCTTTATTAGGTATGATTTAATGGTTTAATGGGTTGCTTTACACTATCATAAGTCACATGAAAAGCATGCTAGATGACTGTGATTGTAAATGAAATGCTGAATTTGTGCAGTAACAACTTTTCTATAACTTTCATATCAGTATATATTACATTTGAGCTCAAATAAACAGAATTTGCCACATCTAGAATATATATGTTAAATAATGTCTTTGTTGTTTTGATTCCCACCCCTCCCCTTCTTGTTCCCAAATTTACAAGTAGTAGTAGGATTTTGTGGTGCTCTTAAAACAGTTGTTAATTTTATATATGTATTAGTAACAAGTCGATGTTTCATACATTATGTATTTTATTTCGTGCCGTTACACCACAGAAATCTCCTGACTTCTCAATTTAAAGTACAGATCTGGCTTTTCTTCTGCAATCTCGACATAAGTTTTTGTTTGAGTCATTTTATCAAATATGGATTTGTTTCTTTTAAAAAAAACCACTGAATTTCTATAGTCAGACACACATAGAATTAAGCTGTTGAATAAATGTAGCTATTGAGTACTTGATTTTATTTTCAATATCCGAACATGCAAGTGTTGTGAAATGTAAACTGCAAAGTTATTATTCTTTGAGGACTGACTTTAAATTGTTAGAAGCAACTTAACTGAGACAATTTAAATTTAAAGTTGTTTTCTATTGCTTTATTGGTTGTTAGTTCAGTGAAGTAATATTTAAAAGAAAAACTAGTTTTTCTGCTTTGATTAAATATAACAGTAGATTTGAAAATTGATGATTTTTTGTATTACTGGCTATATGAACAAGGCTTAGCTCTGTGGCCATTTGCAAAAATATTTAGCACTTCATGAATGTAAAAAGAATAAAGATATTTTTAGTAGTTTTTAACTTAGAGCTAATGATTTTCTGAAGTCTACTTTGAGGAAGAGGATTTGGGAATTCCGTAATCATTGCACTGACTGAGCACAAAACTGATTTTTGCCATAAAATGTCTAAACAATATTGTTGCATTCTTGACCTTCACAATGGGTAGTGCAGTAGTTTTATAACACATTTGTTAGATAGGTTGTGGATTTAACTGGTGAAACCCATTGATTTTAAAAGCAAGAAAGCTGGAATACTTCACACATTAACATCGAGAACATGGAAATCTTCATGTTTTTGATCAAGAGTTGAGAGTAGATTAATTTAGCCCAATGGTTCTTAAGCTTTTTGGCATACGTACATGCACACACAAACAAAATGCTGTAAGTGGTATGTACCTTCGTTAGGTTCCTAAAAATGGGCTCAACAAATGGATATGTTATTTATGACCCCTTCATGTTCCCTGGTAAAGCCCAAAATGACCCCCCCCCCCACCATGGGGGTCCCGACCCCCAGGTTAAGAACCACTGATTTAGCCCAACCCAGATCTGAATTTGTCCTCCACCACTGCCAGAATGATACCACACGCAAACTGGAAGGACTTCACTTGCTAGGCTTTGCCCCACTTCTAAATCACTTTTCCAGCTTTCTCTCCTGAACTCTGTCAGATGCCACATATGCTGTCTTGCCCACTAAGTTCCTCCAGAACCTTTTTTGCTCAAGTTTCTCATATCTGCAGTTGCTGGAAGTGCTTCACAAGTGGTTTACATGAATGGCAATATCCCCTTTAATGTTATTCCCCAAATGACAATGTGATGAATGACCAGCAAGTCTCTTACTTGTGGTATACAATATATCATATTGTGGTATTATAATAGTATTTTATTTAGTTTTCATGTGTGGAAAGCCTCATAGGCACAATGCCAAATTCTGCCACAAAGGTATCAAAGGGTATGCTATCCTAACACAAAGCTTAAGCGGGTGGCAAAGAGAAGCATGCAGAGGTTAGGGAAATAATTTCTGAAGATAAGGACCCAGATAGTTGGCACTGCAAATTGTGAAGTAAGTGAAAATCAGGTTGCTTGTGGCCAAAATTGAGTGGTAAAACCTGAAGAAATAAGAGAGAACAAGTCTTAGATTTAAATGCAAGGTTGAAAATATTAAAATCGATGCACTATCTATGACTGGGCATAAAAACAGAAAATGCTGAAAAAAGTTAACAGTTCAGGCAGCATCTACAAAAAAAGAAACAGTCAAAATTTTAGGTTTGCTACCCTTGGTCAAATCATCTTGAGCTCAAGTGACATAAAGTTGTAGAGAGGTATAACATGGGCACAGGCAATTCAGTCAGCAGAATCCCTGATCACAATCCCTGATCATCAACCACCCATTTACATTAATCTACATTTAATCCCATTTTTATTCTCCCCACATCTCCTGCCCAAACCACGTACCCCCCCTCCTGATTCTACCCTACACATGAGGGACTATTTCCAATGACCAATTAGACTCTCTAGTTTGCATTGTCTTTGGGATGTGGGAAGAACCCAAAGCACACAGGGAAAATCCATTGGTCACAGGGTGAATGTACAAATTCCACACACAGGAGCCAAAGTGGAGAGAAAAATGTGGGAATCGATGTTGCAAGTAGATTTTCAGCAGCAACTGAAGAAGAGCTAAGCGATGTCATAAAGTTGACATTATTTAAAGCTTGTCCTAGGTGTGAATAAGACACCAAGATGACAAGTTGTCTGGTTCATCATCTCTAGGGTGAGGCAATGAATTATCTTGAATAATTGAGTTTAGAATCAGAACTGAAAATTATGTTGACTTGGAGGAAAATATCAGTTTGTCAAAACTTGGCATTTGGTCAGTATTGTAACACTTTATCATGGAGTGTGTTCTGGAAAGGTAGTGGAGCAGTTTGGGGTTATTGGATGTGGTGAAACATGTCAATGGAAGAATGATCCAACTGTGGAATGGGGCATTACCAAATATGAATACAAGTGGTGGCTGGTTATGCTTGAATTGAACCTGGAGTGATAGTAATTTTGATAGACATTTTGATTGGAGAGACATGATTGGAAGGGTTCAAGTATATAGCTATTATAAGTTGGAAGATGGTATTTTGGGGGATGAAGTGTGGCAACAAAGGAGGTGAAACAATTTGAACTTGACATTGGGGTAGCTGTTGCATATAGTTGTCATGTGCACAGTTATGAATCTTGCCCAGAATGTATTTACTATCCACCTACAAATTTCATGGAAACAATACTTTTGTTCCATAATTCCTCATGTGAATGCTTTAATTCACTGGTTCTCAGTCATAAAAAGAGAGAGCATGGAAACTGGTCCTTTCGTCCACTCAGTTTACACTAATCATTGGCCAGCCATTTACATTATTCCCACGTTGGTGTTATTTTTTAAAATTCATCCCATGTTCTTATCTGCTCCCCTTAGATTTCACACTAACCACACAATGGACAATTTCCAGTGACTGAGTAATTTATCATCCTGCATATCATTGGGATGTGTGAGAATCTGGGGGATATGTTACAGGGAAATTATGCAAGCTCCACACAGAAATCTGATATGGGGGGGGGGGGGGGGGGGTTGGGGCTAGAGAGTTTGATTGGCTAGAAGTTATGTATTCCCGCATTAAAAACAAAATTGTGATAGCCTGTAATTGTAATTAGTTTAATTTTGGCACTACAACCTAAAAATACCAAAAGTGGTATGTTACATGTAATAGAGTACAAGGCCCATTCTTTGGAAAGTGAACCAAAATGACACACTTTGTGACACATTAAAAAATTCTTGTAAGAGATTATTCTTATTCATTGTTGTTTTCCTACCTACAGAACTATAATGCATGTCTGCTAAAGATATGAACATTCTAGCCTTTTAAGATTCACAGTTTGTACAATGCTTCCATGTGATGTCACACACATGACCACTCATATTTTACCTCTGACCCTAAACAAACATTGTCAGCATAACATACAATTTTCACTTGGTAAACCGAAAAAAAAAAAGAATCATATATGTAGTACAAAACAATATACCTGTAATGCTTTCAGAATTAGAAGAGATGTATTCCACATTGTTTCATCCTTTTGGTCACACACCTGACTGAGAATGGGCTGCAAGTGCATTGCACAGGTGTCAATAGAATCTATTGCTTATCAATTGCAATGGCTTTCTGTGATGAAACTGGCAGCCGTGTTCTTAAGAGACAATGAGGTCTGATTACTGTGGGGGCTTTGCATGTTTTTCTTCTAACATTGATGTTTTTTTCCCCAAGACAGCATTTCTCCTGCTTGTCAATTTCCAAAAGAACTTTTAAGTGGTTCTAATTACCAATCAAAGTCGCATATAACCAATTTGCCCACGTTACAAAGTTAATGTTTCCTAATTGATCAGTCATATGCAATTTGCATTATAGAAACACAAGTTATAGCAGAACTACCTGCCCTCTAATGTTTTCTTGAGTTACTATATTTTGGTTGCATTCATTTCTGGACATGCCCTGGTTTTGATGATGACGTCATCATAATGTAAATTCTGTATGTTAATTTTCCAAAATCTGTATGCTGTAATGTTTAACCCATTAGCTTGATATTTGGTTGTTTATTCTTTTTCCAATGATTGTCTTGTTCTTTTACTTTTAATATTTTTAGTGCCTCAAATTCACAGTCTTTCTTTATTCTGTTTTGTCAAGTTTTATCCTTTTGCTCACGGAAGCAACAGGGGAAGGCAAGAGAAAGAGGTGTCAGACCTAGTTGCCAGACTGCAGGGAAAGCTGAATGAGGTCAGTGTTGAGCAGTAGTAGAGGGATATACAATGTATTTAATGGGAGAACTATGGAAGGAAAAGATAAGGTAGATGGGCTTCAATGGAAGGGAAACGGTTTTCATATTCTTGGTAATGCAGGCACTTGAATATTAAAAATGCTAATCTGAGTTAAAGCCCTTCTCAGTAAACTTGTCAAAACTGCATATTAACATGTTTTAAATATTTAAATGGATTTGAGAAGATGGCCAAGAGTTTTTAGTGCTATTACAATATTGAAATAGTTACTTGTTGACCAAATAATTTTTAAATGACTAGGGTAGTGTTTTAAAATGGCCAGATCTTTGCTTAACATTTATCCACATTCGGGTGCCTGGCAAGCAAAACTACAGCATTGATGCACAAAATCCATAACAGCTATTGATGCGCTTAGTTCTGGTAAAGTGTTAGAAATATCTGATGCTGCTGACATTTATAAACGGCACAAGATTTTCATTTTGTCAATGGTGATCATAGGGAACAGATGGTACAAAGTGACTCTTGATCGGCAGGGGGGCACAGCAAGGTCAGTACTTTACAGATTGTACCCAGTATTGAAGAGGGTCTGTTTATACTTATGTCCATAGTCAATTTTGGCCATGTCAGAAAATGCATTAAAATAACTTGATGGTAGTCGTGCCTCCTCAGTATTGTAATGAATGGTATCAAAACCACGGTAAGGAATTTTTCAGTGGAGTGACAGGGAAACCAGTTCTGTCGTTAGTAGAAATGGACGACTATATGTATGTACATTGAACTTTTGAAATTATTAATCATTGAATGCAACATCTCCAAGATGGCGGATGACACTAAGCTGGGGGGTA
The DNA here is from genome assembly GCA_035221665.1 of Okamejei kenojei. NCBI lineage: Eukaryota > Metazoa > Chordata > Chondrichthyes > Rajiformes > Rajidae > Okamejei > Okamejei kenojei. The sequence goes on from CM069152.1 coordinate 23,038,077, forward strand.
GTGTTGAGTGTGAGGAGGTTGCTAGGAGGCTGCAAGGTGACTTGGATAGGCTTGGTGAGTGGGCAAATGCATGGCAGATGCAGTATAATGTGGATAAATGTGAGTTATCCACTTTGGTGGCAAAAACAGGAGGGTAGACTATTATCTGAATGGTGGCAAATTAGGAAAAGGGGAGATGCAACGAGACCTGGGTGTCATGGTACACCGATCATTGAAAGTAGACATGCAGGTGCAGCAAGCAGTGAAGAAAACAAATGGTATGTTGGCATTCATAGCAAAAGGATTTGAGTTTAGGAGCAGGGAGGTTCTACTGCAGTTGTACAGGGTTTTGGTGAGACCACACCGGGAGTATTGCGTACAGTTTTGGTCTCCAGATCTGAGGAAATGCATTCTTGCCATAGAGGGGGTACAGAGAAGGTTCACCAGACTGATTCCTGGGATGTCAGGACTTTCATATGAGGAAAATCTGGATAGACTTGGCTTGTACTCGCTAGAATTTAGAAAACTGAGAGGGGATCTTATAAAAACTTACAAAATTCTTAAGGGGTTGGATCGGCTAGATGCAGGAAGATTGTTCCCGATGTTGGGGAGGTCCAGAACAAGAGGTCACAGTCTAAGGATAAGGGGGAATTCCTTTAGGACCGAGATGAGGAAAACATTTTTCATGCAGAGAGTGGTGAGTCTGTGGAATTATCCGCCACAGAAGGTAGTTGAGGCCAGTTCATTGGCTATATTTAAGAGGGAGTTAGATGTGGCCATTGTGGCTAAAGGGATCAGAGGGTATGGAGAGAAGGCAGGTACAGGATACTCCTGCACCTATTTTCTATGTTTCTATGGGTTTGTTCTTGTGTAGTGGTGTCCATAACCTATGGACTTTAACTTATATTTACTGTGGAACTGTTGGTCTTGAGTTTATGCCTCCAGGATACTCTTATTAGAACCGTACTTGGCAATTTCCAATTTCATTTGATTGAAAGAAGTATTTAACCAGTATTGGGTGACACCGCTAATAGAAATGATCGCTGTCCGTTCCAGTAACCTAGAACCAATTCTGAACTGCTCAGTCCTTGTGGGGTTTGTGCATTCTCCTAGTGACATGTGTGTTTCCTCCCCCATCCCAAAGTTGGTAGGTTAATTGGACACTTTAAATCGTTCCTACCGTCTGCCTCTGAGGGTGGTGGAGGCCGTTTCTCTGGATACTTTCAAGAGAGCTAGATAGGGCTCTTAAAGATAGTGGTCAGGGGATATGGGGAGAAGGCAGGAACGGGGTACTGATTATGGATGATCAGCCATGATCACATTGATTGGCGGTGCTGGCTCGAAGGGCCGAATGGCCTACTCCTGCACCTATTGTCTATAAATAAGGGGTAGAATCCAAGGGAGGAGTATAGTTGAATTGTGGGAGGGATAAAAAGTGTTAGGGTAGGACGAGTGTAAATGATCGATAGGCTTGGTGGGTGGAAGAACCTATTTCCATGTTGTATCCCTCTACACTATAGATCAGCTATAGAAAATGTGAATACCAGTGAATATTGGGTGATTTTTGATGTAGAGCATGGAAACAGGCTTCTTACCCTACAGTCTGTGCCAACACATCAAACATAGATTTACACTACTACCATACTAATCACATTTATTGTCTGCACAATCCCATTAATTGCTGAGATTCTACCATATCCCTAACTGCTTGGGACAATTTATAGTGCCAATTAACTTACCAACATTCATGTCTTTGGCATTTGGCAGGAAACCAGAACACTCCAAGGAAACGTGCATGGGCAAAGGGAGATTGTGCAAACTTCACACAGCACTAGAGATTTGGAGCCTGAAGCAACAGCTCTACTGCCTTTGCCACTTTATTTTTAATAGGCAGCAAGCTGCACAGTGGTGCATCTAGTAGAGCTACTGCCTCAAGGCGCCAGAGATGTGGGTTTGATCCTGACCTCGGGCGCCGTCTGTGGACACTGCACGTTCTGACTGTGATTAGTATGTTTGCTGTGTCCCCCACATGGCTTGCGGCAAACTGCAAACGGGACTTCTTATGGCTTTGTTTCAAACATGGCTTTCTTCTTGCCACTTTTCCCATAAAGGCCCGATTTGTGGAGTGCACAACTAATAGTTGTCCTGTGGACAGATTCTCCCACCTGAGCTGTGGATCTCTGCAGCTCCTCCAGAGTTACCATGTGCCCCTTGGCTGCTTCTCTGATCAATGCTCACCTTGCCCGGCCTGTCAGTTTAGGTGGACGGCCATGTATTGGTAGGTTTGCAGTTGTGCCATACTCTTTCCATTTTCGGATGATGGATTGAACAGTGCTCCATGAGATGTTCAAAGCTTGGGATATTTTTTTACAACCTAACCTGCTTTAAACTTCTCCACAACTTTATCCCTGACTTGTCTGGTGTGTTCCTTGGGCTTCATGATGCTGTTTGTTCACTAATGTTCTCTAACAAACCTCTGAGGCATTCACAGAACAGTTGTATTTATACTGAGATTAGATTACAGACAAGTGGACTCTATTTACTAATTAGGTGACTTCTGAAGGCAATTGGTTGCACTGGATTTTATTTAGGGGTATCAGAGTAAAGGGGGCTGAATACTTTTGCATGCCACACTTTTCAGTTTTTTATTTGTAAAAAAAATTGAAAACCATGTATCATTTTCCTTCCACTTCACAATTATGCACCACTTTGTGTTGGTCTATCACATACAATCCCAATAAAATACATTTACGTTTGTGGTTGTAACATGACAAAATGTGGAAAAGTTCAAGGGGTATGAAAACTTTTGCAAGCCACTGTATATTTTATCCTTCAACCTCTTCAGCACCCTATCTATCAGTTGGAGGATCTTGTGGCCTGATGACTTCATTGGGTGTTGATTTAATGTACAGATACTTCCAGACTTCAACTGGATTTTTTATTCTGCCATTAGAGGGGGTTTGTAGAGCAAGATCCCTGGACAAGCATTGAAAATGTGGAGGAAATTATTGAGATAGTTATCACAGACGTGCAGTGGGGCTGAATTTCTTTATATCTGGATCGAATGTAGGATTAGGATGTTTTATAAGTACATTAAGGGAAAGAGGGTAACCTGAGGAAAGCAAAAGGGTCATCTTTGTGCGGATCTTCAATTAGTTTTTTTTTCTATTTTTACTGTGGAGGAAGACATGGTCCAAGGAACTTGGTACAGTTAATGGAGATGTGTTGAGGACAGTCCGGATTATAGCTGAGGAGTTACTAACCGTACTCGGGTGTAGTGCGGAGGGGAGAGTGCAGGGCCTAGCAAACGATAGGAGGATACATGAAGGGAGAGTTTTTCATCCTCGGAAGGTTGGACAAAAGCCAGTGATGAAAAGGCAGTGTGAGATATGGATAGAAGTTGTACAAATTGTGAAGTCAGAGGAAGGGTATAATTCAGGCACGTGCCGTGAGTAATTACTCAGAGTAGGCAGTCAGCCGGCTTTTTAAAAAAAATCTGAAACCGCATGCGCAGATAGTTCGCTTCGTAAAAAATGAGTAACAATTCAATTTTACCAAGGCTTCTCAATCTCCTTCATTTTCTAATCACTGAATGGGTGGGGGGCGGAGGATGAAGGCAGGTGGAGAGATGGTGGGAAAATCGGAAGCACACCAGGACGTTAAATCAGTTGTCATCTTATTGAATGACAATACTAATTCAAGGGTCCATTTGGAGGGAAAGTTCCTTTCACAGCGTGTGGAGAGTCTGTGCCAGGGGTTAATGATGCGGGGAGGGCAGGAGTGTTGAAAAGGAGGGGGGTCAGAGATCATATCAGTAACTCACTCACCGCTGCCACAGCCCTCCGGGCACGGACAGCAGAACTGGCCGCCACTTCCGAGGATAGAAGCAGCTCGGGTGCGTGCAGCCGCCGGGACCCGACAACAGAACCGGCTGCCACTTCAGTGCCTTCTGCCGGCCCGCTGACCTCTGGCAGTGCTCTCCATCTGAACATCTCTCACCTGCCGCTCGCCGGCTTCGCTCATGTCAACCGCATCCCACAAATCGTTAAATTCCCACAGCTGAGTAACCTCAACTGGTCCCGTGAACGTGCTGTTGGAATTTAAAGATTTGCGGCAAGCCGGCTGGCGAGCAGCAGGTGAGAGATGTTCAGTCGGAGAGCACTGCCAGAGGAGACGGGGACTAGCAGACGGGGCTGAAGTGGCAGGGTCCCGGCGGCCGCTCAAAGTCAGTCACCCGAGCTGCTTCCTTCCTCGGAAGTGGCGGCCAGTTCTGCTGTCCGTGCCCGGAGCACTGCGGCAGCCACCCAAGCTAATTCACTCCCCAGCCACAATAAAACCATATAGCAATTACAGCACGGAAACAGGCCATCTCGGCCCTTTTACTCCATGCTGAACACTTACTGTCACTTAGTCCCATCTACCTGCATTCAGACCGGAGTGTGGCAAGTGGGTTACTGACCCCGAACCACTTCTTCACAACGCCAGACTCCCCAAACACTGTGAACGGAGCTCTCCCCCCCACCCCGGGAAATACAGTATTTATAAAAATTAAGCACCAAGAAATGCACTTACCACATTATTGGTACATTAAGTCCATTCTTCACTCTTTGTTTCATGAGAAACTATTAAAATAATGGCAATCCATATTCAAAAATCCCGCCAAGAAACTCGCGCTGGGCATGCGCAGTATACTGCTGCGCCTGCGCAGTACTGCAAAGGCAGAATTTCTGCTGCCTTTAGCTTCCCCTTGAAACTGACGGCTCAAGCAGCGCTGACGGCACGTGGGCTGCACAGCCCTTCCCGTGTTACAAGTGCTGCGGATGAAAGGCACGGAGAATTATGCCTACCTAGGAGATCGATCTCTTAGATAGGCATAATTCTCCCATGCCTTTACTGGTTATATTTAATAATTGCCATTTCATAATTTTAGTCAGGGTAGGCAGTGCCTACCTTGCCTACTCTGACGGCATGTGCCTGGTATAATTAATTGGAAGGGGAGAAATGTTTGTGGCCCTAAGTGTAGCACAAGGAAGAGAGGGGGAAGGGAAAACAAAAGTGGGGAGGTTTGTTTGTACGCTAGTTAACTGAAATTGGATAATTCAAAGTTCATACCATTAGGTTGTAGGCTACTCAAGCGGACAATGAGGTGCTATTCCTCCATTTAATGTGTGGCCTCATACTAGCAATGGAGGAGACCCAGGGCAGAATGGCTAGCAACCGGGAGATCCAGCAAACCTTTGAGGACTGAGTGCAGTTGTTCAGCGAGTCTACATTTGGTCTTGTCGAAGTAAAAACTGGGAACACCAAATGCAGTAGATGAGGTCAGGGGAGGTGCATCTGGAAGAACTGCTGAGGTTCATGGATGGAGGCGAGGGAAGAGGTATAGGGACAGCGTAGTACCTCTGCGGTTTCAAGGGAAAGCATCAGGGTAGTAGGTGGTTTAGGTTGGAAGGGACGAGTGAACCAAGGAGTTGCCGACGGAGTGGACTCTGGAAAGCAGAAAGGTATTGGGATAAGAAGTGGCGGGAGATGTCAGAGAATTATGTGTTGGATGCGGAGGCTGTTCGAGTGGAACACTATCCTTGTTCCATCTGGGGAGAATTTGAGCAGAACTACGGGACACAGAGGAGATGCGGGAGTGGGATCCATCTATGACAGCAGGGGGAAAACAATGTTTACTAAACAAAAAGGACATATGTCCTAGAATGGAAAGCCTCATCTTGGGAGCACATGTGGCAGAAACAGAAATTGAGAGTAGGGGATAGCATTTTGCAAGTTGGAAGGAGATGTCCAGATAACAACTCTGGGAATCACTGGCTTTGTAGTACATGTCTGTCGATAATCTGTCCCCTGTGATGGAGGCTGAGAGATCGAGAAAGACGTCAGAGATGGTCCAAGTGAATTTGAGGGAAAGGTGGAAGTTAGTGGTAAAATTAATTAAATCAATGAGTTCTGCAGGGATGCAGGAGGCAGCAGAAGCAATTGTCAATGTAGCGAAGAAAGAGTGAAGGCATTGTGCCAGTATAAATTAAGAACAAGGAATGTTTGACGTAATCAACAAAAAGGCAGGCATTGCTGTGGCCTTGGCAACGCCTTTAATGAGAAATTAAGAGGGGCAAAACAGAAGTTGAGGGTGAGGACAAATTCTGCCAGGTGGAGGAGAATGTTAGTGGAGGGAAACTGATTGGGTCTGCGTTCAAGAAAGAACTGGAGGGCTTTGAGGCCTTCCTGGTGGGGGGTAGAGGTGTAAAGGAACTGGGTGACCATGATAAAGATGTTGCAACGCGAGCCTAGGAATTGAAAGTTATTGAACTGTTGAAGGAGTGGATGTCTCGGATCTAGTTCGGAAGAGACTGAATACTCAGGATCAAATCCGGGTCTCTGGCGCTGTAAGGCAGCAACTGTACAACTCCACCTAGTGCTTGGCGCACTGCAGGTGATCTCCCCTATTTTGACATAGCATTTTAGTACCTGTTGAGTCATTTCAGAAGCTATTTAAACATCTATCAAAATTCTAAGATTAGCTTGAATAGACTTCAAAACTGGAATGCTCTTAATCATTTTGTTACCATAAAATCAACTTTTATGTCCGATGTGTGAAATCATAGATCCTAAAACAGATTTGTGCAGCTTATTGCAATATGTGGGTGATGATGTTGGAATTATTGGAGTTATTGTCAAATTGGTTTCTATTAAATGTTCCCCTCGTTACTTCCAGTAAGTCGAAGAATGACTTCCAGATTGGAGGCAGGACTTGTATCCGGATTTTTTTAGCAATTCATTGTGTGAAAGCAGTTTAAATCAAATCACTATTGAAAAGGAACTCCCCTTGATAATCCAAAACCTCATAGGAAAGCTGTGCCATTGTTCTCATCTTGGCGTATACATTATGCAGGCACATGTAGGTCCCCATTTGGATATTTGTTTGGATTGCTGAAGCTTTTCAGATATTGCATTACACAACTTAGCAGTTTGGCAGTTTTAACATTTTCTATACATGTCCATCACTGATTTTCAGGCACCTTTATTTACAGAACCTTTCTGAATTATTAATTTTGCCAGACCAACAGGGGCCTATGAGAGGAGCCCCAACAGTATGGGAACAGTCCGCTGAGGCAGCCGAGCAGTCACGACACCGGCCTGCAAACTCGGCTTCAGAATTTGGTTATTCGGAACGTTCAAGTGCACTGTTTTGTCCAGATTAAAGGAGGTGCCAGACCACCAGTTGCTGGAAAATCAGTGGTGGACCTGTATGTGTTTCCAAATAGAAAATTTGGTAATAGGTTGCTAACATTTTACAGAGATGGTAGACAGCATAGGAACTATTGTAATGTTACATACATGTAATTGATGAACATATAGCATTTTCATGGTATTGATGGAAAATAATGCTTCAACAAATACATGTGTTTAAAGTGAGGAATGCAGCAATTTTTGGATGTGAACAGGCACTCATAACTAATATGCAATTAATACTAAAGAGCAGTTCTGTCTAGGGAAGATGTGCTAAACTATTAGTTATCTGACATAATTTAGAAATAACAATCAAATTTGGAGAAATTTCAATTATATTGATCTTGTATTGGGCAAAGCGATTGAAATTTGTAATACCATAGTTGGCCAGGCTGAGGAACATCAATGGATAAATTATTTGTGAAGCAACAAGTGGACTTGAACTGTCAAAGCTAATTGAAGTGTCATGTCTAATGCATGAACAGATAATTACACTGTAAATGGTGCCTCTGTTCTGAATGAATTCAAATTTAACAAAAATGGATTTTGGGATGCCCTCTAGTGCATTTAGATTAATGCACCCCGATTTTGTTGTAAAGTGCAGGATAAATAATAGTGCTTACAAAAAAGTCAAATGTCCATACTAATGAATAGTTCCAATGTCTTCCCTGATCTTAAGTCATTTGCTCCAGAAATTTTGTAACATATTATTTAAGTGGGAAGTATTGTTGGTGCCTGCCGATCATTTTGTATTTACTAAAAGTCTTGCATTTTGTGTCATGATTTTTATGAGGCCATAAAAAAGCAGTTTATAGTGTTGAGCTGAGGATTCATTGCATCAAGTCGCAAATGTCCTCAAACATGGGTTTGTGGCAAAATTCCAGATTCTATATCCTTAATGTCGTTAAGCACATTTTTCAAGCTTGCTCTTTTTCTTGACCTGATATTATTATCCTCCCTGGGAAAAGCTTCATCCTCTCATTAATCATTCATATTCGGAGATCTCAGGAGAAAACATGTCTTTGTAATTGTAATCTTACCAGCACTTTTTTTTGTCCTTTTAGTATGCACTTGTTTTAATTCCAAACTGTGTGCAATAATGTTTTATTTCTTTGTGTGTAATGTCATCTGTATTTTTTCTGTGAAAAAGAGAAACATGATTTTAACGTATTTTAAGATCTGGCTTTGTATATGCTTCAGATATCAGCATGGGAATATGCCTTTGATCATGTCCAGAGGTATTTATTGACCAAGTAGTTGGGGCAGGTACATTTAAATCATTTGGACTGGTACGTAGATAGGAAAGGTATAGAGGGATCTAGACCAAAAGCTGGCAAAATGGAATTAGCTTTGATGTGGCAGCATGGTTTCATGGACGAGTTGGGCTATTTCCATGTTGTATGGCTCTGTCAAGTACCCATTTCTACTAATCCTACTTTATCCTTTCATGAACTTCACTCATTCAGCAATTCACAATGCCCAATTAACCTACCAGCCTATAAATACTTGATGTGGCAAACAAAAAAAACAAAGCACATCCAGAGAAATTCAATAATGTATTGCTCTATTCTATTTGATATCTTGACTATTTTAACGTAAATGTCATTCTCCCTTTCTGTCAAGCAGTATTGCTTCATTTTAAATTCTGCATTGACCTGAATCGTCTGCCTACTCCCCTTCCTGTTAGCATGAAATGTTTCAATCTTTCATGTTTTAATTTCTGATTCACACAATCATACTCGTTGCTGTTCAGATACAAAACAAATGTTAAGTGTATCTGCAAATCTCCTTCAGTTTGTCACTGAATTTTTTGAATGGAGCAATCCCTATTATTTGAGGCATTTGTGTGTGATAGAAGACAAATAATTCCATCAAAGCCCATATTTGCTGCTGTTTCTGAACAAGAAAATAGCCGCTTTCCAATGGCACCTTTTACGCAAAACATTTATGTAAATGACAAGCCTGTTTTATGACCAGCCGAGGCTTTGAACACTTGAGGTTAAGTAATTAGCTGATATTCTAAAATTGTGGGTGACCTATTTTGTCAATTTGTTTTGCTGTCCATACCATTTAATTTCACCAGTGGGTTGTGGAGTAGGGAGGAAGGCTGTGATATGGATTTTTGTAAATCACCATACTAGTTAATGTCTTAATGCAACATTTTAAGCTGAGAAATGTTTCCAGGTGAAGAGTTTTGCCTTCACAGCTCCTCACTCTATTGTATTCCACCTGTATGTGCTTTCCAAATACTGCTAAGCTTTTTGATGTAAAATTAAAACATTTTATAAACATAGGTTAGAATGTGTGACATAAATAAAAATGAAATTAAATCAGCAATTTCCCATATACTTACTGGTGGCATTGTTAACAAGTTGCAGTGTCCCTCTTCCCATTTATAGATTTGTCCACATTTATTGTACCTTCCAGGTGATTACTCCATGCTGTAGCGGCATATATCATATATCAAATTAAGAATTTCACTCGTGATTTTTGAATAAATATGGATATACATGTTAATTGGTTTATTGCTTCTCATGGGGAAAATAATTATACCGTATTTGTGAATATTAAAACACTGAAAAAATGTGGGTCATGTCGTCTCATCAGAATTTTATTTCTAATTCAAAAATTGTTATTGAGGAAGTGTTCAAAGAACCATGGGGAAGACGAGAGAGTGACATTCGGCCTTTCTTCATCCCTGTCCTTTCACAGTTTTGTCCATTGTTTTCTCTTAACTTTGTCCTCAATTCTTTGCAACTTTTAACTATTTCTAACTTTTCATCAGTACTAGTTAATGACTTGAAATTATAATCAATTTCTCTATTCAATGTTGCTGCTTGACCTGAATATCCTCCAGCTTTTCCTATCTTAGCTTCAAATCCTATCATGGGTATATTTTTGCTTGATTTGGTGCTTGTAATACAGACTGTAGGTAATGTTGGTCAATGTTATAGAGTACAAGGAATGCGGTGCACCTGTAATGTACTGTTATTCTTTGCAGATACTATTATTGGACATCAGTTCAACATTAAGTTGTGTATTTGGATCTGAAAACATAGTGAATGCACAATGCTTCTTCCAAGGGTCTGGGTAGAAAGAACTAGGGGAATAAGTTTAAGGTGTGAGGGGAAAGATTTAATAGGAACTATTCACACAGGGTAGGCAGTAATGTGGAAAAGGTACAAGAGGAAGCAGTTGAGGCAGGTACAATAACAACATTTAAAAGACATTTAGATAGAAAGATGGTTAGGAAATATTTAGAAGGAAAGGGGTCAAACACGGATAGATGGGATCTTATATGGAGCATCTTGTACAAGTTGGGCCAACGGGCCTGTTTCCGTATTGTATGACTGACTTGGATTGCCAAGGCTGCTCATTACATTCTACTTTCAGCTGACATTTGTAACAAACATATGTAAAAGCTAAAGCTCCTGCATGTATAAAGCTGGTTTTGTACAACCAGCCCGAAGAAGAGTCTCGACCCGAAACGTTGCCTATTTCCTTCGTTCCATAGATGCTGCCTCAGCCGCTGAGTTTCTCCAGCATTTTTGTCTACCTTGTACAATTTTGGACCTATCATAGCCGTAAAAATTGGAACATTTTGTTTGAGTTATAGCTTCAATAACACTTCATTTTTGGTTTTGATCAGAATATTCCTTACAACTGCAAGGATTGTGTCATAACCCAAGTAGTTTAAACGTGTCCTCAAGACACTCTTGATGCTTTTTGCGCTTCCTTGTAATTGCAAAACCGAACAGTAGGTTTGATGCAAAATATGTCGAAGAGAGCAAGTACAAATGTTCTGCACGCCACATTTAAATTCTTCAAATTATTTTCTTTGCTGAAGCAACTGTACGAATTCACTTACTAATTAAGGGTCAAGCTATTGTAATAAACATCCCTATTCTTCTATTAAAGTGCATTGCTATGTAGTGTGAATTTTATTTTTTCTCGTGTGCGCGCACACACACGCACGCGCACACACACATGCAAAAAGGTGAGTTTGCAAATGGAACATTATTAGTAAACAAGCTATCTGTTTGGGTTAAAAATATGTGCCTTATGTTTTAAATGTGAATGTCTGTATTTAATTCTTCCATTAACAGATTGATGACTCTGGAACCTCTATCTCACTGGCCCAGCTTACAAAGGTAGAAAATGTTTTATTTTGTTGTTGTTAGTGGTCAATTTTCTTTTCCTCCAAATTCAGTACTTTAAAATTTAATTGTATTAAGCAATCCTCTAATCTGTAATTGTTGCATTAGTAAATTTGCTACAATACCTTGTATTATTTTGCATTATGTTATATGTTCAAATGCATTTATTTTGTCGCGCAAGTTACTGTAATTGAGTGTAAATGTTAATAGCATTAATATATCCTGTAAAGAACGAGTAACATGGGGGTAATGAAAAGGGAGTCCCTTGATAGCCTGACCCGGCTACCGTAATTTTTTGCCTACGATGGTTAGTTTTGAAAATACAGCAGATAAAACCTTAGCAAAATGTGTTTTTCTTATCTTGAAATGTGGTGAATACTAAGTTGGTTATTTCACCTTTGGGTTTGAACTCTTTGCCAGCAAAGGAGGTGGTAGAAGAATGAAAAAGCCCATATCACTGGATATTGGTATGAAGGTTCTTGCCTTTCGCACCATCAAATCCGTGTACGGTTGTAAATAAAAGGACTGTAATTTTGGAAACACATCCAAGGATTGAAAGCTTCTGTGATGTACTGTGTGTAAATTTTCTGATTTTTATAGCAATGCCAATGCACTCAAATACGTCAATTTAACAAGTGTATGACAATCCACAGTGTTGTACTGACCCAAGTTAGTTTTGAACATGTAAATGTAAACCAAATAAAATAAAATAAATTTTCTCTTGAGACCAGATGTTGGAGAGGATGTATATGGGTTCTCATTTGTTTGAACACAGACTGTGTAAACCTCTATGAAGATCATTTGTTTATTGCGTACTCTTTGCATGGCTGATTCATAAGAAGAGACGAGTATTATCATGGTAGCAGATGCTTATGACATAGGGTTAAAGGTGTGCATACCAGAAATGGCTGTGCGCTTACATATGTTTTTCTTATTTAGCTCTCTGGTGTGTAGAGATATCTGAATTTAAACCAAGTGTGCATTAAGCAAATTCCCATTTGGGGACCTGGAGAGCCATATATACATTCACCATTATCTATTGTTGACAGTGACATTCATGTTTTATAAGTAAAGTTGCTGTTTGGGTTCAAACAAATTTGTTTGTGTGAGCAGTACAGTAAAACCTTGATAGGATCATTTGCTGCATGCCAGAAATAGAGTTAAAATACTAAATACCTGTTGAAAATGGGTGAGCAGTGAGGTTTTCATGTCTATGGGGCTTTTGGCGTGCAAGACTTGAAACATTGTGCTATTAAATGTTCAGTGGGAATTTCCTGTTCAAGCACTTTGATTTGTACATTGACATTGTGTTTGGTTTTATATTGTTTTTGAAATGAATTGTTCCTAAAATGAAAAGGTGGTTCAAAAACATTGCATTTGTCCTCAGTATTACAAATTAAGGGTTATTTTATGACAAATAACAAACGTTCAACAGCATGAAGTGCCCCTCCCTCTCAATTACATTGGCATGACGTGTGAATATTTAATTTTCTCATCCAACTTCATGTGTTGCACCTATTTGCCACGAAGACTAAGAACATTTCCTTTTGAGTTAGCATTGCCTCTGAAGCCTAGGGACTGGCTTAAATCCGAGCAACTATCAAGAAATCATCCTAGCCTTGGCCAGTGCCCTGCTTATCCTCTTTTAATACTCAAATGCAGAGGGTTTGACATGAAAACCTTACTTGGTAACAGGAAAATCAACTCAAATCTGCGCAATGGTACATCAAGTGCAAAAATCCAAAAAAAAAACCTATTTTCTATCCAGGCACATTTCCAGATGAGTGCTATTGGATACGCAGGAAATGTCATTGCAATATTAGTACTGGATTGTGCTCAGATAGTATTTGGGGTCAAAGGTGCAATAATTTGGGATAAAATTGCACCAGATTGTCGATTCCTCATTAAGCAAGACTTTAGGTTCTAACAAATGTAAACTGAACCCTTGCGCACTTCGCCATCAACCTCTGAACCTCCCCACTCCCCCCCCCCATGAAACTTGCATTCCAAATTTGATAAATATCACCAGATAATACAAATAATCTATTGTATACATGCTGTTTAATAATTATGTATTTTAACACTTCTTAGTCTCAACTTGTTGAAGACCCCATGACATTTGGATCACAAACTTAACAAAAGATCAGATGACTTAATTTTTCCCTTATTGATATGACACCTGTTTTATGCAGCACCAATAACTAGCATGGATATTGTCTTTGTTCCTTAGAAATTATCTATGGTTTAAAACATTGAAATAATCATCTTTTCCTAATTCTACATATCAATGTTTCCTAATGACAATTACCCGTGTTCCTTTTTGGTGATACCCTCCTGGTTTGATTTCTATATTGCACTCCCAAGTTTTTGCATTGCAGTATCCAATATAAATAATTATAGTTTGGTGTAATTGTTTAATACTATGGTTTTAACTTTCATGACCGTTTATATCTAAACAAATGTTAGTTATTACTATGGGAGTACTGTTTGAAATGGATAGAGGGATGAAAATCTGAAAGATGAATTTAATTTATCTTGAACTTGTCTGGAGTCACTGAAGGATGGGTAAATAATATTGATACAGATTACCAGAAGCCCCTTTGGTCAAGTAATACATTACAGGAATCCTTACTGGTCACTGAAACTTGACAACGGAAATAGAAAACTTTTCCAAAGTAAAAGTCCTGTAGGTTAAAACCCAATGTAAAATTTCTGAAGAAAGGAAGTTGCTTAGCAGTGACAATACTTCTGTTTTAAATATAATGTTTAACTATTGCATTTAAAACTTTACGGAAGGTAGACACCAAGGAGGTGGGATGTAATAGCTTGACGATTTGCTAAAAAAAAAAACCCATCGGAATAGTGTTGTATTATCCAATTAAAGAGATGTGAATTTAGGAGATGTAAAAAGATTTGCATTCATAGTGCCATTTATTTTTATCTTCGTCCTCCTCCAGAGATGCTACCTGATGCGTTCAGTTACTCCAGCATTTTGTGTCTATCTTCAGTATAAATCAGCATCTGAAGTTTCTTCTAAAAAGGTTGTCCACCTCTCCTATAGTTAATATCCTCTATTCCAGGCAGCATTCTGGTAAACCTCTTCTGCTCCCTCTCCAAAGCATCCATCCTTCCTGTAATGGTGTGACCGGACCTGCACACATGCAAATGTAGCCTAACCAAAGTCCTATAAAGCTTCAAAATGATTTTTGAAAAGTAGCTATAGGAAATGCAGCAGCACTCTCCAGAAACAATTATATGACAGTAACCAAGTAATCAGTCTTGGAACTCCACAGGAACATACATTTCGGCCCACAATGTCTCTGCTGAACATGAAGCCAAATTAATCTCTGCCCACACATAATACATAATTACTCCATTCCTGCAATCCCTGCGTCTATTTGAAAGCCTTAAATGCTACTGTCATATTGGTCTCCACCACCGCACTTGACATTGGGTTCCAGGCATCCACTACTCTTGTCTAAAACAAAATAAAATGTTCCCTCTCATCTTCGATATTTCCTCCCCGGAAGAAAAAAGTCTAACTGTCAACCCTATGCATGGCTCTCGTAATTTTATATATTTCTATCAGGTCTTCCATCAGCCTCCGAGGTTCCAGTGCAAACAAGCTTTGTTTGTGCAAAGATAGACACAAAATGCTGAAGTAACTCGGTGATTAGTTATGGAGCATCTTTGGAAAAAAGGAATAGGTGATGTTTCGGGTTGGAACCCTTATTCGTCCTTCTCCAGAGATGCTGCCTGACGCGTTCAGTTACTCCAGCATTTTGTGTCTGTCTTCGGTATAAATCAGCACCGTCAAACCTCTCCTATAGTTAATATATTCCAGGCAGCATTCTGGTAAACCGCTTCTGCACCCTCTCCAAAGCATCCATCCTTCCTGTAATGGCGTGACCAGTACTGCACACCATACTGCAAATGTAGCCTAACCAAAGTCCTATAAAGCTGCAACATGATTTCCTGATTCTTGTATTCAATGCCCCAACTGATTAAAGACAACTATTATAAGCCTTTTTTCTGCTCCATTTACTTGTGTTGCCATTTACAGGTAGCTATGGAGCCCAAGATCCCTTTGTTCATCAATGGTGTTGAGGATCTTGCGAGTAACAGTATACTTTCACCGAAAGTGCTGGGATTAAGATTAAACTCAATTTGCTTTTTTTTTCCCCACCCAATTCTGTAACTGTTGAATCCTTTGACAACCCTCCTTAGTGTCCTCAATCCCAAATTTGGCGTTGTTTGCAAACTTACTAGCCAATCCATCTGCAGTTTACATCCAAGTTGATCATAATGACAGATATCAGCATAAATGCCTGCAAGAACCTGACTGGTAATAAATCTGCAGTCATCATGCCCTTTCACCATAATCTAGGATGAAGGGATAACCTTTGGTTAGACCAACAGCTTTCCAAACTCTAGATATTTTACATCCTACTGAGATACCCAGGTTATGTGTGAACATGTGTTGCAAACCTAGATTGTGCTGCCCAGTGAATTCATAACCTTGTGCCTCATTTTGTCAAAAGAACAAGAAAAACATTAAGATAATTTTTTCATGCGCTGACTAAAATGGTGTAGAAATGAGCCACAATAAAGCTTTCAAAGGGGAATTGGATTTGAGCAACTTTTTAGGGACGATCTGGAGGAATGGCTGAGATGGCTTTTGATTCTTATGTCACCTAGTTATCCGATTTCATAGTTGGGGCAGCGTGTAGTGTTATGTGAAGTTTATTAAACATTAATAAATGACTAACCAAACAATTCTAGGTAATGCTATTTAGTCTTTTTGTAGAGACATACAGCATGAAACACGCCTTTCAGCCCAACTTGCCCATGCTGACCAAGATGTCCTACCTACACTACATTCACGTTTGGCCCACACCCCTCCAAAGCTTTCCTATGTATCTGGCCAAATGTTGTTACTAGTACTTGAAGTACTTGCGCTCCTTGGGTTCCTACTAAATATTTCCCCTCTCACCTTAAACCCATGTCCTCTGGTTTTCGATTCCCCTGCTCTGGGTAAAAGACTATTCACCTCATGGTATTATTGACCTCAGTAAAGGGGCTGTCCCACCTGGGCGACCTAATCCACGAGTTAAGAGGTAAAACGGCTGCACAGTAACGGTGAGTCCTTTGGACAGCGTGGGGGAGAGGGTAGAAGGAGAGGAGACACTTTTAAGAAGTATAATAAAGTTTAGCGGGTATTTTACCTACCGGTAGGTTTTCCTTCATCCTGAAAACTCCAATGAGCCAATCAAAATGTCCGGTCAGCGTAGAAGATTGCCTACGGCTGCCCTCGGCTGCTAGTAACTAAATAGCGACCCCACTCCACTGCATTACGAGTTCAAAAGAACCATGCCGACCAAATTTTACTCGCGGAAAGTTTTTCAACATGCTGAAACATTTTCCGCCACCTAGCTGAGACCACGAGTATTTGGGAACTTCCCTCGAGCATGAAGGAAAGTTCCAGCAACCTCCTAGGACCGCGTGTTGACCATGCTGCGAGTTTGAAGGTCGAAGACACTCTTCTAAACTCGCAGATTAGGTCGCCCAAGTGGGACAGCCCCTTTAGATCACCCCTTACACACATGTGCTCCAAAAGGAAAGCCCATACCTGCCCAACTTCCCCCTATAGCTCAGACCCTCGCGTCATGGAAACATCCACATAAATCATCGCTGCACTTTTTCCATTTGTTCTTGGTTTAGAACTTACTTTAGGTATACAGTGTGAAAACAAGCCATTTGGCTCATCAAGTCTATGCTAACTAGCGATCACCCTTCCACTAATTCTAAGTTATCCTACTTTCACATCCTACATATTTCAGGGGTAATTTACAGATACAAATTAACCTACAAACCTGTACATTTTTAGAATATGGCACCTGGAGAAAACCCTTGCGGTCACAAGGAGAATGTACAAACTCCACACAGACAGCACCCAGAGTCATGATTGAACCCAGGTCTCTGGTGCTGTGAGGCAACAACCCTGCTGCTACACCATTGTGCTGCCCCAATAAACCGTTTGCTTATTGTCATCTTCACAAATACGGTGAGGTACAGATACAATACAAATCATGCTTGCAGATGCATAACATCCATCTGTAGAAATTTGTTAAGAGTATTTGGTGACATGCCAAATCTCTTCAAAATTGTAAAAAAGGAAAAATGCTGGCACGCCTTATTTGTAATAACTTTGCGCTTAGACCAGGACAGATTATTTGAGATGTTAACACCCAAGAACTTGAAGTTACTTACGCTTCACTGTCAACCACCTGTAACGTGGTCTCCCAATACCTCTTTCTTAGCCAGCGATAAGTTCCTTAGGCTCACTCAATGTAACAAAACTAAGTTGTGGCATCACTCAACTAGGTGTTCTATCTTTTGCACTGACTCATCACTATCTGTGATTTGGCCAACAACAATGGTAATGGTGATGCCTTTAGGAATGGTAGAGACAGGCAATGGTTGTGCTTTAGTGAGTGAGAGATCCCAAGTTTTTATAATGGGATCTCTCAATCTGGGTGATTGGGATATCGGAGTGCACCATGTTTAAGAGAGTATATTGTACTTGAGTCACTATATAAAGGAATAATTCATAGAAACATAGAAATTAGGTGCAGGAGTAGGCCATTCAGCCCTTCGAGCCTGCACCGCCATTCAATATGATCATGGCTGATCATCCAACTCAGTATCCCGTACTTGCCTTCTCTCCATACCCTCTGATCCCCTTAGCCACAAGGGCCACATCCAACTCACTCTTAAATATAGCCAATGAACTGGCCTCAACTACCCTCTGTGGCAGAGAGTTCCAGAGACTCACCACTCTCTGTGTGAAAAAAGTCCTTCTCATCTCGGTCTTAAAGGATTTCCCCCTTATCCTTAAGCTGTGACCCCTTGTCCTGGACTTCCCCAACATCGGGAACAATCTTCCTGCATCTAGCCGATTTCTAACAATCTTCCTACATCTTTTCTAACAACATAATTCTAACAACATAATGGCCAGCATGGAAACTAGACAATGGCCTGCCTGATCAAAGTTTCCAATGTTTTGTAGTCTTAGGTGGACATTTTTAGAGGATAATAATATATGGGTCATTCCAAATGTGTTGGATGATGATAAGTGTTTGGAGTGAATAGGATGGTCTTTTTTGTTGCAATAAAATCACACTGGAAAATAATAAAATATATCCAATGACCCATAATGATAATGACAGATCCTCATTTACTGCTCTCCTTTGATCCCGTTTTGTTTCTTTTGAAAATCATAGTCCATTTTGGCTTTACCAGAATTTTGAATTCAATGTTCGTAAGCCCACATTCTAAGTTTGGCACCATCTCTCTTCCTCCTTGTCCCTTCCAACACTAGAAATTGCAGTGTTCCCCTTGGTAGCATCACAGTTGATAGCTCATTGAAAAAAATAATTGAGTGTTATTCAAATGTTGAGTCCCTCCACAGTGGAATCTGTTTCTTCCCCCCTCCACACACACAGTGGAAGTTATTTGCAGTTATGTTTACAGCTTGCCTCCTAGGCATTGATGTGCACCGGCATTGAAATATGAGTTCGAATATTTAAATTTACTCTTAACCCAGAATGTCCAAAGAAGATTGAGGCTCAGAAACCGACATTGTCGTGGACTTTGCAAGGATGAAAATATTAATTCCAATGAATTGTCAGCAGACTTGATCTTACCAAGGGTTTTACTGTACATGTGAATATTTACTGCTTGTCTGAGGTGATGCCCTAAGCTCTGTGTGCAAGTTGAACAGAATGGACCCAAAGAGCCAGATATTGGAGCATCAAATAATTGTTTTATTGTTCTTGTACTTGAATTGTAGGCATATCACTGTTTTAATTAAAGTCATGTAAATGGTGGAAGAACTTATCCCCTCTTGTTGCCAAACAACAACTTTCTCAATTTTGATTTATTTTTCATAAATGTTAGTTTATTGAACATTTGTTGATCCTATTACTCAGGCTGTGGACTTATCCTGAAGTAAGAGTGACATCGACATACTTGGCCCAACTTGGGTGAAGTCGTTTTCCTGTAACATGTGTCGGTGTACTTTGAACCATGCACCTAGTTCAGACTATCCCAGAAACCACCAGATAATCCACGTAAATATTAACAAAAGTATTTGTTTTAATTGTTTTGCACGGTTATCATTTTAATAACATTTATTTTTCATTTTGGAGGTGTTTACCCAGGGAATAGCAAAAATGTGATTTCTGTAACCTCCATGATATGATGGAGATGTTGCTAATTTCATTGGTGTTTCAATTGCATACGATTGAAAGTATTATAATTAACAGGGTTGAGGAACTCCTATCCCCAACCCCTTGATTCTTCCACCATTTCCCGTGTCCGAGTCAACTTCCTTTTCCTTGGATCATTGACAAGCTGGATCAGCGGTGTTCTTGATAACATAGATGCGATAAATACTGGACATCTTGCTGTTCATTACAGGATGTGATCTGGAGTGTATAGAAAATTCTGGGTAACTACTTTTTTTTATAACACACACCTGTCAAACAGACGGCCAATCTGGCTGAAGCTAATGCCTCCGAGGAAGATAAAATTAAGGCCATGATGACTCAGTCTGGTCAAGAATATGATCCAGTGAAGTGAGTTGGAAAGATGAAATTTGATAACATTTAATATTGCTTTATAATCCATTCGTAGTAAAGGACATTGTGTATTAATTATGTTACATTTTCTTTCCCAGCTACATGAAGAAACCTTTGGGTCCTCCTCCTCCAACATATACTTGTTTTCGTTGTGGCAAGCCAGGCCATTACATTAAAAATTGCCCAACTAATGGGGTGGGTAAAACTAGTTCAGCTTTTTAACATTGTTGTGATGGTACTCTGTTAAAGGCAAAAACAATATTTAAAAACTAGGTGGACACCTGGGGAAGGAAAAATTGAAGTTGTGGAGATATTCAGCATATAAGGCAGCACCTGTGGAGAAATAAAGAATGTTTTGATTGGTTTGCTACAGGATCTCTAGTTTTTTCTGTTAAAACTGTTTAGCTCTTGAGGTAGTTCCATGTCTTCTATGGTTCTGCACCAATAATTAAACTGCCAGAATATTCAGTGTTCCTGTGGGAAATGCTTCCAGAAAATTATCTCAATGAAGAGAAGAGCAACATTGCAGCATCATGATTGTGTTGTTTTGAGGTTATTTCCAAAGCAGTGTCAGTCCAGTTGGAATACTGGTCACATCTAACAGCATTAGGCAATTCAATTGCTGAGTGTTTACTGCTGAAATTAATAGATTTCCTTTTGGCCCATTATTAGAGTTGGAATTTGACAAGTAATATCCTTAAAATGTTTACACATTGTCCAATCAACTTGCAGGCAAAGTAAAATCTGAATTTGTACAGTCAGAAGCTAATCCAGAGGTGTCAAGTAGTACGGGTTTTCCGTATTTTGTACGGAAATGCGATAAGAATACTGATGTACGATTTTGTGTTAAATACAGACCTCAGTTCAGTCTGAAAAAGGGTCTCGACCGGAAACGTCACCCATTCCTTCTCTCCAGAGTCGCAGCCTGTTCCGTTCCAGGTTTAAACAGAGCACTGTCAGTTTAATGTGTGGGAATTTAAACAAAGTGCCGTGGATTCTAAATATAGTGCTACCAGCTGGAACGCTATGGGCTTTACACATAGTGCTATGGCCACAGCGCTATGGGTCACAGACTGCTCAGGAAAATTCTCGTATAACAAAATGAGTCTTTGGAATTCTCTTTCTCAGTGGAAGTTGAGCCTTTGTTTATTTTTCAGGCAGTGTTAGAATTCTGGATAAGCCTAGTGGTGAAAGGTTACCAGTTACATTGGGATTGGCCTTGGTTTTACAGAATGGTGGGTGGGCTCAAAGAGGAAAGAGGGAGGGGTGGGAGAGGATGGAGAGGGGAGGGAGGGAGAGAAGGGAGGGGGAGGGAGAAGGAGGCTTCCAAAATGGCTTCTACATCATCATCTGGTGCTAAAAGCAGGAAGCAGCTGTTCAAACAGCAGTATACAAAGATGGCAATGAATGCACTGTCAAGTAAGGTGTGTAGAAGACGTCAATTGGTAGCAAAGTTATGCATTCTTTTGCTCTTACATGGGTATGACTGCACATAAAATAACATTTTTTTTAACGCAAAATGGCACCGTGTGAACATACTGATTTCCTCAACAAAATACTGATTTTCAGGTATTGGAATACTGAAATGCTCTGACAAAACTTGGCAGCTCTGCTAATCAGTTTTTAATGCACTCTTATTCATACTCATTGTAATTGCACAACTGGGTTTTTGTAACAATAGACAAACTTCCATAATAAGATGGAAGCTTAGAATGTTTTCTGTGACTCAAGTCCTTTGCAACGGCAACAAAATGACTAACATTGCTGTGTAAAAAGGAACTGCAGGTGCTGGTTTACACTGACGATAGACTCAAAATGCTGGAGTACCTCAGCGGCACATCTCTGGACAGAAGGATTGGGTGACGTTTCAGGTCGAGTCTGAAGAAGGATCTTGAACCATAATGTCACCCATTCCTTCTATCCAGAGATGCTGCCTGTCCTGCTGAGTTACTCCAGCATTTTGTCTATCTACTAATATTGCTGTATGTGTGGGAAAGATTCATATAATAAAAAAATAAACTGCAATTTATCTGTAAAAAAAATGTAGGACAAAAATTTTGAAGCTGTGCCAAGGATTAAGAAGAGCACGGGCATTCCCCGCAGTTTCATGGTAGAAGTTGATGACCCAAATATGAGGGGTGCAATGCTTACCAACACTGGGAAATATGCCATACCTACAATTGATGCGTAAGTACTGTAACATCAGCATTTCCAAGCTGCACTTCTAGTATTGATAGGTGGTCTATGTCTTATTTATGTAATTGGCTTTTAAATAATGTAGTGAAACTGGTTTAAAATTGTTACATTTGTAAACATCCACTTCAAAATATCCTACTTAATCCATTTCTAACTTTAATTACTTTGTCCGAATGCATTCGGACAAAGTAATTAAACACTAACTTTTTTTTTTTGAACTAGTCATTATGTCTTGAGTTTTCACATTCAAAACTTGAGGTGAGATTTTTAAACATGTTAGGGTTTGGATACAGAGTGGTAGCACAGACGGATGCAACTATAACTGAATGTATCTCCAACAGAGTACAAAGGTTGAGAATTCAGCCAGTGTGGGAAACGGGTGAAATGGTCAAAAGTTACTTTTTTTAAAAAGTTAAATCAATTCAGATTTCAAACTAAATGTAGATTTGAACAATACTTAGAAATTAAAGGAGGTATTGCTCTCCAGTAAACTGGGAATGTAAAGTGGACAAAAAAATAGGGTTCATAAATTGGGGAATGTGGGAACTTGGAGACACTGCATCAGGATCTTTGAGAGCTGCCTCCTTGGAGAATTTAGAGATGCAGTGTGGAAACAGGTTCTTCGGACCATCGGGTTCTCGCCGACCAGCGATCCCTGTGCACTAACACTATCCAATACACAAGGGTCTCCAGCGCTGTAAGGCACCAACTTTACCACTGTGCCACATTGCCAGAGGTGCAAAGGGAGTTGGGTGCACTGGTGCAGGATTCCCAAAAGGTTAATTCGCAAGTTCAATCAGTAGTAAGGAAGGCAAATGCAATGTTAGCATTTATTTCGAGCGCACTAGAGTATCAAAACTGGGACGTAATGATGAGGCTTTATAAGGCACTGGTCAGACTGCATTTAGAGTATGGTGATCAGTTTTGGAACCCCTTATTGATGTGCTAGTGTTGGAGAGGATACTCAGGAGGTTTTTGAGAATAATCCCTGGATGATTGGGTTAACGTATGATGAGTGGCCTGGATAGAGTGGATGCGGAGAGGATGGTTATACTAGCGATAGAGTAGGACCAGAGAGCATAGCCTCAGAATAAAAGGACGTACCTTTAGAAAGGAGATGAGGAGGAATTTCTTGAGTTAGAGGAGGAGGGTGGTAATTCTGTGGAATTCAGTACCACGGACGGCTGTGGTGGCCAAGTCATTGACAATTTCTTCGGAATTTTGAAGAATGAGGACTAATCTTACTGAAACTTAAGATCCTGAGCGGAGACGCAAGGGTAGATTTTGGGACGTTTGTACTGTGGGAGAAGCTAAATTAAGGGGATGTAGTTACATGGTAACGGTCTGTAATTTTATTTCCCAAGCAGTTGTGTATCCTGGATTACTGGGGCTATTGAAAGAGGAAGTACATTTTTGAAAGATCAACAAAAAGGCATAGAGGAGGAGATGAGTTCTGGGGTAAATCAGCCATGTTATTGAATGGTGGGGCAAGCTTATGTGGCCTACTGTCATTCCCATTTTCTTGAAAATAAGCTACCAGAGTTTTAGTAGAGTTAATGTTTGGGGGAAAGAATGATGTCCTAGTAAAACTGCCTGTGCCTGGAGTGAGCAAGTCCCCTGGTTTAGAAGGGTTGCATCCAAGAGAGTGCTGGGGCTGAATTTTGAGGAACGGCTTGCCACAATCTTCCAGTCATCACTAGGAACTAGCAAATGTAACAGCAATGAATACGGGATGTCAGGATATGGGCAGCTATTTCAAGCCAAACAGCTCATCCACTTTTATGGAAAGACGTCTTGAATCAAAAACCTGGGGGAAATATTCATTGTCATCTTGAGATGTTGGTTGACGGTGGGTGCAAAGGATGCACAGATTTGATTGGAAAATAAACTGGCATAATTTATGACTGACTGGCATCATTTATTACTTTTTAAGTTACAGAAGGTTGGTGAAGCGAATGCAGTCAGATGATGCATATGGTTTTTGCAAGATTTGTATTAAAGTCCTGCAGAAAATGCAAGTAAGCAAAATTGAGGTCCATCCAATCAAAGGATGGACATCATGATTATAGATTGGCTGCTTTTACTCCATAATAAATATTGCCAGTGGAGATTTCCAGAGTTAGCACTAGGATCATTGCTTTTCGCTGTTGTGCACAGTATAACTTCTGTTTGCCGTCACCCACTAAGTTTGAAGAATGCTGGATAATCAAATTTGTCATATAATGAAGTGTCAGCCCACCCTTGTATTTAAGCATGCAAGATTGAAAATTGCTGGATAACTTGTCTTTTATTATTGAGAGTAAAGAGTAAAATTAAAATAATGGTAAACAAAGAAACTAAGCCTATTGCAGAATGGCTGACGAGTGGAAATTTAATATAATGAAATGCTGTATTATGGCAGGAAGAATGAGACAATGTAGCCTAAATAATGCAATTCTAAGCATGCAGGAACATGGTTAGCAGGGCATCGGGGACCCTAGGTTCATAAAGAAGCTGTGAAATTAAAGCATTGGTAGGCTAAACAGGACAGTTGTGCCCAGTTCTGATGACCAAGCTGTAGGAACAATGTGAAGGTCTTATAAAGGGTTCATGGAAGTTTTGTTTACTTGAAAGACACAGAATGCTGGTGTAACTGTGGGTTAAGCAGCCTTTCTGGGTTACATGGATACGTGGCATTTCAGGTCGGGACCCTTCAGACTTGCATGCCCGTGCTGAGTTCAGCATTTTTTTGTCTTTGGTAAACCAGCATCTATAATTCCTTATTATTATATTTACTTATATGAATCCTAGGATTACAAATTTCAATTGTAAGACTAAGAGTTTTCCTCAGATTAGAGGTACTAGACTAAGTGGGAGGCCTGGTCCCCCAACGCAACCAGTTCCCCAATGCAATATTCCACCATTCACCCGTTCCCCCAACGTAATATTCCACCACTCACGCCTATTCCTCTCCCATCTCACCTTGTTCATCACCCCGGACCCCTTCTACCCCCATCCCTACCCCCCCTGCACCCTACCCCACTTCCTCCCTCTTTCCACCCCCTCCCTCATCCCTCTCTCCATTATCCCCCTCTCCCTCATCCGCCTCCCTCCCTCATCCCCCTCTCTCCCCTCCCTCATTCCTCTCCCCTCCCCCCCTCCCTCATCCCCCCCCCCCCCCCCCCCCCCCCCCCCCCCCCTCGTGCTGTGGGCCGGGCTGCAACACTCCCTCTCTCTCCGTGTTGCGGTGCGTTAGGCCACTCCCGGTTAGGAGCTGCTGGAGTGCTGCCAGTTCCAGCACCCGTGGTGTTCCTCGACAGCGGGGTTCAGCACTACCTCTCTCTCTCCCCCCCCCCTCCCTCTCCCTCTACCATCCCATCTTTCTCCTCCCCATTTCTCTCATCCTCCTCCCCTCACTCTCATTCCCTGTCCCAGCACCTGCCCAGGTCGTAGAGCAGCGCCGGGGCCTGGAACTCGACCTGGTTCTCGTGCCCGGCCCTGGCTGTAGGTGGCTGAAACACTCGCTGATGTGGGCCTCGATGACGCCAGGCTCGCTGTGCCGGGGTGGGGTGAGGGTGGCGGGCGGCCGAGCCAGAGCTGGAAGCGGAGGCTGTGCTGCAAGATGGCGGCGGTCAGGCGGCCCCCGAGGCACTGGTACACCTTGACCCGGGCCCCGGGCTTGGGCACAACTCCAGCCCTCGCCTCGTCCTTGGTTCCAGCCCATGCCCAGTCCCAGGGCTCGGCCCGCGGCACCACCCTCCCCATCAGGTACTGTGCGGCCGCAGCTCCTTCACCATGGCGACCTCCAGCCGATTAATATCGGATGCGGCCAATCAGTGCGGCGATGGTGTCCGGCGACGCCCCTTCCTGACTGACAATCTGCATTGTGGAACTGACTCTGTGCATGCATGGTTTTTACGGTTTTTAAACCTTAATAACTTTTACAATATACCATCGATCGGAACGAAACTTGTTGCACTCGCAGCACAGGAGAACTGGGTGAGTAAGCTAGCGAAAAATCGTAGCGCTATCGTGTACATAGAAAAACCAGGAAGAGCACAAGATCAGAGTTTTAGTCATGTATAGATAGATAGATGGATTAATTCGGTAGATGAAATCCTTGGAAGGTCTTAATGGATGAGTCGAGAATCATGAAGCACAGATTTCTCTTAATAGTATATTGGGGGGAGGGGGGTGTGTGGATGAATCACTTTTAACAGAAAGCATTAATCTGGAACTCACTGTAGCAAATTTGTTAGAAATTGAATCTTTTTGGCCTTTTTAAAGTGATTTAGATGGGCATTAAAGGAGAATGGAGAGATGGATTTTATGCAGGCTGATAAGACTTGGTCTTGGCATCATGTTTGACATTGAGGGCCAAAGAACCTGTTCCTGTGCTGTACTGTTCTATGTAACGGAGAGTATTCTATAAGAGAGTGGGAAAGAGGAACTGACAGTATTGTCCGACATTGCAGCTTTATAGGACTTTGGTTAGGCTGCATTTGGAGTATTGTGTGCAATTCTGGTCGCCCCATTACAGGAAGGATGTGGAGGCTTTGTGAAGGTGCAGAGGTGGTTTACCAGAATGATGCCTGGATTAAATGGCATTAACTACAGGGAAAGGTTGGACAGACTTGGATTGTTTTTTTCTGGAAAGTTTGTTTTTTACACAGAAGGTGGTGAGTACTAAAGCAGTGCCAGTGCCAAGGTGGTGTTTGAAGCAGCTTCGTTAGTGGCATTTAAAAGAATTTTGATAGGCTTATGGATATGCAGGAAATTGAGATATATGCGTTATGTGCAGGTAGTATATAAGTGATGGTCTTAGCATCATGTTTGCCGCAGACGTTGTGGGCTGAAGGGCCTGTTCTTGTGTTGTACAGTGCTATGTCCAAGTACTCTTTCAGACCAAATTACTATCCTATCTGTGTCATTACAGTTTTGATTTTAATTATTACATTAAGAATTTTGAATTCTTATGTAACAGCTTGCCCCAAATATTTTCTTTGTTATACGCTCTTGGTCTCTTAGTTTAAATGCCTTGCAGGGAATAAGATCAATTTACAGCATTGGAATGGCTATTTTGCCGATCAAAAATAGAACTGTTTAAATTGCTCCCAAATCCTAGTTGGTCTGTTGCATTATAGCTCACAGCTTTTCAAATGCTCATCCAAGGGAGAGTTTCAACCTCGTCAATACTTTTTATTTCTTGCAGGATACCAACAGTGAAATGAGGGCACTGATTACCATTATGTATGATTATGAATAGAGACAATTTAATAATCCAAGGGCAAGGTCAATATCCAAAAAGTGAAACTTTTCACTGCTAGTCTTGCTTTTGCTTTCAGCACTGCCGACTCTCTTTTAGATATTCACCTTTGCTGCCATGGTACTTAACTAACATATCTTGTATATTCTAGAGAGGCATATGCACAAGGCAAGAAGGAAAAACCACCATTCTTGCCAGAGGAGCCTTCATCATCATCTGAAGAGGAAGATCCAATTCCCGATGAACTGTTGTGCCTTATCTGCAAAGATCTCATGACGGATGCTGTTGTCATACCGTGCTGTGGAAACAGTTACTGTGATGAATGCAAGTGATTTTGAGTATTCGTGTCGTCTTGTCTTTTTTTGTAAACTTTTGTATTTGTATCTAAACAATGCCTATCTGGCTGTATGGAGTAATACAGCGTGGAAACAGGCCCTTCAGCCCAACTTGCCCACGCTGACCACATGCCCCATCTACACTAGTTCCACCTGCCTGCTTTTGTCCCGTATCCCTTTAAAACTACCCTATCCATGGACCTGTCTGAATGTTTCTTAAACATTGCAATAGTTCCCGTCTCTACAGCTTGTTCCATACTCCACCAGCCATTGTGTTTTTAAAAAAAAGTTACCCCAGAGGTTCCCATTAACTCTTTCCCCCCTCACCTTCAACTTATGTCCTTTTGTTCTCGATTCCCCTACTCTGGGCAAAAGACTGTGCATTTACCCAAGCTATTCATCCCATGATTTTGCATACCTCTATAAGATCACCCCTCATCCTCCTGCGCTCCTAGGAATAAATCCCTAGCATGCTCAACCTCACCCAATAACTCTTCATGACCACCCTATCCACCTGTGATGCCACTGCCAGGGAACTATGCACCTGCACTCCTAGATCCATCTGTTGCACAGTACTCCCCAGACCGCTACAATTCACTGCGTAGGTGCTGCCCATGTTAGACTTCCCAAAATACAATGGCTCATTTCTCTGTGTTAAATTCCATCAACCACTCTTCCGCCCACCTGGCCAATCAATCAATCCAGCTGCAATTTTTGACAACCATCTTCACTGTCAGACTTCAAATCAGATTTGTGAGACGCAACTACTATGCAGGCAGCATCTCTGGATCAGTTACTCCAGCATTTTGTGTCTACCTTCAATTTAAACCAGCATCTGCAGTTCTTTCCTACACATGTATAAATCCATGCTGACTGCACCTGCAATCTCTCGTCGAACTTCCTACAGTGTCCTTTGATATATGTGATCAGGCCCAGGAGATTTGTCATACGCATCAGAACCTTCAGCACCTCCTTGCCTGTAATACTGACTGCTCTCAAGACGTTTCCATTGACTGTCCCAAGTTCCCCAATCCTCATGTCTTCACAGTAAAAACGTAGGAGAAATACTCGTTGAGGACCTTGCCCATCTCCTGTGGCTCTAAACAGAGTTGACTGCATTGATTCCTCAGGGGTTGTATTCTCTTTCTCTCCCTGGTTACCCTTTTTCCTTTTAGTATATACTTATACAATCTCTTGGGATTATCTTTAATGCTATTTGCCAGAACAATATCCTGTCCACTTTTTGCCCACCTGATTTCCTTTTTAAGCTTACTCCTCAGTTCAGGAAACTCCTCCAGGGATACACTTGATCCCATCTGCTTATACCTGTTCCATGCCTCCTCCAGCCTCTTGACCAGAGCCTCAATTTACATTGTCATCCAATTTTCCTTGCGCTCACCTGCCTTGCCCTTAACTCTTATCAGGAACATGCATGTTCTGGACTCCTGTTAGCATACTTTTTTAAACACTTTCCTGACGTCCATTTTCCTTTAAACAACTTCTAATCAACCTGAGCGAGTTCCTGTCTTATACTTTCAAAGTTGACCATGCCCCAATTTAGATTTTGTACTTTTAACCCAGAGTAGGGGAATCAAGAACCAGACCTGAATGTTATAATTTAAGAGGGATGCATCTAACCTCGTCGTAGCTATCGTGTCTTCTCTCTCATGAAGCATTTTCAACGTACAGATTTTTCTGTGCTGTATGGAAAATGAGCTCTATTTCTAATAGGTGGGATTTGAGGTCAAAAGGCTTCAGATTATTCAGAAAGATACAGCATGGAAGTAGGCCCTTCAGCCCACAGATTCCGCACCGACCATCAATCACTCTACGCTAGCACTATGTTACACACTAGGAACAATTTATAATTTACTGCAGCCAATTAATCTACAATCATGTACGTGTGGAATGTGGGAGGAAATTGTAGCTCCCGGAGAAATTCCACGTGGTAAAACCAGTTGGGCCACTGTGCAGGTCTAATCTTATATCTACCATTTATCTTCATGGCTCAATGTGTTGTATCATCTGCTCCCGTAACTACTTGTGCCATGAACAGTAAATTAGTACATCAGATCTACAGTGATTTTTTTGCATTTTATTGCTTACAAAGTGGTTATTTTTCTCAATGATATGCAGGTATTAGAACATCACTACTGGAATCTGAGGAACATACCTGCCCTACCTGCCACCAAACAGATGTTTCTCCAGATGCTCTAATTGCAAATAAATTCTTAAGACAGGTATGCTTGAGTTTCTTGCATAATGCTTCAATTCAAAATCTAATGTCACTAATCTAAAATTGTATACAACAAAGTGGATTGATCCATCATCCTCAGCGTAATGTATTTAGATTTAGGCAGGAGGGTGCGCACCAGAGTAGTACGGGTTAGGACCTGTACTTCCTTGGAGACTTGCAGAAAGGGCATGTCCGGCAGATCAGAAACATTCTTCAGGAGTCAGGTGTGGATTTGTCAATGACCACGGTCTGCAGAATACTTCAAGAACAGAAATACTGAGGCTACACTGCAAGATGCAAACCATTGGTTAGCTGCAAAAATAGGATGGCCAGGTTACAGTTTGCCAAGAAGTTCTTAAAAGAGCAACCACAGTTCTGGAAAAAGGTCTTGTGGACAGATGATACGAAGATTAACATATCAGTGATGGCAAGAGCAAAGTATGGAGGAGAGAAGGAACTGCCCAAGATCCAAAGCTTACCACCCCCACCACTTTCACGGATGAGGTGTTGTGGCCTGGACATGTATGGCTGCTGGAGGTATTGGCTCACTTGTCTTCATAGATGATACAACTGATGATGGTAGTAGCATAATGAATTCTGAAGTGTATAGACATATCCTATCTACTCAAGTTCAAACGAATGCCTCAGAACTCATTGCCCGGCAGTTCATTCTACAGCAAGACAATGATCGTAAACATACCGCTAAAGCAACAAAAGTTTTCCAAAGCCAAAAAATGTTCAATTCCTGAGTGGCCAAGTTAATCACCTGATCTGAACCCAATTGAGCATGCCTTTTATTTGCTGAAGAGAGAACTGAAGGGTACTAGCCCCCAAAACAAGCATAAGCTAAAGATGGTTGCAAAACAGGCCTGGCAGAGCATCACCAGAGAAGACACCCAGCAACTGGTGATGTCTATGAATCGCAGACTTCAAGCAGTCATTGCATTCAAAGGATATGCAACAAAATACTAAACATGACTACTTTCATTTACATGACACTGCTGTGTCCCAAACATTACAGTGCCCTGAAATGGGGGGGGGGGGACTATGTATAAACACTACTGTGGATTGTCACCTTGTCATGGTGGAGAAGCTTGTGTGATCCTGAGACCGATGCCTTCTGGACCGATGCCTTCCTGGTAGGGCCATTCATGGCGGTACGGTCAAGGGGGAGGTCTCTGACAAAGAGCAATCCAACCAAGACCAACGGTGGAACAGGCGGAGGGTGATGGCTGACCTGAGAGGAGCGTCACCACAGCTGGGAAGGCTGCAGCAGAATAGGGTCTCCGGTCGTCTTGGACTCCATGCCACTGGATCCCAACGCAGATCTGTCAAGGACCTTGTGGTGGCTGTCTGTGCATCGGCCTCCCCACTCGTACTCGTTTCGAGTGACTGCCGTTTAATTTCTGCATGGTGAATCCAAAAAATATGGCCTTTATTAAAATCTGGCAATGTGCTTTTTTTTCTATTACAAATCTCAGATTGTGGAGTACAGAGACTAATAAATAAATGATGGGTCATTGTCCCAAACATCATGGAGGGCACTGTATGTGGAATATTGTGTGCAATTCTAGTTTTCCCCATTACAGGAAGGATGTGGAGGCTGAGAAAAGGGTGCAGAGGAGGTTCACCAGAATGGTACCGTTTGGGGGTATTGGTTGGGTGAGGTTGGACAGACTTGGATTATTTTCTCTGGAACACCAGAAGTTGTGGGTAGACCTGACAGAAGTATATAATTATGAGAGGCATATATAGAGTAGACACAATCTTTTTCCCAGGATGGAAAAATCAAATACTAGAGGTGAGATGGGTAGTTTAAAGCAGATATGCGGGACAAGTTTTTACATGTGGTCATGAGTGCCTGGAACGTGCTGCTGGGGGTGGTAGTTGAAGCAGATACGTCAGTGGCATTTAAAATACTTTTGATAGGCATATGGATATGGAGGAATGTAGGCTATGTGCAGGTAGGTAAGTGACATAAAGTTCGGCATCACTTGGTATGTTCGGAACAGTCATTGTGGGCCGATGGGCCTGTTCTTGCGTTGTTCTGTTCTATGGTTTATGTATTAATATATTAATCTCTATATTTGACTATTTGGATCACTTGAAGCGGATGGAGTTTCTGTTCAATCACATCAATAGAATTCTTTGCTTTTGCAGGCTGTTAACAACTTCAAAAATGAAACCGGCTACACAAAAAGAGCTCGTAAACAGCAGCTGACCCAGCAGCAGCCACGGCTACCTTCTCTTCCAATTCAAAATCAGCTGCCCAGTCTGAGGCCATTGCATTCCATCAACCCTCAGACTGTTTTGCCCTTAACTCGAACAGCCATCTCAAAATCGGCAGATCTCCCACTGACTAGTGCTTCTGCAACTGGGCAGGTTTCTGTTGCTATCTCCCTTCCAAGTGCAGCTTCCGCCCCAGTACGTGCTGCTTCTCCTGCAAAAGGAAACCGAGATTCCTCTGCTGCCAGTATCCCTGCTCCAGAAGTGTCAACAGTAGCTGTTCACCTTCATCAGTTACCTTCAAAACACGAGGAAGGAGATATTCTGTAAGTTTTATCCTTGTATGAACAGATAAAGATTGAAAAGCATCTGAGAAAACTGTTTAGGAGACTGTATAAATGAATAAGAATTTCTGTACAGGAGTAGCCATCAGTCCACTATTCATGTGCCTCTCCTATATGGAATAATTCAGCAGACTTAGTTTGTGTGAAGAAGGGTCCCGACCCGAAACATCAGTCATCCATGTCCTCCAGGCATGCTGCCTGACCTGCCGAGTTACTCCAAAACTTTGTGTAGTTTCATCTGAAAACTAGGCGCCGATGCCACTGGTCTGCATGAGCAGGCTCTTCACCAGCTGGCGCACCATCCGGTTGATGCGGCTGTTGCGGCTCACAACTGCAGTTTTTTGTTTCTACCTAGTTCCAAAGTGATGCGGACTTGTGTAAAATCTGACGTGTAAAGATTTAAAGAACATAACCCTTATGTAAGTCGGGGAGTGTCTGTATGCTCTCTGCAAGATCGGGTTATGAGACCTGTCTGAGACAACAAGGGCCAATTTCAATAAGAAGGCATGACCGGTTGTAAGTAGATTGGAAGCAGATGCTCACAGGTAAAGCAATATACAACATATGGGGTGATTGTTGGTACAATGAGGGATATTTGGGGAGTTATTTGTAACTAAACATATAACAGGAAATGGGAGACTCCTTTGAGGAATATAACAGGCTTCTATATCATAAACTCATTGGAAAGGTTAGATCCCATGGGATTCAGGGCAGGATGGCAAATTGCATCCAGGTTGATTGGAAGTAGGAGGCAGAAGGTGATAGTGTGGTGCTATTATGATGGGAAGAGTGTGAGCTAGCAGTATTGCATCACAAAGATCAGTGCTGCGACCATTGATGTTTGTCATGTGCATTAAAAACCTGGATGTGAATATAGAAGGTATGATACCAATATATGTGATGTTATAGATAGCAAGGAAGGTTTTCTGAAAGACTGCAGCTTTTGGGTCAGCCAGAGTGAGGTAATGGCAAATAGAATTTAATCCTGACAAGTGTGGGGTGGTTCATTTTGGTGAAGCAAACAAGGGTAGATTGAACACAGTAAATGGTAGGGCCTTGGAGTGTTGATAAACAGATGGACTTTGGGGTACAAATCTAGAGATCCCTAAAGGTAACAACACAAGTGAATCAGGTAATGTAGGAATCTGGATACTTGCCATCATTGGTTGCAGCATATACTACAAAAACTGGGACAGCATATTACAACCTGTGTAAACATTTGTTAGGCTGCATATGGAGTATTGTCTGCAGTTTTGGTCATATTATAGGAAGCATGTGATTATGCTGGAGAGGGTGCACAGGAGGTCCTCCCTCAGCCTCCTTCACTCCAGGGAATACAATCCCAGCCTATCTAGTTTTTCTTTTCCACTCAAGCCTTCCAGTCTCCCCAACACCCTTGTGAATATTTTCTCATCCCCCTCTAGTTTAATCAGAACCTTCCTGTTGCGTGGCAAAAACTGCATACAACACTCCAATTGCAGCGTGACTGTAGTTCCGTGCAACTATAATGTGGCGTCTCAACTCCTTTACGCAAAGACGCATAAAATTAGATTAAGTGAGCCACCACCCTGTTTACCAATGTCACTTGTATATACTTGTGTTCCTGGGTAGACAAAAATGCTGGAGAAACTAATCGGATGAGGCAGCATCTATGGAGCGAAGGAATAGGCGACGTTTCAGGTCGAGACCCTTCTTCAGACTTGTATTCCTAGGTCTTTCTGTTCTACAACACTCCCTGATACCCTGCCACTCACTGTATAGCCAGCCAGGTCATCTCCAAATGTTGTTAATTATACCACCAACATCCTCATCCAAATGGTTAATATATAAATGACAAACAACAATGAATGCATGCCAATCCCTGTGGTCATAGGCATCAAATCTGAAGTGCAGCCCTCCACTACCACCCTCAACTCCTACCACCAAGCCAATTTTGTATCCATTTGGCGGGCTCACCTTGGATCCCATGTGATCAAACTTTCCCTGCCAGCCTGCTATGTGGGATCTCATCAAAGACCAGTCCTCTTTGTTACCTCTTCAAAATAAAATTCAAACTCATGAGGCACAGTTACCAGCTCATCAAGACATGCTGATTACTTGACACATACTTTGAATTACCTGACATAGAATGCTATGATTCTAATGCAAATAAATTGTATTAGTGTTGGTAGGTACAATGGGTAGCCAAAGTGCCTGTTTCTTGATTAAATGGTATGTTTCAAGGTTGTATAACTGCTGGATTGCCATTTTCTTAATAAAACCTTTCTTCACTAATTTATTTCTCCACGTCAGCAACAAAGTGGTTGATTTGTTACTTCCCTTTGGCAAAGGAGGAATAAGCCATTCAATTTAAGAGTCTTGGGTGATGACCAATAAATGCTCCCTATCTAGCAATATCCACATCACGTCCTAAATACATTACCATCCCAACACACCATTGTAATTGTTGAATCATGCAATGTAGAAACAGACCCTTTGGTCCACCAGATTCATGCTGACAAAGTATTTATTGATACCAATCCCATTCAACTAGCTTTTGTCTGTAGATTTCCATGCCTATTCCAATGTTTTAACCAACTCTTTAATGTGTATTGGCTGCAGAACGAGGTCTGCATTATTTTTTAAATTACACAAATTATCTATTGCCTTTTGTGATGAGTGAACTGAGGTAGGAAATTTATAATTTGAATTTAGGAAATTCACTTTGGTGAATTAATTTGAATAGATGTTTGCATCTTCCCAGATAACTAATAAATCTGGAAGATGAAATTTGATTTTTTTTTTTTTTTAAACCAGTGTATGTTATTACTTCCTGTTAGGGAAGTTGGCAAATCCACTGTGACCGTTACCTCTGGAATAACGACTGCCAATCCATCCATGCCTACAAGCAGCACCTCGGCACTTAAGGTAAGTTATTGATCTTGTCTATGTTATAGTTAAATTTTGTTTTGCATGTCTTACTGATAAAGCAGTTAACAACCAAAGGTTTACAAAGTACTACCAATGTTCGATATTACACAGCCAGCCACAACAACAGAATGATTCAGTGAGTTTAAGGGGCAAAATCTATCTGAAGAGGCCAGATTTCCCATTCTCTTTGAGGATTACATATAGCACCACACACTAGGCATCCAAATATCATGAGATAACAAGGCTATGAAGGAGTGTAGTTTCAGGGGACACAGAAGGTAAACCAGCAGGAAAGCCATTATGCCAAAGAAGCTACAACGGTTAAATTAGAACAGGAAATGCTGGAAACACTTGGATCGGGCAAGAGAGACAGGTTTAACGTTTCAGTCCAAGACCCACAAAAAGTGAGATAAGGATACAAAAGGTCGGAACAATTAAACCAGAGAAAGGATTATAAATGGAAAGAAAGAAGATATGAAGGTAGATACATCTCCTGGGTCTGTTCAGATAGGTTGATGAGGAAGTCAAAGATCCAGTTAAAGAGGGGGCCCTGTTTTGTGAGCTTGGTAACCAGCTTGGAGGGGATGATGGTGTTAAATGCCGAGCAATCTATGAACAACAGCCTGGCTATGAGTATTTATTGTCCACGTAGTTCAGTGCAGTTGACTGCAAGTGAGATTGCATCTTCTATTTACCTGTTGTGGCAAACATGGATCTCTGGCACCTTGAGGCAACAGTACTATCAACTGCCACCCTTAATATTTGACGGTTGATACAGTGCATTCAGAAAGTATTCAGGACCCCTTCACTTTTACCACACTTTGTTATGTTACAGCCTTATTTTAAAATGGATTACATTCATTTTTTTAATCATCAATCTACACACTATACCCCTGAATGAAGAAGTGAAAACAGGTGTTTAGAATTTTTTGCAAAGTAATTAAAAATAAATAACTGAAAAATCACATTTACATAAGTATTCAGAGCCTTTGCTACAATGCTCAAAATTGAGCTTAGGTTCATCCTGTTTCTATTGATTATCTTGAGATGTTTCTACAACTTGATTGGAGTCCAGTCCACCAGTGGTAAATTAAATTGATTGGACATGATTTGGAAAGGCACATACCAGTCTATAAAAGGTCACACAGTTGACAGTGCAATTCAGAGCAAAATCCAAGCCATGAAGATGAAGGAATTGTCCGTAGACCTCCGAGACAGGATTGTGTCGAGATAAAGATCTGGGAAAGGGTTTAAAACAATTTCTGCAGCATTGCAGGTCCCGAAGCACGCAGTGGCCTCCATCATTCTTAAATGGAAGAACTTTGGAACCACCAGGACTCTTCATAGAGCTGGCCGCCCAGCCAAACTGAGCAATCGGGGGAGATAGACCTTGGTCAGAGAGGTGACCAAGAACTCGATGGTCACTCTGATCGAGCTCCAAAGTTCCTCTGTGGTGATGGGAGAACCTTCCAGAAGGACAACTATATCTGCAGCACTCCACCAATTGGGCCTTTATGGTAGAGTGGCCAGACAGAAGCCACTCCTCAGTAAAAGGCACATGACAGCCCGCTTGGAGTTTGCCAAAAGGCACCTAAAGGACTCTCAGACCATGAGAAACAAGACTCTCTGGTCTGATGAAACCAAGATTGAACTGGCCTGAATGCCAAGCATCACGTATGGAGGAAACCAGGCACCGCTCATCACCTGGCCAATACTATACCTTCGGTGAAGCATGGTGGTGGCAGCATCATGCTGTGGGGATGTTTATCAGCGGCGGGAACTGGGAGACTAGTCAGGATCGAGGAAAGGATGAACAGAGCAAAGTGCAGAGAGATCCTTGATGAAAATCTGCTCCAGTGCGTTCTGGACGTCAGACTGGAGCAGAGGTTCACCTTCCATCAGGACAATAACCGTAAGCACGCAGCTATGACAACGCAGGAGTGGCTTCATGACATGTCTGAGTGGCCCAGCCCGAGCCCGGACTTGAACCCGATCAAACATCTCTGGAGGGACCTGAAAATAGCTGTGCATCGACGTTCCCCATCCAACCTGACAGAGCTTGAGAGGATCTGCAGAGAAGAATAGGAGAAATTACCCAAATACAGGTGCACCAAGCTTGTAGTGTCATACCCAAGAAGACTTGAGGCAGTAATCGCTGCCAAAGGTGCCTCAAAGTACTGAGTAAAGGGTCTGAATACTTATGTAAATGTGATATTTCAGTTATTTCTTTTTAATTACATTTGCAAAAATTTCGGAACACCTGTTTTCGCTTTTTTATTATGGGGTATTGTGTGCAGATTGATGATAAAATAAAATTAATTTAATCCATTTTAAAATAAGGTTGTAATGTAACAAAATGTGGAAAAAGTGAAGGTGTCTGAATGCTTGGGGGGTGGGGAGGGAGGAAAGCTGGAAAACCATATAACCATATAACCATATAACAATTACAGCACGGAAACAGGCCCTCTCGGCCCTTCCAGGCCGTGCCGACCATTTGTTTTCCCCTAGTCCCATCTACCTGCACTCAGACCATACCCCTCCATTCCCTTCACGTCCATATACCTATCCACTTTAGTCTTAAATGTTAAAATCGATCCTGCCTCCACCACTTCTGCTGGAAGCTCATTCCACACAGCCACCACCCTCTGAGTAAAGAAGTTCCCCCTCACCTTACCCCGAAACTTCTGTCCCTTAATTCTTATGTCATGCCCTCTTGTTTGAATGTTCCCTACCCTCAATGGGAAAAACGTATCCACGTCAACTCTGTCTATCCCATTCATCATTTTAAAGACCTCAATCAAGTCCCCCCTTAACCTTCTGCGCTCCAAAGAATAAAGACCTAACTTGTTCAACCTTTCTCTGTAACATAGTTGCTGGAACCCTGGCAACATTCTAGTAAATCTCCTCTGTACTCTCTCTATTTTGTTGACATCCTTCCTATAACTAGGCGACCAAAATTGTACACCATACTCCAGAATTGGTCT
This sequence comes from Okamejei kenojei, assembly GCA_035221665.1. Lineage (NCBI taxonomy): Eukaryota > Metazoa > Chordata > Chondrichthyes > Rajiformes > Rajidae > Okamejei > Okamejei kenojei. Next base: position 23,076,564 of record CM069152.1, read on the forward strand.
TACCAATGCCTTGTACAATTTTAACATTACTTCCCTACTCCTATATTCAATGCTCTGATTTATAAAGGCCAGCACACCAAAGGCTTTCTTTACCACCCTATCTACATGCGATTCCACCTTCAGGGAACTATGCACAGTTATTCCTAGATCCCTCTGTTCCGCAGCATTCCTCAATTCCCTACCATTTACCATGTACTTCCTATTTTGATTTGTCCTGCCAAGATGTAGCACTTCACACTTAAAAGCATTAAACTCCGTCTGCCATCTTTCAGCCCACTTTTCCAAATGGCCCAAATCTCTCTGTAGACTTTGAAAATCTACTTCATTATCCACAACACCACCTATCTTAGTATCATCTGCATACTTACTTATCCAATTTTCCACCCCATCATCCAGATCATTGATGTACATGACAAACAACAGTGGACCCAACACAGATCCCTGAGGCACCCCACTGGTCACCGGTTTCCAACCTGACAAACAGCCATCCACCATTACTCTCTGACATCTCCCATTCAGCCACTGTTGAATCCATCTGGCTACTCCGCCATTAACACCCAAAGATTGAACCTTCTTAACCAACCTTCCATGGGGAACCTTGTCAAAGGCCTTACTGAAATCCATATAGACAACATCCACTGCTTTACCCTCATCAATTTCCCTAGTTACCGCTTCAAAAAATTCAAGAAGGTTTGTCAAACATGACCTTCCAGGCACAAATCCATGTTGACTGTTCCTGATCAGACCCTGTTTATCCAGATGCTTATATATATTATCTCTCTCAGTATCCTTTCCATTAATTTGCCCACCACTGACGTCAAACTAATAGGTCTATAATTGCTAGGTTTATTCTTTGAACCCTTTTTAAACAATGGAACAACATGCGCAGTACGCCAATCCTCCGGCACTATTCCCGTTTCTAATGACATTTGAAATATTTCTGTCATAGCTCCTGCTATTTCTACACTAACTTCCCTCAATGTCCTAGGGAATATCCTGTCAGGACCTGTGTCAGTACTTGAAAGTGTCAGTACTTCCTCCTCTTTGAATCTCATAGTTTCCATAGCTACTCTACTTTTTCCCCTTAATTCACAGAGTTCAATATCCTTCTCCTTGGTGAATACCGAAGAAAAGAAATTGTTCAATATCTCCCCCATCTCTTTTGGCTCTGCAGATAGCTGTCCATTCTGGTCCTCTAATGGTCCAATTTTATCCCTCGTTATCCTTTTGCTATTAATATAGCTGTAGAAACCCTCTGGGTTTACTTTCACCTTTCTTGCCAAAGCAACCTCATATCTTCTTTTAGCCTTCCTAATTTCTTTCTTAAGATTCTTTTTACATTCTTTATACTCCTCTAGCACCTCATTTACTCCATGCCTCCTATAATTATTGTAGATATCTCTCTTTTTTTCGAAACAAGTGTCCAATTTCCCTTGAAAACCATGACTCTTTCCAATTTTTACTATTTCCTTTCAACCTAACAGGGACATAAAGATTCTGTACTCTTACAATTTCCCCTTTAAATGTCCTCCATTTCTCTTCTACATCCTTCCCATGAAACAAAGTGTCCCAATTCACTCCTTTAAAATCCTTACGCATTCCCTCAAAGTTAGCCTTTCTCCAATCAAAAATCTCCACCCTAGGTCCAGTTCTGACTCTCTCCATAATTATATTGAAACTAATGGTATTGTGATCACTGGTCCCGAAGTGCTCACCAACGCATACCTCCGTCACCTGACCTGCCTCATTTCCTAACAGGAGGTCCAGCAGTGCCCCTTCTCTGGTCGATACCTCTATGCATTGCTGCAAAAAACTATCATGCACACATTTAACAAACTCCAAACCATCCAGCCCATTTACAGAATGTGTTTCCCAGTCTATTCTTGGAAAATTGAAATCTCCCACAATCACTACCTTGTGCTTACTACTAATATCTGCTATCTCCTTACATATTTGCTCTTCCAATTCTCGCTCCCCTTTTGGCGGTCTATAATACACCCCTAAAAGTGTTGCTACACCGTTCCCACTTCTCAGTTCCACCCAAATAGCCTCCCTAGACGAGCCCTCTAATCTATCTTGCCAAAGCACTGCTGTAATATCTTCTCTGACAAGCAATGCAACACCTCCCCCTCTGGACCCTCCAATTCTATCACACCTGAAGCAACGAAATCCTGGAATATTTAGTTTCCAATCACAGCCCTCCTGTAACCATGTTTCACTGATTGCCACAACATCATATTTCCAGGTGTCAATCCAGGCTCTAAGTTCATCCACCTTACTTACAATGCTCCTAGCATTAAAATATACACATTTTAGAAACCCACCATCCCTTATTCTCTGTCTATTATCTTTTTCATCTTTCTCGCCTACATTTTGGATCCGAGTGCTTCCCTTCTCTGCCTCTTGCCCCACACCCTGACCCCTAGCCCCCTCTACCCGAGTCCCTCCCCCCAGCCTTTCTAGTTTAAAGTCTCCCCAGTAGCCTTTGCAAATCTCCCTGCCAGGATATTGGTCCCCGTCGGGTTCAAGTGCAACCCGTCCTTTGTGTACAGATCATGCCTTCCCCAAAAGAGGTCCCAGTGATCAAGAAACAAGAAAAGTGGAGAGGCAGGACAAAGTGTGACAGTTATTGGATGAGAGGAAGTATGTTAGAAATTCATACAGTTGGAATTTAAGTCACTAGGATTCTCTTCAATGTGAATCATTGAGGAATAGTTCAGTTGGCCTATACTTGGTTCAAAATATAAACTTCCAGGTCAAGTTACAAAATTGGTACTCTACTGAGACACATTTAACTCTCAGCAGAACAGTTGAATCATAGTCATAGAATACAGAGTACAATACAGAAATGGGCCCATCACTACATTATGCACTACACTAATCACATTTATCTGCATTAGTCCCACACCCCTATGTGATTTTTCCTATCTAAATATCTGTACAATTGCCTTTTAAAAGTTGTAATTGTAACCACTCTACCTGCATCACTTTGGGGAATTTAATTAAGCAATCTAGAATTAAAAGTTGGTTTGGGGTTGAAACTATTGGATTATCATTTTTAATTTTAAGGGACTTTAGGGATGACCAATAACTGCTACTTTTGTCGGTACTGGTCACATATCTGTCGGTCATGTACCATTAAGCTTGATTATTGTGTTCTATTTTCAGGGTTATCAGGTTCCTGTTCTTGGTCATCCTGCTTCACATGGGCAATCCATACCTACAACAGGTTTGTCACTTTGGAAATGGTTGACAGATTGACTTCCAGTTGTAAAATCTAGTTAAGCATCGCATTATTTTTATTTTTAGGTCAGCCAATGAGGACAAGTGGTGTTCGACCACCGGGAAACAGATCAGGCTGGGAACTGTAAGTAAGAACTGTTATATCCACACTCTTCAGTGCTGGAGAAGCTGCCTAACCCGTTGAGTTACTCCGGTCTTTTTTTGTAAACCAGCAACTGCAGTTCCTTCATATTCCATTAAATCTATCATTATTTCAGCTTTGGCGACACATCTATTCTGCAAAGTCCTTTGCTCTTGAAGAGCTGAATATCTGAATCTGTGCCCCCTGCACCAATTCTTCAGCCACATATTCACCTGTACTATCTTGCAGTTGTTGCTCTCCATGGCACAAGGCACCGGGAGCAACCTGAAGATTAAAACCCTCAAGGTCCTGCTTTCTAACCTTTTGCCTAACTGTAGAGGACTTTATCCCTTTTCCCAGTATGTCATTTGTGCCAACATGCATAACGACCTCCAGTTGCACGCACTCCCCCTTGAAAATATTCTGCAGCCGCTCGAAGACATCCTAGACCCTGGCACCAGGGAGACAATATACCATCCTGTAGTCTTGTTTATTGCCATAGTCTTCTGCCTGTTCCCCTAACTAACAAGTCTTCACTGTTGCTCTGCCTGACTTCACATTTCCCTGCTGTGCCTCAAATCCAGGTCAGCGTCAAAGATTTGAGTGCTACTGTTCTTTCCTGGCTGGTCATAACTCCCAATGGAAAAAAGCATATCTATTGTCATGGGGAACGGTCACAGGGACCCCTACACTCACCGTATCATCCCTTTCCTGGTGGTCACACATGTACTTTCTCGGTCTCCCAGATGATCCTGAGGTTATCCAGCTGCTGCTCTTATTCCCTAGTGTGATCTGTAAGGAGCTGCAGCTGGATGCATCTCCCACAGGTATAGTACTCAGTAGAAATCTCTGTTGACTTCCCACATTCTGAAGGAAGAGCATACAACTGCCCTATCTGTCACCGCTAAGGCACTAGATAAAGGAATATTTAAGAATGAATGAAAAACACAGAATGCACCATATCCTGCCGTTGCCCTCTACGCTGAAGCTTCCTGAGCCAAAGCCTTGCACTTACTCTCATCATGGCTAGTCCCACATTAATGCTCCACTAGTGTCTATCTTTCTTTTATACACAAACTGGGATCAGTCACTCCAAGATGCCAAACACGTATGTATGCCATTGATATATCGAAGTGCCAAACTTTTGTAATGTTTATTGCACCTACTAAAATTGTGGGGTAAGACTGAACTGTAGCCCACAATTTATGAATTTATGCAGTCCATTGTCACCTGGCCAAACTGCATACACTGTGTTAATTATTAAAATAATTGAAATTAGAAAACTGCAGATTCTGGAAATTGGAAATAACAACAGGAAATGTTGGAAACACTCAGCAGGTTAGACAATACCTGTGAATATCAATATTAGAAGATCCCTGTAACTACTTTTCTCTCCCAAGTACCATAGAAACATTAAAAATAGGTGCAGCAGTAAGCCATTCAGTCCCTTGAGCCAGCATCGCCATTCAATATGATCATAGCTGATCATCCAAAATCAGTACCCCATTCCGGCCTTTTTCCCATATCCCTTAATTCCCTTGGCCCTAAGAGCTAAATCTAACACTCTTGAAAACATCCAGTAAATTAGCCTCAACAGCCTTCTGTGGCAGAGAATTCCACAGATTCACAACTCTCTGGGTGAAAAAGTTGTTCCTCATCTCAGTCCTAAATGGCCTACCCCTTATTCTTAAACTGTGACCCCCCCCTAGTTCTGGACTTCCCCCAACATCGGGAACATTTTTCCTGCATCTAGCCTGTCCTATCCTCTAAGAATTTTATATGTTTCTCTAAGAACCCCTCTCATCCTTCTAAATTCCAGCGAATACTGGCCCAGTCGACCCATTATTTCATCATACGTTAGTCCCACCATCCTGGGATTTGATCTGGTGAACCTACTCTGCACACCCTCAATAGCAATAATGTTCTTCCTCAAATTAGGAGACTAAAAGTGCACACAATTACTCCAGGTGCGGTCTCACCAGGGCCCTGTACAACTGCAGCAGGACCTCCTTGTTCCTAAACTCAAATCCTCTTGCATTGAAGGCCAACATGCCATTGGCTTTCTTCGCTACCTGCTCTACCTGTATGCTTACTTTCAGTGACTGATGTACAGGCACATCCAGGTCTAGTTGCACCTCCCCTTCTCCTTATCTGACACAATTCAGATAATAATCTGCCTTCTTGTTCCTGCCACCAAAGTGGATAACCTCACATTTATCCACATTATACTGCATCTGCCATGGTTCTGCCCACTCACCCAACCTAAGTCACCCTGCAGCCTCATAGCATCCTCCTCACAACTCAACTGTCATCCAGCTTTGTGTCATCTGCAAACTTAGAGATGTTACATTTAATTACCTTGTCTAAATCGTTAATATATATTGTAAACAACTGGGGTCCCAACACTGAGCCTTGCGGCACCCCACTATTCACTGCCTGCCATTCTGAAAAGTACCCTGTTAATTCCTACTCTTTGCTTCCTGTCTGCTAACCAGGATACCATGTGCACACTAATCTCTTGTGTGAGACCTTGTCAAAGGCTTTTTGAAAGTCCACATACACCACATCCACTGGCTTTCCCTTATCCATTCTACTTTTTACATCCTCAAATTCTAAAAGATTAGTCGAGCATGATTTCCCATTTATAAATCCATGCTGACTTTGCTATAATGCGCTGCTATAACATCTTTAATAATCGACCAACATCTTCCCCACTACCGATGTAGGCTTACTATAATTTCTCTATTCCTCTTTTCTTAAAAAGTGGAGTTACATTGGCTACCCTCCAGTCCACCGAAACAGATCCATGATTTCTAGGGCCACCTCCTTGAGTCTGGGATGCAGACCATCAGGCCCATTATAAATGCACCTGTCTCAGACTGTAAGGGACCTACATATGTCTTCACTAATCTTTTCCTTTATTTACCTAAAGAAACTCTTACAGTCACTTTTTTATATTCCCTGCAAGCTTTCTTTCATGCTCTTCCCCCCCCCCCCCCCCCCCCCTTAATTAACCCCTTTGTCCTCTTCTGTTGAGTTCTACATTTCTCCCAGTCCTCTGGTTTGCCGCTTCTGGCCAATTTATATACTACTGTCTTAGCTTTAACACTATCCTTGACTTCCCTCGTCAGCCACAGTTGAGCCGCCTTCCCGGTTTTATTTTTTCGCCAGACGGGGATGAACAATTTCAGGAGTTCGTCCATGCGGTCTTTAAATCTTCGTCATTGCATCTCCACTGTCAACACTAAGTATAATTTGTCAGTCTATCCTAGTCAATTCCTGTCTCATGCCTTCAAAGTCTCATTTATTCAAGTTCAGGACCCTAGTCTCTGAATTAACCATGTCACTCTCCATCCTAATACCAAACCAAAGCTCTTCCTTTGGTCACTGACCTCAAATGTACAGAGTATAAACTGAATTATAATTCTGAATCAGCAAAATTGCACAATCAATCATTGATGTGGCTATTGAAATTGACAAGCAACTGCTTCGATCAACACTTGTGCAGTGATGACGTTCACACAATGCTGGTGTAACTCAAAGCGTCAGGCAACATCTCTGAAGAGCATGGATAGGTGATATTTAGAGTCGAGCCACTGTGGGATTACCCCATGCACCCTCTCCAGCCGCTTCTTGGCCAGGATGCCGCCGCCACCCCAGCCAGCACTGCCTGACTGGCCCCATCCAGGCTGGTCCGATCAACCTTCATCGCCAGGACGGGCTGCTGATCTCTTCCAGGTTGCACCTGCCACCACTAACTCCGACCCTTGCCTGCAATCCAGCTGCCTGTGGGCCACGACTAATGAGTCAGCAGATCATCTCCTCAATTCACCTGGATTCCAGGCCCAGTTACAGACTGGGAAGTCTGCAGAAAGGTCACGAAACGCCACCTATCCACGTTCTCCAGAGATGCTGCCTGGCCTGCTGAGTTACTCCAGCACTTTGTCTTTTTGAGTATTAACCAGCATCTGCAGTTCTTTGTTTCTACTACGTATAATCATTCTCGATTACTCGGTAATCCCTTACTCAGTTATAGCGGCTAATCACGGCAATAAGGGGCACTGCTCTCCCCCTCTCCCTGGTAATGAAGGTTTACCTTAATAGAATCAAGAGAATCACACGTGCTCTGCCATTGAGTAGAAAGTTTGTCCCGGATGGTGTTCAAACCATGTTACTTCATTTGTTTTCACTTTTAACTCTTCAAGAGAAAGTAACCTCAGCTTTTGTCAAGTAAATTCTTCTATGAATCAAATCTTATTTTCCTAAACTCTAGGGAGTGTAGCCCATTGCCAATTGACCTATCTTCACAAGACAATCCTTGTCACTTGAATACAACTGGAAAAAAACTTGCACCACCTCCAAGGAAAGAACTGTAGATGCTGGTTTACACCGAAGGTAGACACAATATGCTAGAGTATCTGTGGGACAGGCAGCATCTCTGGAGAAAAGGAACGGGTGACATTTCGGGTCGAGACCCTTCTTCCCCATTCCTCTCCAGAGATGCTGCCTGTCCCGCTGAGTTACTCCAGCATTTTGCATTTTATCTTCCAAGAAAGACATGTTCCTCCACAAGTCCATTATATATCGCCAGCACATTTGATTCTAATTAAATAGTATTGTATTATTACATTAAATCTGTTTACCATTTAGCTTTGATGCATTTCAGTGCAATTTAAAAGCAATTTTAGTATTTGTAGATTTTGGTATTTAAAAGCAATTTTACTATTTGGTGTCATTTATCCAAGAAATTTCTTCCAGTTTAGTTTTTGGATTTGAGTAGCCAATATGAATCTCTAGAAGCTAGTGTTCCTCACACTCTCCATTCCAGATTTTCCATAGTATGTGGACTAATTTATTTGAGGATGCTGTAAAAATGTTCATTGATGCATCTCTATTTATGGCAACTGCTAAAAGTATTAACCGTCACTTTTGAGTGCTGTGTATCTGCAGATCCGTTATCTCACCACTTGTTGATGTTTTTAAATCTGCTTCATTAGACCATCCAACAGAGGGCATCATAGTGATCGGATTCCAAGAAGTCGAACACAGGGAATTACAAACCCTCCCCCTGTCTATGTGCCTCCCCCAACTCTCTACCCTCCTCCACCTCACCCAGTTCCTCTTCCACCAGGGGTGCCTCCCCCTCAATTTCCTCCACAGTTTCCCCCAGGCCAACCCCCACCTACAGGATTTAGTGTCCCTCCCCCAGGATTCCCTCCAGCACAAGCCACAATATCTGCCCCCTGGGTACCGCCTGCTACTCCAGCAGCTCCTGCCAATGTCATACCAACCGTAACGCAAGTCCCTCCACTGTCCAGGGAAGAATTCTACCGGGAGCAGCGACGGTTAAAGGAAGAGTAAGTGAATGAGCATTAATTTCAATGTCTGTAACGTCTGGCATTTCCAAATACCACCATGAAATCCTTAGCATGGGTTTCACCTTTATATTTGTTTGTGCCCGATACATAGAGGAGCAACCTGTACGACAGAACAACTGGGTACCTAATAACCTGTTATTAACCTATATGTGTTATACTACAAATTATTTCAAGAATAGTAAATATTTCAGGCCACTACACCTGTCCCTTCCATTTCAAAAATTGTATTTGCCTCCACCACTTCCTCTGGCACCTCATTCCAAATACTCTGTATGGAAAAAGCTACTACTTGGTCCTCTAAATTTTTCACCTCTCACCTCACACCCATGCTCGCCAGTTCAAAACTCCCTTTGCTCTGAGGAAAAGGATTAGCTATCTGTTCTTAATTATTTAAACTTGTAACCTTTTGTTCAAGTGAAAATACACCCAACCCACTTGTCTCTCCGTATAACTGCAGCCCTCCATTCCAACCCACTCCAGTCTCTCAATTGCTACCACGTCCTTACTGCAGTGTGGTGACCTGAGCTGTCAGCGATAGTCTTTAACAATATTTTGTACAGCTACAACATGAAGCCCCTACTCTTCTTCATGATACCACAGCCTTAGAAGGCCAGCATACCACATTTACCTTCAACAACACCATAGTCACATCTGTGGAGTCTTTTAAGTTCCTGGGAACCATCATCTCCAAGGACCTTAAGTGGGGGGCTACCATCGACTCCACAGGCAAAAAGGCACAACAGATGATGTACTTCCTGAGGAAGCACAATCTCCCACAGGCAATGATGGTCCAATTCTATACGGCCATCGTAGAGTCTCCTCACCTTCTCCATCATGGTCTGGTTTGGCGCAGCCACCAAGCACGACATCTGGAGGCTGCAGCGAACCGTTCGATCGGCTGAGAAGGTTATTGGCTGCAACCTTCCCTCCATTGACGAACTGTACACTGTCAGGGCCAGGAAGCGAGCGGGTAAGATCATCTCTGACCCCTCTCACCCTGGCCACAAACTCTTTGAATCAATTCCCTCTGGAATGCGACTCCAGTCTGTCAAAGCTGCCACAGCCAGACATAAAAACAGCTTTTTTCCACAAGTAGTAGCTCTACTCAATGAACAAAAATATGTAGCCTCCTTTTGCTCTATTTTATTTAATTCACATGTTTAATCAATGTTTTATTATTAATGTTTTATGTGTCATTCCTAACTGTCACTATATGTCGTCACTTGTGGATGGAGCACCAAGGCAAATTCCTTGTATGTGAATACTTGGCCAATAAACCTATTCATTCATTCTTCCATCTCTACCTATGGCATCACTTTTAGTAAGTTCTGGACATAATGCCAGAGGTCTCTCTACATTAATGTTCCTAAAGTTCCTGCCATTTATTCAATATCTCCTAAAATAATTTGATCTCCCAAAGTGCAATGCCTTGCACTTGACCCTATAAATTTCCTTCTGCCACAGCTCCAGTTGATCGGTCCGACTGTATCTTTAAACAGTTGTCATTGTCGAAAACTGTCAGTTAAGGGGCGACCTAATCCGCGAGTTAGGAGTGCCTTCGACCTTCAAGCTCAAGGGCACTCGCCTGGAAAGCCTCAGTCTGGATCGACCGTCCGCGTTGAAACCGCTAGTTCGATCGACTGACTTCATTGAAACCACGAGCTCGATCGACCGACTGCATGCGCGCGCACGCACACACACACACACACACACACACACACACACACACACACACACACACACACACACACACAAACAACACCACCCCCCCCCCCCAAGGTGGGGGGACAAGAAAAGTGGGGGGGGGCGCTGTTTGCGCGATGAAGAGGAAGGTATACGACTGCCACAGTGTACGGTAAGTCCTGGAGGAGGTGGGGGGGGGGAGAAATTGAGACGTTTAAGAAGTATAATAAAGTTTAGCGGGCATTTTACACTCTTCTAAACTCGCAAATTAGGTCGCCCAAGTGGGACAGCCCCTTTATTGTATTACAGTATCCTCCACAACGTTTGGGGCAATCATTATCATTTGGGATCCATCATTTATTTATTTGCCTCTGTACTCTGCAATTTGAGATTTGTAATAGAAAAAAATCACATGTGGTTAAAGTGCACATTGTCAGATTTTATTAAAGGCCATTTTTATACATTTGGGCACCATAATGTTTGGGGGACACATGGCTTCACAGGCGTTTGTAATTGTTCATGTGTGTTTAATTGCCTCCTTAATGCAGGTATAAGAGAGCTCTCAGCACCTAGTCTTTCCTCCAGTCTTTCCATCACCTTTATTGCTGTTTATGAACATGAGGACCAAAGTTGTGCCAATTAAAGTCAAAGAAGCCATTATGAGACTGAGAAACAAGAATAAAACTGTTAGAGACATCAGCCAAACCTTATGCTTACCAAAATCAACTGTTTGGAACATCATTAAGAAGAAAGAGCACTGGCAAGCTTACTATTCTACAACATGACAATGATCCCAAACATACTGCTAAAGGAACAAAGGAGTTTTTCAAAGCGAAAAAATGGTCAATTCTTAAGTGGCCAAGTCAATCACCTGATCTGAACCCAATTGAACATACCTTTTATATGCTGAAGAGAAAAATGAAGGGGACTAGCCCCCAAAACAAGCATACGCTAAAGATGGCTGCAATACAAGCTTGGCAGAGCATCACTAGAGAAGACACCCAGCAACTGGTGATGTCTATGAATCGCAGACTTCAAGCAGTCATTGCATGCAAAGGATATGCAACAAAATACTAAACATGACAACTTTCATTTACATGATATTGCTGTGTCCCAAGCATTATGGTGCCCTGAAATGGGGGGGACTATGTATAAACACTGCTGGAATTTCCACATGGTGAAACCAACATATACAAAAATGGCCCATTAAAATCTGACACTGCACTTTAACCACGTGCATTTTTTTTCTATTACAAATCTCAAATTGTGGAGCACAGAGGCAAATAAATAAATGATGGGTCTTTGTCCCAAACATCATGGAGAGCACTGTATCGGCAGTCTTACGGATCCTACGTTCTCAAAGCAACTAACAAAAAAGGCTCCAGAAATAATCCCTGCAGTACATGATTTGTTACCCATTTTCAATTGGGGAAAAATACCCATCAACTGCTGTTCTTTCCCTCCTATCACCCAGCCAATTTTGGATCCAGTTCATCAACACATCTAGTTCCTTTGTGCCTCAATTTTGTGAAACGGCGTACTATGCAGAACCTGATGAATAACCTGACAGTCAACATAGGGAACACCTATTGCTCTGCTTTCATCAATCTATTAGGTTATCTGCGCAAAATCTCAGTCCGATATTTGAAACTGCTGATGTAAGGCTTACCAGCCCGTGATTTCCAGGCTTCCCCTATTGCCCTTGAGCAAGAGGACAGCTCTTCCAGTCTTCTGTTACCACACCTCAGGCCAACAAAGATGCAAAAATCTGTCCGAACCCTGACGGTCTCCCTTGGTTCCCTTTGTACCCTGAGATAGATCTGAGGATTTATCCACTTCCCAATGCTTCCCAATCCTCCTTCCCGATAAAGATAATGTGTGTGATTGCTAAGTGAAATATTTGAAGGCTCTCACATTTATTAATTTTTTGTTTCCCTTTGCTATTTCAGAGAGAAGAAAAAGTCAAAGCTTGATGAGTTCACCAATGATTTTGCTAAAGAGCTAATGGAGTACAGAAAAATCCAAAAGGAGCGCAGACGCTCCTACTCCAGGTAATTGGTTGTAATGGAATCAGTGATCAATTTTAAGCCCATCATGCAGCAGGTTACAAAATGAAAGTTTGTTTCTAATATTTGTTTGGCCTTCAAAAATAGGCATAAACCAATCAAACAGCTAGTGGAAGCACAAGCATAGCAAAATGACATTCTCTAAAGAAATTAGAGTCCCTTGTCACTTCGATTTTGTTCCACAGTATATGTATCTTTTGGGAAATATATATTCTGCTGCCCTCTCCATTTATCATGCATCAGAACTTTGCAACTGAGAAATACCAGACATGGTTTTAGTAATCGGAGCAATGTCAGTAGTTGGCTCCACCTTGCTGCTACTTTCTGATTTTTGAGCAGTTGAAATCAGGCAGTGTAAGTACCTGAGGCGTTCAGGCTCTGATACATTTGCCTCCCCTGCCTCATTTTCTTTTAAACTCCATTCCGTAATTTAATTATTTCTCTGGTGTCGCTGACTCTCCACCTCATCGGTCCTGTCTCCTGATCACTTCTCTGCTAACAGTAATGCCAATGCTCTCGTGCTTTAGAATTTGACTGACAATGTTTGTAGAGTTGAAAAGATCTAATTAGGATATTTTCAATTGCAGTTTTATTACTGCTGTTTTAGCATTGGTTAACACATATAGCAGAAGCTACTGTATGGTGAAGTAACTGTACTTGTCAGTGTTATGGAGAGAAAATATTAAGAGCTTCGGTATTGGAGCTTGTCATAGCCATACATGTTAGTCACAATGTTTGCATGCCTGCAGAGGTGCTCGCCACAATAGGTGACTGGCCACAGTGCTAGTGCTTTCTGCACATGCAAATTTAATTAGTTTTAGTTACAGAAACCAGACTAAATAACTGGTCTTATTAGCCATCAATGGAATTCTTAAAGCTTTTTGGAGGCCATTTGATATGCATCTTTTGTGTTGTTGAAATATCTCTGGACTCTTGCTTTTGCCTTGTTCATTTAAGACTACCATTTCAGGTGGGTGGCAAGGTGGCGCAGGAGTAGAGTTGCTGCCTTACAGTGCCAGAGACCCGGGTTCAATTCTGACTACGGGTGCTGTCTGCACAGAGTTTGTACATTCTCCCCGTGACCTGTGTGGGTTTTCTCCGGTGTTCTGGTTTTCTTCCACACTCCTAAGATGTACAGATTTGTATGTTAATTGGTGCCCGTAAAATTATAAATTGTCCCAAGTGTGTATATGATAGTATTAGTGCGAGGGGATCGTTGGTTGGCTTGGGCCAAAGGGCTTGTTTCCGCACTGTATCTCTAAACAAAAAACTCAAGTCCAATTTGCTAACCGCTCTTACGCCCATATCCATCTTAGTCAGATAGACACAAAAAACTGGAGTAACTCAGAGAGACAGGCAGCATCTCTGAAAAGAAGGAATGGGTGATGTTTCGGGTCAAGACCCTTCTTCCATCTTAGTCGGGTTTAGCTTCAATTTTTCAAAACCTAAGCCGTAACTAAATTGGCATATCTCAAGAAATTCATTGATATAAGTTTTCTAATGATGGTGGGCTACCTCTTTGAAAATTCACCTTGAGAGTGCTGCTGCCTTGGTTATTCATTTTAAGCTGCTACATTTAATACTTAACCTGCCTTCACTTTCTGCTCAGGTCCCGGTCGCGTTCATACAGTGGATCATCATTCAGTGGCAGTTCCTACTCATATTCCAAGTCGAGATCTCATTCCTCGCGATCTTATTCAAGATCAGTCAGTCGATCCCCAAGTCGTTCCTACTCAAGATCACCTTCATATCGAAGAGGCGGTGGAAAGAGTAGGGGTTATCGATCAAGATCCAGATCTCGTGGGTTTCATAGGTCCAGATCTAGGTCACCATCTTACAGAGGATATCGGTCTCGTTCCCGATCTCCAAATTACAAGCCCCATTCTCCTTACAAAAGGAGTGTTCCACAGGGTGAAAATGAGCGTGAGTTTTATGATCGTTACAGAGAACCACCACCACCATTTGACTACAGAGAACTTTATGATAGACCTCGTGATCCAAGAGATTCTTACGAAAGAGAGCGCTATAGAGAATGGGAGAGGCGATGCCGAGCATGGTATGAATATTATAAAGGTTACAATGGTGGTAATCAACCACGACCTCGTTCTCCCACAAATAAGGACCATTTGTCTCCTGAGCGCTTTGTCCCACCTGGTACCAGGCGTGACATTTCACCTCATGGTCGGGGCCGCAGGGACGAATATCCAACAGAACAGTTACCTCGGGGCCGTAATGTAGGTGGCGCCTGCAATTATCCAGAAAAGTACTCTTACAGAGAGACTCATGGTGTAAAGGAACTGAGAGGGTCAAAGGAAAAAGAAGTAACAAACCTTCGTCCTGACTCAAAAGGTACAAAGCACAAAAAACACAGGAAGAAGAAAAAGGATGAAACTGATCCAGTCAGTAATCTGGAGTCTTGTCGAGATGCAAAGAAGGCTGTGGAAACGGTAGGTGATGATAGCAAAGGAGCTGCCTTGTTTCTGCCACCCAGCAGAGATGATGCCACACCAGTGAGGGATGAGCCTATGGAAGGGGAATCGGTTGCTTATAAATCCATGTCGGACAAAGACAGAAAAGAAAAATCTAAATCTAATAAAATGGAAAAAGTGAAGCGGAAAGCAGAGAGCAGCATGCCCAAGAAAGAGTCCTCTAGTAAAAGTGCCAAAGCAGCGCAAGAGAAGCCGCCAGAGAAAGAGCGGGATAAGTCACCTCATGGTGAGCTCAGCATTAAAAAAAACAGGGAGGAATGTCCTGCCAAGGTCGAGTGTGTGAAAGTCCATCCACTGCCCAAAAGCGAGAAGTTTTTTCTGCCCAGGAAGCTGCAGCTCAAACTGGGCCGAGAGTACAAAGAAACAAAACCAGCAAAGGAGGAAAAGCAAAGAAAGGATTATCCCAGGGAGGAGACAAAACATGAGAAGCACGATAAAACAGTCAACAGGGATGAAAAACCTAAAAGGACAGTCAAAGCAGATGAGAAGCCAAGGCAGCCAGAGGCAAAGGCTGACAAGCGTAAGAGGAAAAGTGATGAAAAAGTGACAGACAGAGAGCTTGGAACACCTCCAACTAAATCATCAAAAGTAGAAATATCCGAGGCTGCAAAACCTTCAGCGAAACCAAAGACCACGTCTGGTACTGAGAAAGCAGCCAGAGATTTTGTAGAATTATCTTTTGAAAATGAGACGGTCACTCCAGCAAATCTTCCAGTGAGGAAGATCAAAATAAATAGGGAGAGTGGAAAGAAGATTGTAAGTGGAGAATCTCCAGCTGCTCAGGAGGAAGCACCCGAGTTATCGGAAGTCAATGGCGGAAAATCCAAATCAGACAAAGTGAAAACCAAGGCGAGGAGGAAAGTGGCGGGGAATGAGATGACTGGTTCAGTCCTGGTAGATTATACAAGGTTAGCATGTTTCATGTATTTTTTTTTATCATGCTTGCATTTGTTAATTTCATGTAATCTGGTTTCTTGGGAGCTTAGTAGGGCAGTGACTGGTTCCTTGGGAACTTAGTAGGGCCCATTTTTTGATTATGTATTTGGTTATTGCAGTCACGTTGTGACAAACCCTGCAAATTTGCATGATCATCATGAGCAATGTTGATGTTTTAAATTACCCCCACAATTATTGGGAATGTGAAGTATTGCAGATATAGATTTAGTTGTAAAGTGGGGTGGGAAAATATGCTCTCTTTCTCCCTATAAAGTGTGAATTTCTGTTAATAGTTAGCATACTCTTTAACTGAAATTAGATTTGCTAAGAAAAGTCTTCTTCAGTTTAAGAGTGCCACACACTTCATCGTCCAAAGTTGCACAAACTGACCTAATGTTCAATGTCACTGTCTTCCCTCGGCAAGCTCATGGCACTAACCCTGACGGTTGCTATGAGTTGTTATATTTAATCTGTAAAGGTGTTGTCTTTTGGGAGCACTAACAGAAGCTACACAGTGAACCATAGGGGTCTGGGGAGTGTTGTAGAGCAGAGGGATCTGGGAGTACAGGTAGGAAGGGTAGTCAAAAAGGCTTTTGGAACATTAGCCTTCATCAGTCCGAGTATTGAGTGTAGAAGTTGGGGTGCTATGTTGCAGTTGTATAAGACATTGGTGAGGTCGCATTTGGAGTATTGTGTTCAGTTTTGGGCTCCATTGTGTATAGGAAAGATGTTAAGTTGGAAAGGGTGCAGAGAAGATTTACGAGCATTTTGCTAGGACTCAAGGTCCTGAGCTCCAGGGAGAGGTTGAGCAGGCTAGGAGTCTTCCTTGGAGTGCAGGAAGATGAGTGGTGATGTAATAGAGGGATACAAATTCATGAGACTAGATCGGGTAAACGTACAGAGTCTCTTGCCCAGAGTAAGGAAATCGAGAACCAGAGGACATATGTTTAAGGTGAGGAGGGAAAGATTTAATGGGAACCTATTAAAGGGATAACTTTTTCACACAAAAGGTGGTGGGTGTATGGAACGAACTGCCAGAGGTAGTTGAGATAGGTACCATTGCAACGTTTCCGCGTCAAAATATTCTGTAGTTGGAAGGAACTGTAGATGCTGGTTTACACCAAAGATAGACAAAATGCTGGAGTAACTCAGCGGGACAGGTAGCATCTCAACATAAAATAATGGCTAATGTTGTGAGTTGAGACCCTTCTTCAGACTCTGTCTTGCTTGCACGTACTCTCCACATTCACTCCAAGTGCTAACTGTTTACAACTGTAAAATTGAATCTTCCCACATCACGTGTGTGTTGAATCTGCATTTATAAGTGTTGGAGAAATGGAAATATGTGATAAATACATTAAGCCTGGCCTTGAAGGTCATGGTGGATCCTCTAGTCCTGCACATCCCGATTTCTAAAGAAGGTTCCGATTCCAAGGACTTTTCTTTCAATAGTGGAGTCTGAAACCACAGTGCCAACATCCCCTTTCCTTTCTGCGTTGGGGCTTTCTGTGGGAAGACGGAGTAGGGTCGATCTATGGATGTGTGCCATGTTTCTCTCTTGAACTGGAGGGGCCTTTAATTAGCCATATGTGGAAATTCTAACCGTTAATGTGATGGGTAGCATTACAGACTGTAAAGGGATAATTATACTTTTTATTTACCACTCCCAGCACCAGTTCTGCAGGAGGGAGCCCCATGAGAAGAGCTGAAGAGAAGTTGGATGCAAAGAAGACAGTGATTAAGACTATGGAGGAGTACAACAGTGATACTAGACCCCCAGCTGAAGATGAAATTGTCATTGTCCAAGTCCCTCGATCCAAGTGGGAGAAGGAGGACTATGAGACAGATGAAGATGAAGGAAGGGCGGCAGCAGCAGCAGCAGCAGCGGCAGCAGCACTAAACGTTGCAAAACTTGCCAATGCTGGGCAAGGTGTGAAGCCTACTAACCCAACAAAGCAAACTGATAAAGATGCTGTTCCTGCTGAGAAACCTCAAAAAAACATTAAGGATCTAAATGTGGAGGAGCCTCAGCAGGATGCTGTAACACCTGGAAAAAGCGTAATGCTGAATGAGAAAGTTGCAAAGATCAAAGATAAGGAGCATAGTATGATGGACAGAGAGGTTTTGGACAAGAAGAAAGCAGCTATTCAGCTCGACAAGCCAACAGTTGCAGAGCGGGATATTGAGGCAGCAAATGGAAAACATCTTGCTTCGTCTGCAAAAGAGCGGCAGGTTGAAAAATTAGAGCCAAATAACCGTGGTGCCTCAAACAAAGATTTGGTTCCTAACGTTGACAGTAAGACAGACGGCATCAACAGGCACATCCCACCCACCAAGCAGAGGGAGGAGCGGGGCCGCGATACAAGGAGGCGAGATTCCCCCAATAAGGGTGAAGAGCTGACACATGGACAAAAGGGAAGGGAACAACAGACTGAAAGCAGAAGAGGCAGTACCGAACCCAGGAAAATTGATCACCATCCTGAGAAAGACAGGAAGCCACAGACGACCCCAAGAAGTGGATCGGAATCGAGATCTGGTACTGAAGAAGTAAAATCGGTCACCTCCAGCCGAGGCAAGGAAAAACCTGCCTTTGAAACTCGGAGCAACAAGGACAGGCAAGTAAGTGGGAATAAGTTGCCCCATCAAACTGAAATATCAACTGAAAAGAATGAGCAGGAGCTTTGTGTCGGGCGGGGTGACAGGGATCATGGTCGCCCCCGGATGCCAGGTTCTCTCTGCCGTTCAAACCGACTCTCCCGGCACTCCTTGGATCTGGCCAGGGAAACAGACGAGGCTGCCTTTGAACCGGATTACAGTGAAAGTGACAGTGAAATTGAAGCAGAGCATACAGTAAAGGATGGAAAGGATACAAAACAGATCACAAATGAACTGACAGAGGTCAAAGGAGTGTCTGTGGGCTCCAGGAGTAGTGCACCTAAAATTCGCACCCAAAGCAGCCCAAGTTGCAGCCACAGCCCAAGTGAGAGTCAGACACGCAGTCACAGCAGCAGTGCCAGCTCAGAGGACACACAGGATAGCAAGAAGAAAAAGAGAAAAAAGGAGAAAAAGAAGCACAAAAAGCACAAGAAACACAAAAAGCACAAGAAGCATCTCGGTGTAGTATTAGAGCTGGACAAAACTCAGAAACACAAACACAAAAAGAAAAAGTCCAAAAAAGGCAAAGACAAAGATAAGGACAAAGACAGTGACCAAAAGGTCCGATCATCTGTCATTGTCCGAACAACAGAAACGGATTAGACAGATGTCTGCATTATTTGGTCAGACTCTGCCGCAAGTATTTGGAAGCTTTGTAAATATTCACTCAGACATTGCTATTCTGCTCTGAGTCTACTGAACTACTATTCTGGAGATTTTGTTTTCTGTAATATTGAGGGTTTATAAATTAGCAATTT
Organism: Okamejei kenojei; assembly: GCA_035221665.1. Classification (NCBI taxonomy): domain Eukaryota; kingdom Metazoa; phylum Chordata; class Chondrichthyes; order Rajiformes; family Rajidae; genus Okamejei; species Okamejei kenojei. The sequence continues at coordinate 23,095,893 of CM069152.1, forward strand.
TTGTACAGAATTATGTTTGACCGTGAGTGGTCAGATTATGCTGCAGCATTTTTAAGTGAACTATAAGACTACACTGGGAACTACTGTGAAATTTTCACTGAACTTTTTTTTATAGCTGTGTATACAAGCTGACAGTGTAATTAATGTAAATGTTTTGCTTGATGATTTGCAGTACAAAGCCTCACTGTCATCTTTTGACTGAATAAATTTTCATTGAATTCATTAGTCTCTTTAAATACTGGTCATTGTGTTTTTCCCATTTCCAGTTAACAAAGCTAACCAAAATACTCAGGGAAAAAAAAAATTCTTATCACATGATTACATTTTTGGTTGGTAATATCATGGATTTTTGAGGATCGCTAATAATGATAGTCATGATTCTCTCCCATTCTTGTGTTTTTTTACTGGTTCAGTGATTAAGGCTGTGGGCCGAGGAGCTTTTTCGTTCAGGTTCGTGACCCAACTCACAGAACTACCTAATTTTTTAACATATTGTGAAAAATATTATGTAAATCATACCTGAAACTCGTCAAGACCAAAACCTGCACATTTTTAAGAAATATGAGAAAAACCTCAAATTTTCTGAGTAGTAGTTGCCCAATTAATGCACGTTTGACATTGGTCAATTTGCGTCCAACCTCAATCCCGTGCTTTGTTTTATGGTCGCTAGGCAGCGAGGACCCTGGGATCATAGCTGCCCCCTCATTACATCAAAACATAATTGTTTCCAAGGATAAAGCTAATGGTCACCTTGCTGATAATTTTTTCAATTGATTTATCTTTATAAAGTTATGATGTTAACTGTTAAATAAAAATGATAAATAACAAATGTAGAGCTAGGGTTAGGATTAGGGTCAGTCAGCCGGTCAATCGGTCAGTATGTCGGTCGGGCTTGTCGATAGGCCGATGGATGCTGTGGAGGATCGATCGGGCCTCCTGTGGGTGGTGAGCGTTGGGGCGGGCCGCCGGCGGGTAGTGAGCGTTGGGCCAGGCCTCTGGTGGATGGTGAGAGCGGTCGGTCGGCCCAGGCCTCTGGCGGGTGGTGAGAGAGTGCTGCGAGGGGTCGGTCGGGCTGTCAAGCTGCCGGTGTTGCAGCAAGCGTGAGGGCGGTCTGATGGAGCCAGCACTATGGGGGTGCTGAAGGCGGCCCAGGCGGCGTGCAGGGGAGTGCTGTTCCCCACCATCATCACCACCAGAACGGCATGCTGGCCGAGGTGGGCGCACTGCGGGGCCACAAGTACGGAGCCCGCAGCCGGTCCCAAAGCGGCTCCAGCTCCAGCCGTGAGCAGCTTTGGAAGGGGGGTGGGTTAGGCATTTTCCTGTCAGTGGAAGATGCCTTAGCCTTCCTCCAGCCTGGCTCTGCCCCAGTCCCACTTTAGCCGTGACCCCACACTCTGCACATAGCCGTGACCCCACACTCTGCACATTGCACATATGTATTATATGACGTGAATATGATTGTAGGCGTTTTTTTAAAAATGAGACTGCCGCAATGTGCAGAGTGGGGGGGTCACGGCTAAAGTGGGACTGGGGCAGAGCCAGGCTGGGGGAAGGCTAAGGCATCTTCCAGCCGCTTTGGGACCGGCTGCGGGCTCCGTGCATTGTGGCCCCGCAGCACGTCCACCTCGGCCAGCATGCCGTTCTGGTGGTCATGATGGTGGGGAGCAGCACTGCCCTGCACGCTGCCCGGGCCACCTTCAAATACAAATATATAATATATATATATATGGTTTAAAGAGACTGCAACACGGAAATAGGCTCCCATGGTGTAATAAGTGCATTAATGTGCAACTTTTGGCACTGATGAGTTATGACTTCCTTCTCAATTATATTTTATCAAAATCTGTGCAAAATTTCATTTAGTTCCGAGACATGGGTCAGGAAAGTTGATTTCTAGACTCATTTTTGATACTCGGCCCACAGCCTAATTCCAAGATAAGATGGTGTGTTTCTTGGAGGGAAATCTGGTGGTAGTGTTCTCATAAGGTGCAAGGTATGGATTTGCATTTTCATAGCTGCTACACATTGTAGCCACTGTGTTGTGCAGAGAGTTAATATTTAAGATGGCGGATGGGGTGCTAGTTAAGAGGGCTGTTTCACTGTTTGAAAATCCTTCAGAATTGTTGAAGCTGAATTAATCCAGCAGTGTGATACTGCCTGAGAAACTGCATGTCCCTGACCCGTGAATTGTAGATGGAGGGAAAGGTTTGAGGAAACGGGAACGGAGTACTCTTTGGGATACACAACTTCTGACTTGTCTTGAAACCATGGTATTAATGTGGCTGGTGCATTTAAGTTTCAAGAATTGTGGCCACTCGGGGCTATTGATGGTGGGAGTTGTGATACCATTAAATGGCATGGGCATTGTTCTCTTAGAAAATGTTAGTGACTGATACTTATATGCTGTCAATGATATTTCCCACCAAGAAGCCACTGCCTCAGTATTTATTGTTCATCTTCCTGAATACAGGAGTGGTGAACTTTAACAAACATTTCTTTTGGAAAGGAAAGTCATTCATGGAGTAACTGAAGATAATTGGGTCCGGGATACAGCCTGAGAAACTGCAGTGATTCGCTGGTGCGATGATTCGCTGGGATGAGATGTGAACAATAAAGACTGCCGTAGTATTAATGAGAGTGATCAGTAATTGCCAGCACCTTCAGTGTGCAGAAATATCAACACATATTGTTATGGAAAATCTGAGACTCACACTGAAGGGAAATAGTCCTATTCTATGTTCTTATAAACAGAGACACATGGATAATCTTCCAAAACAGTGTTTTATTCATGGAAACGCAGTGAATTTATTCCCTCTTGGGTACACTGATTTTTGAAGCATAATTTACCTGAGATTATCCAAATCTGTGTAAATGTTTGAAGATTCTAACTGTTCATTGCACACAGTTCGAATTAAATTGCAATAATTTATATCGATGGCCAACTTCTAGTATATATTTTGGAGCTAGATGCACATATGTCATCCTTCAAAGATCCCCACTGTCCAGTCCATGCTGCTTTCTCGTTGCTACCATTGGGCAGAAGGTACAGAAGACTCACATCTACTAGGTTCCAAAAGATCTTGTTAGGATGTTATGTTACAGTTGTACAAGATGTTGATCAGATCACATTTAGATCATTATGTTCATCTTTGCATCCTACAATAAGAAGGATGTTATACTGGAAAGAGTGCAGAGAAGCTTTACAAGGATGTTGCCAGGACTTGAGGGACCTGTGTTTTAGGGAGAGGTTGAGTAAGATTTTCATTATTTCTCACCGTAATTTTGCACGTGACAATAAAGTTGACTGACCTGGACAAAAAGATCAATTTTAGTAGGCAATGGCTTCTATTGCTTGCAGCGCAGAAGGCTGGGAGTGACCTTATAGAAGTGAACAAGATCATGAGGGCAATTGATAGCGTGAATAGACAATCTTTTACCCAAAGTAGGGGAATCAAGAACAAGATTTAAGTTGAGGGAAAGGATTTAATAGGAACCCAAGGGGGCAACATTTTCACACGGGTACATATATGGAACGAGCTGCCTGCGGAGGTAGTTGAGGTAGGTACTATAACAATTTAAAAGACATTTGTACAGGTGCATGGATAGGAAAGGTTTAAAGGAATATGGACCAAATGCAATCAGGTGGGACTAGTGTATGAAATGCATCTTGGTCGCCATGGGCAAGTTGAGCAGAAGGGCCTGTTTCTGCGCTGTATGACTCGGGTTTCTTGAACTGATCTGGACAAACCCTAATTCGGCCGTAGCAATGGACTTTGCACCAAATAGCATTAATTTTCAGTCTTCACATTTTGTGGAGATGGCATCATAGGCAATGCTAGTTGAAGGTGGTTGCCGGAGGTTGCAGGTAGTGGAAGGTAAGACCTCCTTTTCACCCAGTTTTATTCCACCAGGGAGGTCTTACCTTCCACTACCTGCAACCACCTTCACCTAGCATCGCAACCGGCTTCCACTAAAAAATTACCGATTTTTAAAACGGCAACCTATTTTTAGTCGCGGCTGGTTTTTAATTTTTTGAAATAATCGCCAAACATAGAAGAAGCGGAAACCACTTTCGACCTGTCAAAACTGACAAAAACCTCCGGGAACCGCACGGAAACCTTGGGTGGGGTGCAAAGTCTCCAGAGGTTTCCTAAATGGGACAGGGGCATTATAAACTAACATTTCTGATGCATCTCTTGAAGCTGATTCGATTGGAGTCTCTTATTTGATTGTAGAACCATGTTCTGAAAAGTTATTGCTAGATTCATGGAAGTGAATGCTGCTTATTGCCAACAGCCTAATTCAGTGTTATCAAATCTAGAGATATTTACCATACATTGGGCTCTAACTAAAATGTAATTGGTAATAATGTGTTGTAAACTAACTTTTCTGATGTATTTCATGATCATGAAGCTGAAGCGATTAGTAATTTATTTGAATGTAGCACTTAGCTCTGAAAAGTTCAGTTAGAGGCCGATGTACGGGGAAATAACTACAGGTTTGGAAGCACTGAATCGGTCTGTTTGCTGTAAGCTGCATTCACTTCCATGATTATTGCAATAACCTTTGTAAAAACAATAAAATGGTTTTCAACAAACAAGAGGGCATCCTCTTCTGTTATACAAAAATAAGAATCAAAATTGCTACAATTAATAACTGTACAAATACATGTGATAAAATCCGAATCCATCGGTGTACATTAGCATTCAGTCCCCAGTTCCAGGCTCTTTCCCACCAAGTACATTTTTTCAAAATGTCCTCTGTTTCTCTGCCAAGCTTCTGAATAGTCTTGGTGTTCTCAGACCACTCATGAATAACCATCTCACCCTCCATCAGCATCTTCCAATGAGCATGGGGGCGTGGTATTGGCAGAAGTTTGTTTGTTTGATAAATCTTAATGTCTCGTCCAAGTCATTTTGTACTACAACCAAATTTACTGTTATCGATCTACCATCAATTTCTTGTCTCCAATAGTGATGTCTCGTAAGACCCTGGATTATTATCAGGTAAGTACACTTCCAACCATTTAGCAGGGATAGAAACATAATATTTTCCCAGCGATATATCAGCACTCGTAAAAGCAGCATTATATCAATTTTAAACTTACAGTTATGTGTCAACAACCAGACTCTTATCGTATTCATTGCTACTGGACAGGCTCAGTGATTTCCTCTTTGATGAAATCTGTCCAATCTGTTGCTCCTTGGTCCTTCATCAATTATTACAGCATGGACAGGAGCATTGTTTACAGTCATCCAAGCTCCCTGTTTATATTGTCCAATATTATGCACCTGGTATAGGATAAAGGTATTGTTCTTCAGCTGGTGTGGAACATGGAGAACTCCACTAATATATGTTCCGAGTATCTTAGCATGTGATCCACATGACTCTCTTTGGTCAGTGATCTTAGGTGACAGTCAGGTTGCATGTCTTGACTCCATTGTTTCAGTTGTTTCAATATCCAATTGGGAACTTGGTGCTTGGTTAGCTGGAATAACAAGTTAACAAGTTGCCATTCCACAGTGTTTATTCGTTGGAATAAACATCACACCACACACTGTTCCCTATGCTCTTCCTGAGAAATCTTACTCTAACGTTCTATTTATTGCCCCCTCATATGGTTTGAGCATTTTAACTTCCTTAAGATGTACTTGCACTGTTTCCCCATTAGCCTTACTCAATATCATGGCATCAATATAGCTGCTGTATTCTCTGTATCATCTCTATCTTCTCTCTCTGGTCTGAATTACTCTGCTACATCTATCATATCAGGTGTGGATAGCCCTGTTGCATAGCCCACTGGCCCTCTTTGAATTCTGCATGTTTTATGCCTTCCTGCCCCCTCCCTCCCACCAATAACTGCTCTCTTAACAAATATTAGAATACTTCCCTTGTAGGTGTAGAGCACCATTCCAGAATGTCCAACTCTGTAAGGTTAAGCATTACCCAAATGTGCCATGGAATGGGGAACAAAGGTTACTTTTCCTTCTTTTGGGGTCATCACTAACTCATTCTTAAGTTCATGCAATCTTTTTACTAACTCTTGGATATACCCGATAACGCTTTCCCTTTCCAGTACAAACCTCTGCTCCTCCGGTTTTCACAACTTGGGAAGATTCATAGCTCGCCCTGTCAGCTCACAGGTATTAACACTCTCCCTCTAGATAGGGTTGCTCTGAACTTCACCAGAAAGACCAGGAGTACATTAACCCTTTCTTGTATGACCTCTGTTCAAGGATTTAATTATGGTGAGGAATGTGAAATGGCTGTTTCACTCCTAACAAGGCATTTTATTTCTCAACTTATTACTGACTATAGTTTAAAAACTCAAATGTCTTTAAATTTAAAACAACCAGCTTCAACTGATGATGTCACAATGGCTCAGCTTGCAGTGATCAGCTTCTATATTTCACGTTATTCACGATTAAAGCTTTAAAAATGCCAATTTTCACAAGATTTTTGCATATTCTGATTCACATTTTTCCCCTCTAGGCAGAGAACATGAACATGTTATGCATTATTTCTCGATTTATTACTGATTAAAGTTTTTTAATTCCGGTGGTCGGCGCGACTCTCGTCGCAGCGGCCTCTGCAGTCCATCTGTCTTTTTTTATGTTTTGTCTCATTTGAGTGTAGTTAGTGTTTTTTTTTTAGCTGGATATGTGTGGGGGGGGGGGGAACTTTTAAAATATTTTCCCTGTACGGAGGACCTGACCTTTCCTCTGTCAGGTCTCTGTTGCCGTTGGGGCCTAGCACCGTGAAGCGGCCTCCAGTCGCGGAGCATGCGGGCTACTTACCGTTGTGCAACTGGCCGAGTTAGGAACGGGAGGAGCTGTGGTGACGCGCTGCTGTTGCCCGACCCCAGAGATTCGGTGGCTCCAGCTGGTGGACGGTAACACCGGGAGCTCGCGGGTCCCTGGTAGGAGACCGCTTTTCAGAGCTCCCGCGGCGGCAACCTCTCCCGCCCGAGTTGCGGGGTTGGAAATGACCTGGAGCGGGGCCTTACGTCGCCCGACGCGGCTTTAACGGTCATAGCAGTTGCTAGCGCCCGCCAGGGGCTCCAACACCAAGACCCGGAATGCGGCCTTGAATGGCCGCGGGACTTATTTACCATCGCCCGCCGGGGGCTTTGACTCTGACATCGGGAGGAGAATGGGGAGTGCAGGGGAGAGATAAGACTTTGCCTTCCATCACAGTGAGGAGGAGATTCACTGTGATGGTTGATTGTGTAAATTGTGTTGTACCTTGGTTCTTTTCTTGTTTGTATGACTGCAGAAACTAAATTTCGTTTGAACTTCAATGAGGTTCAAATGACAATAAACGGTATTGTATTGCATTGTATTGTAAAAAATAGCCCCTTTCACCTTCCTTGTGATAAATAGTTCCCTGGTCAGTATCTGAAGAGGAAGCACATGCCTATATATTATTTCTTCAATTGTACTATATTGGCTTGGAAATATCTCTACCAAGTGGGTAAAGTGGTCAATCAGTATCTTTTATTCTGCTCATTCTGTCTCCATGGTCGTTATTACTGCTTTTAGTACCCTCTCTTGATATGACAGTGTAAATGGAAGAATTTAGTCAAATCTGGGAGTTTGGATTTTTGCAAATGCCCAAATTTATGTCTCCCTGCCATCTACTTTCTCTCTTGAATGTTTGACTTCCCTGAGAGTTCCCTTAAATCCCCTTTTTGTCAGGTTGGGTCTGGCGTTATTGACCAGCACAGCACAGCACAGCATGGAGCCTCATTTGCATTTTGCCAGACACATGCTGAACTTCAAGCACTTACACATTTACAGGAATCCCGGCTGCTCATTCACTTACAGGAATCCTGGCTGCTCATTTGCATGTTATAAGCTTTTTCCTCAGCAAGGGATGCTTCCGGATCGAATCCTTTATCATTTACCCGAATACTTTTTATTACAGTCAACTATAGTTTGTACCATGGATTTCATGCACCTCCATTTGATGTCAGGACTTTTCTTACCAGTGGCCATCCTCAGTACATTGAGTATCCTACTGATATTTTATATTTTTAAACAACCTTTAAGTTTGCCACCAACACATTGCTCTTGTGTCTGCCCCACTGCGTTAGTACCTGACATCTTATTTCTTCACCAATCTTGTCTAGTAAAGTCACCATGTTTTTCCTTGTTATTTATTTTCCTCCATTTGTCCTTTTGATATTACAACTTATGGTTGCCCAACAACTATACGGAATCTACTCAAACTATGGATGGTAAAAGTATAAATGCTCACGCATTTTGGAGCCATATTATTGAAGGTTGTCCTGTGTAGTCCTGCTCACTACGCCAATTGTAGGAGGGAATTTTATGCTACATCCATACCCTGTTTTTGGATTTACTTACATAGAAAGACACAAAATCGTAGATCAGTGGTGAGTCTAACACGTCGGTTTATTGCAGATAACAGTGTGCATCAGGAAAAACTGATGAACCCAAAGTGTTTCAAAGATTCACAGTACCTACAGCATTTTATATTCTCATGACACAATGGTGATGTGGATTTGAAATAAGTCACCATTAATCAATGTCTTTGTAACCTTTCATCTTTGTCTTTCCCGAAAACTTTCTAACCCACACTTCCTGAAAATCTCTCTCCCATAGATGTCAATTAGCTGTAATGTTAGGGTTGCAACGGATAATAGCCTAAACAAAACTGCAAACAACTATACACCCTCAATAGATAAGGAAGCCTGCCAGCTATACATCAATAGATAAGGAAGCCTGCCATTCAGAGTATATTAGATTTATTACCTTAAATTATTTACAACCCCTCAATCTTTACCCCACCTAAGCTAGCTGTACTATGAAAGCTAAATACATTAACAATTATTATCTTCCTAACATCCTATGTTGACCATTTCCCCCATCCTGCATTCCCCACCATGCAAACTCTGGTGTTAAACAGACTATAACATACTCCTCTTCCTCATAATTTCTGACAACAAGCATCTTGCCATGAAAAATTATTGCAAGATACATGGAGGCGAATACTGTTTACTGCAGATCGAGTAATTCTGTGTATCGAAAGCTGTAGAGTGATTGGCCATACATCGGACTCTAACTAAAATGTAGTTAGTAATAATGTGTTGTAAACTAACTTTTCTGATGTATCGCATGAAAATGAACAAATTGGAGTCATTTGTTTGATTGTAGCACCTTGCCCTGAAAAGCTATTGAAAGATCCATGGAATTGGATGCTGCTTGCTGTAAACAGAACAGTGTTTCCGAAGCTGCAGAGTGATTTTCTGTACAGCCTCCAATGTAGTTAGTAATAACATGTTATAAACTAACCATAACCTCAGTGATATAACAAGGGATGAGCAGTCCAAACCTATCATCAGACACATCCAACAGCACGGGGTCTAGTTGCTCAAGATCCTGGCTCTGGAAACAAACATGAATTGGTCAACCTTGCAGAGGAGGAGGGCAGAGAGGAAATGGATTTAGGCATTACAGACCCAGGAGTCCAATGGTCTCAACCACATGATGGTCAAAACCAAAGACATAGACTGACTCCAAAAAAAATCTACAGAAGGGCAAAGGACAAGGCAAGTAGATTTGGATGAGGGTAATGAAATTGTGGGCCAGAACAAAGTGGCAGTAAATGGTGATAGCACATCTCAAGCAATGAGACCAGTGAGTACCAGAGGGAATGTGTCCCACTGCCCAGAAAATTACACCCTAACCCTAATGAAATACCTCCACGTAAGCCCATAGTGTAGTAGTGAATCGTATGGGGTGTCAGAATACATTAACTACTACCTTAATCCACTGGCACTGCAACACCCCAGTATATCAAAGACACCTACCACTTCACCCCACAAATAGTAAACTCCCTCACTGTGCCGCCCATACTCTTTACCATGGATGTAGAAACCCTATACACAAACAGAAACAGCCATTCGGCCCATTAAGTCAACTCCATCATTCAATCATGGCTGATCTATCTTTCCCCCTCAACCCCATTCTCCTATCTTCACCCCATAATCCCTGACACGCATATTAATCAAGAATCTGTCAATCTGTACCTTTAAAATATCCATTGACTTGATCTACAGAGCTGTCTGTGGCCATCAATTTCACAGATTCTTCCTCATCTTTTTAAAGGTACGCCCTTCTATTCTGAAGCTATGGCCTATGGTCCTAGATTCTCACACGAGTGGAAACATTCTCTCCACATTCTCTGTATCCAGGCCTTTCACTGTTTGGTAAGTTTTAATGAGGTCCCCTTCCCCCCACTCATCCTTCTAAACTCCAGTGGGTACAATGCTCATATGTTAACCCAATCATTCCTGAAATAATTCTCGTAAACCTCTTCTGGACCCTCTCAACGCCAGCACATCCTTCCCCAGTTATGGGGCTTAAAACTGCTCACAATACTCCAAATGCAGTCTGATCAGTTCCTTTTAAAGCCTTAAAGTATTACATCCCTGTTCTTATATTCTAGTCCTTGAAATAAATGCTAACATTCCATTTGCCTTCCTTGCTACTGATTTGACTTGCAAATTAAGTGTTGAGGAATCCTGCACCAACACTCCCAAGTACCTTTGCACCTCCAATTTCAGAATTCTCTCCTCATTTAGAAAATAGTCTCCGGTTTTATTCCTACTACCAAATTGCATGACTCCACACTTTGCTACGCTGTATTTCATCTGCTATTTCTCAGCCTACTGTCCATGTCCTTCTACAGAGTCCCTGCTTTCTCTACGCTACCTGCTCCTCCACCTATCTTCGTATCATCTGCAAAACAGATAAAGGCCCCTTTATTGCCACTCTGCCATCCAGCAAACCTGCTATCCATCTTCCCTCTGATACCATGGGCTCTCATCTTCTTTAGGGGGCGGGAGATTGCAACCTTCACGTCGTCCGCTCTGTTTCGACGAATGCAATCAACCTGGCGTGCACAATCAAATAAGATCAAATAGAACAAGTTGTCCTACAACTTTAGGCTGTGCACGCTATACGCAAGAAGAAGAAGTTTTTTTGCAGCCTTGTGTGCAGAATACATTGTGGAGGCCTTACAGGCATATCTGCATCTTTAGCTACAGGTGAAGTTCTGCAAGATCAGAGGGGGATTAATGTCCTACTGCTAATTAACTACAAATCATTTTCTTCAAAGGAAGTCTTTCAATGCCTGCTTTACAGAGATGCACTAATTTCTATGTACATCTCGGATCACAAAAACTAAGCAGAATGTATATCACTAAACCAATTTTTAATTTCTTGCCATCTTCCCAAGCATAAGACAGAGATAATCAGTCATAATGTGTAGGAAGGAATTGCAGATGCTGGTTTAAACCGAAAAAGCTGGAGTAACTTAACGGGACCGGCAGCATATCTGGAGAGAAGGAATGGGTGACGTTTCGGGTTGAATCTAAAGAAGGGTCTCGACCCAAAACGTCGCCCATTCCTTCTCTCCAGAGATGCTGCCTGTCCATTTGAGTTACACCAGCTTTTTGTGTCTATCTTCGATAATCAGTCATAAACTGGCCAAGATCTTTAAAAGGTGTCCCAATAAATATACAATTGGATAGTTAACCAGGAGGTCTGCCATTGTAGAGAAGTTGGAACCACAACCAAAAACTGAAAAGGTAGTCTTCCCAATTGGGTTAAATAAATGCTCCCAAACAACTCCCGAGACTGTGACCAACGTTCATTATTAAATTGCCATATGCTGGTGTCTGGGTACCTGAAATAAACTTCAGCCAGTCACTTCAAGACAAAGAGAAACTCCAGGACCACTAAATGAATTTATCAAGACCAGAAAGTACATACGAACAGTCCCACTAACCACTTTAAAGTAGTCACAGACCACATTAAAGATAGACACAAAATGCTGGAGTAACTCAGCGGGACAGAAGAAATGGGTGACATTTTTGTTCGAGACCCTTCTTCAGACTGAGAGTCAGTGGAGAGGGAGACTAGAGATATGGAAGGGTAGGGTGTGAAAACAACAGCTAGAAGCATACGATGATCAAGGAAATGTAGAATGGTTCATTGTTAGTTGAGGTTGAAGGTGACAACGAGGCATACATCAATAACATTTAATCAGGAGGACAGTGGAAAACTAGGCTGGGGAGGGACGGCGAGAGAGGGAAAGCAAGGGTTACTTGAAGTTAGAGAAATCAATATTCATACCGCTGGACTGTAAGCTGTCCAGGCGAAATATTAACTGGATAGAGATACAGCCCCTACAAAAAGTCGGGAATGTGGATGCAGTCTTTAAACTAAAGTGCACCCCAAGTCAAGAGAGGCAGAGGCCATTTTTGAAAAATCATTGTTAATCTTTAACAAACATTTATTCCCATTAAAACTCATGAGAGGATACTAAAAAGGGGCCTTGCCTTTGTACCAACTGCATTAATATGACCAACTTTAAATGGCAGCCAGGCATGCACAACGACACTTGTTCTTCCTCAGGAGCCTGAGGAAATTTGGCATTTCAAATTCCTCTTACAGACTTTTACAGATGCACCATAGAAAACATACTGTTGGGTGCATCACAACTTGGTTTGCGAACAGCTCTGCTCGAGATCATAGGAAATTGTAGACAATAGTGGATGTAGCAAAGTCCAGAGCAGACTCCCCACCATCTACACTTCCCTATGCCTTGAAAATGCAGCCAACATAATCAGAGACTTGTCCTACCCCAGTCAGTCCTCCTTCTCCTTAGTCCTGTTGGGTAGGAGGTACAGAAACTGGAAAACGACTACCACCAGACAGGAACAGCGTTTTGCTCTCTGTTATCAGGCTTCTGACTGGTCTTTCCATAAGCCAGGGTACTGTCTGAATAACCTCAGCCCCATTGTGGACATTGGCCTTTGTCTCCGGAAATGGTGTGCGACAATGCTGAGAGATATTTTGCACTTCACGTCTTCCCTTTTGCTGTAGTTTAGTTTGGCTTAATTGTATTTATGTATCGTATCATCTGATTTGATTTGATTGGTCAGCATGCAATACAAAGCTTTAGACTGTACATGCGACAATAATAAAAACGAAACCTAAAACCCCATAAAGAACAAATGCCGAGGGAATTGCTGAAGTTGTATCAGAAAATCAAATTAAGGCATCACTTTAGCGATTTGGAATAGAGACACCCTTCATTCCATCCTCAAAGCGGACATCTTGGGAGGAAGAGGTCCCAAGGAAATGTCAACTTCATGGGACAAACACCCATTGGAAAGATACCCATAGTTTGAGATTAGCAAGCCTCACTTGGAATGAAAGGGAGACCCTTAGAGAGTTAAAACACAACAGGGAAATTGTAAAACTAGGCTTGGGTTTATTATTCATACATGTACCAAGGTACCGAGAAAAGCTTTGTTTTGCATGAAGCCAACACAGATCAGATAGATCATACATAGATACATTCAATTCATATTCAAGTACAAGTAAATGTCCTAGTATTATATTGCATCAGTTCCAGAGACATCTAATCTGTGATGGAAATTAACAGTATGTTTTAGATAATACATGTAGATGTTTGTAACAGTCATTGGAGCAAGCTCAATTTCCTCAGGAAGTAGAGGTGACAACACCACCTCCACAATAATTCTAAACCATAGTGCCCCACAAGGGTACTTTCTCAATCTGAAGAAGGGTCTCGACCCGAAACGTCACTCATTCCTTCTCTCCAGAGATGCTGCCTGTCCCTCTGAGTTACTCCAACATTTTGTGTCTGTCTTCGATACTTTCTCAGTCCTCAACTATACTTTCTATACAAAGTATGACTAAATTTTGGCTCTAATTCCATCTATGTTTGCAGAAAACACCACTGTTGCAGGCCGAATCATGACCAACGAGGAGATGGAGTAGGCAATAGACAATAGGTGCAGGAGTAGGCCATTCAGCCCTTCGAGCTAGCACCGCCATTCAATGTGATCATGGCTGATCATCCCCAATCAGTACCCTGTTCCTGCCTTCTCCCTATATGCCCTGACTCCGCTATTTTTAAGAGCCCTATCTATCTCTCTCTTGAAAGCATCCAGAGAACCTGCCTCCACCGCCCTCTGAGGCAGAGAATTCCACAGACTCGCCACTCTCTGTGAGAAAAAGTGTTTCCTCGTCTCCGTTCTAAATGGCTTACTCCTTATTCTTAAACTGTGGCCCCTGGTTCTGGACTCCCCCAACATCGGGAACACGTTTCCTGCCTCTAGTTTGTCCAAGCCCTTAACAATCTTATATGTTTCAATGAGATTGCCTCTAAACTCCAGAATGTACAAGCCCAGCATATGATAGTCCTACCATCCCGGGAATTAACCTTGTTAACCTACGCTGCGCTCCCTCAATAGCAAGAATGTCCTTCCTCAAATTAGGGGACCAAAAACTGCACACAATACTCCAGGTGTGGTTTCACTAGGGCTCTGTACAACTGCAGAAGGACATCTTTGCTCCTATATTCAATTCCTATTGTTATAAAGGCCAACATGCCATTCGCTTTCTTCACTGCCTGCTGTACCTGCATGCTTACTTTGAAAGACAGATGTACAAGGACGCCCAGATCCCGTTGTACTTCCCATTTTTCCCAACTTGACGCCATTTAGATAGTAATCTGCCTTCCTGTTTTTGCTACCAAAGTGGATAACCTCACATTTATCCGCATTAAACTTCATCTGCCATGCATCTGCCCACTCCCCCAACCTGTCCAAGTCACCCTGCGTTGTCATAGCATCCTCCTCAGAGTTCACACTGCCACCCAGCTTTGTGTCATCTGCAAATTTGCTAATGTTACTTTGAATCCCTTCATCCAAATCATTGATGTATATTGTAAATAGCTGCGGTCCCAGCACCGAGCCTTGCGGTACCCCACTTGTCACTGCCTGCCATTCTGAAAGGGACCCGTTAATCCCTACTTTTTATTTCCTGTCTGCCAACACTTCTCTATCCATGTCAGCACTCTACCCCCATGTGCCCTAATTTTGCCCACTAATCTCCTATGTGGGACCTTATCAAATGCTTTCTGAAAGTCCAGGTACACTACATCCACTGGCTCTCCCTTGTCCATTTTCCTCGTAACATCTTCAAAACATTTCAGCAGATTAGTCAAGCATGATTTCCCCTTCGTAAATCCATGCTGACTCGGACCGATCCGATTACTGCTATCCAAATGTGCGGCTATCTCATCTTTTATAATTGACTCCAGCATCTTCCGCACCATCGATGTCAGGCTAACTGGTCTATAATTCCCCGTTTTCTCTCTACCACCTTTCTTAAAAAGTGGGATAACAGGAGTACAGGAAGGAGATAGAGAACTTAGTGACAACAACATCTCCCTCAATGTCAGCAAGACGAAGGAGCTAGTTATTGACTAGTTATTGAGGAAGCATGGTGGAGTACATGCCCCAATGGTGCCGATGTGGAAATGCCTGAGAGCTGCAAGTTCCTACCGTTAATAGCACCAATGACCAGTCGTGGACCAACCACATTGATGCGTCTGCTTCCTGAGGGGAATGAGGAAATTCGCAGGACCACATTCACCTCTCCCCTCCTCCCTCTCCCCTCTCCTCACCTCCCTCATCCCTTCATAACATCTCGCTGCTCTTCCCACCTCCTCCTCTCCCCACTACTTGTCACAATCTCATCTCACACACTCATCTTTTCTCTCCGAACACCCTCCTCTCTGTCCCCAACTCTCGGCCTACTCCCCCCCCCCCCCCCCCCCCCCCCCCCTTTAACACCGCTCTACTTCCATTCCATCTACTCAACACTCACAGCCCCTCAAACCAGTCGTCCCTGACGTCAGGGCCCATCATCCCTGAGCTCACTCATCTCAGAGCCCATTCCACTCTGACCCTCCTCCACTCCTTGAATAAACTCTTCTCTGAAACCTTTCTCTGCTTCTCTGCATCCCCTTTCTCTACCCCCTACGCCCTAATCCCCTCCTTTTGATCCCTCCCCTCTCGATTTCCCTCCACCCTATTCCATTCCTCTCTATGACCTCCACTCTGTCCCTCTCCACTCTATCCCCTCCACTCTCTATTCCCCTCCACTATCCCCCTCCACTCCACCCCCCTCCATTCTCCCCTCGCTATTACGTCCCCATCCACTCTACCTCCACTCTTACCACTCATTCACACTTATCTCTCCTCCTCCACCCATAGAGAGAACCCCCTCCACTCTGCACTCTCTTCACTCTGCACTCCACTCCCCCCTTCTGCCACTCTACTCTGCTCCTCCACCATCCCCTCTACCCCGTCTCCCTGCACTACGACCCTCTACAATGTCTCCCTCCACTACACCCCCTCCACTCTGTCCATTTTACTCCACACTCCACCATTTTATCCCTTGCATCTCTCTTCACTCTGCCTTCGACTGCCCCCCCCCCCACTGCGCGCCCTCTACCTTGTTCCACCCCCCACCCCCCACCCCCCACCCCCTCACCCATACTCTCACCCGTCACACCCCTCCCCTCCACTTTGCCCAATCATATATACAGAAAAGATGGGGGAAATGCTAAGAACAAGACATGGAGTGTATCTCAAAGGCACAGCTGCAGATCTGGGGAAAAGCCTGGAGATGATGTCCACATTTCACCAAAATGCTGCACAAGTGTGTGGTAACCCGACTTTTCCACCAGAGGACACTATTGGCCAACAAACATCCTCCACGAGACGATTATATCCTTTGGTCACGTTTTATGTGCAAATCGTGCAGCGGTGATTTCAAGTGCAAACCAATAACAGATTATTTTACGTGCAAATCATCCATTGATAATTTGATGTTAAAGTTATGCCTCCATGCAAAATGTTGGTGGTGTACAGGTGATGCATTTTGGGGGTCTAACAAGAGCAGGACATGGACATGGAACATGAAACAGGGCAGCGCAAGAACAGGCCCTGCAGCCTACAACGTCTGTGCAGAACAAGGTGCCAAGACTCCATGAATGGCAGGGCCCTGGAAAGTATTCAGGAACCCCAATGTCCATGTCCAAAGACCTCTGAAGCTGGCAGCACAATAGGTGAACATTATTTTCTAGTTGCACTAGAGATTGATGTGATTGCGCATGGAATATTGCGTACTGTGTTGAGTGCCAGATTACAGGAAGAATGTGCTTAAGCTAGAGAGAGTGCAAAAACATTTCCGTTGTCCAGTCCCTTCCAACCTACATCCGTGACATTTCACACGCATTCCAATACCTTGCAATTTCTAGGCACCCGTTGCCTCATCTTTACAATGGACCTTTACAAATCTTTACAAATGTCCTGTCCCTTTCCACATCCATCCCCCACCAGGAAGGTCTAAAGGTACCCCGGCTCTTCCTTGCACACAGACCCAATCAATTTTCCTCTACTAACACCCTCCTCCACCAAGCGCTACTTGCCTTCATTCTCAACAACTTTTCTTTTGATTCCTCTCACTTTCTTCAAGTTAAAGGTGTGGCTTTGGGCACTAAAACCAACGGATGTGGATAGCTTGCATGTCTTGGCCGGTATTGCTCCACCAGGAATCCGCAGATCAGTTGCCGGTAAAACTGAACGTAGTAGGCAAGTTGGGGACACCCGCCATTCCTGTCACTCCCATCGCCCAGTCCCAAAACGGCTGAAGTCTAGGAAGAGCTTCCTTCACACAGCCCAGCCACTGACACAGTCGCCTCAAGCAACCAGAGTGTTGTGGCAAAAAGAAGCGCAGTGAAAACCACCACCATGTAAAGATGCCAATCCCAACCAAGGAGCAGCCACCACCTGGTCACAGGTGTGACTGGAAGACCTGGAAGTCCATCAATAGGCTTCGTGCAGGGATGGACGGATGCAAGACCAATATGAGCAAATGGAGCTATGCAGATGTGGCAGACACAGAATGTGAATGTGGAACATCTGTACAATCCATGCCACACCAGATAAGATGCCCACTTCTTGGTGAACAATGCTGCCTGGAAGATCTAGAGGTGGCAAACGAGAAGGCTGTCCACTGTGCAAGAGCCTGGCCCAACATTTGAAACGTAGATTGATGGACACGGAAGAAAGACGGGCACATACATGGGCCCCAGTTATGCCTGTCTTTTTCTTGTTTACATCAAACAGTCTTTGTCCAAACATACGCTGGCAACATCCCCCAACTTTCCCCGCTACATCATTGACTGCATCGGGGCTGCCTCCTGCACCAGTGCAGAACTCGTTGATTACATTAACTTTACCATTCATTTCCAGCTTGCCTTCAAATTCATTTGGGCTATCTCTGACACCTCTCTCCCCTTTCTCGATCTCTCTGTCCCCATCCCGGTGGGCAGACTATCAACTGATGTCTATTAGAAACTCACCAATTCCCACAGTTATCCGGACTATGTCATCAGATGGTGCCGTGCATGGCAGCCTCGCCAGCAGTCTATCTGTTATTTCACCCTTTTGTTATTTTTTAGTATGTTAAACGTATGTTTTATGAGGTTTCTTAGTCTTTTTTTATGTGGGGGGGTGGGGGGAGGGGGGAAGAGGGGAAACCATTTTCTCAGTCACTTCCTGGTCGAGGATGCATATTTTCTCCGAGTCACATCTTCAACCCCCCCCCCCCCCCTCGCGGCCTACCATCGGGATTGGCGCGACCTTTCCTACCGGAGACCGGCCAGAGCTTCAGTAGCGACGCAGCACTGAATTCCATCGCGGAGCGGGCCATGCCTTTCCGGGGATCGCTGTGGGGAGCTGCGGAGTGTTGGGCCAGCTGACTTGAACATTGTGGAGCTGTGGTTTGTGGAGCTTCCAGCCGCGGGTGGCGCTGACTTTAATATCCTGCGATCCTTTGCCGAGGGTCGCCAGTTTTGGAGCTCCGTCCAGCTCGGCCTGTGGACTTTGAGCGCCGCGGTCTCCGGTAAGAAGTGGCCGGTTCGGAAACTCCAAGCCGCTGTGAGAGTTCTTCCGTTCCCACGTTGGAATTTCAACATCCTGGCGAGAGGGCGTGAAACATCGGGCCGCCCGTAGCAGCGACTGCGGAGGGTTCAAAGGCCCCGACCATGGGTGAACAAAGAGGAAGAGGACTGAACTTTATTGCCTTCCCTCACAGTGGGAAACATTCATTCCGCTGTGTGGGGATGTTCATGTTAAATCCTATTGTGTATTGTGTTCTTTTATTTGTATGGCTGTATGGTAACTCAAATCTCACTGTACCAATTGGTGCATGTGACAATAAATGTAACTTGAATGAACATGACTACACCGCCACCCACCCTGTCCCTTGCATAAACACTATTCTCTGCTCTCCAACTTTCTCCATCTCTGCGGCACCTGCTCTCAAGATGAGGCTTTCCATTCTGGGAGATCAAAGGATGCCTCTTTCTTTAGTAAATGTGGATTCCCCCTGCTGTCATAGAAGGATCCTTCACCTGCGTCTCCTCTGTGTCTCAGTCCTCTTCCCCTTCCACCCATATTCTTCCACCGCTTAGCGTTTCAAGATTCAAGTTGGCCCGGTGGCGGATGCAGGGAAACAAAGGTGCCGCTAAATGGAGTGCGATCTTACTCACGGGGTTGGCTGCAGGAGGTGCCCCCGGGATGTGAGGACTGAGTGCTGGCGGGGTGAGGTGAGGTGACGGATGATGTTTCGCAGGTCGATGCGTCCAGATTGAGCACTCGGGGAGTGGGCCACCTGAGGCCTTGCAGCAGCGTGGGGCTCAACTGGATCGGGTGCCACTCCAAGAGCGAGCACGCGGATCAGACACGGCCTGCAGCTGCATGCAGCATGGAGCAGTGGGGAAGGAGACAACAACTTTGCTTGGCCAGCCCGACCCTGCAATGCCGCCAGGACAACGGGCTGGCCAATGTAGAGTTCTTGACGGCCTTTGTGGCCAAGTCAAGAACTCTACATTTATAACAACTTCCATACTTGAAACTTGAAAAATGGTGCCAAAGATGGTAACTCTTGTATACTATCTCAGTGTACTATTCCTATACACGTACTTAACTAAGATTGGGCTTATGTGTAGTAACGGAACTGAACTGTTTCCAAAAAATGAATTTCCCTGTAGTTTGGTACATGTGGCAATAAGTACCATTGAACTACTGAATGTTGATGTCACTTCCGAACTACAGGAATAATACCTTGCCTCTCTACAATTCCAAGCATTAAATGTTCCAATTCCTCATCTAGCAATGTTATAAAATGTTGAGATTTTCCAGTCTCCAATTTATCCCATCAGATAAAGTCACCAAATTCTGATTAAAAAAGTTATGGCCATTTTCATACTCGGAAATTAGCATCTTGTTCCCTATTGCCCATTGATTAACACAAAAGCTGTGATCCCAGTCAAAAGCCATTTTCAGTTATTATAGATTGAAGCATTCTGAAACCAATCTGCCTTAAATCTTCTGCCTTTATGTTTGGCTACCACCATCAATGACCCAGCTGCCTTAGATTTTGTGTAATGATCTCCCCTGTACAAAATTGTGTTAATTCTTCCTCGTGAGTCCCTGCCTTTCCAAGGGTCACCTCACTGTCGAAAGGAGGTGATGGGACAAGAAGGCTGTGGAGGCCAGATCAATGGACATATTTAAGGTGGAAATAGATTCGTGATTAGTGCAGATGTCAGGGGTTATGGGGAGAAGGCAGGAGAATGGAGTTAGAAGGGAACGATAGATCAGCCATGATTGAATGACGGAGTAGACTTAATGGGCCAAATGGCATAATTCTACTATCACTTATGACCTTACCTTGGGTATGGAAACAAAGAATTTCCCCGTGTCTTGTCACATGGACAATAAACTATTCAATTCAATTCAATTCAGTAAATGAGGAGTAATCTATAGTTTACACAATTATTAAAAATAATAGATGGGGAGATAGTAAGAATCGTTTTCTAATGCAGAGATGTCTTAAGATAGAGGGCATACATTTACAGTGAACATTAAGATGTTTAAGTATATCCAAGAAATTTATTTTTCACATATCAGTTACTTTCATCTCTTATTCAATTTTGCCCCTTTCATTTTAAACCTATGCCCTCTTGTATTTAATTCTTTTACCCTCGGAGAAAGATTCTGTGCATTCATCCTATCTATTCCCCTGGGATTTTATACACCTCTATGAGATTACTCCTCGGTCTCCTGCTCTCAAGGAATAAAGTCCTAGCATCTCCCTATAGCCCAGCCTCATCCCTCCCTTCCAACTTCTCAGGCCCTCACGTCCTGCTCACATCCTCGTGAAGGTTATCAGCATTCTTTCCAGCTCAACGGCATCCTTCCTACAGCTGGGCGACCAAATCTGAAGTCAAAACTCCAAGTGCAGCCTCACCAACATCTTGTTTAATTTAACCGAGCATCACAACTTCTACACTCACTTCCACATTGAGGGAACTATATACTTATACTCCTGAATCCCTCTGCTCTCCAACACTTCCCAGGGCCCTACTGTTCATTACAAAGATCCTGTCCTGGTTTGACTTCCCAAAATGCAACACCTCACATTTATCTGAGTTAAACTTCATTAGCCATTCCTCAGTCCACTTGCCCGGCTGATCAAAATTCTGTTGTAATTTTGGTTATCCATCTTCACTGTCTACGACACCACATATTTTAATGTCATCTGCAAACATACTAATCGTGCCCTGTATGTTCTCATGCAAATCATTGATATAGATGACAAACTCCAATGGGCCCAGCACTGATCCCTGGGGTACACCACTAGTCACAGGCCTCCAGTCTGTGAAAAACAACCTTCCACAACCTCTAGGGGCAGATTCTCCAGGACATTAAAGACGTTAGTTTAGTTTAGTTTAGAAATACAGCGTTGCAAATGGCCGTTGAGCACACAGAGTCTGTGCCAACCAACGATCACGCATACACTAGTTCCACCCTGCACGCGAGGGACAACTTACAGAAGCCAATAAACTTACAAAC
Organism: Okamejei kenojei; assembly: GCA_035221665.1. NCBI lineage: Eukaryota > Metazoa > Chordata > Chondrichthyes > Rajiformes > Rajidae > Okamejei > Okamejei kenojei. Next base: position 23,117,734 of record CM069152.1, read on the forward strand.
CCGCACGACTGTGGAACGTGGGAGGAAACCAGAGCACCCGGAGAAAACCCACGCCGTCACAGGAAGAACGTACAAACTCCACACCTACAGCACCCGTAGTCAGGATTGAACCCAGGTCTCCAGTGTTGTCAGGCAGCGACTCTAACACTACGCCACTGAGCCGCCATTACTGGTTTTTCAGTCTCCCACGTTGCTCCTCCTCTCTGCTGCTCACTCGCCGACCTAGCCTCATTCATTATTTTACAGAACATACTTTCTTGACCTGCTAGATGACATGAATCTTCAACATCCCACCAGTCCCGGTTCTAATCCTGATTCTATCCACCTACGATTCTACTAATTCTATAACTCCAGATCATAGCCCTGGTGTTCTCACAGACTAGCTCCAGTTCTGAGAATTATAGCAATGACACTGTTTTTCAACCCAATAGCTGCTGCTGGTTTCTACTGAAGTGATTGCCAAACTACTGTCTCCTCAGCTACACAGTTACAGCCGCCTGTACTATCGATTTATTTCCCCACTTCAGTGACCACACCAGTAGAAGGTAGAGAGTAATGAGCGAGGGGATAAAAATCCTGCAGGGAACATGACAGAAGTCCAACTAGCCGAGAATATTCTTTAACAGGCAGCCAGTAACAAACCATCATTATTAAACTGTAATAAATCCTAAATTCTTCTTTGCAGTATCTGCAGCCTTGAGTATTTCCATAAACAGCAGGGGGCTGAATCTGCAGTTAGACTTCAGCTGCTGTGTTGTTGAACTGATGCCATTGCACACAAGTTGAAGCAATATGTGAGTCCTTGTTATTGTATAAGGTGGATTCTAACCAGCACTGAAAGGTGTGGGCCTTAAAGGGTTTCCTGAAGAAAGGGCAGCTCCTTACAAAAAATACCTTGGCATGTTGAAAGGAAGCAGAAAAATCACTGTTCATTAATGAATCAAGGCCACAGGTATTCATTGTGGTTTACAAAAAATGTGGTTCATGGCTGCAGACCTAAACACTCCCAGCTGGGCCAGAAAATGCAAACCCCTATCATTGGAAATTTAGAATCATTGAACGACTGCAACACAGAAGGAAGCGGTTGAGTTTGTGATGTTGGTGGATCTGATTTGCCTCTCTGTCATGGAGCTCTGGGATATTGATACAACACTCATCTCCATCAGCTCCACCCACCCTTGCCCCTCCACCACACACTGACACACCAGAGACTTCTTCTTCTTGCGTATGGCATGCACAGCCTAAAGTTGTCGGACAACTTGTTCTATTTGATCTTATTTGATTGTGCACGCCGGGTTGATTGCATTCGTCGAAACAGGGCGGACCATGCAATCTTCCACCCCACACCAGAGACAATTTACTGTGTAAACCCCACATGATCACAGAGAGGACACGCAAACACCACACCGACAGCAGCTGAATTCAGGAGTGAACACAGGGTTACAGGAGCTGTGAGCCAGAAGCCCTCCACTCACTGTGCTATCAGGCTGCCTCATTGCTTCAATATTGCAACCATTTAAAAACTTTTCATTCCTTTCTTTTAGTGTCCATATCTATTTGTATAGAAATGTAATAAAGTGCCTGTCTGTGTATCTGTGTGTGTGTTTGTGTGTGTACATGTATATGTGTGTCTGTGTGTGTGTGTCTGCGTTTCTGTGCCTGTGTGAATATCTATGTGTGTCTGTGTGCGTCTGTGATGTGTCAGTCTATGTTTCTGTGTGTGTGTGTGTGTGTGTGTGTGTGTGTGTGTGTGTGTGTGTGTGTGTGTGTGTGTGTGTGTGTGTGTGTGTGTGTGTGTGTGTGTGTGTGTGTGTGTGTGTGTGTGTGTGTGTGTGTGTGTGTGCGTCTGTGATGTGTCAGTCTGTTTCTGTGTGTGTGTGTGTGTGTGTGTGTGTGTGTGTGTGTGTGTGTGTGTGTGTGTGTGTGTGTGTGTGTGTGTGTGTGTATCTGAGAACAGAGAAAATGATTCAAGGAAACTTTAATTACAAGGTATTGAATACAAGAGTTGGGACATCATGTTACATCCGTGCAAGACATTGGTAAGACCACATTTAGAGTACTTTGTGCAGTTCTAGTCATTCTGCTAAAGAAAGGATGTAATTAAAATGGAAAGGGTACAAAGAAGAATTATAAGGATGTCACCGGATCTAGAAGTTTGAGTTATCTGGAGAGGCTGGATGGGCTGAGTCTCCCCTGGAGCACAGGAGGCCGAGAAGTGATCTAGAATCTAAACAGGATAAGGTGAGATTTAAAAGTTATTTAGCGGCAGCTTTTTCACAAAGAGAGTGTTTGTGGAATTAGCTGCCAAAGGAAAGAAAAGGTAGAGGCGGTACAATACCGACATTTAAGACACTTAGACAGACGGGTACTTTCACTAGTAGGAGAGTCTAGGACCAGAGGCCATAGGCTCAGAATAAGAGAACAAACCTTTGGAAAGGAAATGAGAAGGAATTTCTTAAGTCAGAGGGTGGTGAATCTGTGGAATTAATTGCCTCAGAAGGCTGTGGAGTCGATTGATATTTTTAAGGTGGAGATTACAGATTCTTGATTTGTAAGGGTGTCAGGGGTTATGCGGTGAAGACAGGAGAATGGGGTTGAGAAGGAAAGATAGATCAGCCATGGCTGAATAGACTCGATAGGCCGAATGGCCATATTCTGCTCCTAGTAATTATGAACTTGGAGGTATATAGGGGCATGGTCCAGGTGCAGGAAAGTGGGACTAGCTCGGATAGGCAATGTGATTGACATGGACAAGTTAGGCTGAAGAGCTAGTTTAAATGCTATACAGCTGCATTGACTATATACTCAAAGCTTGCTTGAAGTCCTGTTGCAGCTTTACAGGACTTTGGTCAGGTGGCCTTTGGAGTATTGGATGCAGATCTGGTCGCCCTATTACTGGGAGGATGTGGAGGCTTTCGGAGTGAATCCAGAAGCGTTTACCAGAATGCTGCCAGGATTAGTGAGTATTAGCAAACTTGATTCTTTTCTTTGGAACATCAGAGGTTGAGGGGAGATCTGATATGGGAGATGTATTCAAGAGAGAGTTTGTTATAGCTCAGGGCTAATGGAATCGAGGGATATCGAGAGAAAACGGGAACGGGGTACTGATTTTGGATGATCAGCCATGGTCATATTGAATGGCGGTGCTGGCTCGAAGGGCCGAATGGCCTACACCTGTACCTATTTTCTACGTTTCTATGTTTCTATGATAGAATAATATTAAGTTATGAGAGCAATAGATAGGGTAGACAGTAAGAAGCTTTTTCCCCAGGGTGGAAATATCAAGGACTAGAGGGCTTAGCGTTGAGGTGCGAGAGGCAATATTTTAAAGAGATGTGCAGGACAAGTTTATTTTTACACAGAAAGTGGTGGGTGCCTAGAAAGAGCGGCTAGAAGTAGTGGTGGAGGAAGATATGATAGTGGTGTGTAAGAGGCTTTTAGATAGGCACATGATATGCAGGGAAAGTAGGGAGATGGAGGCAGACATTAGTTTAACTTGGCATCATGTGTGGGAAGGAAGAAACGGTAGATGCTGGTTTACTCTGAAGATAAACACAAAATGCTAGAATAACTCAGTGGGTCAGACAGTATCTCTGGTAAAAAGGAATAGGGGACATTTCGGGTCAAGACCCTTCTTGTTTGGGATGTATATTGTGGGGCGAAAGGTCCGTTCCTGGGCTGTGTTCGATGTATTTCAATAACCCCTCCAGGGACTTGAGACTTCTCGGCCATGACCACACAAAGAAGGGAGTGACTCTCCAGGATGGTTTGGAGACGCTCGGCACTACTCACTGTGACAGAGAAGCTCTGTGCAAGCGACAGAAACACCACAACGCCGCTCAAATCACCTCTCCGGCTGCCCCCTCTGCCTGCCGTTCACTCCAATCACCTCGTAAACACATCACAACACGGGTGAGAGCAAGGATCCTAAGAGAATGCCAAAGAAGAAAAGTAACAGGCACATCATCAAATATTTTCTGGAAATTCACATAGCAACTATCTACTCTTTCATTATCTAGTAAGCCATGTGCCCGGGTGTGGAGCCTCTTACAGATGGCGCAGTTCTCCCAGAGCCTCGCTCTTCCCTGTCCTCTGGTGCTGGATGTCACTCTGTGGGTTTCCTCCAGGTGCCCTGGGTTGCCCCCTCAGTCCAAAGATGTGGAATGATGAATTAATTGCCCTTTGTGTAGGAGAGTGGTTGAAACTGGTGGGTGTTGATGGAAATGTGAGAGAATTCATATAATTGGGCGCTTAATTGTTATCAGAGATGGGCTGAAGGGCCTGTTTGATTGCTTACTCTGTGATTCTCTGCCATTAGCTGTGGTTATTCCAGGTTGCAAGCTACATGTTATTTGTGTCCGACTCTCTTATGTGGCATTTTCATTACACTTTCATCTGTGACCTTCTGCAAGAATGTGGGCTGCTCCAGAGTGTTTTTCCTAGTCTCCAGGCAGGGTTTTGCTAAATCAATTTCATGGTTTTTCACACTTGTGCCAGTAAAATATGACCTTTTCAAAATAAAATAATTTGCCTCTTTGATCCTGATTTGTGACTGCTGTGTTTTTGATGTGATTGCAGAATTCCATCACATTCCACTTGCCTAACTCCAGCACCTCACCTGTTTGATATTAATGCTCCTTCCTCTGACCTCCAAACAATGAAGTGCATGTGCTTGTGTGATTAGTACACATGTCACTTCAAAACACCAATGGGGAAACTCAAGAATTTTTTTTTCCAGGAAACCACCAGCTCTGACCTCAAACCTGCTCTCTAACTTCTTAAGGCCGTGTTTTTAGTTATTCTGCACATTGCTTCCAGCTTTGATTCCAGTTTCACTTCCCTTTGTTCCACATAACAGCCAAGGAAAAGTCTAGTTTCGGGCACTCTTGTTTGTAGTTTATTGTAAAGGAGACACAGCTGGAGGTGCATGGTGACGCCGTGCAGGAGGTGTGAATGCAGGGGATTGGACGTTCAGGAGAACTGCCCTGGAAGGGAGTGAGTGCAGCAGCAGCAGAGAATTATTGTTTATTTTGTTCATTTCATGCTTGTCCCCAGGTTCCTTGCGAGGCATTTCAGAACACAGAAAAAGTGGGTCACATTGGTGGGTCTGAAGTCACATTTTGGACAGCTTACTTGCATTTTTTATATAATTCCATTTTATTAACCTAATTTTAAATTCCACAGCTGCCGAGGTAGGGAGTGAGCTCTGATTCTTCAATTGGTTTTACAGGTCTCAGGATTGCTACTCTGAGCCACCCTTGCTATGGGTCCAAATACGTTTACGTAAAAGCAGAGATTGATAGATTCTTGATTAGTAAGGGAGTCAAAGATTACATAAGGGAGAAGGCAAGAGATTGGGGCTGAGAGGGAAAGATAGATCAGCCATGATCGAATGGCGGAGCAGACGAATGGTCTAATTCTGTTCTTGTATCTTATGGTCTTATCGAAGATTTCCACAGGATCTAGATGAACTGGAGAAGTGGACCAAGGATCAGCAGATAGAATTTAACTGGGACAAAAGTGACATTTTAATGTTAAATTAGGGCAGGACTAAAATAGTAAATGGCAGGCTTCTGGAGAATATAGCAGGAGAGATATATAGGATACATGCACACAGTTCAATGAACGTGGAAGGTACGGGTGGACAGGGTGTTGAAGAAGGCATTCGGCATTCTTGCTTATATATATATATTTTGTATATATTTATTTTCTTTGTTGCATTTAATGTGCCTGTACAGCTAGAGAAAATAAGAATTTCATTGCTCGGATTCTGGTACATATGACAATTAAACACTGTTGACTCATGCCTTCATTGGTCAGGGAATTGTGTACAAGAGTTGGGACATCATGTTGAAACTGCGAGAGCAGTTGGTAAGACCAATCATGGAGTATTATGCACTTCTTGTCACCCAACTACAGGAAGCATATTAAGATGGAGAGGTGCAATAATGATTCATCAGGTTATTACTGGGACTGGAGGGCTTGAGTAATAGTGAGAGGCCCGATGGACTTTCTTCCCTGGAGCCGAGGGGGTTGAGGGATTATGTTTGATGAGGGATTATGAGGGATATTGTAGCAGTACATAAAATTACGAGGGGCATAGAAAAAGTCTCTAGTCAGTCTTTATCCCAGGATTGTGGAATGTAAAATCTTTTTCACACTGGAGGTGGTAGGTATATGCAATGAGCTGCCATAGCAATCTGTAGAGGTATATTCATTTATAATGTGGACAGGTACATGCATAGAAAAAGTTGGGAGTGACTATGATAAACATCTTAGTCGCCATGGATAAGTTAGGCTGAGGCATGTTTTTGTGCCATAAAACTCTATGATTCTGTGACTTTAAAATGTGCAGCTTTCAAAATAAATGTTTCTTGTGTTTTAATTTTTATTCACGCCATTGCAGTGGTAAGTACCAGACCAACAACACTCTGCAAATGAAGTACTTTCATGCTCAGTGTAGATTAAAATTGAATCGTATGTCGACCACTTTACTCTCTGCTGTATTTCACAATGATTTTGGAACTGACTAATTCTCAGTGTGGGGAATATGCAGGTCAGGCAGCAGCACCCAGCATCAGGGTTTGCAAATTAAAGAATGAAAATAATACTACATACAATTAGTTGTTCTGGTGAACTCTGTAAGGGCTACAATCCCTGGGGGTAGAATTCCGTTCTACAGACTGGCTGCAAAATGTCTTGTAATGTGGGTTCAAGGAAATATGTTCTGCACAACTATTCCTTTAAGAATCCAAAACTGCCACCATGAGATGTAATGGATTCTTAAATGTAACAGAATATATGGATACCTTTCAACCATGATGTTGTTGGCACTGCCATGCACTCCAATTGTTTCATATTTCGCCCTGGTCAATGCAGAGACACTTGCAATAGAAGAATGTTTATGATCACCCATCACCCTGTGTATTCTCAGGGCTAATTGCGAACTCCCCAAAAAGGGATGGATTGGTGTCCTCTGAGGCAAAAGGATAATTACCTGGATCAGGAACTAAGACCACTGATCTCTGCGTTTAATGGAACCTGGAAGTTTCTGCAGATAGATTGTGCACATTATTATCTATCAGATAATTGTATAATACTGAATTAAGCTGTACTTATTGCACCAAAGCATTTAAGATTTGAAAAGAATTCAGCATTTAAGGGCTAACCTGTCAAAGATAATCTTTCTGCACTGATTCATATTATAGCAAATCATAATATTAATTTGTTCCTTTCTCCTAAAATACTAAGTCGTCACTCTATGGAGTGTGGAGATCTTGGAGATTTGGAGATTAGTTTTATTTGCAGTACATGCTTAGACTTTCTTCACATTTTTCTCCCATGAAGCAAGTTGGAAAGTGAGTCAGATGAGGTCAACTGAAGCTCACCTACAGAAACTGCAACGTTCAAGTGGCTTGTCAAAGGAGGCAAGCACAGCCTGCCAGAGAGAAGAGGACGTGCCTAAATGACAAGGGAACCATTTCTGTTGTCCAGAATGTTATCATGAATTTCTAGTCAGATGTTGCTGTTTGTATTCATTCTGCAGAAGAAAATTGGCCCTTGAACTGGATCCATCATTTGTGAATGATCTATCACATTATTCCACATTAACCTTTCATCCATATATCTTGATAACTTTACACACATATATGATATAGATCCTATTTCAAAAGAATAATAACTACATCCAATATCTTCATATAGAGTCCCAAATTTCACAGTCTTGCATGTGGGAGTGATTAAAGACTGGCTGATCAGAATTAAGGACTGGGATGTTCGAGTGAGGAAGGCAAGGATGGCAGCATTCAGGAACCTTGGATGATGAATTCAGTCAAAAAGGAAAAGGAAGCATATGGAAAGTTCTGGAAGTTGAATTCAGACAGGGTCCTTGAAGAATATAAAAAAAGTAGGAGAGAACTCAAAACATGAGTCAAGAGGATCACACGGGAGCATGAAATGTCCTTTGTGAGGATTACAGCATTTTATACATACATTAAAAACAAGAGAGCAGCGAAGGAAAGACTAGGACCACTCAAAGACAAAGAATGTGTAGGAAAGAACCTCAGATGCTGGTTTAAACCGAAAGTAGACACAAAATGCTGGAGTAACTCAGCGGGACAGGCAGCATCTCTGGAGAGTAAGAATGGGTGATGTTTCGGGTCGAGACGTTTCTTCAGAAAAGACAAAGAAGGCAGTTTATGTGTGGAGTCAGAAGATGTGGGTAAGTTACTAAATGAGATCAACGAGGAGGTGGTGTTGGGTCTCTACGAAGCTTTATGGTAGATAAGTCACCAGGGCCATATGGAATCCATCCCAGGTTATTGAGCGAAGCAATAGAGAATTACTCGGACCTTCATGAAGATCTTTGTATTCTCTATAGCCACAGGCAAGGTCTTGGAGGTCTAAAGAGTGGCCAATGTTGTTCCTTTGTTTAAGAAAGGCAATCCAGTGTATTGTAGGCTGAAGAGCTTAACATCTGTAGAAGGGAAGCTACTGTGAAGATTTTTAGGGATAGGATTAACTTGCATTTGGAAAAGTATGGGCTTATTATGGAAAATCAGAAGGGCTTTGTGTAAGTTTACAACTTGATTGAGTTTTTTGAGGAGCTGATGAAGATGATTGATGAGGATGGGGCAGTGGATAGTGTCTACAAGAACTTTATCAAGGCATTTGGCAATGTCCCTCATGGTACGCTGCTGCAGAAGATTACTATACATGGGATCCACAGCGACTTGCTAGATGAGGATCAAAATTGGTTTAGTCATAGAAGACAGAGGGTAATAGTGGAGGTATGTTTCTCTGATTGGAGGCGTGGGACTAATGGTGTTTTGCAATGATCAGTGATGGACCTCCATTGTTTGTGACCCATATAAATGGTGTGGATGAAATGTAGGCGGGCTGTTTAACAAGTTTGTAGATTTGTAGAACGTAGCTCTTCCTGAACCTGGTGGTGTGAGAATTCAGGCTTCTGTATTTCCTGCTCAATGGTAACAGCAGGAAGAGAGCATGGCCCAATGGTGAAGATCTTTGATGATAGATGCTGTCTTCTCGAGTGAGCGCCTCATGTAGATGCTTTCAACGGAGGGGAGGGCTGTGCCCGTGACGGACCATTCACTGCAGCCCCTTGCATTCTTGTGTGTTGGTATTGCTGCACCTGGCCATGATGCAGCCGGTCAGAATACTTTCTACATGCCAAAAGTACAGCTTCTTCTTCATCATTACATCCATGCACTGGGCTCACAACAGGTCATCAAAAATGTTAATGCTCAGGAATTTGAGGCTGCTAACTTTCTCCAAAATAAAAACTGGCGAGTGGTCCCCACCTTCCCCTATCTGGTCAAAGATTCATCCATTGGTATTGTTGACATTGACAAGAGGTTGTTGTGCCACCATTCAACCAGGTGTTCTTTGTAAATCTGATGTTCTATATTTCCTTTAACTATTCCCTGTGCAAACTTTAAAAAAAAGGCTGTTCAAGTTAGAAATTCCGTTACAACTATTCATTATTGTATTGTTTATTTCTAGATGTTCTACTCTCTCCGTGCAGGTGATCCCGTTACTACTCTTAACATCGATGTAAAGATGACCACCGTAATTCCTTACGTGTTCCATCACTCTTAACAGTAGGTATTGAACTGATTATTCTCTAAGCCTACACAGCAACTTTGTAATGAATGACCAAATAATGTGTTTGTTATCTCTTTTTTAAAATTGTGTGGATGTTATTGACCCAGACTCTGGGTTTTATCCATTTTGTATCAAATTAGTTAAATTGCTAAATGATTGCTAAATTTTAAATGCTCTACGCTTCTCATCACATGATATATTGCCGTAAAATTTCCGTCATTGCCGTTTTTTATGTTTATTGTTAAATTCTTTAATGTTGTCTTATCTTTATTCGTGTGCTGCAATGGCAAGTCAAATTTCACTCCACCAATTGGTGTATGTGATAATAAATGTCCTGTGTATCCTTGTCATCTGCCTGCTGTTACCTGTGATATCGTTCTGTCTACCCTTAATAACCCTATTCCCACCTCAATCTTATTTACGAAACGTCTGTAAAATATGTTCCTATAGCTAAAGTTTCTTGATGATTTGCATTGAATTCATTGTATTTGCCTTCCAAATTGCTTTTCTGACTTCTCCCCTAATCTTTTGTTTGTTACTTCTTGCCGATTGAGTTAGAAAGGAGTCCTATACACATTCCCTTACTCCTTCACCTATCTCTTCAGCCCAGTTAACATTGGCTTAGTTGAAATACCCAATGATAAATATTTCATGTATATTAATAATTTCTTGAATATCATTTAATATTTCTGATTCCATCCCTCATCCAGAAATGGAGAGAGCGTACAAACACAGAACATAGGAACACGACCTTCGGCCTAAAATATCAATTCTTATTACGATGCCAATTTAAACTGCATATCTGCCTGTATATGGTCTGTTTTTTGCTTATTAGTGTGATTAATCTTTGAATCATTTTTATCTTGATCCAAAAAGATCTTTTTTTTTCCTTATCGTTGTACCTATTTTTTCCACTTTCCTTATGAAATCAGTAATAAGCATCATCCTTTTTCATCTATTTTTTTATACACAAAATTTAATCCACTGTTCAAATATTTTGTAGCTTCTTTCCAGGTCTGGTCTTTCCAATACATGTTTGCCTCCAGATCCCGTTTTATTATGGATGTATTTTTTAAAGCAAATCTCTATATCCACAGTAAGTTTATAACAACATCTAGATCAGTTGGTAAGGTGGGCCAAGGAATAGAAAATAGAATTTAACTCGGACAGGTGTAAGGTGTACAAAGTGTAAGGTGACTTTGGTATGTCAAAGGAGGGCTGGACTTACATAGTTAATGGTAGACCTCTGGAGAGTGTTGCAGAATAGCGAGATCTGGGAGTGCAGGTGCACAGTTCCCTGAAAGTGGAAAGTCAGATGGACAGGGAGACGAAGAAAGCGTTAATCATCACACTTGTCTTCATTGGGATGAATACTGAATGCAAAAGTTAGGACATCACGATGCAGCTGTACTGGTCATTGGTGAGACCACACTTGGAATTCTGTGTGTAGTCGCCCAGCTATTGGAAGGATGTTATTAAGTTGGAAAGGATGCAGAAGAAATTCACCAAGCTGTTACCTGGGCTTGTGGGCTTGAGATATTAAAAAACGTTGAATAGGCTGGGACTTTTTTCTTTGAAGCATAGGAGGCTGAGGGGTGATCTTATTGAGATACACAAGATCAAGGGGCATATGATACAAGGGGCATGGATAAAATGAGTCCTCTGTCTTTTTTCCAGGGCAGAGGATTCTAAAACTATAGGGCATAGGCTTAAGGTGAGAGCGGAGAGAATTCGGAAGTTCCTCAGGGGCAACCTTTCACTTAGAGAGTGGTTCATATTTGGAATGAACTGCTAGAGAGCTGAAGGTACCAAAGTGAATATAATTACGACTTTTAACAGAGATTTGGCCAGATAAAGGAATAGGAATGGTTTAGAGAGCAATGGGCCAAATGCAAACACGACTAGCCCAGTACACCAACTTCGTCAGCATAGACAATGTGGACCAAAGGGCATGTTTCCCTGCTGTACAGATGTATGAGTCTATGAATGACTAGATTTTAGTAATCGTGCACAACCAAAGCTTGACGGAGACAATTTGGTGAAGTTTTATTTTTTATATAAACAATAAAAAATATCATAAATAAGCTAAAATATTTTCATGCACATTTACACATTTCAGTTCTTGCAATACTGTTAAAAAAGCACACATTGAAGCCATAAACTGGTTTCCTGGTGGTCTCACAAGCCTTTAATTTTCTTCATGTTAACTGGGAATATTGAGGACTGCTCAGTGTAAAACCCAAATTCCAGAAATGGAAATACAAAATGCTAAAATATTTGCTCTGAAATCAAGATGTGGATTCCCAGGTGAAATTTCATGCCAATCATGCACATCACAATGCCTTTGGTAATGCTGATAGTGCACCCTGCGACCTTCTTAGCTGTTCGAATCACACTCTCCTGGGCCTTCAGAGCAATATCAATTGTGCAAACCAGGATCTCTGTGGCATCACATGCCCTCCATGCAGGATGTCCATGGATTTGCCAATAAGCACACTAGAACATCGCTAATAGTACACAGTGTGACTTCCATGGTAATGGCAAGGATTGATTTTATTCAGCAGGTTGTATTCTATTTTCCTGGTCAAGCAAAAGATAAAATCCCGTTCTTTACTTCTGCATAATAGGTGGAAAGGATAAGAATCCTACACAATTAAGTTATCTCAAATGTTGATGCAAGATAATTCAGGCTACTGGCAAAGCCAAACCATATGGACAGAACATCTACATACAGTTCTTAATCATTAACAAATAACCTGGTCAATGAATATGATGGAAGGCCATTAAAAAAGCCTTCACTACTGGGGTTTTGGAACACCTCGCATGTCGCTGCACAATCTTGTTGGTATATATCTACTGAGATGGTGGTGAGATTGTACATCTTATCATCCTGAACCAATGACTATCATTAATTAAATCCCAGAGTGGATAGTCAAAGATTAGAGAAACAACAATTCCTCATTATGAAGGTGGGTATATGGAACATCTGCCTGAAGAGTAGTTGAGGCAGGTACAAAAACAACATTTAAAAGAAATTTGGACAGGTACATGGATCAGAAATATTTAGAGACTATAGGCCGAATTCAGGGAAATGGGAACTAGCTTGCATCTTAGGCAACATGGACAAGTAAGCTGAATGTTTTGTTTCCGTGCTGTATGACTCTGATTTTATAGCGTCTGGTCAAATACTCTCAAGTATATCATAGTTTTAGGATACAACACCAGTGATCAGCTGCAAGTAACAAAAAAATGCAACCCATTTATATTAAAGCAGCACTAATACAGTTTATAATATCCCAGAGTTTTGCCTTTTTAATCAGTAAAACCAGTAGAAAATTAATATCTTAAGGATGTGTTTGACCTTTGAGCTATCCCCAACCTGTATGTGTAGGGTTATGACACAGGTTTATCCTCTGCAAGGGCTCTGAATATATGGGACACACAATGGACATTCTCTGTCACGCAGCCTTCAGCACAAGTGCAAACAAATTAAAAAACCCAGGGCAGCATTAAGATCATTGTGAAATATTTCCAGAGGAAGGATCAAAAGAATCCAGAGAGCAAATGCACCTGCACTGCGTGTGTCTGTTATGCCTCAGTAGCTACCACTCATATCTGTGTTCAAGCATCACTCTAGGTATGTGGGTTGTCAATCCACTACCATACTGAGGGACTGATCGCTGTCAGAGGGGCAGTACTGAGAAATGACTGTCCATCACTCAGCTGTCAGAAGGACACTGCAGGAGGATCACTGCACTAACACATCAACAGACTGGAGGAGCTGCTCCATTGTCAGAAAGGAACACATGTTCCACAGTCAGAAGGACTGTCGATGGGAATGGTACATTATTTAAAGAGCATTATTTAAGAACTGGTACTGTGGATTATATTAGAACAAATTGTGTATGAAGGAACTGCAGGTGCTGGTTTATACCAAAGTTAGACATAAAGTGCTGGAGTAACTCAACAGGTCAGGCAGCATCTCTGGAAAGAAAGGATGGGTATCGTTTCAGGTCGGAACCCTTCCTCAATTTGAAGATAAGTTCCCATCCGAAACGTCACCCATCCTTTCTCTCCAGAAGGATGCCTGGCCTGCTGAGTTACTCTAGCACTTTGTGTCTATTTTCTTGTATTAGAACAATATTGACTCTTATACTCAATGCCCCAACCAATGAAGGCAAACATACTATGCCTTTGTTAAGATTAAAACTACTTGCATTGCCACTTTCTGCATTCTAAGGACTTGAATCCCAAAGGATCTTTATACAGCAATGATGTTTAAGGTCTTGCTATTAACTGTATACTTTCCCCTTACATCGACCTCCCAAAGTGCAACACCTCACACTTGCTTGGATTCAACTCCATCTACCATGTCTCCGCTCATATCTGTAATTGATTTCTATTTTGCTGTATCCTTTGACAGCCTTCGTCATTGTCTGAATCTCAATCAATTTTGGCGTTGCCTGCAAACTTACTAACCAACCTATTTGCATTTTCGTCCAAACCCTTCACATATATCATAAATGTACGACATCGGAGCAGAGGTAGGCCATTCGGCCCATCGCAGCTGCACTGCCGCTCCACCTCTATCTTCCACCATGGGGGGAATCATCCACTCAGAATCCCAAGAGGACAAATGTACGCTTGGTGAAATATACAACTCGGAGGCATAGCTTCAGAATAAGGCATCACCAATTTAAGTTGGAGATGACGAATTTCTTCTCCGTGGTGAATCTCTGGAAAATCCTCTACCTAGATAGGGATGGAGTTCTTGAACATATTCAAGGCAGAGAAAAAATATGTGAAACAGGCACAGAGTTCAAGACAAGATCAGGGAGGCCATGATATTACTGAATTGAAGACGCTTGGTGGGGCCCTATTGCCCACTATTTCAAAAGAGAACTTCAAGAACTTCAATTATTCATAGGTAGTGAAAATGTAATAGTGAGATAGTGTTAGGATTGTGTGTGAGTTGCTATTCATGATATACTCTGCAGTAACCGCACTGAACTGCTGTAGTGCATTTTGATTACGTGTTATGCTGAGGATGCAGGAAATGAACATGACCTTGAAGAATGCAGGTGTGTTATTTAGAAGTACATTGAAATGACCTGCTCCTCCTCATCCAATGCTCTAGTTTGGCTCTTGGGGTACTGATTTATTTGGGAAGCTTCAATGGCACTTTATTGTCACATGTATCCCCACGATCCCTAGCCCGAGGTCTCTCACCACTGTGTCTCTGCTCTCACCTTTGGGATTAGGGTCAAGAAAATATAGATGAAACGTCCTGCCTGCGTGAAACCTTCAGGGCCTGTAGTACTGTGCATGAGGCCGTGTTTGACAACATTTTGCAGAGGTCATCCCTTGTACAAAACATACAAAAGAAACAAGGTAGGGCCGGAAACATGGCGACTTGTGTAATCTACTATTTTGACACTATTGTACTTCAGTATGATTGTGCCTATGTAGAGTAAGATTTTTTACTGAACTGTACGCAAAAAGGAAATGTCACCGTACCTAGGTACATGTGACCTTGGTACTTACGGACCAGTTCACTGCAAATCACTGGCTCTTTTGTTGATTCTGCATTTTAAGGGTGATACGTTCAAATCCATAGAGAGATACTTGAATATTTTTTAATTAAAATCATTAAAAAAAGTACTAAAAGAAGAGTTGATGCGTGTGCTACTGAGACAAGGCTGATATCTTTGTAATTTGAGCATTTTGGGAGGTTGGGAGATTATCTTTACAGATTATCTGACAAAGTGACCAATGGCCACGAGAATGTCATAAGCCTTTTAAACTGAAGGGTTGCATATTGGACTAAAAGTTGTACAATACTGATGCATTTTGCAAAATCTAATTGAAACTGGATATTTTCAAATCACAGCTCAAAATACACAATGTTAACAATTAACTTGCTGCGTGCCAACAATCTGGCTGTAAAAATCTTGGAACCAGTCCATATTTATACTCTATGTTCAGCACAGCTGTCGGCTTCACATACACTACCACATCTTGTCTCGAATGTTAGTCATAACAGGCAAAAAAACTGATACTGTGTACTTCATTTGGGGTGAGGGGGTGGGGACAATGGGCAGGACATGGAGGAAATGTCCTTCTGTCAGATACTAATGGCTCTGGGATCGGAGAACAACCCTTCTATTGCAGCCTGACCTTTGCCTGTAGAAAGGAGTCATGGGCACATTTAAAAAAGAAACGTTCAATTTGCAAAGCATATTCAGCCAACAGTGTGTGTAACAAGTGGTGAATATCGTGTCATTTACAGCCTCCTGTCTCCTCATCACAGTCTAAATCACCTTTCAGCAATGACTGAAACGCGTATTTTGAACCCAAAGTATGTTGGAATTGTAGCCCATGATGCTTCTTAAAGCTTTCCAAAATTGATCAATCAAGCTTTCCCACATTTCCCTTTTTTCTCTTTGCGCTGGAATTTTCGAAGTCTTCTCGTCCACACATCTCGCCACTGAATGACAAGACTGTTTTTATCAGCCACAAGACCTCCAAGCCTCTCAGACGTGCTGTCGAAATTCCCCATCACCAGGTAGTTCTTGCTCATTTGAATTTTCGGGCACTTGCAAGCCAAGTCCTTCATATTGATCCACAAAGATTGGTCTGCCCGTTTGATCCTCTCGTCTCTGCTCTTATAAACTGATATGATATTCACAGTAAACTTTGCCCATTCACTCACTGTGTCCATATCCAGAACATTAACCTGAATGGCTGGGAAAGGTAAAAAAAAGTCAGCTGTCAGTGGTGACTCAGTCAGATTGTCATGACATTAAGCAACTAATAACACGTTTCACCAACATCTAAAAACAACTTCAGCAAAAATGTGGCATACAACTAACAAGTTCCATTAAAATGGCAACACAGATAGACAGATTGGTGAAGAAGGTAAATAATATGCTTGCCTTCTTGGTGCGTGGGAATGAGTACGAGAGTTGGGACGTTATGTACAATATTATGCTGGTTAGATTGCACCTGGAATATTGTGTGCAGTTCTAGGGAATCTCCGGAAATGGTCGATACCCATCAATGATAAATCAAAGAGACTGATTGATATTCAGCTCGCTAATTCCAGGGAATCACATAGGCCAGTTGACACAGTGGTACTTCAAAAAGGGTTATATGCCTATATCTTCTCACAGTGGGTCAGCAGCCTTCTGGAAATGTACACATCCAGGGTGCGAAATGAATATTTCTCAGCAGTGTTTGCCATGGAGAACGACATGAATGCTAAGGAATTTGGGGAAGTTAATAGTGATGTCTTGAAGAGAATCCACATTGCAGAACAGGAGGTGCTGGATGTATTCAAATACATAGAGGTAGATAAATCCCTGGGAAATGATCAAGTGTACCCTGGGACATTGTGAAAAGCTAGAGAAGAAATTGTGGGTCTGCAGGCAGAGATATTTGTATCATCGATAAGCGTGGGAGAGCTGCTGGAATGCTGGAGGGAGGCAAATTGTATGCCTCTAAGGAAGGCTGCAAGGAAAACCTTCAGTGAGTCTAACATCAGTGATGGGAAAGTTATTGGAGGGAGTCTGAGACACGGGACTACAGGGTACTTGGAATTACAAGGTCTGATTGGAAATAATCAGCACAGCTTTGTGAGTGGGAAATCATGTCATAAATGTGAATTTGTTTTTTAAAGAAATTACCAAAATGAGTGGTGATGGCAGTGTGGTACATGTGGTCCACATGGTCTTTAGTATGGCCCTTGACATTGTATGGCACACTAGGCTGGTTCAGAAGGTTAGATCACATGGGATCCAGGGTGAGCTAGCAAAATGGATTAAAAAGATGGCTTGAAGGAGGATGGTGGTTGACGGTTGTTTTTCAGACTGGAGGCTTGCAAACGCTGTGTGCCGCAGAGATCGGAGCTAGGATCACTGTTGTTTATCTATATTAATGAGTTAGTTAAGAATGTAGGTGGGATGGTGGTAATTTTGCAGATTAAACTAAAATTAGTGATATAGTGAAAATGAAGAGGCTCATCTAAGATCACAATGGATTGTTGCTCAACTGGACCAGTGGGCCAAGAAATAGCTGATGGAATTTAATTCAGATAAATGCAAGGTTTGCACTTTGCTAAGACAGATTTGCTTATAACTCAGTGAATGTTAGGGGACTGGAGAGTGTTGATGAACAGAGAGACTGGGGGTTGCCATGAAAGTGGCGACACTGGTCAACAGGGTGGTGAAGAAGGTGTTTGGCATGCTCGCCTTTATAAGTCAGCGTATTGAGTACAAGAGTTGGAATGTCACGTAACAGCTGTATTGGATAAGGCCACATTTGGAGTCTTGTGGGGAGTTCTGGTTACACTGCTATAGGAACGACGTCATTAAACTGGGAAGGGTGAAAAAATATTTATGAAAATGTTACCAGATCTGCAGTCTTGAGTTATAAGGAGAAGTTGTATAAGGTGTTTTCTCCTTGGAGCATAGAACCTGAGGGGTGACCTTGCAAAGGTTCATAACATCATGAGGGTGCAGATAAGGTGAATGGCCACATTCTTTCCCCATGGAAGGAGTCTAATACTACAGGTTATTGGGGAAGGATTTTAAAAGAACTTGAGGAATGTATTTTTCACAGAGAGAAGAAGTGTGTATATAGAAGAAAGTAATAGAAGCAGGTACACTTCCAATATTTACTGTGAAAGACATTCAGATAGGCACTTGGATACGGAAGGATTGGTAGACTATGGTCCAGGTACAAGCAAATGGGATACTTTCAATTGGGCAGCTTTATCAGCAGCGTCAAGGTAGACCAATGGCACTGTTTCTCATGCAGTCATACAGCGTGGAAACTTGCCCACACTGACCAACATGTCCCATCTACAGGTCCCACGTGCCTGCATTTGGCCCACATACCTCTATCCATATACCTGTCGAATTGTTTCTTAAACGTCCTGATAGTCCCTGCCTCAACTACATCCTCCGGCAGCTTGCTCCATAAACCCACCAACCTTTGTGTTTCTGCGTTGTGTAGTTCTATGACTCTCTGACTGTGAAGCACTTTTGAAGATTGACGAGCTTAGACCCATACCACTAATATCCTCGCAAATTTTCCCAGCTACCAATTACTTCTTGATAAATAAAACCTAGGAATTTGCTTATTGATATCCAACAAGAAAATCACGGGAATGATCATGGTCCATCTGTGGGCAATCATAACAACTAACCCGTGTCCATCCATGAGGAATCGCTTGATTCAAATCCATCCCCGGTATTCATTCCATTGCGATGAAAGGTCCTGGCCCTGAAACTATTTCTCTTTTTACAGATGCTGTCTGGCCTGCTCATGGTTTCTGTAATTTTCCATTTTATTTTATCTCTGAGGAATCACAGGAACTAATTGATATTATAGAGTATACAGCACAGAAACAGGTCCATCGGACCAACTCATCCATGCCGACCAAGTTGCCAACCTGAGCTGGTCCTGTTCATGTACCTGTCCAAACACCTTTTAAATGTTGTAATTGGACCCGCCTCTGCAGTGTCCTCTGGCAGCTTTCCACACGCCCACCACTAACATTTCCCTCGGCTGCAGTGTTTAGAAGCAGAAAGCACAGGTTCTAAGCTAGGGATTGGCTATTCATGACAAGGATGAAATTTAATTCCCTGAGGTAAGTAAATCTTCAATATTTTCTCCAGAGCGCAGTGAAGGCTCATTTACTGACAATATCAAAGGCAGAAATAAATCGATGTAGGATTCTGGAAGAATTAAAAGATGTGTTAATGCAGAAAAGAGGTGCTGAGGTAAAACATCAGGAACAAACTCATTGGATGTCAGATAGGCATCAGCTGTGGTTTTATAATTGGTTTTATTAATGGTTTTTGTATTCAGTCTCAGAGGGAATTACTAGATTGGTATACATCCCACGGATGTCACCTGAATCATAATCAGGAGAAATCACAAGTAATGAACCACGTGGATAGGAAAGGTTTAGAGGGATATGGGCCAAACACAGGCAGATTTTAGTGGACATTTTACATAAAAACATAGAAAATAGGTGCAGGAGGAGGCCATTCGGACCATCGAGCCAGCACCGCCATTCATAGTGATCATGGCTATCGTCCTCAATCAATAACCCGTGCCTGCCTTCTCCCCATATCTCTTGATTCCACTAGCCCCGAGAGCTCTATCTAACTCTCTTAAATCCATCCAATGAGTTGGCCTCCACTGCCCTCTGTGGCAGGGAATTCCACAAATTCACAACTCTCTGGGTGAAAACGGTTTTTCTCACCTCAGTCTTAGATGGCCTCCCCTTTATTCTCAGACTGTGGCCCCGGGTTCTGGACTCGCCCAACATTGGGAACATTTTTCCTGCATCTAGCTTGTCCAGTCCTTTTATAATTTTATATGTTTCTATAAGATCCCCCCTCAGCCTTCTAAACTCGAGTGAATACAAGCCTAGTCTTTTCAATCTTTCCTCATATGACAGTCTCGCCATCCCAGGGATCAATTTCGTGAACCTATGCTGCACTGCCTCAATCACAAGGATGTCCTTCCTCAAATTAGGAGACCAAAATTGTACACAATACAATACTCCAGATGTGGTCTTACCAGAGCCCTATACAACTGCAGAAGAACCTCTTTACTCCTATACTGAAATCCTCTTGTTATGAAGGCCAACATTCCATTAGCTTTCTTCACTGCCTGCTGTACCTGCACGCCAACTTTCAGTGACTGGTGTACAAGGACACCCAGGTCTCGCTGTATCTCCCCCTTACCTTACCTAACCCCATTGAGATAATAATCTGCCCCCTTGATAACCTCACATTTATCTATATTATACTGTATTTGCCACGCATCTGCCCATTCACTCAACCTGTCCAGATCACCCTGCAACCTCCTAACATCCTCTTCACAGTTCACACTGCCATCCAGCTTTGTGTTATCCGCAAACTTGCTAGTGTTGCTCCTAATTCCCTCTTCCAAATCATTAATATATATGGTAAACAGTTGCAGCCCCAACACCGAGCCTTGCGGCACTCCACTCGCCACTGCCTGCCATTCTGAAAATGACCTGTTCACTCCTGCTCTTTGCTTCCGGTCTGCCAACCAATTTTCTATCCATGTCAACACCCTACCCCCAATACCATATGCTCTAATTTTAGTCACCAGTCTCCCGTGCGGGACCTTATCAAAGGCTTTCTGAAAGTCTAGATACACTACATCCACTGGCTCCCCTTCATCCATTTTACTTGTGACATCCTTAAAAAATTCCTTGGTCCGCATGGATGAGTTGAGCTGAAGGGCTTCTTTCCATGTTGCATGGGTTTATGTCTTTATGACACTCCTTTTGTCTAGGATCACAGAGAAAGTGCAGATCAGCCATTGTGCTGAATGTTTTAATTTAGGATCTAAAAGTTTGTGGGACATTTGAGATTACCGTAGTCTTTCTTGCAGTATTTTTTCATGTTAATCTTCAAGTTGCCTTTCACAGGTTTGCAGTATGATTCACAATCTGTGAATTAGAAAAAGGAAAGTGATGATGAAATAATATACGATAGAAGGTAGGTTAGGCAGCATATAGGGATAGAATACTGGAGTCAAAATTACAGGTCAATGCCCTCTCATCATTATCCACAAATCAATAACCTTAACATTATTCCATTCCCATCGTACAAACTGAAACAATGACAACACATAGTTGTGGGAGGAGATGGATGATGTAAGATGATGTCAAGACATCAACCTCCCTCTTTGGTCATCAACTTCAGGAAGTAAGTTAAAGTACACAGCCCAGTCTGCATCAATGGTACTGATGATAGTCAAGAGCTTCAAGATCCTAGGTGTACATATCACCAACAATTTGACCTGGTCCAACCACATCAATGCCAAGACTAAGAAAGCACACCAATGCCTCAACTTCAATAGGAAATTTGCATGTCTCCAACATCTCTTACCAAATTGCAGAAATGCAACATAGAAAGCATCCTGTCTGGATTTGGTTTGTCAACTGCTCTACCTCCCTTTTGCAACTGGATCCTTGACTTACAAAACATCAGACCTCAATCAGTGAGGATAGGTAACAACATCTCCTCACTGACCATCAACACAGGTGAAACTCCTTGCAGTGTGCTTATACCCCCACTCTACTCCTTTTACACACATATGTGGCTAGGTAGCGCTCCAAAGATCTATAAATTCGCTAATGACACCACTGTGCTTGGCTGAATGAATTACCAATGGTGGTAATGAGTCGGTGAACAGGGGAGAGATAAAACTAATGGTTGAGTGTTGCCGCAACAACACCAGCCTCTCGTTCAAATTCAACAAGACCAAGGAACTGATTGTTGATTTTAGAAAGGCGTTCGGAGGACCACGTGTTAGTTTTAATTGGTGGGTCAGTAATGGAGATAAATCGCAACTTCAAATTCCTAGACTGCAACATCTCAGTGTACCAGACCTGGGCTCAGAGCATAGATATAATCACTAAGAAAGTGCACCAGCGCCTCTGCCTTCCTTGGAAGGCATCCTGATGGGTTGCACCATGGCCTTCCAATTCCAATGTACAGGGCGACAAAAGGCTGTATTGTCCATCTATGGCACAGCCCTCCCCACCATCAAAAGCATTGACATGTGGTGCAGCTTCAAGACTTCACCTGCACTTCATGTTGCCTCAGCAATGCAGCCAACCTAATCAAGGAGTAGGAAAGAACTGCAAATGCTGCTTTAAATCGAAGATAGACAAAACCTCAGCGGGACAGGTAGTATCTCTGGAGAGAAGGAATGGGTGACATTTCGGGTCGAGACTGAAGAAGGGTCTCAACCCAAAACGTCACCCATTCCTTCTCCCCAGAAATGCTGCTCGCCCCGCTGAGTTACTCCAGCATTTGGTGTTTATAATCAAGGTGTATACATGTAATGGTATAACTTGACTGGATAGTATGCAAATAAAATGTTTCACTGTATCTTGGTACACATAACAATAATAAATTATTCCCAATACCCCGTGAATGCCTGTTGTAATCTATTGATCTATTTCTTAGAAATATTCAGTAGCTTGGCCATTACAACCCTCTGTGATAACAAATTTTACAGTTTATATACCCTCTGATGACATAATTTCACATCTCATTGTAAATATCTTGCACTGTAATCTTTTATTTTAGATACCTTAGTCAGGGGAAATATCCTTCTGGCTTGCAGTCTGTCTAGCCCTGTCAGAATTTTGTTTCAATTAGATGCCATGTCATCCTTCTGAAGTCCAGTGAAGGCAAACTGAGTAAACTTAAACTCTCCTCATAAGACAGATTCTGCAAGCCAAGAATCCATTGGTAAATCTTCACACCCTCTGGCAAATGTATCTTTTCTTCGGCGAATAGACCAAAATCGTACACAATAGTACAAATGTAGATCACCAAGGCCCTGTATAATTATAGCAAGACATCCGTATTCCTGCATGGAAATCCTGACGTCCTAAGGCCAACAACAATTTAATTTACCTTTTTAACCACTTTCTCCACCTATGTGCTTGTTTCAGTGCACAAGAACACTGAAGAAGACGAACGTCTTGGGGCAGGATACAGAAGTTCCGCCTGTCATCACCATCGACGACTACGAACTCGATGCCATCCATCAGTTCACGTACCTCGGTTCCACCAACACCGACAACCTCTCCTTGGACACAGAGATTGATAAGAGGATCGGGAAGGCAGCTACAACTCTCGCTCGCCTCATAACTCGAGTGTGGACCAACCCAAGCTGACAGTGAAGACGAAGATAGCAGTCTACAACGCCTGTGTCAACAGTACGCTGCTGTACAGCAGTGAGACATGGACAACATATGCCAGACAGGAGAGAAGACTCAACACCTTTCACCTTAGAAGCATGGTGGATGGCCGTATTCCAATAGACATCCTCTATGGAGAGCTGACATCTGGGAGGGGAGAACCATCGGCCGCCCCCAGCTACGTTACAAGGATGTCTGCAAGAGAGATACGAAGGCGCTCGACATCGATGTGGAGTCCTGGGAGAGCCCTGCAGCTGACCACACGAGGTGGAGAGGTACCCTGAACCAACATCTCAAAACAGGAGAAGAGAAACTTGAACGCAGCGGCAGATAAGCAGGCACGCAGAAAGGAGCGCAGCACCTTCAACAAACCAGAGACCACACGCAAATGTGACCTTTGCCACAGAGACTGTCACTCCCGCATTGGTCTCTTCAGCCACAGAGGTTTGGAGCAAGCAGCCAACTAGGATGCATCACCCATGGTCAGTTATGACCGAGGGGGGGCTACTACAAGAACAATCAAGTCTCTTTATACATCAATACTTCCTAATCAACACAATTTGCTTTTCCCATTGAAGCTCAAACTGTCTACGTTGTCTTGGAAACCTCTGCATCTTTCTTACATTTCTCAATTTCACCCAGTTTGTCATTGACAAACTTTGAAATCTCACATTCTGTTTCTTAAAACAAATCTGAGGCCATGCATTGGTTCCCACAATCGTCCAGTACGTCACTGCTTGCCATATCAAAAATACCCCATTTATTCCTACTCTATTTCCTGTCTGCCAATCTATTTTTAATCCATGCCAATTCTTGTCTCAATACCTTGAACTTTAACTTCACACACCACGTGGGACTTCAGAACAACATTCTGAAAATCGAAACACACCTCATTCACTGTTCCTCCTATTTGTTCTACCAGTAATACCCTCAAAAGTCTTATAGCTTTGATAAACATGCTTTCCCTTCCAGCAATCCATGTTAACATTATGCAGTCCTGTTGATATTTTCTGAGCACCCTGTTGTCTCTGTCTTTATAATAGGCTTTCTCTGAGCATGACTCTCCATTTCTGGCTTAGTGGTGAGAATATCACCATATCATTGCTGCTCTGCACACGATGGCACATTGCCCTAAACTCCCAGAAGTCACTCTGTTGCACTCCTGCTCCTGCATCTCCACCTGCCACATCATTCCTTGCCTGGTTATTTCTCCCTCGTGCATCTCCACCTGCCACATCATTCCTTGCCTGGTTATTTCTCCTGCTCCTGCATCTCCACCTGCCACATCATTCCTTGCCTGGTTATTGCTCTCCTGCTCCTGCATCTCCACCTGCCACATCATTCCTTGCCTGGTTATTTCTCCCTCTTGTCAATAATACCTTGATCATCCCATTAAAGCAGATAACACCTGTAGCTCCTCTCACTTGTTTTGCAGCTAGCAGTAACAACTGGTCTATAATTATTCTCAGTGAACATTTTTAAAAACAATTTGCCGTTATTATTCTTCTCCTCTGAAAAAGTTGCAGTTTCCTGGTGTCCATTAGGCACTATAACTGCATCTTTTGTTTGAGGTTTAAGCACTGTGTGCAGATCTTTTCATGGCCATTTCACAATATTTGCTAAGCTTTCGTCACTATTAATTACAGGACTTTTCGCTGATAATTTGTCATTAAGAAGGTCAATGCTGCATTAAGTGAAATGAGAGCAAGTGATTGATTACTTGACAGTTCCTTCTTTCACAGCTTGTAAGGCTGCAGGCTTCTGATGTGTGTGATGTGGCCCTACCATATCTTTCAGCTGAATCCAATTTGGCATCCATAATGCTTCAGAGACAGTTCCACTGTTCATAAATTTATGTCATAGGAGCAGAACTAGTCCATTCGGCCCATCAAGTCTACTCAGCCATTCAATCATGGCTGGTCTATCTTTCCCATTATCCTGTCTTCTCCCCATAAAGGGCCTGTCCCACTTACGTGTCCTTGGCACGCTAATTACGCGACTTTGTGGTCTCGTTGAGCCGCGACGGTCCCGCGAAGGTCGCGCGCGATTTCATGTGTACGCACAGCCGTCTGGAGCGCGTGACGTCATTTGAAGACGGACACAAAGCTAGAGTAACTCAGCGGGACCGGCAGCGTCTCTGGAGAGAAGCAATGGGTGACGTTTCGTGTCGAGACTCTTCTTCAGTCTGAAAAAAAGGGTCTTGAACCGAAACGTCACCCATTGCTTCTCTCCAGAGATGCTGCCGGTCCCGCTGAGTTACTCCTGCATTTTGTGTCCATCTTCAGTTTTCTTGGCCCCGCTCTGGGAGTAGAAGTGGGGGCGGATTTAGACCGCAACGGCCATGAGCCCCAGGCCGAATTCGGCGATCGGTTGCCTGCTTCTGCTGCTGTTGGAAGTGAGACGTTGCGTCGCGCCAGGGTCTTGGGCCTGTCCCACTTTGGCCGTTGGCATGCGAAGATTTTGTTCGCTACAAAAATTTTGAAGCCCCGCGTGGTGTCGTGCACAACTACATACCTCTCCAGGCTTCTCAGTGGGACCGCCCTGCGCGGCCATACGATGTCCGTGCGCCTGAACACGACCACGAGGTCGCGTAATTTGCGTGCCAAAGACACGTAAGTGGGACAGGCCCTTAACCCTTGACACCCTTACCAATCAAGAATCTGTCAATCTCCACCTTAAAAATGCCCCATTTCTTGGCCTTCACAGCTGTATGTGACAATGAATTTTGTTCCTTCCTGTTAGCAGACTGCTTTCCATTGTATCCTTCACCAATTACAATGCCCAATTAAAGCACTGTGTAGTTGCTGAGGTGCAGCCCACCAGTAATGGGTTATGATCTGAAGAATGTTTGCAGACAATGCCTTTGATATTGGAATTGAATCCCGTGGTTGTGTGCTTGCATGGGTCATAGGTAGGATCCCAGGAATACTGGGATATGGTCCCAGGGTAGTTTCTTCAGTACAGGCATCTAGTCTGGTCTTTAACTGGGATAAACCTTTGCTAAGCATTCTAGACCAGCTGTGTGAATATCTGCCACTGTTCCTCGACTGACCTGCCTCTTAGCTTGTCATCCAGTACAACTTCCACAGCTCCATTAGAGTTGCCCTTATTTAAACTGAAGGCATTAGTTCTGAACCTCTGTTGTTCATCCTCAAACTGTATAGGATATCTGGAAAATGTTGCCAGCGAATGTTTTAAATGCAAGTATAATTATGACATTTAAAAAGCAATTGGACAGGTACTTGTAGGAAGGAGTATTGTGGATGTGTTGACCAAAGGGCCCGTTTTTGTACTGTATGTCTCTGAGTTTATTCTTCTCATCGATCCATTCTCTTTTGATTTGTCTGATGAATACACAATACTATACATCCATGCTGCTCCATTCTCCCAATGGCACCTCACAAGCATCCTTGTGCTTTCCTAAGCAAGACATATGAGTGTGCACCTCTGGAACAACATCCGTCCTTCTGCGAGGGGTTTAGCATGGTCAGGAACACCTCACTTCCCAATCAGGGTGACATGCTGGGCCTTGATAACAGCAGCTACTGACCAGGTGCCACCTGCTGCGGAGGCACGGGCAGAAGCCATACAAACTCCCAGTGCCTTAATGCTGCCTCACTGATCGAAGCACAGTATAGATCTGTGCTTCCTGGGAGCAGCGTGTGCAAGAACAACGAGCTGCCATGTCAGCAGAGATGCCATCTGTGAGTTCATCTCACTTTGGATGCATGAGTATCGAACTGACTTCATGGACCGTCTGCAGGAATGCAGGGTGCGAATGCGTCAGTCATATCTGGCATAGATCAGAGGCTGAAAGCTGAAGAGCAGTCTGGTTGCCAATAGTGATGGCAGGTGAGGGAGGCATTGCATTGTAGTTCTAGGCCTTTATAGGAGGGACATAACAACATTGTCTTTATACCTAAATATTGTGCATGCAATGTTCTATTTGAACTGTTTATTCATTATTTAATTTTAAATTAAAATTATGCTGATAATTCAAATTCTTGCAAGACTGAATTTAACATTGGACAGGTTATGATGTTGCTCACACCAACAATGCAAAGGCAGATACAACTTGTTGCAGTCGTTCAGATAATTCCCTTCCTAACGGCAAATGACTACAGCCTATTGGATGCATTCATCAATTCTCTGCACTAATGTTGCTTGACTTATGCTATTGATCACGACCTTGGTGGGCTGTCTGCTGATATCTGGCAAAGTGAATCCCTAAGAATGAAGGAGAATGAGAGCTTTCAGGATATGTGACATTGACTAGAAGGAAATTCTGAAACCTGTATCAAACTAAGCTTTACTGCTGGGAGGGCTGCCTGCATGTTTCTTCTTAAATACAGAGTAGAAGCAGCTTCTCTAATGTCACAGTGAGCAGCAAACTGTGAGATTAAACTTTACAATACATGGAAACAGCCTGAAGAGGGATTTAAAGCTAGTTGCTGTAGTTTCCTGCTTTGAGTTGTGCTGCCTTATAATTATCATACCAATGGAGCCCATGGCCCAATGGTGACATGCCTGCAAGATGATTAACATCATTGGGTACATGTCTAACATTGGAAACATGCCAGATGCACCCCTGTAGATCACGGCCAGGGGCACCCGATTGAATTTTGCAATGGAAGTGATCTGGAAATGCTCACAATAGCAATTTACTGAATTAAATTGATTTTACGGCTAATAGTGCTGAAAAAGCTAGTGATAAAATCTAACCTTGAGTTGCGCATTTCAACAATTTAAGAAAGATTACATTGCAAAGCTTCACTCTGCTTCTAATTGTATGTCCTTGATCTTGGAGGTGTTAATGTTGTGGGTTGTGATTGGTGGGTGCAGCGCAAACTAGGCTGTGTCTGGCCAGTGTACTGCAGCATGACTTTGCTGGTCAGTGTAGTGTGCAGTGGGCTGTCCTTGATCTGAATCATTCTTATAAAGTACAGGTTTTGCACACACCCTCTGTAATAGTTTCATAACTCCCACAATACGGTATTATTATTTTAACATATATTCTGATCAATATATGACAGTAGTAACTTACTGTAATGCACAATAAAACAAGGTATAATAGACTACATCCACTGAAAAAGATATCATAAATCACAGATGCATAATTACTTACTGTACAATACAGTGTAAGCCTCATATGCTCCCAATGCAATACAGTTCTATAATTGCCATGACCACACAATACAGTATAAATATTGCCTGTTTCTCAGACACAAAGACATACTGAACAATGCTATATAATCATGTGCATCCTATGTCCGATACATTATATGTGCAATATTGGGTAATAAATATCATGCGTTGTATACAGTACAGTATAATAAATCTCACAGCCTCAGTGTACAAAACTACACACAAAACTATGAGAAAACTGTCGATCTTAAACACATTTAGCTATTCTCTGCCATGTCTACCTGGCCTGGAAATCTTTCACGAGTCACTTCTCGTAAATAGTTCTATCCCCCATAATAATATTATTCACTTCTCCCACAAAAAAGATTAAATATTTCAATACTTGGGTGCTGGTCATATCGTTAAATAAGAGAAATTCTTCTTGTCTGCCAAGCGTAAAGCAAAAATTTCATTTTTACTGTTTGTACTTTGTGAACAGTTTGACTTCATCTACAGAGTACAATGTGGTCATTCACACAGCTTTCTCCAGTCAGATATGGTGAGCAGGTGTACCTTAGGAATGTAGGCATAAAATAACAATAGTCTGGGCCAAGGTATGCTCAGAAATTGGGTAACTCTTTCTCTGAAACTCGAATAACCGTGTAGGAAATTTTAAGAAATGCAACACATGTTGAACAGGTGCTGATCTACACAAGATTAAACGCCTAAGAAGCTGTGGTAATGGTGTGTCAATACATTCCTCACACACTCACTGAGAGTTAGTTGCACTGTCTTCAGCTGTGCCTCAGAGTTAGAGATGTGAAATATTCTTCTTCAATAGTCCCTCAGGGTGAGGACTTGTTTTCACTCCACCATTTTGATGAGTGCATGATGCTTTCTAGAGTGGAATGGCCACAGCTTACCTGATGCTATGTGGCCTCGACAGAGTGAGATCTTTTTCCAAAAGCAAGGGAAGATGATTGGCGACTACCCTGGACTACATGTGAATGCAGTCTCAAACTTACACACCAACAAAATACTTTTGCCCAGAGTCCCCCTTAACTGCCCATAATAGTCCTTTCCCTGCATTAGATTTGTCAATCATAATTTCCCTTTGCAAAATCCACGCTGACTGATCTTGCCACTCTTCCTATGGTTTTCTATTTAAAATCGACACAGAATATTTTATAATTGACTGTAGCATTGTCTCCACATCTCAGGTTAACCAGTCTATAATTTCCCGAAGATAGGCACAAAATGCTGGAGTAACTCAATGTGTCAGGCAGCATGTCTGGAGAAAAGGAATGGGTGACGTTTCCGATCAAAGCTTAAGGTTAAATAAGTTGGGTCTGTATTCTTTGCCGTTTAAAGAATGGTGGTGGGATCCTATTGAGGCATGTCATCGATGGCCACGAGGAAATGGATTTGAGGCCTGGTAAGTCATAAGTCATGATCATACTGAATGGCAGCACAGGATGGAGTGCATTAGGGTCCCTATATCCTTATGTCCTTTCCCAAAACTGGCTTTCATCAGAAATAACCAAACATTCTACTACTAATATATAATGATGCGTAACCTACTCCATAACCCTAACCAATAAGTCCACCACAGACCCCATTCCCAGTGCCTTTACTTTGTTCCACTTCTTTATCATTGCCACACTGTTTCCCGCCTTCAATAAACTTTCCACAGTAGCGGAGTTAATCTATAATACAAATGGGAAACTGTTCAACTTTTGTATATTTTTTACACCTTTACACACCATACCAGAACAAAGATCATCCTAATCAGATGCCTCATAGGTGCACACACAGTGGTCAAATTCCAAATCTTCACTGACTCCTTCACTAAAACATACCAGAAAATGATTCTTTCACTATACATTTGGGACAATCCCTCTACAAACCTGCACACGATCCTGTTCGACAAATGATCCACAATGAGATCCTGCAATAGTTTACAAGTAATAATATATATAGCAAAGAGCACCCAACAGAAACAATGGTCCAGATGTGGCTATCAAGAGAAGTCAAAGGTAGTATTACATCAAAGGAACAGGCATAATATTGCCAAAAAAAGCAGGAAGCTTGAGCATTGGGAAAGGTTCAGAATTGACAAAGAAGGATCAAGACATTGACAAGGAACGAGAAAGTAAAAACAAGATTAAGCCAGTGAGAAAGCCAGAAAACAAATTGTAAGAGCTTGTGTAGTTATGTAACAAGGAAATAATTAACAAATTTAACGTGGATCTCACACAAACTCCAACAGTTCAAATTATAATGCGGAATAAGGAATCAGGAGAAAAATAAAGCAAGGGATTGGAGGAAGAAATCTTTTCACCAAGGGGTGGTTGCAATCTGCAACGTAATGTCTAAGTGGGTGGTGGAAGCAAGTACTTCCACAACATTCAAGAAGTATCATGATGAGCACTTGAATTACTGCGCTATAGATTGAATGTTGGTAAATGGGATTAGTGTAGATGGGTGATTAGCGTGGGCATGTTGGGCCAAGGGGCCTGTTTTCTGTGCTGTGTGACTATATAACACTTTGACATATCTTTACTTGAAGGCATCATTTGCCCAGTTCTATCAGATTAATTATTAACTGTAAGAGAGAAGCTGGTTGCAAATTGTCATGCGTTGGTACTCATGGAAAGACATTAGTACAGCTTTTTTTTTAAAGGAGTGGAGCTGTGAAATGTTGATACATGTATTTGAAATTGAGAAGAAATACTATCAAAACTGAATCCATTTCCAAAAAAATTAGGTTTATGATATCACTATTAATAAGTCAGATTAAAGCTTCAAATTGGAGTGAGCACTTTGCTGTGCTTGATTTTTTCAAATTTAATTGTAAACTAGACCAAGTACAGACCCATTGGGTCTGTTCCCCCAACTGTTCCCATGCACCTTGCCTTTCTTGGTTGTAGACTTCACAGATGTTGGTGGAATAGCCCTAGTAAGTAATTACTGTAGTTTCTGTTGGTTGTACACAGCCCTGAAGCAGCAGTGGCAGAGTGATTCGATATTTGTAATAATTTATGGGTTATCAATCAAAATGGCTGCTTTTTGAATGTTTTTCAAACCACTCATCAAGGCAAGTGGACAAAGTACCATCACATTCCTGACTTTAGAGATATAGCGCGGAAACAGGCCCTTCAGTCCACCGAGGCCGACCAGCTATCACCCTGCACACCAACCTACACATGCTAGGGACAATTTTACAACTTACCAAAGCTAACTAACCTACGCATTTGGAGTGTGGCAGGAAACCAGACCAACCTACACTTGCTAGGGACAATTTTACAACTTACCAAAGCTAACTAACCTACGCCTTTGGAGTGTGGCAGGAAACCAGAGCACCCAGAGAAAACCTATGCCATCATGGGGAGAACATACAAACTTTGTACAGACAGTACTTGTAGTCAGGGTCGAATCCGGGTCTCTGGTGCTGTACGGCAGCAATTCTACCGTTGCTTACTATGCCACCCCTTGCGGTTTGGAGATTGTGGAAAGTCTATCAGATCTTCAGAGTTGAGTCACTCACCGCAAGATATCCAGCCTCATGCCTGCACTTGTGGCTGCAGTAGTTAAGTGGCCACTTCAGTAGACTTTCTGGTCAATGGTGGTGTCCCGCAGGATGTTGACGATAGGGGAGTTGGCAACAGTAATGCCACTGCATTTCAGTAGTAGATGGTTGGATTCTCTCTTATTGGAAATGATCCAAATAAAACCACCGTCTGACTGTTGCCCTCCAAGTCCAACAATCCCTATTGGAAACACATCACCAGTGTACACCCGTACACATAGGCGACTGCAGATGTGGAGCAAAAAACAAACTGCTGGAGGAACCCAGCAGTGCAAGCAGCTTCTGTGGAGGCAAACGGATATTCAAAGTTTTGGGTCGAGTACCCAGCATCACTTTCATCACACAGACTGCAGCAGTTCAAAACCAGGCTTATTATTACCGACTCCTGGGCAATTAATGATGGGCAATAAATACTGGCCCTGTCATAGTACCTGTTGTTCTCAGAATGAGTATAAAATAAACATGTTTTCGGGTTCAATTTGTCATATTTCATATTCATTTGCTTTTTAAACTGCATAATTGGTTCACTCAAAGCAGTTCAATATGTTTTTGAAGTTTAGATTAATGGCGAGAGCTGCACAAACCTCCAAAAGCCCCAGTAAGAACGAGAAGGAGGCCTGAATTTTCATAACAACACCGTCTTGATGCCAATGGGTCACATGGGAAGAATCAAAATAAGCCCTGCCCACAAAATAGCTGAAATAACTCATGCCACATGGCTATCAGCTTAGAATGCTCTTAACACACTGCATGTTGCTGTTTTCTGACACCAAAAATATTCAGGACTTATCAAAAACAATGAAGCATACCGTTAAAATCTTAAACACTCTAAATGTCCTGAAAGATTTAGCTACACTTAAACATTAGAAAAAACATCAACATTAATGGCTTATGGCCTTTCCTTCATCTCAAATCAGCTGCAGTTCCAGCACTGGTCAAATCTTGCACAGGTTTCCTCGCTGTAAGGAGTGAGGAGCACCTGTAACTCGCATGGTCTGATTTTCACCTCTGGATGCCTAGGTCAGTGAAGTCAATTGTCAGAAGAACACTGAGAATCACTGAACTAACTTTAGGAGATGGAAATCTTGAAGATTCGTCCTGCAGCACAAACATGTGTGTACAGTACCAGGATCAAATGCTGCCATTTCCTCAAACTCTTGGATAGATTTATTGGTCTGCAGTTTAAGTATTTCCAAGATTAATTCCTTAATTCATTTAAGGAACCTCTTTGCAGTTTAGCTAACATTCATCAATGATATTCTCATTGCCTAATTTGGAACCACTTATGTACAAGAAAATTGGATTCTAATTTTCTTTTTTTCTACTATTGCTGCAGTACATCGTCTGAGACACCACTCTCTCCTTTTCCAAACCAGTACTCTGGCATGTTGTCAGTAACCTCACATTCAGTGCTTATTTTGGCGCGTTCGGAATGTTTTCATCCACTTTCCCTGACTCTATGACTCTCTGAATTCTCCTGCCCACCAAACACTTGAATGTTTTAAAAGCTTTCTTCTTCTTCCTCATAATCCCCACTGAATCGCATTGGCTTCTGTTATTTTTAATGTGTTTTTGTTTTCAGTTGTATGTCCACCATCACCTCCTCACATATTCCACTGGAGCTGAAGGAGTCTGCCACTCCCCGGAGCCTCCTCTGTCTATAACTCAGAACCCGCCCATTCTGCACCTCAGCTCCACTTCCCGTCTTTAACTCTATATCTCTTGATATCTGAGACTAATAAAACTTTGCACACTTCAATTTTTAAAACTCCAATTATCCCACCATCCACAGTCCTTTGGAGAGGGGGGGGGGGGGGATTTAGGTTTACAACTCTTTCACCCCTACCCGACTATAATTTTCTGGATTTTCTACCTGGGAAATAGTCACTCTCTAATTATCCCATCAAATCCTGACATTCCCAATACTGCCAACATAGCACCCCTCAGTTTTCCATACCCAAGTGAATACAAACAAAGTTCTCACAATCTGCCCTCACTCTCTAAACATAGCGGTCATTCTGCACTGCCCTCCAGCTTCAGATGCACTCTCCCTAACAAGACACTTTACCCTGGATGAGCTGTGGACAAGGCCCAGTGCAAGTGAAACATCACCTCCTGCTCTCGGTATTCCAGACTCCTACCACAGTCTCGATGTAGGGTAGGGGTCTGGAGTACAGAGAGCAGAGGGTGATGCTTCACTTGCACTGAGCCATGACACATCCTGCCCAGATTAAAGAGTTGGGTAAATGCCTCCACTATAAAGCAATCTTGGTCTCATCCGTTTCAATCGACAATAGATAATAGATGCAGTAGGCCATTCGGCCCTTCGAGCCGGCTCCGCCATTCATTGTGATCATGGTTGATCATCCACAATCAGTACCCCGTACCTGCCTTTTCCCCATATCCCCTGACTCAGCTATCTTTAAGATCTCTATCCAACTCTTTTTTGAAAGCATACAGAGAATTGGCCTCCACTGCCCTCTGACGCAGAGAATTCCACAGATTCACAACTCTCTGTGTGAAAACGTTTTTCCTCATCTCCGATAAATAAGATCCCCTTGCATCCTTCTAAATTCCAGAGTATACAAGCCCAGCCGCTCCATTCTATCAACATATGACAGTCCCACCATCCCGAGAATTAACCTCGTGGACCTACTCTGCACTCCCTCAATAGCAAGAATGTCCTTCCTCAAATTTGGAGACCAAAACTGCACACAGTACTCCAGATGTGGTCTCACTAGGGCCCTGTATAACTGCAGAAGGACCTCTTTGCTCTTATACTCAAATCCTCTTGTTATGAAGGCCAACATGCCATTCGCTTTCTTCACTGCCTGCTGTACCTACATACTTACTTATAATGACTGATGCCTAAATGGGTACAAATGGTAATTAGGGGAAAGAATTGACAGTTATTGGAATAAGTATACAATGATTAGTGAAAGCCAGTAAAGCTAATTACTGTCCAATCAGTCTATCCGTCATCAGTAAATTCAGCCACATTGTCATTGACAATACTCCTACTTACCAGTAACTGATCTTGATGCCCAGTTTGGGTTTTGCCAGGTTCATTTGGTACCAGACCTTAACACAGCCTTGCTCTGAAAAGAAAGTGGCTGTGGTTGTCGAAGACCAATCAATCTAGCCATGCAGGAATTCTTCAGGGCAGCACGCTTTGCCTGACCATAGAATCATTATAATTCTGTATGGAAACAGGTCCTTCGGCCCAACTTGTTCATGTCATTTAAGTTGTCTATTTGAGTTAGTCTTGCCTACATTTAGACCATTTACTATCCATGCACAGTCCAAATGTCATTTAAATGCTGTAATTATACCCACCTCCACTACTTTGGCAGCTCGTTCCATATACCCATCACTTTCTATATGAAAAAAATTGCCCCTCAGGTCCTCTTTAAATGTTTCCCCTTTCACCTAAACCTATGCCCTCTGGTTTTAGACAGCCTACACTAGTGCAAGCATTTTCCTCACTTGCCTTCCTTAATAACCTGGGATAGATTCCATCAGGCCCAGAAAACATCCACCTTAACGTTTTTCAAGGCACCTTAGGTATAGAGCGATACAGCACGGAAACAGATCCTATGGCCCAACTCATCCAAGCTGACCAAAATAACCATTAATTTCCCCATGTTTGGCCCATATCCCTTTATATATCTCCTATCCCTGTACTGTTCACACCAGATACATCGTCCTCCTTAATATCAACATTCCCCATGAATACCAACATACCTCACACTTTCTGCAGCTTTGTCTATGTCCTCTCCCTGCTGAATATCGGTACAAAGTACTTATTATGACCCTCATCCCTTCCTCTGGCTCCAGGTATAAATTTCTTCCATTAGTCTTTGAGTGGACCTACCCTATCCCTGGCTACCCTCTTGTTCCTGATATATAAAATGCTTTGGGAATCTTCGCAATCCTACATGCCAACGGCATTTCATCGCCCCTTTTTAGCCCCTCCTAATTTCTTGTTTAAATTCTTTCCTATTTCCTTTATATTCCTCGAGGGTCTTGTCTTATTTTCAGCTTCCTCAACCTTACATATGCTTCCTTTTTTTGTTGACTTTAGGGTACGTGCGCATAACTCACTGAGAGTGGCTGGGTTTTAGAAAGAAGCACAGAGTACAAGAACACTGGCGCAAAACAAAAACTGTTGCAGAAACTCAGCAGATCAAGCAGCATCTGTGGAGGCCAAGGGAGTCAATGTTACGGGTCGAGACCCTGCATCAGGACTGCGTTAGGAAGAGAGTGATGTAAAGAGGTGAGAGGAATCTGGCAGAAGATAGAGGGGATCAGGTGAGGAGGAAGAAGATGGAGCTAGGTGTGTAGGGGTGGAGCTGGGAGTCAATAACTAGCGAGTGATAGGTCGCGACAGATAATGAGAGAGAGAAGATGGAGTCAGGTGAGAGAAGGGTGGAGGTGGAAGGTGATGTGATAAAGGAGGAAAGATGGAACCAATGGGGAGGGGAATTAAGGAGTTTTAGATTTTCGGGTGTGGGGGGTGGGGAGGGGGGTGGGTGAAGAGGGCAGGAGAGAGGAAACACTTGAAGTATCCTGAGGTTGAAAAATTCAATGCTCATACTGAGCAAGGTGAGGCGTAAATGCTTTCCGATCCTAACAGGCACAGTGAATTAACTCAGAACTTCAGAAGGTGTGGGCTCTAGCAGAGAGGCCATCTTGAAGTAGCCATTGTGAGAGAGGTAGTGAGTGAGACAGCGTGTGGGAGTGGCAGTGTGTGGGAGTGGCGGTGTGTGGAAGTGGCTGTGAGGGAGAGAGGTAGTGAGGGAGAGAGGTAGTGAGGGAGACACTGAGGGAGAGTGTGAGTGAGGGAGAGAGGCAGTGAGGGAGAGAGTGTGAGTGAGGGAGTGTGAGGGAGAGAGTGTGAGTGAGGGAGAGAGGCAGTGAGGGAGAGAGTGTGAGTGAGGGAGAGTGTGAGTGAGGGAGAGAGACTGTGAGGGAGCGTGTTTGTGAGGGAGAGAGTGTGAGTGAGGGAGAGAGTGTGAGTGAGGGAGAGAGTGTGAGTGAGGGAGAGAGGCAGTGAGGGAGAGAGTGTGAGTGAGGGAGAGAGACTGTGAGGGAGACAGTGTGAGTGAGGGAGAGAGGCAGTGAGGGAGACAGTGTGAGTGAGGGAGAGAGGCAGTGAGGGAGAGAGTGTGAGTGAGGGAGAGAGACTGTGAGGGAGCGTGTTTGTGAGGGAGAGAGTGTGAGTAAGGGGGAGAGGCAATGAGTGTTTGAGTAGTACATGCGTAGGCTTTGGCTTGTGAGGCTTTGGTGAGTAGGCCGAAAAGAGGTACAGGTAAAAACAGGCAAGGTCTTTTAACTTTACCCTTTTAACTTTATTCTTCAAACTGAATGCAATCAGGAAGGCCATTTGGGCAGGCATAGGCTCCTCCTGCAGGATGTGGGAGATGAGGGAAACTACCAGTGTCCCGTGTCACTATGCGTTTGTGAGTACGTCCATCTGCAGCTCCTAACTGACCGCATGAGGAAACTGGAGTTGGAGGCACTCAGGATCATCCAGGATGTTAAAATCATTGTAGATGTGAGTTTAGTGAGGTGGTCACACCTGAGGAGAGGGCAGCAGGTAGTTGGAGGGACTGGTCTTTATTAGTCTAAATGGGTACATAATTATCAACATGAGTTATATAAAAGGATTAGATAGACTTGGGCTGTTGTCTCTGGAGCGAAGGAGGCTGAGAGGTGACATGATAGTAGCTTATAAAATCAGCAGTGGCATAGATAAGATAGTTAGTCACAGTCTGTTTCATAATGCCCAGCTGTTGGAGGCAGGAACAGTAAAAACACTAAAGAGGCTTCTGCGCAGGTATCTAAATGAGGGATATGGAACTAATGCAGGCAAATGGGATTGCAATAGATAGACCGGGTGAAAGGGTAGACGAGGTGGGTCGATGTTGCCCGTTTCTGTACTCTATGACCAGTTGGCCGACGGTCCTGATTCTATATGACCTCATCAGAGGCTCAAATGAAGAGAAAGTTCGCGAGCAAGATGTACAGGAGATTGGTTTGATGAGAATGATCAGAAGAACCAGCACACCCTACACTGGTCATCAAGGGGAGAGATATCGCTTCAGACACCTGAATGCAAATGTCCAACAGAAAATGCCATGACCAAAGGAACAGATGGGGAGAGAGCAGGAAGCTGAGTAAATTGCAGCTTGAGGAGATTTCTTCACTCTGTGGTGAAACTTTAAAAACGTTCAACCCTGGAAAGTTATAGAGACTCAGTTATTAATTCAGACAGAGCGGTGGTTGATAGATTTTTGTACATTCGACAAACATTTGGATATGGGGATAGGGTGTGAAATGCTGCTGGTGAGTCAGCTGTGAACTTGCAGGTTGAGGAGTTGATGGCTTCTTGCTTTTGTTTCTCATATGCTATAGTATAAAGTGAACAAAGATACAAAGTAGGATGGCATAAAAGACTGCAAATGTTGGAATCCAGAGCAAAAAAACAAACTGCTGGAGGGAACACGATCAGGCGTGACCTGCTCAGTTCCTCTGACTGTTATTTCAAAGCTTCAGAGATTACAGTCCACTCACTGTACAGCAGCACACAATGTGCAGTCCTTATATGGTGCCACATGGCCATACAGTCCAGAGTTCTGCACATGTGCCAGAAAACATTGATTATAAGGAACACAGCCTCCTGAAATGGCCCAGCAAGCCACTCTGTTTTATTATGACTGCTGAGTTAATCCAAAAAAAGAATAAAACCGGATAGAATACCTTCATTGATCTGGGTGCTAATTCTAGACATAGTAAAGTGTTTCCCAGTCAATCAAAATTGCAAAGATCTTCTTACAGACATCTGAAGATGTACTTAAATTGGGAGAGCAGTTCCACAAACTCCTCATGCAACATCCTGGCATAGACTCATAGACTCACACATTGCAGACGTCGTGGCATACTCTGTCATCACAATCCCATTCCACTGACAGGCCAGAGTGACCAGAAAGGGCAGAACAAGGTATGCAGGCGGGGGAGTAGCCATGCGGGTCCTCAATGTTGACATCTGACCTCCTGAAGTCTCATGTCATCACGTCAATAGGGAAATAAATCTCCTGGTTACGAGCCACCATCATCACTTAACTGATGAATCAATTCCTCTTCATGATCAACATTTGCAAAAAGCACCGAAAATAACAAGTACTTTGCATCTTGCCTGATGCTAGATGTACACATCACTAGACATCACACCACATACAGTATGCAGCAGTGTGCACTGCATAGTTCCATTGCCGCATCATACCACATAAGACAGAAATTATTTTCTGAGCAAGAGAAACCATTTAGTCCCTTCCTTCGAGTCGAGTGATACTTCACTGCTTGAATGAATCACTAAACTAATGAAATTAGCATTTGTGAAAAAGTAATGCTAGAGAAATTCATGGATTGAAAAGTGATAAATCTGTAACCTGATGACTGACATTCTGAGGAAATTGTAATGGAAAACATTTTCAAACAATCCATAAATTCTAGAATAGTTTCTCAAGATGGAAAGTTTCTATAAAATATAATCCCACCATTTCAGTAGGGAACCAAGAAACAACAGGCTAGTTATCCGAATATCAGTCATAAAGAACATGCTGGAACCTATTCATAAAGAAGTGGTAACAGGACATTCAAAACAAAAACAATTAAATGGGATTAATATGGATTTGTGATAACAAATCATGTTCGACAAACCTGCTCGAGTATTTTGAGGTTGTAATTGTCAGAACACAGAAGAGAAAAGTGGTGGATGTGGTACATTTGGACTTTCACAAACTCTTCAATAAGATGCTTCATATGTTATTGGACAAAGCTGGAGTGCAAGGTAATATACTAATGTAGATTAAAGCTTGATTACAAGGCAGGAAGAAAGATATGCGTAAAAGTACTGAGGCTGTGACCAGTGGTGTGGCATGGGAACTGACTGATGTTGGAACCCCAACTGTATCACTGATTTTGATGAGAGAATCAAGTAATAATATATCCAAGTAAAATAATCAAGCTGGGTGGCTGAGGAAGAGGCAGAGTGCCTTCAGGGTGATATAGACAGCTAGACAAATGGCTGAGAGCATATAATTATGGAAAAAATGACGATCATCCAATTTAATGGAAAAAGTAGAAAGGCAAAGGATTTTTTAAATGGCAAGAGATTAAAAAGTGTTGGTGTTCCAAGGGAACTGGGTGTATCACTGAAAACTACAATACGGATTCTGCAAGCAATAAGACTGCAATTATTATGTTGGCCTTTATTACAAGAGGTTTTGAGTACAAGAATAAAAGGTACCTTACTTGAATTGTACAAGACTTTAGTAAGCCAGGTCTGGAAATATTGTGTTCTGTTTGATCTCCCTATTTCAGGAAAGATGGATTTGTAATACTGGAAGGACAACAATGAGTCACTGTGTATAATTTCACCCGGGACAAGAGCTTTGCCCTTGAGGGGAAATGATGCAGACCAGATCTATCTTTTTCGAGTTTTGAAGAATAGGATCTGATCTCATTGAAATATCCAACATTTTTCCAGAATCTGACATTGTACATGTGGAGTTGATATTTCCCTGGTTGTGGCGGCTATGAAAATGGGTCACAATTTTAAAATAAGGGGCCAATTCCATCACCCGGAGAATAGGGAATCTTTAGAACTGTCTATGCAAGGGAGCTGTAGCAATTCCGCCACAGAGTTAGTGGATGACAGAGACCGATAGAATGTTGGATGTTATGAGAATCAAGGAACATAGAAACATAGAAAGTAGGTGCAGGAGTAGGCATGGCCGTCCGAAGGGGGGTGCGTTGGGTGCGACCGCACCCCCCTTTTTTTCCCGAGGAAATTAAAAAATAAATTTGCGTCCATCCGCGCCGGCGCAGTGGGGGGAAGCAGGTGACCAACGACGCAGAAGCGACGCTGAATGATGCTGTCTCTCAGCGCATGCGCAGTGGGCGGGATCAAATCACCGCCATTTTCAATGCATCACCTCGATGCTCCGGGCCTAGTTTGGGTGAGTGGGGCCATGAAATATTGCATTGCGGGGAGGGGGAATCTGTTTGTTTTATATCGGGGGTGTTAAACTACCCGCGAAGGGTCCAATCCGACCCGCGGGCTGGTTTGAGGAGTTCCCAGTTCTCCGGGGGAGGGGAGGGGAGGGGAGAGGGGGGAGGGGAGGAGGGGGGGGCGGTGCGGTCCATCGGCTCCATCCGCGCCGTCGGAGCCTCGCCAGCGGGTCCCGTCCGCTGCTGGCTGTCGGTACTGGAGACCGTTCTCCCGTCACCGGGCGGGAAGCGGGAAGGACTAAATCTGAAACCAGTCCTGGCAGCGGCCGTGACCCGACACCAGGTGCTGCTCAGATCAGGTCCACATCACCCGCCGGTACCTCGCCCCTCGCCTTTCCCATCACACGCCGCGGGCTCTCCCCCCCCCCCCCCATCGTTTCTGGTTGGCGGCGGCGGCGGCGACGGCTGTAGCGCGGGGTGACGGAGGGTGGGAGTGAATGACGGGCCCCGCACAGCAGCAGCAGTGGGGACGGCGGCTCCACCTCCTCATGCACCCCACCAGCCCTCATAGCGGCCGCTGCTTGCCACTCCACCAACGACGACAACCGCTTTTAAAACAACCCCTCCCACATGCCGAGGCTGGGAGGAGGGAGGGTGCGAGGAAAGAAGGGGGAGGCCCCCTTCCACCGTCTGAAGCACCTGCACCGCTCGGCCCCGCACCTTCCTGTTGGCTGGCGGAGGAGGGATGACGGTGGCGAGGAGTTCCCAACTGCCTCCCCCTTTGGTGGTGACACTTGGCGGTGGACAGGGATGGCCAAGGCTGCGGGGCGATGATGCAGTGTTGTCCGAGGAGCGCTGACCTTCCTTCCTCACCACCTCCTCTGCCCCTCCCCCCCTCTCTCTCTTGTACTCCCCCCTCCACCCCCTTATCCTGGGACCTGTCCTCTCCACCCCACACTGATCCCTATTCCCCCCTCTATTCAGTCCTCACTGACATCCCCTGTGCTCCCCTCCCCATCTACCACCCCCCATCTATTCATTAAATGGTGGCCGATTAGGAAAAGGGGAGATGCAGCGAGACCTGGGTGTCATGGTACACCAGTCATTGAAAGTAGGCATGCAGGTGCAGCAGGCAGTGAAAAAAGCGAATGGTATGTTAGCTTTCATAGCAAAAGGATTTGAGTACAGGAGCAGGGAGGTTCTACTTCAGTTGTACAGGGTCTTGGTGAGACCACACCTGGAGTATTGCGTGCAGTTTTGGTCTCCAAATCTGAGGAAGGACATTATTGCCATAGAGGGAGTGCAGAGAAGGTTCACAAGACTGATTCCTGGGATGTCAGGATTGTCTTATGAAGAAAGACTGGATAGACTCGGTTTATACTCTCTGGAATTTAGGAGATTAAGAGGGGATCTTATAGAAACTTACAAAATTCTTAAGGGGTTGGACAGGCTAGATGCAGGAAGATTGTTCCCGATGTTGGGGAAGTCCAGGACAAGGGTCACAGCTTAAGGATAAGGGGGAAATCCTTTAAGACCAAGATGAGAAAGACTTTCTTCACACAGAGAGTGGTGAGTCTCTGGAACTCTCTGCCACAGAGGGTAGTTGAGGCCAGTTCATTGGCTATATTTAAGAGCGAGTTGGATGTGGCCCTTGTGGCTAAGGGGATCAGAGGGTATGGAGAGAAGGCAGGTACGGATACTGAGTTGGATGATCAGCCATGATCATATTGAATGGCGGTGCAGGCTCGAAGGGCTGAATGGCCTACTCCTGCACCTAATTTCTATGTTTCTATGTTTCTATTCATCCTGCACAGATCTCCTTATCCACCTCGCATTGATTCTCCTGCCACCACATCCATCCTACACTCGTCCCCCAATTCATCCTGTACTGACCCCCTTCCCATCCATCCTGCACTGCTCCCCCCCATTCATCCTGTACTGAATCACCCATTCATCCTGCACAGACCCCCCCCGATCTACACTCTACTGATTCACTCCAATCATCCTGTACTGATTCCCCCCCTTCCATCCTGTACTGATTCCCCCCCCCCATCCATCCCGTGTTCCCCCACTGACATCTCCCGCACTCTCCCCTCACAATTTTACCTACTCCAACCAACACTAATTGCCCTGCCTCAGTCCATCCATTCCACACCGATTGCCTTCTCAACCCCCCCCCCCCCCACCCCACCATCTATCCATCCCGCACATATTCACCCAGTCCCCCCCGACCCTCCTGCGCTGGAAATGTCTTCAGAGCGAACTTTGACAATGTTTGAT
The DNA here is from genome assembly GCA_035221665.1 of Okamejei kenojei. Classification (NCBI taxonomy): domain Eukaryota; kingdom Metazoa; phylum Chordata; class Chondrichthyes; order Rajiformes; family Rajidae; genus Okamejei; species Okamejei kenojei. Next base: position 23,161,137 of record CM069152.1, read on the forward strand.
AATGGAATGCAGTCAAATGTGTTTTAATTCCCAATGTTATTATTTGTTTTAATCCATAAAGATGGATTAATTAAATTGTGAACACGTGAAACATTAAAACCGCAGTGTTTAATTGTCACTGCCACCGTTGACACGTAATCATAGAATTTATTTTAACGGCAAATCAATGCTCTTAATATGGAGTATCAGTACTGTAGTTATTTATTGAGCAACATTCACAACTATACATTGGATTTATCCAGGTTTTACTTCTACAGTCAGACATATACATTCACGAATTTGGTCAGGAGATATTTCAGGTGTAATTTTAATGATAATTCTGAAGTGGGAATGATGGAAACAGCGTTTATCAATAATTTTTTTTAAATCTGGTGTGTACAAACTGGGTATCTTCATTGTTGTTCACAACACATTCATTTAATCTGAATGTCTGGTAATATGGCGTTTTGACACCTTTAAACATATTGCCAAAAGAACATTTGCTGCATTTGATGCCTGGCCATCTCTTGCCACTTAGTGTAATGTTTAACCTGTCAGATGGGTATAGTCGGTTTTAACAGCTATTATCATAAAATGCCTTTAGAAATTTCTTGCAACCTGTATATTTTGTTGTGGATAAATTATGTGGGAAGCGAGAGTATTTATGTGCCATTTGCAATAACGACCCAAGCTATGGCCATGTCATGATAATTTTCGGTCCTTCACAGAAAACATGCTTGCATCAATCTGTAGTGTGCATGGTTAAGCATATATGTTACCATGTCCAGCATTTATTGACACAGGTTGATCATACGCTGAATAATCCAACCACATTTTTGTTTGGAAGTGGAAAGAAATAATAGAATAAGGGAAGTGGGGGGTGGAGGGCAGTTCAGTCTACACTCACTGAATCCATCCCTGTGAAAAGTTAGAGATGGTGATGGGATCTGGAAGCGGACCAATACATCTGTAAATAAAACTTAACGGCTCAGACATCTTTTCATTTGCGCAATTGATTTTATTGTATTAATTTTAATATATTAATGTTTAAAATCCATGCATTGTAGGAAGAATATTTTACAGCCCATCCTTAACCCCAACCCTAACACCTCAGGCTCGAGTCCGCAGTGCTCGAAGAAACTGTCCAAGCCCGAGCAGGCTCGGGAGAAGCGGCAGCTGAGGTCGGAGTGCGAGCATCATAATCCGCCTTCAACCTGCCGCTTGAGTGGCTCCTTGGGGTGACCAGCTGCTGCTTCTCTTGGCGCTGCTGGTGTAGTTACTTGTGCACCCTGGGATGCTGCTGGCGTGGCGACTGGTGCTTCCTGGGGCACTGCTGGTGTGGTTACTTGTGTACCATTTGGGTGCTGCTCGTGTGGTTACTTGTGAACCCTGGAGTGCTACTGGTGTGGTTACTTGTGCACCCTGGGGTGCTGCAGCCTCTGTACCCTCTGCTAATTCTCCCCTTCCGACGTTGCTGCTCCTGTTGCCAGCCCCTGCTGCTTGTAGCACTGGCCACTAGCCGGGCAGCAGCCAACGGACCAGGCTGCCAGTTGCCTTGAAACTGCGGGCGCTACTGGTGGCCACCACTCCTCGCACAAACTCACACTTCTGCCGGTACATGACCAGCGAGTCGGGCCTGAGCTGCCTCTTGGAGCTGGAACGACGCACAATGTCAGGCGGGAGCCCTAGCTGCCCACTCTGCTGGGGGCTGCCGGAGGCCAGGTAAGTCTGCATGCTGCTGCTGGCCCTGCTGCTGCTGCCTTCCTTGGAGGCAGACCTGCCCAAACCATTGGGCTCCACTTTGCACCCCCTCACCTTCTGGCTCTTCAAGTTCTTGGTCTTGTCGGCAGCCAGTCTCTCCACAGCGCTCTGCCGACCCGCCTGTCCCCCTCCATTTGACAGCGGAGGTAGCTGGGACCCTTGGACATGAGCCTGAACGGCAGAGAGATACTCGCCTCAGGCGGCAGTGGGCGCGATCTTGCACGGCATCTTACTTTGATCCAGCCAACGAGGACAAACACGTTTTCACATCCACAAAGAAGGAAAGACCAGGACTTCCATGAGCAATCACAGGCTGTCTGCAATTGCCTTAATCTACATTCACTATGATTTTGCCCATAACTTGGACAAAGCCTTGACTAGGTTTGCGCAGTTACATTCTTGGAAAATTGAACTGGAATACATGATTTATGGCTAAATGGCAATATATGCAGTGTACACGAGTGTCCGTCGCCTGCATCACTACGCCAGGACTTCCATGAGCAATGACAGGCTGTCTTCCCTCGCCTTAATGCACATTCACTATGACTTTGCCCATGACGTGGACAAAGTGGTGAGTAGGTTTGCACAGTTACATTCTTGGAAAACTATTTCATGTTGAGGTTGATGTGATGTGAAGTTGTTAGGTCAGGAGGACCATTAAAGGTGCACTGCACACACTAACACAGTCCAACAGTAACAGGCAATCAAATCAACACACAAAGCATTTTCTAAAAAAAGGTTTTCTTTACTGCAAAAACTTACAGTATTTGTTTTGCAGTTTTTGCATGCTCCTTTATAACATTTTACATAACATTTTACAACAGTACAACTTGATTATTAAAACAAGGACAACAATTTTTAACTTAAAAAAAAATGTATACAACAATTACCCCAAGCATTCCATTCCACCCACATTACTCTTGACTCAAACAAAATTATTTCTGAAATATTGGTCATACATTTTGTGCAAAAAGCTCCAAAATAAGGCTCAGAATGCACCAGAGAGCATCTAAAATCCCAGAGCTATCAGGGCCCTTAAGCGGGCCCTGGAACCCGGACGTGAGGGGCTTGCGATGTTCGCTGCATGCACATTATTTCACATAACATTTTTGGAATCCTGTCATGCCACCCCCTTTTTTGAAAAGCTTCGTACGGGCCTGGTAGGCCATACAGCCCTTCAAGCAGCACCATCATTCTGAACATGGCTGATCATCCAAAATCAGTACCATTAACTTCATCAACTCCGGCTCCCTGCCATCCCAAGCCTCCAACGTCATTGTTCCCCAGCCCCGCACAGCCCGATTTTACTTTCTCCCCAAAATCCACAAACCTGACTGTCCTGGCAGACCCAATGTTTCTGCCTGTTCGTGTCCTACCGAACTTACTTCCACACACCTCGATTCCATCCTATCCCCCCCGGTCAAATCCCTCCATACCTATGTTCAAGACACCTCACACGCTCCTCATCTACTCCAGGATTTCCGTTTTCTAGGCCCATTCCCTCATCTTCACCATGGATGTCCAGTCACTCTAAACCTCCATCCCCCCCCTCCATTTCTTCCTCGAACCAGAACCACAACCAACCAATTCCCGCCTACTAACACTCTCCTCCGCCTAGCAGAACTGGTCCTTACCCTTAATAACTTTTCGTTTGACTCCTCCTATCTCCTCCAAATACAAGGCGTAGCTATGGGAACGCGCATGGGCCCAAGCTATGCCTGCCTCTTTGTAGGGTACGTCGAGCAATCCTTGTTCGAGGCGTACCAGGGCCCTATCCCCGAACTCTACCTCCGCTACATTGACGACTGCATTGGTGCTACCTCCTGCACCCACACACCTCACTGACTTCATCCATTTCACCACTAACGTCCATCCGGCACTCAAATACACTTGGACCATTTCCGCATTTCCCTACCATTTCTTGGCCTCATTATCTCCATCGCAGGTGATAACTCACTGACTGCCACGGCTATCTGGACTACACTTCATCCCACACTGCTTCCTGTAAGGACTCCATCCCCTACTCCCAATTCCTCCATCTACGGCGCATCTGCACCCAGGATGAGGTGTTCCACACCAGGGCATCGGAGATGTCCTCATTCTTCAGGGAACGGGGGTTCCCCTCTTCTACTATAGATGAGGCCCTCACCAGGGTCTCTTCTATACCCCGTGACTCTGCTCTCACTCCCCATCCCACCACTCGTAACAAGGGCAGAGCCCCCCCTTGTCCTGATCTTCCACCCCACCAGCCGTCACATACAACAAATAATCCTCTGACATTTTCGCCACCTCCAACATGATCCCACCACTTGCCACATTTTCCCATCTCCTCCCCTGTTTGCTTTCTGCAGAGACCGCTCCCTCCGTAACTCCCTGGTCAATTCGTCCCTTCCCACCCGAACCACCCCCTCTCCGGGCACTTTCCCTTGCAACCGCAAAAAATGCTACACTTGTAGCTTTACCTCCCCCCTTGACCCCATTCAAGGACCCAAGCAGTCTTTCCAGGTGCGGCGCAGGTTCACCTGCACCTCCTCCAACCTCATCTATTGCATGCGCTACTCTAGATGTCAGCTGCTCTACATCGGTGAGACCATCCTGATCTCTCAGTGGCTCACCAATTCAAATCCCCTTCCCATTCTGAATCCAACATTTCTGTCCTGGGCCTCCTCCATGGCCAGAGTGAGGACCACCGTAAATTGGAAGAACAGCACCTCATATTTCGCTTGGGCAGTCTGTACACCAGCGGTATGAACATTGACTTCTCTAATTCCAGATAGTCCCTACTTTCTCCTCCCCTTCTCAGCTCCCCCTCAACACACAGGCTCCTCTTCTTCCTTTCTTCTTACCGCCCCCCCCACCCTCACATCAGTCTGAAGAAGGGTTTCAACCCGAAACGTTGCCTATTTCCTTTGCTCCATAGATGCTGCCTCACCCGTTGAGTTTCTCCAGCATTTTTGTCTACCCTCAATAGCAATAATGTCCTTCCTCAAATTAGGAGACCAAAATTGCACACAATACGCCAAGTGCGGCCTCACCAGGGGCCTGTACAACTGCAGTAGGACACCTTTGCTCATAAACTCAAATCCTCTCGCAATGAAGGCCTACAAGCCATTAGCTATCATCACTGCCTGCTGAACCTACATGCTTACTTTCAGTGACTGATGTACAATCACACCCAGGTCTCGTGGCACCTCCCCTTCTCCTAATCAGACACCATTCAAATAATAATCTGCCTTCCTGTTCTTACCACCAGCACCCTCTTGAGGACTATCTCCTCACATAACTCAATGGTACAATTTCAACTGAACTGTGTCACTCACCCACAGGTTCCGCGGTGCTGCTTGCCACCCACCTCGGCGATGCTGTTGGGATCTCTGTGAAAATGAACGTCAAGACGTGTTCAGCTGCAAACTGTGAGAACAACTTGGAATCAACTCACTGAAAGCCCCTGAACCTGACATGGGAGTTAAACGTCCAGAAACCACAGTGATTAGTTCAATCACCAATTAGATTCAATCTGTAGACTGTTCCATACTGCTTATATTTCACAAATCTGAGCACCGGTGACTAACACTCCCAGAGAAAAACTGGGGTGAAGAAGGGAGGGAGTGATCGTACTGAGGAAGTAAGTGAGTAGGATGAGTGAGAACAGGGATGGTGAAGGAAAGTGAAAGGAGAGGTGGAGAGTGAGTCTGATGGACCATGAATATGGAAGATTAAAAAAATGAGAGTAAGTGACAGAACAAGTCTGAACAACAAAATGTGAGTGTGAAAGATGGGAAAGAGGGTGTGAGATCACAGATTAAATAGCAGAGACTCCACGGTTGAAATCTTGAAATTATTTCTGGTGTGACTAATGTTATCCCCACTTTTTAAGAAAGGCGGGAGAGAGAAAACAGGGAATTATAGACCAGTTAGCCTGACATCGGTGGTGGGGAATACTGAAATCAATCATAAAAGATGAAATAGTGGCACGTTTGGATGGCAGTAACAGGATCAGTCCGAGGGTTTACGAAGGGGAAATCATGCTTGATTAATCTTCTAGAATGTTTTGAGGATATAACTAGGAAAATGGACAAGGGAGAGCCAGTGGATGTAATGTACTTGGACTTTCAGAAAGCATTGGATAAGGTCGCACATAGGAGATTAGTGGTATAAATTAGGGCACATGGTATTGGGGGTAGAGTGCTGACATGGATAGAAAATTGGTTGGCAGACAGGAAACAAAGAGTAGGGATGGTAGGTAGTGACTAGTGGGGTGCCACAGGGCTCGTTGCTGGGACCGCAGCTATTTACAATATATAGATGAAGGGATTTAAAGTAACATTAGCAAATTTGCAGATGACACAAAGATGGGTGGTAGTGTGAACTGTGAGGAGGATGTTATGAGAATGAAGGGTGACTTGGACAGGTTGGGTGAGTGGGCAGATGCATGGCAGATGCAGTTTAATGTAGATAAATGTACGGTTATCCACTTTGGTAGCAAAAACAGGAAGGCAGATTATTATCTAAATGGTGTCAAATTGGGAAAAGGGGAAGTACAATGGGATCTGGGGGTCCTTATTTATCAGTCAATGAAAGTAAACATGCAAGTGCAGCGGGCAGTGAAGAAAGCGAATGGCATGTTGGCCTTCATAACAAGAGGAGTTGAGTATAGGAGCAAAGAGCTCCTTCCGCAGTTGTACAGGGCCCTAGTGAGACCACACCTGGAGTATTGTGTGCAGTTTTGGTCCCCTAATTTGAGGAAGGACATTCTTGCTATTGAGGGAGTGTAGCTAAGGTTTACAAGGTTAATTCCCAGGATGGCGGGACTGTCATATGCTGAGAGAATGGAGCGGCTGGGTTTGTATATTCTGGAATTTAGAATGATGAGTGGGGATCTTATTGAAACATAGAAGATTATTAAGGGTTTGGACACGCTAGAGGCAGGAAACATGTTCCCGATGTTGGGGGAGTCCAGAACCAGGGGCCTCAGTTTAAGAATAAGGGTAAGCCATTTAGAACAGAGATAAAGAAACACTTTTTTCACACAGAGAGTTGTGAGTGTGAAATTCTCTGCCTCAGGGGGCCGTGGAAGCCGGTTCTCCGGTTACTTTCAAGAGAGAGCTAGATAGGGCTCTTAAAGATAGCAGAGACAGGGGATATGGGGAGAAGGCATGAACTGATGGGGATGATCAGCCATGATCACATTGAATGGCGGTGCTGGCTCGAAGGGCCGAATGGCCTACTCCTGCACCTATTGTCCATTGTGACATGCTAGTGAGTAGAGGAACAAGATAGATCAAGTAAATGCGGGGCTGAGGGATGGGGTGCGAGTGTGAAAGTGAATGTAGCGAGTGAATGTGAGGAACAGAGAGTAAATGTGGACAGGGTGAATGAGAGACAGGTGAGTGTGAAGCAAATGTTTGAGACTCTGGATGAGCGCACATGATTAATCTTTTGTTGTTCATAAATCTGTCTGTTTGGCAGTTTGGCCACGATCTGAAACAAATCCTTTCTCTTGCAAATGTTAATGAGAAGCCCAATGCTTGGCTGTCCCATTGAGTGGAATCAGCTGTGCCTGGAACCAGCAGGTGCCTGCTGCACTTTATGTTTTTTTCAGAAGGTGCATGATGCATCAATTGGCTGTGGGAGGAGGTTCAGAGAATTCCACAGGGATAGGAAAGGTCAAGAGGGATATAGGCCAAATACAGGCAAATGGGACAAGTGTAGATGGGGCATCTTGGTCGATGTGGACAAGTTGAGCTGAAGGGCCTGTTTCCGTGATGTGTACTCTGTTACTCCATGCCTGGGACAGTTTCCATCGGCTGGGGATTACAGAGGTGGTGTTTTGATTCTCGACTGGGAAAGTGAGGGAGGGAGGAAATTTCTGGGATGAGAGGAGGGTTGTCCTACCAGGAGAGGCTAGATTGTTTGGGTCTTTTGACTTTGGTGACAAGGTGTGAAATATCAAATCTCAATGGAAATTGACAACCTAGATGCTGAGATGTGCTCACCAGTGGGGGAATGACAAACAAGGAGGCTTTGCTATACACAAGGGCTATACACATGGGGTTGGTTAATAAACACCCAGGAGTCTAGAAACTTCAGAGGGTGGTAAATCTCTGGAATTCTCTTCCCCCAAGGGTGGTGCAGGCTGGATTTAAGATTGGTATTTGCGATGGAGTGAGTGAAATCTTTGAAAGAGTGAGGCATTGACAGTTATGAGGAATTGGCACAGAGGAGTTGAGTCCATCATAGATTAGCCAAGATCATATTGAATGGTCACACAGCTTGAGGGGGCTGGTGGCCACATCCTGCTCCAGTTTCCGTGTGTTCTTGTGTTTATTTTTAATTCAGTGGGTGATTGGAGCTGCTGTTTGGGGAGTGCAATAAGGGCAGGGGCAAGGGCCGGAGATGGGTGGCTCATGTTGGCGACTGGGAGAATATCCATAGGCCGTGAAAGGAACCTATGAGCGGGTAGATTGTATCACTGGGGAGTGTGTCATTGGACTGGGAGAAAAGGTTCTGAATCTGTGAGTGGGAGGAGGGGTGTTGTTGGATTGGGAAAAAGCCTCAGCCCCTGCGTGGAGATGAGTCATTAAAATTGTGTGGATGTTGCTGCTTAATTAGTTCACCATTCAGAGATTAATGTTCCTCTCAGTGCAAGCAATGATTTAGCGAGTGTAAAGTAATGCTTTGACATTTCAGCCTCAAATCAGAGCCAGCCAGGAGAGCAATATGTCCAATGTATTGTCGGAAATTTTTGACAAAATACAAAGTGCAGCTGTGGCCTTGAACAACGCCAAGCATGGAAACGGTTCAGCAGAGTTCGGCATACAATTCGAAATGCAATGAAAGTGCAAGGAATGTTGGGAATGTTGGAAACTTTTGAAAAAGAATGTCATGTTGCTTTGATTTTTTGATGATTTTGAATCGTAGTCAAGGCTGGCTGAGACTGAGGAGATTTTGATTGTTGGAAAGAAATGGGAGTCCATTGGGAAGTGTGCTACGGTGAGGGACTGTCAGCATGCCCATTAAACAAAAACAGAGAACAGAGAAGGAAATTGCAAAGCACAGCTCTGATGTGGAAAGCTGTTGGGCCAACAACTGGATGTCGGGCAGCTGGGAGTGGGTGAAATTTATTTCAAGTTACACAGTTGAGGTCGAGCCAATATACTAGATAGAGCAGGATTAATTAACAAAAAATAAAGATACTCAAACTGTTGGAAACAATGGCTAGTCGTAGTATTATGGTTAAACATGCAGATTAAAGTAGCACCATCTGGAGCTATGTCTACCTAGTTCCAACATTGTGTACAGCCTAATCTTGCATGTAATAAAACTGCCTAAGCGTCACTCAACAGTGAGGGAATTGGAGATTCTTAGGTTTAGGTTTCGGTTTAATATTGTCACGTGTAACGAGGTACAGTTGAAGGCTTTGCTTTGTATGTTATCCAATCAAATCCGATAACACTGATCAAGCCAAACTCAAGTACAATAGGCAGAGCAAAGCATTAGATTTTGGGAGATCTTAGTTTGAAACTATCAAACCAGAGTCATAAACAAACAAAATTTGCACAACACTTATTTTACGAGAGTTATGTTTTGCTCAGTTACACAATCAAGCCAAACTCAAGTACAATAGGTAAAGCAAAGGGAAAGTTACAGATGAGGTAGAGGAGAATCTGACAGTACTCTAGTTTATGGAAGGACCTGAAGCCTGATAACAGGGGAGGAAGAGGAGTTCTTGCAGGCAGTGACTCGGGTTGTGAGGGAATGAGGTCAGAGAAGGAAACTGGGGAAGATGAGAGAAAAGAGGAGGAGATGATTAGAGGTATGGGCAGTACTGTGGATGCAGATGCTGAAAGAAATGGAGAAAGTCATTGTTCAGGGACATGATTGGGAGTAAAGTCAGAGAGATGATTGGGGAGGGGTCCCGGGAACATTGCAGTGGGATGATTATTAAAAATAAAGAAAAAATCAACTTTCTGTTGGCACTATGACAGTCCCAGTGTATATAGGAAAATGTAAAATTCCCTACAATGACAATCAAATTAGACTCTGCTTCTAGTTATCTTAAGGGCCTGTCCCATTTGGGCAACCTAATCCGCGAGTTCTGGCGAGTTTGCCCTCGACTCATACTCGCAGCATGGTCGACGCGAGGTCGTAGGAGGTCTTCGTAACTCTCCTTCTTGCTCGAGAGTGGTCTCCGCGTACTCGAGGCCTCAGCTAGGTCGCGGCGTTTTTTTCAATATGTTAAAAAATGCCCGCGAGTAAAAAAAGGTCGCCATGGAAAAAATCGATACTTTTTTTGCTCATAGGTTTAGTCGTAGTAGGTCGGCATGTTAGTCGTAGGTAATCGAGGATAGTCAAAGGTAGTCGTAGATAGTCTTCATCAGAGTGGAAGGTCTCCTCCCTTTCTCTCCCCATTTCTCTCCTTCTCTACCCCACCCCTCCCCCCACCTCCGTGCTCTCTAAAGGACTTACCATACACTGTGGCAGCCGTTTACCTTCCTCTTCATCGCGCAGACAACGCTCCTCCGCTTTCCCTGGCCCCCACCTTCGCGATGTGTTTGTGTGTGTGTGTGTGCGATTGGTAGATGCAGCTCGCGGTTCGGTCGATCCAGCTCGCGGTTTCAACGCAGCCAGTCGATCCAGCACGAGGCTTTCCAGGAGAATGCCCTCGAGCTTGAAGGTCGAAGACACTCTTCTGGTCTCGCGGATTAGGTTGCCCAAGTGGGACAGGCCCTTCACTCTCCACTATTCGGTGTCCAATTTTCCCGAATTTGGTCATAGCTAGTCGTAGCTATTCGAAGCTGGTCTTCACATAGTCAAAGGAGGTCGAAGGAGGTTTTCTACATAATCGGAGGTCTTCAACATGTCATTTTTTCAAACTCTTCTAAACTCGCCAATTAGGGCACCCAAGTGGGACAGCCCCTTTACACTGTGTTCACCAATTACAACTCATTTATTCATTTTATTAATGAGAACTGAGCAAAACATAACGCTCGTAAAATAAGTGTTGTGTAAATTTGGTTTGTTTATGACTGGTTTGATAGTTTAAAATTAAGACCTCCCAAAATCTAATGCTTTGCTCTTCTTCAGCCTTCTACAGAAAAGGTCATAAAATAACTGGAAGTGATTCTTAGCTCATTCTCTGACCATACCACCAATTTGACTGTATCTTGATACCTTTAAATCATTGCCTTACATTATGAAATTAAGAAAAAATATATATAATGTGTGGAAAAAATCTAAGAAGTTCCATATATAGATAATAAAATCCTGACTTTATTCTCCTCATAATTGTTTGTTATCTTCTGAAAATAGCTCAGCATGCAAAAGAAGACAAAGTGTGATAGTTCCAATAGCTTGCGTGGAGTCCTGGATATAGCCTTATTTCTAACCTAGACAAGGGGTCCGATTTAACAATGCAATAAAAGTGAAACTCACTGATACAAGGAGCAACAGGAGAACGGCTCTGCTGGTAACCCTTGGCACATCGGTTGCATGTGATGCCAGTCACGCCATCCTTGCAAGGACATTGTCCTGTTGTTTGATTGCATGTTTTACCTGCAGCTCCAACAGGGTGACAATCACAAGCTGTGGAGTAAAGGAAAAGCCACAAATTATTCAAAATCAGCCAAATACATTAATTTGGGAAGTCAGATAGTGTGACTGACCAAGGCAAACCTGTCCAATGGAACCTTTCTCGAAATATGCTTCTAAGTAAAATTATTAAAGAACTAAACATGAAAACAGTCACAGGCTGAACAATTAAACTATCCATTGATATTTGTGGTAAAAGGATAGAAACTGCAGTTAGTTTCAAGACTCAAGCTCTTTCTCCACTGCCCCATCCAGCAGTCCATCAGGGGTCAAATATGGAGTAGACACAAAACAATAAAGCACTTTGGCAGCACAGTGGAGTAGCAGTAGAGTCACTGCCTTTCGGTGCCAGAGACCCAGGTTCAATTCCGGCTACTGGTGCTGTCTGTACGGAGTTTGCACGTTCTCCCCGGAACTGCGTGAGCTTTCTCTGAGTGCTCCGAATTCCTCCCACGCTCCAAATACATACAGGTTTGTAGTTAAATTGGCTTTGGTAAAATTGTAAATTGTCCCTAGTATGTTGGGTAGTGTTAGTGTACGGGGTGATCGCTGATCGGTGCAGACTCGGTACGCTGAAGTACATGCTGTATCTCTAAAGTTTAAAGTCTAAAAAGTCACAAGAAAAGGCCCTTTGGCCCACCATGCCTGTGCTAAACATGATGCCAATTTAAACTAATCTCAGTTGCTTCCATCCCTGACACAGTCACGTGTTTATCTAACTGTCTCTCATATGTTGCAATTGTATCTGCTACCACCACCTCCTCCTCAGGCAGCACGCTGCAGATACCCTCCACTCTGTGTGTAAAACAAGTGCCTCATAAATGTCCTTTAAAATTACTTCCTTTCACCTTAAATTTATACCATCTAGTATGTGATAATTTCACCCTAGGAAAAAGACTTTGAGTAGCTATGCCTATCTATGCCTCTCATAATTTTATATATGTCTATCAGGTTGCCTTTAGCGTCCAAACATCCAGAAAAAAAAAATACAAATTTGTCGAAAATCTAATACTCTAATTGAGGCAACAATCTGGAGAATCTCTTATACTCTCTCCAAAGCTCCCACATCCTTCCTATAATGGGGTGCCCAGAACTGTACACAATACTCCAAATACAGTCTAACCCAAGTTTTATAAAGGAGCAATATGATTTTCTCTGTAACTCAATGCCCTGACCAATGAAGGAAGGCATTCCATAAACCCTTCTTTATCACTCTATCTATTTGTGCTTTCACTCTCAGGGTGTAATGAAGTTTCACCCCAATGTTCCTTTATTCATCAATGCACCTAAGCCCTGCCACTTACTGAATACTGTCCTCGTCATGCAACAAAAAAATTGGGTTAGATTAAAGCTGACTGATTTGAGGTGACCGACAGAGTGGGAATGGGTCTACATTCGTCTGGAGAAGCCATAGTAGTTAGGAGCGTAGAGGCAGGCGGTAGCTTTGCCATCAAGACAAAACTTCTTAGCAGTTTAATGGAATTAATGATGGGCTCATGGCTCTGTAACTCCCATTAAAGCATGAACACAATGCTTCTCTGGTCAGTGCTTAAATGGTTCTGTGAAGATCTGGACTCAGGGGTCACTGCTGTAACTAGGTCAGATAAACTCTTCATTCTTGGATTCTTCAATGCAAGAGCTGGAACAGACTACCAGGCCTGGAAGGGAACCACTGGTGAAAAGCAGAGTTGGAAAGTGTAACAGTAATAGCCTGCTGCTACTCAAATTGTTCAACATACATGACCTAATCATAGTCAATAGCATCTTTTGTCAACCAAATCATCATAACACTTCTTGAATGCTTCTGTACTTTGAGCATTGACAGCTAATTAACTATCTTATTGTCAGGAGCATTGACCAGGGAGTCGTGAAAGTGGCCAAGCCCGTGTATGGCGCAGTGCCAGACAGATCACAGGCCCATTATCTCCAAACTCAGACTGCATCCACACTAAGAGGCAACTCCAGGACATAAATCTGAAACAACTCAATGTACACAGCTCGAGGATGATGCAGTGAAACCAAGTTTGCAGCAGAGCTTGAAGACCAGCTGGTTCATCTGAACCTTAATCCAACGATTGGAGATGGCTGGGTCCTACTCAGAGACACCATCTACATAACTGCCTGTGGTAAGCTTGGACTGAACATATGGAAATAAACAACCAATTCATTGAAAATGATAAGGAAATTAAGTCTCTGCTTGGCAAGAAGCACAAACTGCACAGAACATACCACAGCAAACCGACATCCAGTTCTAAAAAGGATGCCTTTTCCAACAATAGCAACAGTAAAAAAAAAAGCTCCTCATTATGCCGGTTCTGTGGCTCAATAAGAAGGCGGATGAAATACAGAGGGATGGTGATCTGAGAGACTTTAAACATTTCTATGCTTTTCCAAAATCTGTACATGGTTCTCATCTTCTAGTAGTTTATGCCTGCTGGGTGCACATGGACTGGAAACTCAGCACTGAAAAAGAGATCTTTGAGAGAAGGGATTTATATTTTAACACAGTCATAACAGACTATCTACAGTTAATGATAAAGCTATAGATCGCATGCCACCACTGTAAACAAACCTTGCTCTTACTGAACCCTCAGCCCTGTCAAAAGTTCAAATGTCAGTGCCACAAATATCATGTAGTAAAGCTCCAGGAGCAGATGCTCGACCAGCAGAAATCTTCAAAGAAGTTGGGGTGACTGTTGATTGAGAAACTGACAGCTATTTCAGGCGCTACAAAACAATGAAAAAGCACCCCAGAACTTCAAGGACACCTCAGGTACGCACCTATACAAGTCTGCGATAATCACAGAGGAATCCATTTACTTTTAACTACTGATAAAATCCTCACTAGAGTCTGAACATTCATCTTGCAGTGGTCCACTTTATGGTCTTATCTTAATTGATGGAACGGCAGTGGATAAAGCCAACAGCTTCAAATTCCTGGGCATGCACATCTCTGACGATGTGCTTGGATCCAGCACATTGATGCAATCATGAAAGAAGCTCATCAATGCCTCTACTTCCTGAAAAGATTGAGGAGATTTTGTATGTCGCCAAATACTCTATTAAACTTCTTCAGGAGTATGGTAGAGAGCATACTGACTGATTGCATCTCTGCCTGGTTCGGTAGCACGGATGCCCAGGAATGAAGGAGGCTGGAGTGATAGACATTGCCTGGTCTATCATGGGTACTGACCTCCCCACCATCTACAGAAGGTACTATCTCAAAAAGGCAGCTGATATCATCAAAGACCCACACCGCCCTGAACACTCTCTCATCAAAGACTCTGCCATGCTTTCCATTCTGATCTGTATCCTGTAGTAGCCTGAGACAACCTTCCTTGTTATGCACAACAGCACCATCTTTGTCTCATCTGTCACGCTTGTTAATCATATTGCCTGCAATCCCATCCAAATCATTAAAATGTACCGCAAACAGGACGTGGCACTGATCCCTGCAGAATACCACTGGTTTCAGATCTCCATTCAAAAAGCGTCCTTTCATCACTGACCCGAAACGTCACCCATTCCTTCTCTCCAGAGATGCTTCCTGTCCTACTGAGTTACTCCAGCATTTTGTGTCTACATTCATCACTACACTCGGCCCATCAGCAAGCCAATTTTGGCCAATTAGCCATTGGATCCCTTGTGCTTTAGCTAAGGATGTAAATACTCTGATAGGACTCTAGCTATCTCCTCCCTTGTTTTGCATAGCAACAGTACACAGTATGTCAGTGAGACCACGTGTGCAGTTCTGGTCCCCTTATTAGGTAAAGAATGCAGTAGCGTTAGAGTTCATCCATGCACCAGACTAATTCTTGGGATGAGAGGGATTTCCCATCACAAACTCTTCAGAGCTGTATTCTTTGGCAATAAGGAATGGTCATATTTATACTCAACAATATTAACAATATTGCTATTTTTAAACGTCAAGCTCTCAGCAATGAAGGTCAACATATAATTTGCAATCTTGATTACTTGCTATTACTTGATTACAACGGGATAATGTTTTTGTGAATTTTGTGTGAGAACTTAAATCCCTCTGTACTTTAAAGAGATGTGCAATGCAAGTTTCTGCACACAGAGTGGTGGGTGCCATGAACCTGCTGCCAGGAGAGGCAGTTGAAGCAGGTACATAGGGGCTTTAAAGAGATATTTAATCAGAAATATGAACAAGCAGGGGATAGAAGGATACCTCTCATAAGTTGATATACCTATACCAGGCCATCCCTGTCCATATAGCATTATTCCTTAATCCTGGGCTGCATCCTGGTTGACCTCTTCTGCATCCTTTCCACAGTCTCCACATCTTTACATTACCACATCCTCTGCTTCTACTCATACGTTCTCTATTTGCACTCAAAATGGTTCTCCTCTCACCTTAGTTATCCTCTCACTCTTTATGCCCTTACAAAAAAAGGTTTTATTTGGTTTCACTTGCCAACTTCTGGGTATGTGGGCTGTGAATTCACACATGCATATGCTGTAATGTGTAGGAAGGAACAGCAGATGCTTGTTTAAACTGAAGATAGACACAAAATGCCTCGATCCTCGACCCGAAATGTCACCCATTCCTTCTCTCCAGAGATGCTGCCTGTCCCACTGAGTTTCTCCAGCATTTAGTGTCTATCTTCTGCATATGCTGTAAGGTACATTGTGTGCAGTGTGTACATTACTGCATGCATTATGTGCATCTGCTTCCCTCTTTTTTTAACCAAATGTATGAATCCATCTGAAACGTATCAACTCACTAAATGATGCTCTGAACACCAGTGGATTCAATCTAAATATTCACCTCACGTTAGTATAAATTCCTTTGGAAAATAGAAATACAGGACTTATATCTGCAAATCACATGGATATTTCTGGAAAGGATGTCTACGATACTGATGGGGAATTCATTAGTCCGAAGCCCTGTCTCCATGTCACCATTGAGGAAAATAACATTATTATCAGAGAGATATACTGAGATTATATGATAACTGAAACAAATCATCACATTCATAAATTGATGTCAGATTCCACAGAGAATGTTAACTAATTGCAAAACGATGGTTTTTGGCCAAAAAAAACTTTTGTTTTAACCCACGGGTGAAGCATGGAGACTGGCATTGGAGTCATCTATCTTCTGTGACAGGTACACATCTCCTAACAGATGTTTTACCAACATCTTTGCCAGCTGATGGCTTTCCATGGACCTCTGGCAATCCTTTTATCTTTCTAAATATGTGCATTGCATTGACGAGCACATGACCTCACAGTTGGATGATTAACAACATGAGACTGCCTTTGAACAGGATTTCAAAGTAACTTGCAGACTGCTGCAGATCGAAGGCACTGAGGGAAACAGCAGGATTAGGGTAACCAGCTCTAACACAGAACCACAGTGTGTGGGCAGGAACAATTCACAACACTTTTCCAGATGAGTGCACGATTAAATGACCGTCGAAAGCTTATTTCATGGCCAACCAGATTGCTTTAATTTAGATTTTATGGGCATTAAATACATAAATTCTAATTTCTTTTCAAACTTTCTCCTTTTTGACATAGTAATATTGGCAAATTACATTTAGTCACACCCATCGTAATACTTGGAGCTGCTGGCCAGTAGGGTTTCACAGGTAAGAAGTGGGTGAATCGCACAGCGGTTGGTAGTGGTTAGCAGGCTTCTTTGCAGTCACCATTACAAGCTACTTTACCCTGGCTACTGTCTAAAACTAAACTAGACTGTTCACAAACTCGGTAATATATTCTTTCCTGAAATGAGCTTCACATCATTAATGAACTAGATCTCTCCTGGCAGATTGACCGCAAGATCAAGTCAAATGGAATGCATGATGAGTTAGTAAACTGGACCTAAAATTAGCTTTGTCACAGGAAAAAGAGTGTGGCAGTAGAGGGATGCTTTTCTGACTGGAGGTCTGTAACCTGCAGAGTTTTGCAGGGTGGCTAATTTACCACATGAGAATGTGAGGTCAAATGCAAGAGGAAAATATTTATTAAACAGTAGGACCCTTAGAAGCGCTGATGTACAGAAGGGTTTCAGGGCAAAAGTTCACAGCACCCTGAAAGGGATAACACAAATGGATAGGATGATAAAGAAGGCATACAGTGTGCTATCCTTCATTGGTCAGGGCAATGAGTCCACAAGGCAGAAAATTACTTTGCAGCTTTATAAAACCTTGATTAGGCCACATTTAGATTATTGTGTGCAGTTCTTGGCACCCTATTACAAGGAGGATGTGCAGGCTTTAGAGTCGGTGCTGGAGGTTTTCCAGATTGCTGTCTAGACTAGAGTGGTTTAGCTAAATGGAGAGGTTAGACAAACTTGGATTATTTACTCTGGAGCTTCAGAGGTTGAGCAGAGAACTGGTCACATTTATAAAGTTACGAGAGACATTGATAGGGTAGTCATTTTCCATTGCAAATGTAAAATATTAGAGAGCATAGCTTTAAGATGAGAGGGCAAAAATGTAAAGCAGATGTGCGAGAAAAATTTTGTTTTATGCAAAAGTAGTGCATGCTTGGTACACACAGCCATGGGAGATAGTAGAAGCAAATATGATAGCAATGTTCAGTCACATGAATAAACAGGGAAGAAAGAAATACGGACCATGTGCACAGGGAAGTCCTAGGTTAGATTAGCGGCATGTGGAGTACAGATATGGTGGGTTGAAGAGCCTATTCCTGCACTGTTCTATATGATGTGTTTTATGTATATGCTGTCACTAACACTGTCTACTTCCATTTTGTTAGTACATTTGTTGGTTTTGTGGTTGATAGTCTAGTTCCCAGTTAAAACTGTGAAATCTGAAGAAATAGTGGCAGAGGAGGTCATTCACATCCAGAGCATGTGCCACCATTCACTATGATCATCATTCACTTCCCAGCTCTATCATCATGATCTTTGCTTCTATGAGCAGAGCTACAACAAGATAGGGTGTAGTCCCAATCTTCCCCAATCAACCTCATTGTGGACACTGGACTTTCTGGAATTGTAACACTATTATGCAGCATTCTGGTATTTTTCTCTTTATACTACCTGTTGTACCTGTTATGGTTTGATTGTATTCAAGCATAGTATTTTCTGATTTAATGAGATAGTAGGAAAGCAAACGCTTTTCACTGTATCTCAGTGCACATAACAATAAACCAATACCATAAATGCACACGGCACAAGTGATACCACATCGAGAGTGCTGTATTCAGTTTTTCCCTTAAGACAAGATATATTATCACTGGAGATAGTTCAGGATAGGTACACCGAGATGATCCTGGGCAAGAGAGGATAATCTTCTGAGGAAAGGCGGAACAGGTTGATTCTGATCTCTAGAGCCAGGATTTTGCCATAATGCCATGTGCCTTTTCATGCCTTTTTTGATGATTTCAGGAAGATGATGCCCTTTTCACGATTGAGTGCCTAAATCAGTCATTTTTTTGCCATTTTAACGTAACTTAAAAGATAATTTACAGCACCAGGGCGAAACCCGGCGGTAAATGGGTGTTAAGTGGTGGTTGGAGAGGGGTGCATGGGAAAGGGTCCAGTCTTTGCAGATTGGAGTCATGCTTTAAGTAGGTGTGAAGTGGTGATTGGGGAGGAGTAGGTTGGGAAGGATCTAATCTTTTCAACCTGGAGTCAAGCTGTGAGTAGGTGTGAAGTGTTGGTTGGGGATGGGGTGTGGGGTACCAGGGTTAAGTTTCTGTTTATCAAACCTGCAGTAGAACTAATTCAGGTAATTGGTCAGCTGACGATTGCCCGAGGAGCGGGGGTTTTTCCTCTTGTAGCTTGTGATTTCTTGCAAGCCCTTCCACACTGAAGAAGAGTCATTTGCTGAGAACTTGCTCCTCAACTTCTCAAGAGTACCTTTCCTTGGCAGCTCTGATTCATCTTCTCAGCTTGTACTTGGCCTGCCTGTAGAGGTCTGCATCCCCACTACTGTAAGATCTACCCCTGCAAGCGTCAAAATGCCTAAAGTCAAGTCAACGCCTTGTAAAAAATTGAACGATTTGGTGAGAGTGTACGGGAGTGATATATTCTCTACAGACAATTGTGTGCAGTTTTGCAAAGCATGTGAGAAAGCAGTGAATCATGAGAATAAATATTTCGTCTCCCAGCATGTACAGACAGCTAAACACAAGTCGACGGCAGAGAAACTGAAGGTAGGAAATACGCAAGCCTGTCTCCTCACATTTACTGCTGGCTCCAATCGCAAATCTGAGTTTGAGTGATCTGTGCAAAGCATTCATTAATGCTGGAATTCCACTGTGGAAATTGGAAAACAAATTTCTCAGAGGTTTTTTAAGGAAATGCACAAAGGAACCTATACCGAGCGAGTCATCATTACAGAAAAATTATGTTGACAGCAACTTCAACATTGTTGTGCAGAAAATTAGAGATGAAGTTGCATGCATCAAAATATGGATCTCAATAGAGGAGATAACTGATGCTGTGGGGAGATATGTTGCCAATGTGGTCATCGGTAAACTGGAGGCAGGTTAACCATCAAAGGAGTATTTCTTGATATCGGAAGTATTGGAGAAGTCAAAAAGCACAACTACTGCTCAGTTGTTTACATCTTCACTTGCTGTACTTTGTACTTAAAGTTCCTGCCGATGTAGGTTAAGACATACAAGGAAAATGTGAGAGGGGGATTTTAGCTAACAAAGATCTTGAAGAAGTACAAAACATAGCTAAATTTCTCAAAGGTAGTTTCTCATGCACAAGATATCAACATGAATGTAGAGTTTGTAGCTTGTTTCAGGAATGCACCAGTGACCTCAGCTGGGATAGAAAGAAGTTTTTCACAACTGAAGCATATTCTGTTTGACAGACGGCATAGTTTAACGCCAGATAATTTGAAAAAAATGCTAGTAGTTATGTGCAACCAGGCAATAATGTAGTATCCCTTTATAATAGTAAGATTAAACGAGAACTTACCAGTTTGACGTTTGATCGTTATTTTATGAGGAGTTACGATGAGGGATTACGTGAAGAAGCCCGCCTGGTGCATGCGCGCCATACTTCAAAGCAGCGGCGTGAAAACACAGTAACTATAGTCAAAGTGATATAGTAAGACTTAGAAGACTAGAACTACCAGATGATCTTTGCGATTATGAGGGTCGGGAGCGGAAGGCACGTAATCCCTCAACTGGTAAGTTCTCGTTTAATCTTACTATTTTAGTTCGGAGTCACGTGAGTGACTACGTGAAGATTTCAAAGCTCTGTGATTTCATGCCGTAGATCCATTCCATATGACACACTGCTTCAATTGACACAGGAGTGAACAAATAATCTATTGAACATTGCTCAAATTATTCTATAAACATTTTTAATAATAAACAACAGTAATAACCCCTCTATCCCAGGGGAAAATTACAAATGAAATTTACAACAGAAATCAAACGGAACCCAAAACAGCATGCCCAAAACCTTGCACTGCAAGGACAGGTTTGTCATAAAACTTGGAGAAGGTCGTCTCCCTAGACCATCCTGCGGCCACCGAGGATTTGATCTAGAGGCACGTCCTGTGCCTTCGCTGCGGATGTTGATGCCGCCCTGGTGGAGTGAGATTTAAACACATGAGTGTCTACTCCAGCACAATCCAAAACCTGTTTCAACCATCTAGAAATAGTTTGTACTGACACCTTTTTATGAGGTTTTTTGTGGCTGATGAGCATTGCTGTTTCAGAGTCTCTGAGACTCTTAGTTACCTCGATATATTGACTCAGGTGCGTCAACGGGCTATGCTTTAAAGCTTACTTCGATTACGGCCATACCTGGCCTGCTTTGTTTGATTAAATCACATATATAAAACGTCATATTATCTACAGAAAAATACGTGCTATCCTGCCGTAGCTTTTGCAATGTTTGAACCCATTGCGCTGATACTAGCGCCATGAGCATAACCACTTTAATTGTTAACTTCTGAAAAGATAGTGATGTGATTGGAGCCCATTGCCGAAGCAGTGTGAGAACTATACTCACATCCCAGATTTCTGTATATCTAGGCTTAGGAGGGTTCTTGTTAAAGATACCTCTCATAAATCGGGACACTAGCGGATGAGACCCGATAGATTGTTGTTCTGAAAGTTGCCCTAAATAGGAGGACAAAGCACTCCGAGCACTATTAATGACACTAGAGCTCAACTGTTCATCAAAATGCAATGTAGGAAGGAACTCCAATACATCCTTATACATACATACATATGCTTGCAGTATGATAAGATATATCTGACTGCAAGCAAAACATCTCCCATTTCTTAATATGAGACACATATTGTTTTTTAAAGCTATCTCTCCAAGCTGCAGTAATCACATCCACGGTCCTACTCGACAGTCCCAAGCCCTTGGAACGGTCTGGTCAGAACCTGCAGATTAACAGATTAATACGATCATGTAACGGATGACTTTCTCCTGTTACCGGATGAACCAACAAATTACTGCACTTGGGGACAGTCATGAATGGCTGCGTCATCATTCTCAGGACCAATGGGAACCGTGGCTGTGTAGGCCAGTCAGGAACCACCAGAATGCCTGCGGCGGAGTCCTGCTCTATTTTGGTGAGACATTGCCTGATGAGGCAGAATGGGGGAAAAGCGTAAACGAATGTACGTTCCCAATGTAGCGAGAATGCATCCACCGCTACTGCTCCTGGATCTGGTTCCCACAAAATGTAATTAGGCAACTGGTGATTTAGCCTGGATGCAAACAGATCTATGTCTGGGCAAACCATACCGGCTGACAATCATTTTAAAAACATTAGGATTTAGCATCCACTCTATGTTGTCATTAAATTTCTGTGACCTGGTGTCCGCCACCACATTATCTCTACCTGGTAGGTAGATAGTTGAGACCCAGATATTTCTGGAAATACACCAGTCCCAAATGAGGTTAGCCAGATTATCACATGATACTGACCTAATTCCTCCCATGTGATTGATATATGCAACAGCCGTGGTATTGTCAATCTGGAGCTGAACATGTAAATTATTCATTGCTGAACAATATGCTTTTGGTCCATAGAATGCACACAACAATTCTAAGTAATTTATACCATGCCTCTGCAGGATTAATTCCTCTTGCACACTCAATCTGCCACCACAGCTAGACTCGCTATCCGTGGCTCCCCATCCCAAAGCACTGACATCTGTTTGTAAAATCACTGAAGGTTCAAAATGTTTTTGGTACTTCATGAGATATTGATTATCCACCATTGCAATTCGGTGATGACTGGCTGGCAACTGCATTGGTCTGTCGAAATGACCTGCATGTTCTTTAAGTGCTTGTTCTCTAGCTCGTTGCAAACTCTGATAGTGCAGAGCTCCAAACTGCACTGCAGGAAAAGCCGCCACTAATTTACCAATAACACTCGCTATTTGCCGGATGGAGGGTTGTTGCTGCTCTACGAGACTGCTGCAGACCTCCATGATTTCAACAGCCTTGACCGTAGGCAAAGTCACTGACATATCAATTCAATCAATGACAAACCCCAAATAGTCAATTATTTGGGATGGTACTAACTTGGATTTTATTGGATGGATGAGGAAACCTAACCTCTGAAATAGGTGTTTGGTTGCTGAAACCGACTCCTCAGCTGCTTCCTGCGTGTTGCTTACAATTAAAATATCATCTAAATAAGCCATCACAATGTGATTCTGGGCACAAAGTAGCGCCAGAACTGGTTTCAACAATTTTGTAAACAACCTAGGAGCTGAGGTTAACCCATTGGGCAATGCTTTAAATTGCCACAGCTGTCCCATCCAACTAAATTTCAAGTATCTACAGTACTGATGATGAATTGGTACAGAATAATATGCATCTTTCAGATCTATGGTTGCCATATAACAACCTTTTGATAACAACTGCTTAGTGGTACTGAAAGTATCCATTATAAAATGCCTATACTGGACATAGGAATTTAACCGGGTTAGGTCCAGAATGACTCGACACCCACCATCTTTTTTCTGCCTGGGGAATATATTGGATACAAATTGTTGAGAATGATATACCTTCTTTTCAATTACCCCTTTTTGGAATAAAACCCAATTACATCATTCACCTGTAGAGTTTCTGGTCCTGAAAAAAACAATACCCAACTAGGCATATTTTGCGCCGGTGGATGTTTTCCCAACATAAACTCAATTCGAGACCCCAAGACACTGTCCAGTATAAACAGATCGGATGGTATGCAGCACCATTAATCTTAAAACAATTGCAACTTACCCCCAACCGGAGGTTGTTCCCAAGAGGATTTATCCTGGACTGAATCAGTTACCCGTACCTCCATAGCCGACCTCGAATTTCTCAATCTTCTGGCCATGTTGGGGTTGTAGTTGGGGTACGCAGGTGCATATGGACGGCGTACAACTGGCAACCCTCTACTTGGACCTGCTCCAGCATCTGAAGCCCGTCTGATAGGAAAAGACCTGCAAGGTGGTATCCTGGCCGAGGGTGTGTAAGTCTTCATGAGGCCAATGGTTTTGGCCTCTTCCTCTAGGTCTTTAACCTGTTTCATCAGGTCATTAGCTTGGAGGATGTGGAATCGGTATGGGTAGAGCTACAAAACACTAAGGGGCAGAAAACGCTGGTGGGTGTTGTGTACAGGCCACCTAACAGTAGCAGAGAAGTTGGGGATGGTATCAAACAGGAAATTAGAAATGCGTGCGACAAAGGCAAAACAGTTATAATGGGTGACTTCAATCTACATATAGATTGGGTTAATCAAATTGGCAGGGGTGCGGGATGAGTTTTTTTGGAATGTATGCGGGATAGTTATCTAAATCAACATGTACAGGAACCAACGTGACTTGATTTTGAGTAATGAGAAGGGGTAATTAGGCTTTGGGCATGGACCATAATATGAGTGACATCAGAAACAATGGTTCTGAACTTAAAGAAAGGTAACTTTGAGGGTATGAGACGTGAATTGGCCAAGATTGACTGGCAATTAATTCTAAAAGGGTTGACGGTGGATATACAATGGAAGACATTTAAAGACTGCATGGATGAACTACAAAAATTGTTCATCCCCAGTTTGGCAAAAGAATAAATCGGGGAAGGTAGTGCATCCGTGGATAACAAGGGAAATCAGGGATAGTATCAAAGCAAAGGATGATGCGTACAAAGTAGCCAGAAAAAGCAGCATTCAGAGACCAGCACAAAGGGCTTAATTAGGAAAGGAAAAATAGATTATGAAAAAAAACTGGCAGGGAACATGACTGCAAAAGTTTTTATAGATATGTGAAAATAAACAAATGTAGGTCCCTTGCAGTCAGAAACAGGTGAGTTGATCATGGGGAACAAGGATATGGCGGACCAATTGAATAACTACGTGAAGACCCCTGCCCCCACAATTTGAGGACTCTCAGGAAACGATTCTGAGTCTCCTGCCCCAGTTAGTCTCATCGATGCAGCTAGAGTCATTTGTGCCCAGAAGGGACCGACTTCACAGTGGGCACCTTGAGCGACGCACAGTTAACAGGTGTTCATGGTAACGAGTTGTTGTTTCTTCCATGATACATCCTGGAGCTGGTGAGAGCCATATTAGTTTATATTGACTAGCCAGATTATCCTCCATGGCTCACCAGTCCCAGGTATGGACAACATTTTCTGGTCACAGATCCAGGGACACCTGGAGGCATGGCTCATGTGCCTTGGTGTATGCACAAAAGCAGTGACACCAACTTCAGGGTCAGAATCGTCCTGCCCTGGCTTTCCCGATCCTTGCTCTAGGGAGGTCTCGACCAGCCCTAAACTAGGTGCTGGTGAGGGGGATTCCCATTGGAACTCGTAGGTGTGGTGGAAGTCCCCCTCGCCATACGGGCCTCTGACAGAGGCTGTTCCAGAAAGTTGTTGAGGAATCCTGGGGGTATGCGACCTCGACTGGAACACTTCATGGTTCATCATTTTTTGAATCATCTGCTCCATTTTATTGATACGTCCCCAGACCTTCTTGTTGGAAGGAGGGGAGTCTTCTTGGTCAGACTCGTCTGAATAAACGAATAAATGACTGACTTCCGCTTTGCCTTTCTCCCTACTGGAGTGGCCACAGCGCCCTGAGGCACCGGTGTTGATGGAGGCAGTTGAGCTGCCGGCGATTCTGCAGTCGGCGTCTTCGGAACCAGCGTTACCGCAGCCGGTATTTCCCTACCCGACCTACGTGCACTAACTGCGGTCCCGCGAGTAAGTATCTTACTACGAACGGCAACACTTTTTTTTGCGACTCTCTCCATTTTGAGAGTACTCCCGCTGGCTCCTGAACCAGTCTTACAGAGTTTAAGTACCCGCAGAAAGTTGTTAAAATCACCTACCTGTCAGTTTGTTATTTACCGCTGGTGGAGCTGCGCTCTCCAACCCGTCGGTGCGCCATACGTCAGATGTAATGATGCGCGTGCGCCTGGCGGGGCTTCTTCACGTAGTCACTCACGTGGAAATACATGCCCTTTTTAGTCAATAAATGTCTTTTTCGTGCCTTTTTTGTAATTTTATTTTGCCTTTTTGCCTGCCTATTTCAGAGATTTTTAGCGCCTAAACATCCTGGCTGTACTGATCTCATACGATACAATATGATAGAACGTTATTTATCCCAGGAGGGAAACTGGTCTGCCAACAGTCATAATACATAACAAGATACATGAAACATGAAATTAAAGTGAAGAGTGGAACGTCCAGGATTGGGGATATGCAAAGATTGGGGAGTCAGTCTAACCCATGACAGAAGGGGGAGGAGTTGTACAGTTTGATAGCCACAGGTAAAAAGGATCTCCTGCGGCGTTCTGTGCTGCATTTTGGTGGAATCAGCCTGTTGTTGAAGGTGCTGCTCAGGTTGACCACAGTGTCATGGTTGACCAATGTGTCATGGAAGGGGTGATGTCCGAGATACTCTGCAGTTTGAGGAGCATCCTCCCCTCCAAGACCATCGGTGAATCCAACTCCACCCCCAGGAGCCTTCCTGATGAGCTTGTTAATGCTGTTGGCCTTCATCTTGCCTCCCTCAGCACACAACAGTGAAGTAGATGGCTCTGCCCACCATCAATTGATAAAACATCTGCAGCATCTTTCTGCTGACGTTGAAAGAGCGGAGCTTCCTCAGAAAGTTGTTTAGAAAAATGAGAGGCGATCTTTTGACAAATATCAGATTCAAAGAGAGCTTGACAGGGTAAATACTGAGAGGATTTTGAGAGAGTTTGGAACCAGAGGCCATGGTCTCACAATTAAGAGATGCCCATTTAAAACTATGACGATAAAGAATTTTTCCTCTCAAAGGTTTGACATTTTGGAACTTCTTGCCCCAGAAGGTTATGGTGGGCACACAAAGTCAAAGAAAACATTAGATAAAAATAAATGGCTTATAATATTGCCAAAGTAACAGTGAACCTGAAGACCATGAAAAGTTCAAAATTCAACAGGAGAGGCTGAGATATCAACATTAGAAATGTTAAAGAAAATTGCATAATTTTCATTTATTTATTAGTTTTCCAGGATTTAGATAGACTGGCAAAGCCAGCATTTATTACCTGCCACTAATCGCTCTTGATAAGGTTGGGGTGACCTGCTTTCTTGAATGGCTTCAGTCTTCATGGTGAAGATGATACCACAGTGCTATTTGGAAAATGACCCCAGTGATGTGGAAGGAACAATTATACTGTGTGCGTTTCAGAGGAAAGCATGCAGATGGAGACGTTCCCATGCACCCAAAGTCCTTGTCCTTGGTAGTACAAACTGTGGGTATGGGAGATGTTGTCAGCTTAACAACAGCTGCCCATGTTCTGTGGTACACACTACAGCTTCTGTGTGCTGTAAATCTTATCTGACTGTTCTTTGCCCCTGCTCCTTTTCAATAGTTGATACAGGTCTGCACATGG
Organism: Okamejei kenojei; assembly: GCA_035221665.1. NCBI lineage: Eukaryota > Metazoa > Chordata > Chondrichthyes > Rajiformes > Rajidae > Okamejei > Okamejei kenojei. Next base: position 23,188,329 of record CM069152.1, read on the forward strand.
AAAAGAAGACTGCCATGCTCTGAGAATGGGTTTGGGTCACACATTTAATGCCCTTCCCCACCACTCCTGTTCATTCTTCCCTGATGCAAATTTTATCCATTTCATCTCCAACAAAAGTTCCAAAGTTTTGCTCTTTCTACAAAAATATCACAAGAATGATCGACCATGATTGTTTAATCGAACATGTTTTTAACTGTGCTTTGAATTCCTGCAGTTTCACTTGATTGGCTGTGCTTACTCATGTGGCTGATGAGCTGGGAGAGTGGAGGCTGCAACCACTTATTCGTATATAATACTATAAGCAGGAATGGTTCTCAGTTAAAGCTAGCAGTGTGGACAGATGGATTGCTTTTTCAGAGAGCTGTGTCTCGGCCTCAGCTGAAAAGCTGCCATTCCTGCAATCACAGCTGCTCCATATTAAAGATAAATTATCACTGTATCAGTGTGAGTTTTGCCTCACTCTGCCGGGAATACTTTCAGATCTTGAACAAAACGGCAAGACTGCTCCGCAGCATAAATATTTTATAACAGATGACATCACAGAGCCTTTTCCACGGCTGGCCTGCTGTTCCAGGCTTGTCAGACACTTTGGAAAGTGTTTATCCTCCAATTTCACTTGGCCTCTAACGTCAACACAAAGATATCATTTCAGTCTGGGTTTAGCTCCATCTGCTGCAAAGCTTGTGACAGAGCGTGTGCTATATCCTGGACATAAGGTTCTATCTGTGAGACAGATAATGTCTCTGGTCACCCATCTGAAATCTATACCAATAAGACTGGGAATTGTTTCATGGATGGACATCATTGAGCGTGCAATATGCAATGTCGCATTCAATACTCAACAATATTCATTAAAGGTGGACAAACATTCAGACAAATCAAATTTTGACCAAGCTTGAATTAAGAGACGTGTGGAGTGGCAAGAGGGGCAATCTTATGTTTGCCCTAGATCCACCATAAGAAATTAAAGCAAGAGAAAGTAATTTGGTCCCATTTGCCTAGTCCACCATTCAATAAGATCATGGTGATGCTACACTAAAGCAATACCCCTTGATTTCCATGGTAACTAAATTCCAGGATCATGGAGTTGTCGCCTGATTTGCATGCATTAGTCTGTCTTGGATTGTGAATGATTCAGGATATCTTGCAAAAATACCTCAGCTAGTGGTAGTCGCCTGGATTCAGTAAATGTAGCAATAAATGTCCAAATGTAGGAAGTGCATGCTTCCACCATAGCTCATCATGTCATTCACAATTTCAGTTTGGATGGAACTGAACTGGCAGTAAGTTGAACACTGGCATGCTCCCTGTTGAGTTCATGCCCATCTAAGGTTGCTGGACTGACTGGGAGCTGAATATAGCAGCTGTAGCAGAAGATGTAACACCTACTTCCCCATGCCTGATTCCAAAAGGTAAAGATTGAATGACAATGGTAAAGGAGAATGATAAAGGAGAGCATGCACTGACTTGTTGAAGGCAGATTATGATCAACCAACCTGGATGAAAAGTTCTGATGGGTTAATAGACAAGGCTGATGAAGAAAATCTTGTGGACGTAACTTTCATGGAGTGATACACCCAATCTGCCGGTCCTTTGGCCAACTCTGTCCATGCTGTCTATCAAGTAAGCATGTGTACTAAATCCATGCTTACTTGATGGACACAAGATGAAGCAAGGATGTAGCAATGGTGATCTCACGTGCACGATACAGTGTTGTTCCATTTACTTAATTTTGCAGTGTTCTAGCATCAATGGCAAGGTCTATATGTAGAAATAGAATATCGAATAATACAGCACAGAAACATGCCATTCAGCCCACAATGTCTGCGCTGACCATAATGCAGATTTAAACTAATCCTATCCGCCTGCACATTGTATGTATCCTTCTATGCCACGACTGTTCATGTGCCTTTTCAAATGCCTTGGAAACATCACTATCATGTCAGCTTCCACCACCACCCTTGCCAGTGGATTCCAGGCACACAGCAATATCTGCGTTAAAAAAAAAACCTGCCTTGTAAATCTCCTTTAAATCCACCTTTCATCTTAAACTTGTTCTCTTTAGTATGTGATATTTTCACCCAGGCACCATATATGTACCACTCATCATTTTATATACCTCTATCAAGTCTCATCTCAACCTTCGATATTTCAGAGAAAACAATCCACGTTGATCCAAACTTTCCTTACAAGTAATACTCTCTAATGTTGGCAACATTTTTTTGGTGAACCTCTTCTGAACCCTCTCCAAAGCTTCCACATCCTTACTGGAATGGGACGATCAGAACTGTATGCATTACACCAGATGCGGTCTAACTAATTTTATAAAGCTGCAACATGATTTCCTGACATAAACTGAATGCCCCAACCGTTAAAGTCAGTCACACCATATGCCAACCTTACCACTCTATCAACTTGTATGGTCATTTTCAGGGAGCTAGGGACATGCATCCTAAGATCCCTATGTACATCAATGCAGCTTAGGGATCTGCCATTTGCTAAATACTTTCTTAAATTTGGCTTTGTTAAGTGCAATGCCTCACACTTGGGGCGAAAAGTTGGAAAGACCATAACCAATCAGGGCCAGCCACAAATGACCACGGGCAGGGTGGTGCACTGGTATGTCCATTGTTGGCTCGGGAATGTGTAATCTCAAGAGGGATACAATGTAGTGAACTGTGGAACTGGTTAAATGACTAGGGTGGAGGAAGGGCGCAAGGGGGGATGGGAGTGAAGGTAGAAGTTATTTAAAATAAGAGAATTCAATGTTCATACCACTGGGTTGTAAGCTACCCAAGCTAAATATGAGGAGCTGTCCCTCCTATTTTTCTGCGGCCTCACTCTGCCAATGGAGACTTCCCAGGACAGAAAGATCAGTAAGGGAATGGGAAGCGGAGTTGAAATGGTCGGCAACTGGGAGATCCTGTGGGCCTCGGTGGACCAGGTGCAAATGGTCAGTGAAACGGGCACAGAGTCTACATTTGATCTCGACGATGTATAGGAGTTCATATTGGGGAACACGGATGCAGTAGATAAGGTTAGACGAGGTACATGTGAACCTCTGTCTCACCTGAAAGGACTGTCGGGATCCCTGGATGGAGTCGAGGGAGGAGGAATAAGGACAGGTGTTGCATCTCCTGCGTTTTAATTCCTGGAACATATTTTCTCTAACATGCCTATTAACTCCCTTGTGAATTTTCTCTTGACTCTTCACAAGGGTAGTTTACAGCTACTAATTAACAACCCTGCATAACCTGGGGCTGTGGAAGGAAACAGAAAAATGCAGCTGAGACCTGCACAATGTCCAGGAGAACCTACATACTCCACATGGACAACACAAGCGAGGCACTAACTGTTGCACCCCTGTGCCATCTGTTGCTTTGGTGACCCCACTGAGCTCTACGTGCGGAGGTACCTGGTATCTAGATATCTAATATTGTTTGAGTGCCTGGTCTTTGGGTCTCTGGCATCTGTTTCTCACCCCTGGATGTCTGGGTACCCAATGTCTGGGTGGTTGTTGTCTGACCTCTTTGCCTGGTTGTGTGTGAAATGTTTAATTTTCTATGTGTATGCCCAGTGTCTGACACCTAACTCCTTATGTGCCTCAGGTATGTCCATGTACCTGAATTTGTTTCCCCAAGTCAACAGTCCAATAATTTATGTCTGCAGCTTAGATATCTGGGGTCCACGTGTCTGGATACCTATTGTCTGGATGTGTAATGACCTGAGTTCAATGTTTATATTTCTGTGTGCCTGGTGTTTGGATGCCTGAGATCTAATGTGTATTTAATTTTCAGGTAGCCTATGTTGAGTATCTAGGTTACAAACATTGAGTCTAAAACTGGAACAACATCAAATCCTCAGTATTATTTATGGGCCAATTTAATTTTTTCTTGAATCTGCACTTTGTTCTTACTTGAAAGTTCTACAATTTCAGTCCAAGGAATGTAGCAAAGTGAACAATTCTGACTGATTGTAGGTAACCTTTGCATTTCTCCTGGAGCTGAGACCCAGGGTAATTTGTGTGTTGGATGTCTGACATCTGTCTGTGTGTGCCAGGATGTCTGACATCTGTCTGCTTTATGTCTGGTGCCTGTGCCTGGATACCGCAGCCTGATTGGTTGAATGTCTGAGCGTCTTCACTCTGGTGTTTGGGCATCTGACTGTCTGAGATCTCTACATGGGTGTTTGGTGGTTGCGTCTGGTGTTTGCTTCTCTAATATCTGAGTGTCTGGTTACTCAGATGTCTGGTGCGTGGGTCCCTAAGATCTACCTTCCAGGGGTCATATCTGAATCTCTACTATCTGCATCTGGGTCAGTAATGTCTGGGTTTCTGGATGTCCGGGGCTTGGATGTCTGGTGTCTAGGTGTCTAGGGGTCCGGTGTTTAAGGGTCTTGGTGTCACGAGGTGCTTTCCACCTTTGCATTTCTGATTCTCTCCTCATTGTGTCCTGGGATTACCTTGGTTAAATGTACAACTCTGATGATACGATGAACCGAAGGGTTGATGCACATTTTTTTGGAAGGACTGATTGTTGGCAGTATGTTCAGTCTAGGCAGCCTCACACATTGCCCTGGATCTCAGCTCCAGGAGAGATTCAAAGGTTACTCTGCAGTCAGTCAGAAGTGTTCAGTTTGCTCCATTTCTTGGACTGAAATTGTAGAACTTTCAAGTATGAACAAAGTACAGATTTAAGAAAACACTTAAATTAGTCCCATAAATAATACCAAGGATTTGATGTTGTTCCAGTTTTAGAATCAATGTTTGCAACCCAGAATCCTTCCACGAATTCCATTCCAACTCTCCATCTCAAATGTCAGCCTTTCCCTTTAATCAGTATTACAAATAAACATGATTCCAAGAGGCACAACCCTTGGTGTTATTTGTCACTGAGGCTGCGATCCAAATATTAAACAAAGTGTACACTACTTTGCCTTGGAGATACAGCATGTTCAACAAGTCTGAAGCAACAATCTTTACTGGTAAATTCCTTTTGTTTGCCAGATTTTGGGTTGCATTCACTATCAAGCTTGGGCTTTTTTTTAATTTTATTCTCTCGAATGTCCTTTCCATGAGTCATGTTGGGGAGAAGCCCCAAGTGTACACTTCAACAATACAACAATGTCATAAGTTTATGTCATAGGAGCAGAGGTAGGCCATTCAGTACTCCACAATTCAATCATGGCTGATCTATCTTTCCCTCAATCCCATTCTCCTGCCTTCTCCCCGTAATCTTTGACACTGTTACTAATCAACTAATGCACAGCACAAGATGGGCAGAGGAAATGACCCATGTTCCATGCCCATGGACCAATGAGCCATGTCACTCACAGTGAAATGCTTCAGCCACAGCACGAAGGGACAAACTGATTGATGGAAGAGCAAGTGCTCAGTGCAGTTGTCCGGGGCCAAAGCCAACTCATCAGAATGGGTGTCGGCAGATCCTGTGAGTGGGCTAACCCCAGTCATCTGGAGTTACTCAATGGACCTTCTTAGGTCCCGTACAACAGGAGCCATCTCTCAGAAATGCTCTCCATGCTATGCCTCATCAATTGTTAGAGATACTTTGGCAGTTTATTCTGCCACTCAGCAGCAAGAGGGTGCCCAGTCTCTCTGCATGGGCATCCTCCCCCTTTACATGGGGTGCAGAGTGTGGCATGGAGCAGTGGCATGCAACTCATTTCTAAGTTGGTTTACAAACTCCCAGGGCGCCTGCCATTTCTGTGGCTCAGATTCCATGTCTGTACAGGCCATGAGAGGTAGCAGACCCGAATTTGCATTGTAAGAGGCTGTTCCTCAAATTCTGGGCGCATCTCAGCTCCACAGCCCTGATCTTTGGTGACACAGGGTGATAGGATGAGTTAGTCAGAGGATCTCCTCGTCAGTCTGCTCCTGGGTCTAGCCAAGACGGCCAGTAGGTGCTGCAGGGGCTGGAGTGCATCCTGGACAGGTACAATCATGTGTTAAAAAGATCTAAGTACAATTTCTAATGAAAGTTATGTAAATTTGCAAAACATGTTTTTAAAATTTGTTACACTATAACATCCAATATGTTTGACAGGATCAATCAAACAACAATTGGCACCTGGCTGGGAACCGGAGACTTGACCGTGACCAGATGATTGCTCAAAGAATGAAGGTTCAGATTGGTAGTATAGGAGGAGGCCAGTGTAGAGCTTTCCTCTGGGGGGTTTCCAAAGCCAAGGCCTTAGGCAATTAAAGGCATATCTTTCAGTGGAATGAAGGATGCAAAAACAATTGAACAGTGCAAAGATCTTGGATATTTGTAGGAATGTCCCACTTTCCCGAGTTACGCACAAATTCTCCCGAGTTTTCCCCTTGATTCAAACTCGGAAAATGTCCGTAGCGAGTCCGTAAGTATTTCATAGTGGCTCGTAATGCCAGCCGTAGGTACGCGGGGCATCAGGTAAGTCGGGACGTTTTTTCAGCATGTTGAAAAATGTCCCCGAGTAAAAAAAATAGCCCCGAGTACCTACGGCTGGCTATTACCGTAATTCTCCGAGTTGAGTCAAGGGGAAAACGCGGGAGAATTCGTGAGTAACTCGGTAAAGTGGGACAGGCCCTTTACAGAGACACAAGGTTAGGTACAAAGGTACAGAGACACCCAAAGGCCAGCCATCCCCATCTGTTGTCCAGATCATTAGCCACCATTTCTTGACGACCACTATAGGCTACAACAATCCCGAGAGGTTCGCTCCTCCAGGCAGTGTACTGTGATCCATTCAGACCTTCACTGTGCTAATGTGGTATATATAATGATATACCACACCTGGTAAACAGAATTATAGAGTCTGTTTATCTATTCCATTCACCTTACCTGCTCCCTGAGGGGACGAATTCATCATTAATGATGGAATTGTAGAGGCACAAACGTTGTGAATAAATGATTTATTTATTCAGGCATTGTAGGTATGATATACATGCTCATTTAGCACTCTAACATAATAGTCATTGTTGCCACGGAGAGGCTGTTGCCTCGTGGACTCGAGCTGAGCTCCTGCTGAGGTGGCAGGACACTCTCCTGAAGAGAGAGGAAGAGAGAGCGAGAGAGGGAAGGTCACTAGGGCACACCCCTATACCCCGTGACCCCAGACTGCCGAGGGTTCACATAGCAAGAGTTGTCTAACCACTACAGCATGAATTAAAGGTGATTTTTATGTCTGGGTTATTTTAAGGAGGTGAATAGGGAAATGATGAGGACAGAGCCATAGACGAGGCTTACACACACCAGTAAGACATTTGACAAAGTGCGTCATGGTAGACTTAAAGTTAAGCCACAGGGATCTGGCAGGTTCCAAGTTCCTTAGAGACAAGAGATAGTAAATATGTAACAAGTTGTGTACCGCAGGGACTGGTGCTGGAACTTCTATTGTTTGTAAGATAATGAAATGTTGAATGAGAATATAGGTGGCCTGATTTGTAAGTTTGCAGATGACATTAATGTCGTGGAGTTGTAGGTAACAAAGCTGGTTTCACAAAGCATGGAAACAGGCTCTTCGCTCCAACTTGCCCATGCCGACCAAAATGCCCAAAAAGCACTAGCCTTACCTGACTGTATTTGGCCTATATCCCTCTGAACCTTTCCGATCCATGTACCTGTCCAAATGCCTTTTAAATGTTTTCATCGTACCTGCCTCAACTACTTCATCTGGCAGCTTGTTTCATACACCCATCACCCTGTGTGTGAAAAAGATGCCGCTCCACTCCCTCTCATCTAAAAACCTATGTCATAGAAACATAGAAAATAGGTGCAGGAGCAGGCCTTTCAGCCCTTCGAGCCTGCACCGCCATTCAATATAATCATGGCTGATCATCCAACTCAGTATCCCATACCAGCCTTCTCTCCATACCCCCTGATCCCCTTAGCCACAAGGGCCACATCTAGCTCCCTCTTAAATATAGCCAATGAACTGGCCTCAACTACCTTCTGTGGCAGAGAATTCCAGAGATTCACCACTCTCTGTGTGAAAAATGTTATTCTCATCTCGGTCCTAAAAGACTTCACCCTTATCCTTAAACTGTGACCCCTTGTTCTGGACTTTCCCAACATCGGGAACAATCTTCCTACATCTAGCCTGTCCAACCCCTCAAGAATTTTGTAAGTTTCTATAAGATCCCCCCTCAATCTTCTAAATTCTAGCGAATACATGCCGAGTACATGTCCTGTTTCTTTATTCCCCAAAGCTACAGTTGGCATGGCTTAGATGGGCTGAAGGCCCTTTTTCTGTGTTGCGTGAATGTATCTTGAGTATGATACGAGTAGAGCTGCATGGAACATGACATTGGGTTTTTTACCCCAAGTTCATCTTTGCTTAATACCGTTGCTTATTACCAACATCGCCTTGTTGTGACGGATCATGGAGAGTGGCTGAGAACGAACATGGTTGCTTGGGCACTCCTTGTCACACGAGCCATCCTCCCACTATCAACTTTTTTAAGGTTCAAAGATAAGTTGATAGTTTTGCACAACTGCTCGCATAGACTTGAATATTTAGTTTGTCTAAAATGTGTTGCGGCACAGAGGGAATGTTGCCAGATGGAAATGATGAAATGGATCTCATAACATGTTGGCTGTTCTGTACTGCATTTCCTAATAAACAGCACTGCCAAAATTCCAGCCTATAACTCACTCCCGGGTATCTGTTTGTCTACTTAGAACACCCGACCCCCTCCCTGAGCCCCTCGATTAGATTCCAGCCTGCACTTCACTTCCCAGTCTCCTCTGCCCTCTTCCTCAACTAACATCTAACCTACCCTGCCCTCCCTCAATATCGCCATAAATGTGGTATCAGTGTATCTACAGGAGAATGTCTACATCAGAGTTCATCAAGCTTGTTTACTACTAACTCTTGTTAACATGGAGATATTTAAAGTCATCTACTCCAAGAGGGTTTTTTATGCATCCATCCAAATATATGGCTGCAAATTTTTGATAGATCATGAAAGGTAAAGGAAAGAAAATAAAAATCGTGAAACAGTCCTTTGAAAACATAGTAACAAGATACTGAGTTGGAAGTCTAAGAAACGTTCAATTTATTTGAACAGACACAAAATTTAATGAGAATATCAAAACCTCATCGGGGTTACATCACTACCACAAAAGATATGGGAATACGTTTTTGTTCAAATCAGACAAGTTCAGTGAAGGTTAATAAGAATTTCCAACAGCGACAAGCAACCCGGGGAAAGGACAATTCCAGCACTACCTACACTGACCCCAAACATTGACAGCGTTTGGTTAACATTGGGAGGAGATCAAGAGAGGCTAAAGGCAGGAGGCAAAACAAGGAATTTGTGGGGTGAAGATGGAAGGGTATTATCTGGGAGGGAATTACAGGTTGGGACACGAAAATAAAGGCTTTCATTATTTATAAATATAAAAATTTATAACAAAGGAATAACAAAATAATATTCAACAAAATGTGTAACAGATACCATTGGAGCCATGAACATGATGGGCCAAATAACCTCCTTCTGTGCTGAAAATTACTGATTCTATGATTTTATAACAAACTAAATTAATGACGCGGCACAGTGGCGCAGCGGTAGAGTTACTGCCTCACAGCGCTTGAGACCCGGGTTCGATCCCGACTACGGGTGCTGTCTATACGGAGTTTGTACGTTCTCCCTGTAACCGCGTGAGTTTTCTCCAAGATCTTTGGTTTCCTCCCACACTCCAAAGACGTACAGGTTTGTAGGTGTGATGTATATGTTAATTGGTTTGGTATAAATGTAAATTGTCCCTAGTGCGTGTAGGATAATGTTAATATGCGGGGATCGCAGTTCGGCGTGGACTAGGTGGAACGAAGGGCCAGTTACTCTAAACTAAACTTAATCAGAAGTTAATTGGGTCTGAAGAAGGGCCTCGACCCAAAACATCACCCATTCCTTCTCTCCAGAGATGTTGCCTATCCCGCTGAATTACTCCAGCATTTTGTGTCTATTCAATTTAAACCAGTATCTGTTCTTTCCTACGCACTTCCTAAACTTAATCAGATCCTATTCTAAATCTAGACATAGAACAGAGTTCAGCTCTTAAGAAAATGTTATTGCACTTGAGCTATTACAACATACATATGGCATAATGTCTTCGATGATGCAGGAATAAATGCTAACATTCTGAATTAATCTTTGTACTCCACTTAATCTTTATCGTATTCATTTATTTGGGATATGAGTGTCACTGGCAATGGCAACCCAAGATGTTGCTGAGCCATCCTCATGGACACTGTAGTCTAGGTGAAGGTACTCCAATGGAACAATGATATATTTCCAACTCAAGAGGGCAAGTAGCTTAGAATGGAACCTGTTGATGTTGCCTACCACAACCGACCTTGAGGGTGTAGGAGGTAAGCCCCCTACGTTCTTCTTACTGTCCTTTTGTTCTTACGTCCACTGTCGTCGCTGACTCCCACCACCCTCCTCTCTGGTGCTCCGCGAAGAATAGGGGCAGCTTCCCTCTCCAGGGGGGCTACTGGTTTGGCAGAGGGCAAGCCAGGCCTGCTGCTGGGGCATGTCAGAGGCCCATGGTCTCTGCAGATGGTTTGACTGCCCCAACCACGGGAAAATAAGAAGGAAGATGATTAGACTTTATTGCCTACCATCACAGTGAGGAATGTGGGGAATCTGCTGTGGTGGATGTTTATCACGGTACCGTGATCCAATATCACGGTACCTTAATTGGTACATGTGACAATAAAAGAACTTTGAAACCTTGGAGGTTGGACAGACACGGATTGTTTTCTCTGGAATACCAAAGGTTGCAGGGGGACTGAGAGATGTATAAAGTTATGAGAGGCAGACAGTCAGAACCTTTGGTTTAAGGCGACGGGGGGCTTAGTTAAAAGGGATGTGCAGAGCCTGTTTTTTTTTTTTATAAAGAGGGTGGTGACTGCCTAGAACATGCTGCCAGTGGTGGTGTTTGAGGCAGATATGATAGAGGCATTTAACAGGCTTTTGGATAGGCATATTTATATGTATGGAGTGGAGGGATGTGGAACCAAAAGGGGATCCATAATTGTTTGAATGAGAAAGCGAGGTCCACAAACACCTTGCTACAATAGTTCCGTCTCTCTGTGATGAACAGCCTGATTCCGAAGTTGAAAACTTACTTCAACGATGTTGCACTTCCTTGGCAAACAAATAGCAACATTTCATAGTCCATGAAGGCACTTGATCTTGGTGTCTATTTAAAATATCCACATCCAGGCGGTTTAGAACTTGTCACAGTTTTGTTATGGTGAGTTTTATAGCGAGTCATACAGCGAGTACGATAAGCAAGCAGAATGCTCAACTCTTCTGACTTGTTTATTATCGAATATAATTTGCAGAACATGTCTACCTTGAAAATAGACTCCTACAAACCAAACACTGGAAGAACTCAGCAGGTCAACAACACGTGCTGATGCAAGACCTTGCACAAAATGTTGACTACTTTTGCCTCCACAGATGCTACTTGACCTATCGAAATTTTCCATTGTTCATTATGCCTGAATCATAGTTATCTAAAAACCACAAAAAAAGGATTGATAAGCTCACTGTGGTTTATCAATCTGTTTCAACAAATATCTTTGTGTGACTGTCCAGCTAACCCTCTAACTGTTCTCGTGCCTGCCTGCGTTGTGATAGTTTATCAGTCTCCAGTCAATATTAATAGCCATTTTTAATAACAAGGAACTGGAGATGCTGATTTATATCAAAGATAGACACAAATTGCTCAGTAACTCAGCGGGTCAGGCAGCATCTCTGAAGAAAATGATAGGTGACATTTCGAGTGAGAGTCAATTTTCTCCAGAAATTCTGCCTTACCTGCTGAGTTTTGTGTTTATCTTTAATCGATATCTGTCCCTTCATTCTGCTCCATATCCACGTGGTTAGATTGTTCATTGCACTGGAACATTTGCACATACCTCTGCAAGCTTTGCGGTGAGTAATAGCCTTGGCGAGGTCTCGATAGAATCCTTCCTTACAGTAGTGGCAATGTCGTCCTGCAGTATTATGCCGACAATTTAGGCAAACACCGCCGCTCTTTCGGCCGGAGAGCTTGTAAAGTTCCATGTTAAACCGGCATCGTCGAGCATGCAGATTGCAGCTACACGCTGAGGGAAACAAACACAAAATGTATCACAGACAGTAGGCAGCTACATGGTCGAGCACTTCAGCTGAAAGTATTAATTGGCCAATGATGTCCAACTTTGGAAATGTTAAATGGGCAATGATCTAAAATGGCAATTGTACAGAACCAGTATCTTACCTCCCCATTCTCACACCTGCGAAATGCCCAAAAATCTACCTGTTCTGAATACCCACTGAATCCTCATTCAACACAACTTTGTACGAACACAGACCTGGCCCTACCCCACTACCACCTTGCTTTATCCCCTGATGACGTGCTTAATGAGGAAGGCTGTCTTAACACTATTGGACTTATTGCCCAAGACCCAGTATTTGATTAACAGAAATTTCCTTTAGGGAATTGAACATGTACACAAGGTTGAGAATTTCAGATTTGTGCATATTAAGCGTCTCGGGGATTAGGCAAGAAAGTGGAGCTGAGACCAATGATCAGATCAACCATTACTGTATTTAAAAATGGAGAAGGATCAAGGAGCTGTAGTACTCACAGCTATATCTTTATCACAGGAATTAACACAGTGACCCTTCGCTGCAATTCCTCCTTTCTAAATAACAGTTCAATTGTTCACTTTAGTCCAAGTGATCTTACAAATGGCCTGTGCACATATTTACATTTGTGAACTCATCAATGCTTTGCCTGTGTTATTCAAAGTGTGGTCTCACCAATGTCCTGTACATGTTAAACTAAATATGGTCCCAGTAATGTCCTATGCACATTACTCCAAGTCTGGCCTCACCAATGTCTTATGCCTGTTACTCCAAGCTTGGTTTCAAGAATGTATTACACAATACTCGTAATTTTTATCAATGCCCTGAACATAGAACATAGTACAAGTACAGCGCAAGATTGGAAATTCAAGAGTCAGGGGGCAGAGGTTAGTGGAGTTTCTATTATTAAGGAGAAGGAGCTTGGGAGGCTGAAAGGTCTGAAGATGGATAATGGGCCTGTCCCACAGGCGATTTTTCAGCGGACTGCGGCGACTGCCAAGTTGCCGGCAATCGCCTGAACAACTGGGAACTGGAACGGCGACTGTCAGAGTGGAACACACACACACACACGCACACACGCACACACAAACACATCACAAAGGCGGGGGCCAGGGCAAGCAGGGGAGCGCTGTCTAAAAAATTCCCGTGGCCAAGGTGATACAGACACAAATTGCGATGGGCACGAAGGTTGGCGCAGTGTACGGAAAGTCCTTTAAAAGAGGGGGGGGGGAGGAGATGGGGGTGTAGGAGAAGGGGGGGGAAGAGAAGGGGGGGAGGAGAAGGGGGGGAGGAGAAGGGGGGGGAGGAGAAGGGGGGGAGGAGAAGGGGGGGAGGAGAAGGGGGGGAGGAGAAGGGGGGGAGGAGAAGGGGGGGAGGAGAAGGGGGGGAGGAGAAGGGGGGGAGGAGAAGGGGGGGAGAAGGGGGGGAGGAGAAGGGGGGGAGGAGAAGGGGGGGAGGAGAAGGGGGGAGGAGAAGGGGGGGAGGAGAAGGGGGGGAGGAGAAGGGGGGGAGGAGAAGGGGGGGAGGAGAAGGGGGGGAGGAGAAGGGGGGAGGAGAAGGGGGGAGGAGAAGGGGGGAGGAGAAGGGGGGAGGAGAAGGGGGGAGGAGAAGGGGGGAGGAGAAGGGGGGGAGGAGAAGGGGGGGAGGAGAAGGGGGGAGGAGAAGGGGGGAGGAGAAGGGGGGGAGGAGAAGGGGGGAGGAGAAGGGGGGGTGGAGAAGGGGGGGTGGAGAAGGGGGGGTGGAGAAGGGGGGAGGAGAAGGGGGGAGGAGAAGGGGGGAGAAGGGGGGAGAAGGGGGGGAGGAGAAGGGGGGGGGAGGAGAAACATAGAAAATAGGTGCAGGAGGAGGCCATTCGGCCCTTCGAGCCAACACCGCCATTCATTGTGATCATGGCTGATCGTCCCCTATCGATAACCCGTACCTGCCTTCTCCCCATATCCCTTGACTCCACTAGCCCCTAGAGCTCTATCTAACTCTCTCTTAAATCCATCCAGTGATTTGGCCTCCACTGCCCTGGCAGGGAATTCCATAAATTCACAAATGTGGGTGAAAATGTTTTTTCTCACCTCAGTCTTAAATTGACCTCCCCTTTATTCTAAGACTGTGGCCCCTGATTCTGGACTCGCCCAACATTAGGAAAAATGTTCCTGCATCTAGCCTGTCCAGTCCGTTTATAATTTTACTTCGGAGTCACGTGAGTGACTACGTGAAGACCCCGTCCAGCACGCATGCGCGACATTAGCGTTCATGCAGTGCACCCGCGACGAACGGGAGTTCAAGGCGCTCCCGCTACATCGGGCCGACAGGTAAGTTTTACCGTGGCCGTGTGTCTTTTTCTCTGTGGTCTGCTTGTTTTCCAGAAAGAATGAGCAAGACCAGAGGGAAGAAATCTGCAGCTCGCCCCCGTTCGTCCTCCGTTGAGGAATGTTCTTTGGAGGGGGGGCAAGAGGCGGCGGGAATAACTACCGCGCCGAGCCCAGCACCGCTCGTGCTGCCTGAGCAGCGGTCTGGAGGTACCTGCAGCCAGAACCGGGCGGTAGTATCCGACGATTCGGATGAAGATGCCACACCGCTCGAGAGCGGCACAGGCAACCGCCTAAGCTGAATGGAACGGCTTATGGAGCAATTGCTCCAGCGAGATCTGCTGAGAGCGCAGCAGCAGACTCGCCAAGGGAGCTCAGGCACTCCCGCAGTGCCCTTTACGGCACTGGCCATTGCTTCACCTTCTTTTGAAGGCAGCATTGGCGACCAGGTCTGGGCTGGTCAAGAAGAGGGGTCGCTGGCTGAAGATGTCCGGAGTACGCATGGTGTACAGGATCAGGAAGAGCTGCTGGGTGTGGTCAACCGCTACGTGGCCATTCCACGAGCGGGTCGGCCGTTAGAGCCGAAACTTGCAGCCAGCATTGACCACCTGTCCTCAAAACCCCTACAAGAACAGGTGGTCAATGAGGCTCTTGAACAATATACAGCCCCAGAAAATTGTACATCATTGAATGTACCAGCTGTAAACAGCCAAATTTGGGGACATTTGGGGCAGAACATCAGGAACCTGGAGTTGAAGCTCCAGAAAATCCTTAAACTCCTGACTGCAGGAATAACATCATATGCTCGGTCCATTGATGGTGTGGACATCTCCACAAATCAGCAAGACACATTAGCTCTGCTGTGCACCACTCAATATGAAATAAACAATTTACGGAAGGAAATCATCAAGCCTGCCCTCAACCGTAAATTTGTGGGACTTTGCAAAACACCGGGTTCAGAACCTCCAATTCTGCTCTTTGGGAAGGACCTTCCGAAAAAGGTGAAAGACCTAGAGGAAGAATCCAAGACCTTTGGTCTCGTGAGGGCAGGTTTGGGACCGAGCAGACCCAACAAACCCAGGTGGCAGTACCCCACGGCGTCCACCAGTCGTCGACCACCATATGGGACTGGTGAAAGCTCGGGGTCCGCAACCATTCCCCGTACGCCTTTTTTAGGCCAGGGCCCAGAGCGGACCCCATGGAAAATGCGCCACCCCCAACAACATCAACATCAACATCAACAGCAGCCCTCTACAGCCCAGCAGACGCCTCATCGTCCAGCGAAGAGGCAGAAGAAGCACCAGTAACCATGGAGGTAGGTGGGTCTGGTTCCTCTCAGCATATGAGCAGTGGGGGCTCTATACTAACAGGGGGGAGATTGCACTTGTTTTTGGATGCATGGGAATCCATCACAAGTATATACTCAGCAGCATTCATGGCTATAAAATTGACTTTGTTCATGAAAACATTCCGCCAGTTCAGCATATACCCCAAAGGGTATTCACCCTCTCAGTCAAAGAGAAACAAGAGGGTCAAGCTGAACTGATGAGGCTACTAGTAAACGGTGTCATTGAAAGAACAAAACATGAACCTTTGGAATTTGTGTCTAATATTTTCACTAAAATCAAAAAAGATGGTGGATGTCGCATCATCATTGACTTAACTACTTTAAACAAGTCTGTTAGGTATATACATTTCAAGATGGAAACTTTTGAAACAGCCAGATTATTGGTTTCTAGAGGGTACTTTCTAGCAAGCATTGATTTAAAAGATGCCTACTACTCAGTACCCATACACAAGGAGCATCGCAATTTAAAGCCTTACCAAATGGGCTAACCTCCGCTCCAAGGTTGTTCACTAAAATCTTAAAACCCGCCTTGGCATTATTGAGGAAACAAAAGCATATAGTCATGGCGTACTTAGACGACATTCTAATAGTAGGGGAAACCTTGGAGACAGCCATTTCGGCAGTAGCAGCCACCAAACATTTGTTTGAAACTTTGGGGTTTGTCATACATCCAGATAAATCCAATTTTACAACCATTCAAACGGATGCCAGTGCTTTGGGCTGGGGAGCAACTAACATGCAATCCAGCACAGGGGGCAGATGGACTAATTTTGAATCATCTTGCCTACAGACACGGGGTATCAACTACTTAGAAATGTTGGCTGCGTTTTATGGTTTAAAAGCATCATGCACATGTCCGGTTGCAATTAGATAATACCACGGTGGTGGCTTATATCAACCACATGGGTGGTGTAAAGTCGATATCGTGTGACAATTTGGTCAACCTAATCTGGCAATGGTGTGTCGAAAGACATATTTGGTTATCAGCAACTTACCTACCAGGTAAGCAAAATACAGTGGCAGACACCAGGTCACGCAAATTCAATGATAACATCGAATGGATGTTAAATCCCAAAATATTTGCTGAAATTACAAAGCAATATGGCACACCAGATATCGATCTATTTGCATCCAGGCTGAATCACCAGGTACCAACGTATGTCGCTTGGGAACCAGACCCTGAGGCAGCAGCAGTTGATGCATTCTCGCTGCATTGGGGGAAAATGTTCTTTTATGCTTTTCCTCCCTTCTGCCTCATCAGTCGGGTATTACGCAAGATTCAATTGGATTCCGCTTCAGGAATCTTGATAATACCCGACTGGCCTACACAGCCATGGTTCCCAGTGGCCCTCGACATGGCTGTTGAAACACCGTTGGAATTCCCCAGCAGTCGAGAATTATTAATCCACCCAGTGTCAGGCATTAGTCACCCGTGCCATGACAGAGTCAATCTCCTGGCTTGCAGATTCTAAAAAGACCTCTACTGGGCCTGGGACTGTCTGAGGACGCCATCAACATGATGACCGCATCCCACCGGGAGTCCACCAGGAGACAATACCTGACCAACATAAGAAAATGGGAACGGTATTGCTCCAAAACAGGAACTACCTACACTATAGCTACAGCCACCAGTGTTGTGGAGTTTCTGGTTGGATTACATCGGGAAGGACTCAGCTACAGCGCTATTAATACAGCCAGGAATGCGTTGTCAGCTTATTTGGTTCCAGCAGCAGGACAACTGGCTTTGGGGTCCCATCCACTAGTGGTCAAAATCATGAGGGGCATTTTTAACACCAATTCCCCCAGACCAAGGTACACTCAGATCTGGGATGTCAGCATTGTATTGACGTACCTTAGGGGATGGCCACCACCCAGGTCACTCACGCTGGAACAACTTACTCTGAAATCAGTCATGCTCATGGCACTAGTGTCAGCTCAAAGGGTACAGTCCCTCCACCTTCTGAGGCTGGACAGCATGACAGAGTCATTGGACTGTTTCACATTTCATATTCAGGGACTGGTCAAACAAACTAGACCAGGTACCACGCCTCCAGCCATGGAGTTCCGGGCATATTCATCTGACCCACAGCTGTGTGCCAAGACCCATCTCGCCAATTACATAGACACAACATACAACTTAAGAGGGAGAGAAAAAGCCTTATGGATAAGCCACAAGAAGCCTCATGGTCAGGTGACGAGCCAAACCATTTCAAGGTGGCTCAAGCAGGTGCTTAAGTCCGCGGGAGTCAATACTAATGTTTACAAATCTCACTCCACCAGGGCTGCATCTACGTCGGCGGCTAGGCGAATGGACGTGCCTATGGACCATATTCTGGCCAGAGCAGAATGGTCCTCGGAAAGAACTTTCCAAAGGTTTTATAATAAGCCGCTGACGGAACCTGCTACATTTGCAGACAGAATTTTAGAGTCTGCAGCTAATATTTAATTTAAGCCGGGGGAGCTCTCTGTTTTTTGTTGTCATTAATAAACCTTTATTGTTCACAAACAGGTTATTGTTGATTGTAATAACATACTTCCTCCCTCTAAGGTCTTCAGACAGTGAGTGAAGCATGAGCTGGTACACGGTTCGGATTCACAGAGCTTTGAAGTCTTCACGTAGTCACTCACGTGACTCCGAAGTAAAATAGTAAGATTAAATGAGAACTTACCAGTTCGAAGTTTGATCTGTATTTTATGAGGAGTTACGATGAGGGATTACGTGCCCTCCGCTCCCACCCTCTATTATACAGATCAACTGGTAATTAAGTTCTTATTTTTTCTTTACTATATTTATTTCAATTGTTGTGTTTTTTCTGTGAATCCACACCGCTGCTTTGAAGAAATGTCGCGCATGCGTGCTGGACGGGGTCTTCACGTAATCCCTCATCGTAACTCCTCATAAAATACAGATCAAACTTCGAACTGGTAAGTTCTCATTTAATCTTACTATTTTATATGTTTCTATAAGATCCCCATCATCCTTCTAAACTCCAGTGAATAACATATAACCATATAACAATTACAGCACGGAAACAGGCCCTCTCGGCCCTTCCAGTCCGTGCCGACCATTTGTTTTCCCCTAGTCCCATCTACCTGCACTACGACCATACCCCTCCATTCCCTTCCCGTCCATATACCTATCCACTTTACTTTTAAATGTTAAAATCGATCCTGCCTCTACCACTTCTGCTGGAAGTTCATTCCACACAGCCACCACTCTCTGAGTAAAGAAGTTCCCCCTCATGTTACCCCTAAACCTCTGTCCCTTAATTCTCATGTCATGCCCTCTTGTTTGAATCTTCCCTACACTCAATGGGAAAAGCTTATCCACGTCAACTCTGTCTATCCCTTTCATCATTTTAAAGACCTCAATCAAGTCCCCCCTTAACCTTCTGCGCTCCAAAGAATAAAGACCTAACTTGTTCAACCTTTCTCTGTAACTTAGTTGCTGGAACCCAGGCAACATTCTAGTAAATCTCCTCTGTACTCTCTCTATTTTGTTGACATCCTTCCTATAATTAGGCGATCAAAATTGTACACCATACTCCAGAATTGGTCTTACCAATGCCTTGTACAATTTTAACATTACTTCCCTATTCCTATATTCAATGCTCTGATTTATAAAGGCCAGCACACCAAAAGCTTTCTTTACTACCCTATCTACTTGCGATTCCACCTTCAGGGAACTATGCACAGTTCTCTACGCTGCACTGCCTCAATCACAAGGATGTCCTTCCTCAAATTAGGAGACCAAAACTGTACACAATACTCCAAATGTGGTCTCACCAGAGCCCTATACAACTGCAGAAGAACCTATTTACTCCTATACTGAAATCCTCTTGTTATGAAGGCCAACATTCCATTAGCTTTCTTCACTGCCTGTTGTACCTGCACGCCAACTTTCAGTGACCGGTGTACAAGGACGCCCAGGTCTCGCTGCACTTCCCCCTTACCTAACCTAACCCCATTTAGATAATAATCTGCCCCCTTGTTTTTGCCGCCAAGGTGGACAACCTCACATTTATCTATATTATACTGCATCTGCCACGCATCTGCCCATTCACTCAACCTGTCCAGGTCACCCTGCAACCTCCTAACATCCTCTTCACAGTTCACACTGCCACCCAGCTTTGTGTCATCTGCAAACTTTCTAGTGTCGCTCCTAATTCCCTCTTCCAAATCATTAATATATATGGTAAACTGTTGCGGCCCCAACACCGAGCCTTGCGGCACTCCACTCGCCACTGCCTGCCATTCTGAAAAGGACCCGTTCACTCCTATTCTTTGCTTCAACACCCTACCCCCAATACCATGTGCTCTAATTTTAGTCACCAGTCTCCCGTGCAGGGCCTTATCAAAGGCTTTCTGAAAGTCTAGATACACTACATCCACTGGCACCCCTTCATCCATTTTACTTGTCACATCCTCAAAAAATCCAGAAGATTTGTCAAGCATGATTTCCCTTTCATAAATCCATGTTGACTTGGACTAATCCTTTTACTGCTATCCAAATGCCCCATTATTACCTCTTTAATAATTGACTCCAGCATCTTTCCCACCACAGAACTCAGGCTAACTGGTCTGTAATTCCCTGTTTTCTCTCTCGCTCCTTTCTTGAAAAGTGGGATAACATTTGCTATCCTCCAATCCACAAGAACTGATCCTGAATCTATTGGACATTGGAAAATGATCACCAATGCGTCCACTATTTCTAGAGCCACCTCCCTGAGGACCCTGGGATGCAGACCATCAGGCCCAGGGGATTTATCATCCTTCAGTCCCATTAACCTACCCAATACTATTTCTCGCCTAATGAAAATTTATTTCAGTTTCTCTACCCCATTAGATCCCTGTCCTCCAGTACATCTGGGAGAAGGGGGAGGAGGAGAAGGGGGAGAGGGAGAAGGGGAGGGGAAGTGGGTTGGGGTAGAAGGGAAGGGGGGTAGAAGGGAAGGGGGGAGAAGGGAAAGGGGGGAGAAGGGAACGGGGGAAGAAGGGGTGGGGTGGGGTGGGGTGGGGTGGGGTGGGGAGAAGGGGTGGGGTGGGGTGGGGAGAAGGGGGGGGCTGGTGAGAAGGGGGGGTGGATGAAAAGGAGGGGTGGTGTGAAGAGGAGGGGGTGGGGAGAAGGGGGGGGTTGGGGAAGAAGGAGTGGACAACTTTTAATAAGCCAGAGATACACAGCTGTGAAGTTCGGCAGACATTAACTTTACCGGTCGGTTATCCTTGGTTCTCAAAACTCGTGCTTACGTTTTTTTCCCCCAATGAGCCAATGAAAATGCCCGGTCAGCAAAGGCGACTAACTAAAACTACCTACAACTACATGGCGACCACACTACAACTGCACCTACGACTACAGGAATGTTGATTATAACTGCTTTTAACACAATCGTTCCGCAGCAGCTGGTGGAGAAGTTGGAGTTATTGGGGGTTGATGCTGGCACATGTAACTGGGTCCTGAACTTTCTATCACAACGGCAGCAGACAGTCAGGGTGGGCAGTAGGACATCAAAAACCATAGCCGTGAGCACTGGCACACCCCAAGGCTGTGTCCTAAGCCCCCTGCTGTTTAGTCTGCTTACACACGACTGTACTGCTAGACTCAACAACAACTTCATCAACAAGTTCGCTGATGACACAACAGTGGTGGGTCTCATCAGTGACAATGATGAGTCGGCGTACAGGATGGAGGTGGAGCTGCTCACAGGATGGTGCAAATCCCACAACCTCATTCTCAACGTGGGAAAAACGAAGGAGATGGTGGTTGACTTCAGGAGGGCGGGAAAACAACGCCATACACCTCTGCACATCGATGGAGCTGATGTGGAAAGGGTCAGCAGTGTGAAGTTCCTAGGACTCCACCTGTCAGATGACCTGACGTCTACGACCAACACCACAGCACTGGTCAAGAGAGCCCAGCAGCGACTACATCCTCTCCGAAGACTACGGAAAGCAGGTCTCCCCACTGCACACCTACGAACTTTTTATAGGGGGACAATCGAGAGCACATTAACCTACGGCATCACCTCCTGGTTCGGGAGCCGCAAGGCGTACGAACGGTACCAACTGGACAGGATTGTGAAGACCGCCAGCAGGATTATTGGTGCTCCACTTCCTTTATTGCTGGACATATACAGGAAGAGATGCATTAGCAGAGCCATCTCCATCATCAAAGACCCATACCACCCATCGCATCACATATTCTCCATCCTGCCATCTGGGAAGAGGTACAGGAGCATCAGCTGCAAAACCAGCAGGATGCTCCTCAGCTTCTTCCCACAGGCAATTAGACTGATAAACGGACTTTGCCCCCTGCCAAAGTATCGCGCACCAAACACCAACCTGGACACACTGAAGCAGAGCCATTGTCGTGCCACTGCCGATCGGAACTCGTGATATATGTACTGTTATTCTTTATTTCTATTTATTTTCTACCACACACTGAATGGACACTGGTTGAGAAACTCTTTTTCGTTTTCCTCTGGGTATGCAAATACTCAGAAAAATGATAATAAAGATATACAATACCATACAATCTCCATGGCGACTAATTTTTGGTCACAGAAAAATGTTCAACATGTTGAAAAATGTGTGGCGACCATACTGAGGCCGCAACTAGTTCCCAGAACGCAGGAACTCCTCACGACCATGAAGGAGACTCACCAGAGACCACCAGCGAACATGTGACGACCAAGCGCAGAGTCTCCTGCACTCGCCTAAGTGGGACAGGCCCATTAGTCACCTGGACCAGATGGACTGCATCCTAAGATTCTGAAAGAGGTAGCTTTAGAGGTTGTGAAGGCATTAATAGTGATCTTTCAAGAATCACTAGTCAGAAGTGGAAAATTGCAAATGTTACTCCACTGCTCAAGAAGGGAGCGAAGCAAAAGAGGGGAAACTATAGGCCAGTTAGCCTGACATCAGTGGTTAGTAATCATTTTAGAGTCCATTATTGAATGGCGGAGTAAACTTGCTGGGCAGGATGGCCTAATTCTGCTCCTATGTCTTATGAACCACAGCCCTTTCAACCCATGATGTCTTTGTCGAACATGATGCCAAATTAGACTAATCCTTTCTGTCTGCAAGTAACAATGAGACTTTGCCCGGTCAGCAAAGGCGATTAACTAAAACTACCTACGACTACCTACAACTACATGGCGACCACACTACAACTGCACCTACGACTACAGGAATGTTGATTATAACTGCTTTTAACACAATCATTCCGCAGCAGCTGGTGGAGAAGTTGAAGTTATTGGGGGTTGATGCTGGCACATGTAACTGGGTCCTGGGTTTATTCTCACTGGGAAACTGAAGGCTGAGGAGTGACCTTATACAGGTTTTACATTATGAGGGTTACAGAACATAGTACAACAGAGGAACAGGCCCTTTGGCATACCATGTCTGCACCAACCACGATGTCAATCTAAACTAATCCCATCTGCTTGCACATGATTTGTATCCCTCAATTATTTGCTAGCTCATAGCTCAGTCTAAATATCTCTTAAGCAATTCTTTCATATATGCTTCCACTACCTCGTTCCAGGCACACACCACTCTGCGTACAAAGAATTTGCCTTACATATCTCCTTTACACTTCCCCCTCTCATCTTAAATCCTGGAGAAAAAAAATCTTTCTAACCATCCTATCCATGTAACTCATAATTAAATCTACTCTTATCAGATCATCCCTCAACCTCCAATGCTTCAGAATAAACAATCCAAACTTGTCCCTTCCCTCAGATTCAGATAGGATTCAGATTATTATTCCTTCATCTTATTGTTATATACAACAGGATGCAAAGAAATTCATGAAGCATAGAGTTATGAGTAAATACAATAAATACAACTATGTTCTTAGGGCTGGATGTCTGAGATTTCAAGCTCCTGTTCCTTATCCCAGAAGGTAGAAGGGAGAAAAGGGAATGGCCATGGTGGAAAGCATCCTTGATGATACCTCTAGACTTTCTTATGCAATGCACTTGGAAAGTCGTCTGCAATCCTTCACTCTATGGCTGGAAGAGCTGGCCAACTCTGGTAGCAAATTGGAAGCACCACCCCCCCACTATCAGCGTATCTCCCCGGTGTAATGTCTCTCATCCAACGCACATGGGAATTCTACTGCTCTGAGACCAGCAACTTAGTCTCGATCACTTTGTTTCCAGTTACTGCTCCTCATACTCGTCACTGACCTCAAGGAATCAGAAAACCTGCTGAAACCTAATGCATTTGCTCTAATCTGTACAACAGATGTTCCTGCACGCTCTGGGAAATACTACATGGGCAACACAGAGAGCATATGCAGTTTCGGTCAACAGCACCGAGGCACTGGAGGGGAGAAGGTGATTATTTACAAATCACAGCCAGATGTTGGCTGTGCAGCCCAGCTCTGTTCACCAGCTCTGGTCCACAAACACAGGCCAGAACGCACACTGAGAGAATAATCACCTCCTGGTTTTTGTTATTGGAGTTAACAGAACAATGGGAGCAGGCAGACCAGGAGAAGTGTCCACAAATAATATGAGAGGCGGGGTGAAAAATTAAGAGGGAGTAGTCAGTGGACAAGAGCCCTGAGTTACAGCAAAGGCAATAAAGGGAATGCACCACCCAGCATGTTAATGATCTGTGATCAATAAAACAGACGCACTGACAGAGTAAAACTTATTTTTCGTGATACCAAGACTAAATAAATATATATAACTGGAGTTTGGGTGCCTAGGATGGGTCATAGAGAAATCAGCCAATTTTTTTCATTTCCTTCCTCTGCGTCCACACCATCGGTCAGATCCTCAAAAAAGTAACACAAAACTAATGAAAAAATTATAAAGCCATTCTGTCAAATATCTTCTGCTTTTCGATCTTTGCCTGCCCCTTCCTGATTGATGGGACGCCATCATTTTCCTGACATCTGATGTTTGCCACCAGTTGTGGACCTCACTCTACTCCATGCCATGCTGCACTCACTGCTTCCCAGTCCGTTGGGACACTTCCAGTGCATTTGGAAAGACAATCACCAATACATCCACAATTTCTGTAGATAACTCTTTCAGAAGCATTCCGTTAAACATGTACATCAAATGTTACACATTTTAACCTAATGTAACTTCACAACCCTAGTTTCCCCGATTCTAGAGCTATTTAAATTTGTTTCTTTTTTAACAATATAGAAATCATACACATAAGGTCACTCAGACCACGGTGTCAGTGCCAGTCAAAGTAGAGCTACCCAACCTAAAACCTTCTTCCATAGGCCCACAAACATGCCCCTTCAATAACTCAGGCGAATAGTAATTCTGATGAGAGAGTCTGACTCTGCCACCCTTCTAGGCAATGTTCCAGATGCTTACCACTCTCAGTGTGAATTAATCTTTCCTCATCAACCCTCTAGTTGTCTTCTGGTTACAGGTGGTTCTGCAGTAATGTGCATTTGCATAATGCTAAATTGGATATAACACCATTCACGGTTTAGGGAACACGATTTGCATTACAGAGCCAAATTGGTTATAATATGATTTTTATCAGGAACTATAGAACCATTTAATAGTCACTTTGAAAAGCAGAAGAAAAAAGCTGTTTTGGAGAAAAAAAAGTAATCCAAGAGAAAATCCTATCACTTTCCATATAATTATCCTTCAGTAATCTGACAATATTGTTTTAAGAAATCAGTCTTTCAGTTTCACTGCAGGTGGCCTTTGAAATTGACAAGCGAATGCTCCTATTGACAAGTGCAATGATACTCTATTAAATAACGTAACATATGCTTTTAGTACTTTGAACGTGAGAAAAATATAACATAGCAATTAAAAACACCTTTATCTTTACAAGTCTTGCCGAGAAAGTAACTTTTTTATTGCAAGTCTTCATTAGTGATTGTGGGTTGGGGGGGAGAGAATGCTGGAAGAGAAGTGGCGGCAGCAGGACAAAGCCTGGCAATCGTGTATGTGGGTGAGAGGGGTTTTGATTAGTAGACAGTTGGACAAAGGCCAGAGATGCACAGGAGATAAGGATAGAGAGTTGTCAATTGTGAAGTCAGAGGAAGGAGTATAGGTGGAAGGGGACGTGTGGAGGACAAAGGGGAGAAATGGATGCAAATCCAGGTGAGGCACAGGGAAGAGTGGGGCAAAGAGGGGGAGGGGGAGGTGGGAAGAGGGGGTTGTTTGTAGGCTAGTTACCTAAAATTGTTCATTGTTCTTACCATTATTGCAAACTACCCAAGTGAATATGGGGCTGTTCCTCCAGTTTGCATGTGGCCTCATTCAGGCAATGGAACAGACCCAGGACAACACCTCATATTCAAAGCCCCCCAATACCTGCATCCACCTATCACTTGCCAGGATTTGTCCCTCCCACCCCCACCCTCATCACCACAGCTCCTCTACCTCTGCCAGGCTCTCCCTTGCACTATTGACTTGACTATTGACTTGACTGTCAGCTAAAGCAGTCTTCAAAGAGATGATGAATGTGGTGAATCTGTGGAATTATTTTCCACGGAAGACTGTGGAGGCCAAGTCAGTGGATATTTTTAAGGCATAGATAGATTGATTCTTGATTAGTATGGGTATCAGGAGTTATGGGGAGGAGGCAGGGGAATGGGGTCCGGAGGGAAAGATAGCTCAGCTATGATTGAATGGCGGAGTAGACTTGATGGGCCGAATGGCCTAATTCTGCTCCTATCACTTATGACACAGGACCCTATGGCCAAATGCAGGACCTAATTTAAGAACCAATCTTAACACCTTCTATAATTGCCTTAACACTTATGGAATTATGGTCCCTATTCTCAAAGTGTTACCTACGGACACTTCCATAACTTGTCCAGTTTCATTTCCTAAGGTAAGGCTGGGTACTGCCCCTTCATCAGGAGGACTCAGAGAAAACTTCCTTGGATGCGCTTAATAAATTCCACCCCATCCAAGTCCCTCGCACAAAACAACCTAGATCAATAATGTGAGCAATAAAATGTCTCTTTTGCTCGTCTTCAATGCATTTGAATACATATCTATTCCTCTAATTCAAGTTGACGATTGGGAGGCTTGTAAAACAACAGCAGCAAAGTGCTTATCCCTCTTTTACTCCTAAATTCCACTCCCTCGATGGACAATACCTGCAGGGTATCGTACATTATGTTCTCCCTGACCAGTAACTCTCGCATCTGGAACCTCTGCTCCCATAATAGAAAGGGCTAATTGATGATTAGTATTTAAGAGACATTTATAAAAAGATAGAATATTTATATAAAGATTATAAATAATTTAGTTCAATCTGAAACCCGGGTCTTAAATTTGAATAAGACAATGTATGAAGTATGAACCATGGCAGATCTGGAAACTATTAAAAGGTATGGCATAAACCAAAAATTGTAACATATTAAGATTTATTGTAAGATTTACAAGAACTATAGATCCCTATAGGACAAAAAAAAACTGGTGTGGCTTTGACTATCAAGCAGTTAAAGATTAAGATCAAAGGAAAAGGCATACAACCTTGCCAAATAAAATAGCTGTAAGTATGAGGATTGCAAACATTTTAGAATTTAGCAGAGAACCACAGACTGATATGGAAATGGTGAGTGCAATATAAGCGAAAGCTGGCAAAAAAACACAAAAAACTATTTATGAGCCTGGATAAGTATGTAACGAGAAAAAGATCAGCAAAAGTTAGCCTGTCAAAAGTTAGGCAGATTCAAATCCTGATTAGTATATTGTCTTATAGACCAGGGTGCAATGAAATTCCTTGTTCACATGAAGCTCAAAGAGTAAACAGTATCCATACAGTAATGATAATACAACAATAATTACAATGAGTGTAAAACAGGAGAATGGTGCATGATTTCAGTGGAATAAAAAATATTGCAAAATTGAAGTACAATAACAGAATAATTGAGTGTTGTTAACATAGTGTTAAGAGTAAGAGTATGTGCAGCACCTTCGGGATAGGGATGTGAAAGAAGTGACTGATTCCGGAGTTCAGATTCTTTTCCCATGGATGTAAATATTAAAGACTTGAAGGCATAGCTTTAAGGTGAGAGGGGCAAATTGTAAAGTAGACATGCAGCAACATTTTTGTTTACACAGAGAGTGGTGGCTGCCTGGAACACGCTGCCAGGGGTGATGGAAGTAGATATGATAGGGACATTTAAGCGGCTTTTAGATAGGAACGTGGATATGAAGCACATGCAGGCAGAGGAGATTAGTTTAACCTGGCCTCTGGTTCGACATGGATATTGCAGGTCGAAGGACCTGTTCCTGTGCTGAACTGTTCTGTGTTCTGTAAATTGGATGTCAGTGGGGAAGTTGTTCTTAAATTTGGACATCCAAACTTTCAAGCTCTGGCATCTTTTCCCAAAAGGTAGGAGAGGTAAGGGTATGACCAGGCATCCATGGCGATACTTCCAGCCTTCCAGATCCAATGCATCATGAAGATGGACTGGATGGAAGGAAGTGACGAGCCTATGGACTGGGCTGTGTTCATAAGGTCATAAGTGATGGGAGCAGAATTAGGCCATTTGGCCCATCAAGTCTACTCCACCATTCAATCATGGCTGATCTATCTCTCCCTCCTAACCCCATTCTCCTGGCCTTTCCCCTTGACCCCTGTACAAATTAACAATCTATCCAGCTCTGCCTTAAAAATATCCATAGACTTGGCCTCCACAGCCTTCTGTGCCAAAGAATTCCACAAATTCACCACCCTCTGACTAAAAAAAATCCTCATCTTCATAAAGGAACACCCATTAATTCTGAGGTTATAGCCTCTAGTCCTAGACTCTCCCACTAGTGGAAAAATCCTTTCCCCATCCATTCTATCCAGGCCTTTCACTATTCAGTACGTTTCAATGAGGCCACCCCTCATTTGTCTAAACTCCAGCATGTACAGGCCCAGTGCCGTCAAATGCTCATCATATGTTAACCCAAGCATTGGTGATCATTTTCCAATATTCTGTAGACTCTGGATCAGTTCCTGTGGATTGGAGGGTAGCCAATGTAACCCCACTTTTTATGAAAGGAGGGGGAGAAAAAATGGGGAATTATAGACCAGATGCTTGAGTCGATTATTAAAGATTTAGAGCAGCGGTTTTGGAAAGCCGTGACAGGATTAGTCAAAGTCAGCATGGATTTATGAAGGGGAAATCATGCTTGACTAATCTTCTGGAATTTTTTGAGGATGTAACAAGTAGAATAGATAAGGGAGAGCCAGTGGATGTGGTGTATCTGGACTTTCAAAAAGCCTTTGACAAGGTCTCACACAGGAGATTAGTGTGCAAAATTGGAGCACATGGTATTCGGGCCGCTCCAAGCAGCGGATGTCCGTCCATCCCGATGTCGGAGTTTTGAGCATCCGGACGAGAGGGCTTGTACATCGGGCCGTCTGCCGCAGTGACTGCGGAGGGACCATGGATGACAAAGGAGGAGGACTGACTGAATGTTATTGCCTTCCACCACAGTGAAGAATGTTGATTCCACTATGGTGGATGTTCATGTTATATTCTACTGTGTATTGTGCTCTTTTTGATTGTGTGGCTGCATAGTAAATCAAATTACACTGTACCTTAATTGGTGCATGTGGCAAAAATGTGAACTTGAACTTGGGGTTAGGGTATTGACATGGATAGAGAACTGGTTGGCAGACAGGAAGCAAAGAGTAGGAATTAACGGATCCTTTTCAGAATGGCAGGCAGTGACTAGTGGGATGCCGCACGGCTCAGTGGTGGGACCCCAGTTATTTACAATAAATATTAACGATTTAGCCAAGGGAATTAAATGTTACATCTCCAAGTTTGTGGATGACACAAAGCTGGGTGGCACTGTGAGCTGCGAGGAGCAGTGGCGGAAATCCCGTGGGGGCCAGGGTGGACACGTCCCCCCTCTGTTTTGAGAGGTGGGGGACGAACCCCATCCCATTTTTTTTAATCTGGATTTAAAAACCCGGTGAAATCTCCGCTTTCCGCGAGAGTGTGGGTGGGACTGCTAATCGAGGGCGCCGGTGGACGAGTCGGTCAGCAGGCAATGGGGGCGGGACATGATGATTCAGCGCAATGATTGGAGGAGGGTGGTGTCAGTCAGAGGCGGAAGTAGGGGGGGGTGGGACTGAGGATAGAGTGCGGTGATTGGAGGAGGGAGACGTGCCCAGGTCATAGGGTCACAACGGCAGCCCTGGACACAGACCTGTGCCTCATCCACATCCAGGATCGATCCCGGCCGGCTCTTCGGCATTGCAATTGTTGCCAAACCGCCACTGGACCATCCCCGTCCCCACCCGATAAATGTGAGGTTATCCACTTTGGTGGCAAGAACAAGGAGTCAGATTATTATCTGAATGGTGTCAGATTAGGAAAAGGGGAGGTGCATAGAGTCAATTGTACATCAGTCACTGAAAGTAAGCATGCAGCAGGCAGTGAAGAAAGCTAATGGCATGTTGGCCTTCATTGCAAAAGGATTTGAGTTTTGGAGCAAGGAGGTCCTACTGCAGTTGTACAGGACCCTGGTGAGACCACACCTGGGGTATTGTTTGGAGTTTGGGTCTTGTAATTTGAGGAAGGACATTCTTGCTATTGAGGGAGTGCAGCTTATGTTCGCCAGGTTAATTTCCGGGATGGCGGGACTGACAGATGATGAAGGAATGAGTCGACGAGGCTTGTATTCATCTGAATTTAGAAGTATGAGAGGTTATCTTATAGAAACATAAAATTCTTAAGGGATTGGACATAGAAACATAGAAAATAGGTGCAGGAGTAGGCCATTTGGCCCTTCGAGCCTGCACCGCCATTCAATATGATCATGGCTGATCATCCAACTCAGTATCCCATACCAGCTTTTTCTCCATACCCCCGATCCCTTTAGCCACAAGGGCCACATCTAACTCCCTGTTAAATATAGCCAACGAACTGGCCTCAACTACCTTCTGCGGCAGAGAATTCCAGAGATTCACCACTCTCTGTGTGAAAAATGTTTTTCTCATCTCGGTCCTAAAAGATTTCCCCCTTATCCTTAAACTGTGACCCCTTCTCCTGGACTTCCCCAACATCGGGAACAATCTTCCTGCATCTAGCCTGTCCAACCCCTTAAGGATTTTGTAAGTTTCTAGAAGAACACCCCTCAATCTTCTAAATTCAAGCCGAGTCTATCCAGTCTTTCTTCATATGAAAGTCCTGACATCCCAGGAATCAGTCTGGTGAACCTTCTCTGTACTCCTCTATGGCAAGAATGTCTTTCCTCAGATTTGGAGACCAAAACTGTACACAATACTCCAGGTGTGGTCTCACTAAGACCCTGTACAACTGCAGTAGAACCTCCCTACTCCTATACTCAAATCCTTTTGCTATGAATGCTAACATACTATTCGCTTTCTTCACAGCCTGCTGCACCTGCATGCCTACTTTCAATGACTGGTGTACCATGACACCCAGGTCTCGCTGCATCTCCCCTTTTCCTAATTGGCCACCATTCAAATAATAGTCTACTTTCCTGTTTTTGCCACCAAAGTGGATAACCTGACATTTATCCACATTATACTGCATCTGCCATAGATTTGCCCACTCACCCAGCCTATCCAAGTCACCTTGCAGCCTAGCATCCTCCTCACAGCTAACACTGCTCCCCAGCTTCGTGTCATCCGCAAACTTCGAGATATTGCATTCAATTCCCTCGTCCAAATCATTAATATATTGTAAATAGCTGGGGTCCCAGCACTGAGCCTTGCAGCACCCCACTAGTCACTGCCTGCCATCCTGAAAAGGACCCGTTCACTCCTACTCTTAGCTTCCTGTCTGCCAGCCAGTTCTCTCTCCACATCAATACTGAACCGCCAATACCATGTGCTTTAAGTTTGTATACTAATCTCTTGTGTGGGATCTTGTCGAAAGCCTTCTGAAAGTCCAGATATAACACATCCACTGCTTCTCCCTTATCCTACTAGTTACATCCTCAAAAAATTCAATAAGATTTGTCAGACATGATTTACCTTTCATAAATCCATGCTGACTTTGTCCAATGATTTCACCACTTTCCAAATGCGCTGCTATCCCATCTTTAATAACTGACTCTAGCAGTTTCCCCACTACCAATGTTAGACTAACTGGTCTGTAATTCCATGTTTTCTCTCTCCCTCCGTTTTTAAAGAGTGGGGTTACATTAGCTACCCTCCAATCCTCAGGAACTACTCCAAAATCTAAAGAGTTTTGAAAAATTATCACTAAGGCATCCATTATTTCTGGGGCTACTTCCTTAAGTACCCTGGGATGCAGCCTATCTGGCCCTGGGGGTTTATCGGCCTTTAATCCATTCGATTTACCTAACACCATTTTCTGGTTAACCTGGATTTCACTCAGTTCCTCCATCTCATTTGACCCGCGATCCCCTGCTATTTCTGGCAGATTGTTTATGTCTTCCTTAGTGAAGACAGAACCAAAGTAGTTATTCAATTGGTCTGCCATGTCCGTGTTCCCCATGATCAATTCACCTGTTTCTGACTGCAAGGGACCTACATTTGTTTTAACTAATCTTTTTCTCTTCACATATCGATAAAAACTTTTGCAAGCATTTTTTATGTTCCCTGCCAGTTTTCTTTCATAATCCATTTTCCCTTTCCTAATTGGACAGGCTTGATGCAGGAAAAATGTTCCGCATGGTGGGGGAGTCCAGAACGAGGGTTCACAGTTTAAGAATAAGGGGTAGGCCATTTAGGACTGAGGTGAGGAAAAACTCAGAGAGTTGTGAATCTGTGGAATTCTCTGCCACAGAAGGCAGTGGAGGCCAATTCACTGGATGTTTTCAAGAGGGAGTAAAGGGCCTGTCCCACATACATGTTCTTGGCTCGCAAATTACGCGACCTCGTGGTCGCGTTGAGGTGCACGGGCATCGTATGGCCGCGCGGGGCCGGTCCCACTGAGAAGCATGGAGGGATATGTAGTTGTGCACGACATCGCGCGGGTCTCCAAAATTTTTGTAGCTAACGAAAACTTTGCGTGCCAACGGCCTGTTGCGGAACTGACGTCCAAAGGGGCCCGAGACCCTGGCGCGACGCAACATCTCACCTCCAACAGCAGCAGAAGCAGGTAAACGATCGGCAAACTCGGCCTGAGGCTCACGGCTGTTGCGGTCCGGATGCGCCCCCCTTTCTACTCCCAGAGCGGGGCCAAGAAAATTGAAGATGGACACAAAATTCAGGAGTAACTCAGCGGGACCGGCAGCATCTCTGGAGAGAAGCAATGGTGATGTTTCGGGGCAAGACCCTTCAGACTGAAGAAGAGTCTCGACACGAAAAGTCACCCATTGCTTCTCTCCAGAGATGCTGCTGGTCCCGCCGAGTTACTCCAGCTTTGTGTCCGTCTTCAAATGACGTCACGTGCTCCAGAAGGCCGTGTGTGCGCATGAAATCGCGCGTGACCTTCGCAGGACCACCGCGGCTCAACGCGACCACGAGGTTGCGTAATTTGCGTGCCAAGGACACGTAAGTGGCACAGGCCTTTTAGATTAAACTCTTAGGGCTAACGGAATCAAGGGATATGGTGAAAAAGCAGGAAGGGGGTGCTGATTTTGGATGATCAGCCATGATCATTTAAATGGCGGTGTTGGCTCGAAGGATCGAATGGCTGACACCTGCACCTATTTTCTATGTTTCTATGTTTTTGACCCACTCATTCCTGGGATCATTCCTGTAAACCTCCTCTGGACCCTCTTCAGGTCTTCCTTCCTCAGAAATGGTGCCCAAAATTGCTCACAATACACCAATGCAGCCTGACCAGCGCCATATAGAGCTTCAGCATTACATCCCTGTATTTGTACAATAGCCCTCTTGAAATAAATGCGAGCATTGAGTTTGCCTTCTTTACGTTCCCCACTATCTGCAGGCTCAGTTTGGTCAAAAGCAGAGTTGTAGTCTTGCCACGTATTCATCTCATCAGAATACATCCTATAGCACACCTGTAAAGGTTCCTTGTGAGCCTGCTTTTTCAAATAC
Organism: Okamejei kenojei; assembly: GCA_035221665.1. Classification (NCBI taxonomy): domain Eukaryota; kingdom Metazoa; phylum Chordata; class Chondrichthyes; order Rajiformes; family Rajidae; genus Okamejei; species Okamejei kenojei. Next base: position 23,222,080 of record CM069152.1, read on the forward strand.
CGTAGAAATTGAATACACTGATGTGCATTCTTGATCATGGCATCACAGGGAAGTGACCGGTTTGAAAAATATCAGACCCCATCATTGAGGAAGTTATAATTATAACAGAATTTTGGGAAATAATAATATCATTGATTTATGAAAAAAAAATGTATTGATAAAATTTGTTCAAGTGTTTGAGTTTAAAATTAGTAGAAACTATAAGAACAAACTGGTCAAAATGGTGGAATTTAATTTTCAGAAGGTTTTCAAGAAGCCGCACAGGATAGATTATTAAACAAAGAGAGTGAGGAATTTGACTGTCTCAGCAGAGCTTCTCCAGTGAAATGTCATTGACTCAAAAGGTTATCCCGCCTTTTCTTTCTACAGGTTGCCAAAAATCAAGAAGGTCAAAGTCAAGAGTGTTCAATTGTCAAGTTCAAGTTCAAGTGAGTTTATTGTCATGTGACCCTGATAGGACAATGAAATTCTTGCTTTGCTTCAGCACACAGAACATAGTAGGCATTTACTACAAATCAGATCAGTGTGTCCATATATCATTAATTGTTAACATTGTCAATTCAAACAAGGGTTCTGAACTTAAAGAAAGGTAACTTTGAGGGTATGAGACTTGAATTGACCAAGATAGACTGGCAAGTGATTCTTAAAGGGTTGACGGTGGATATGCAATGGAAGGCATTTAAAGACTGCATGGATGAACTACAACAATAGTTCATCCCAGTTTGGCAAAATAATAAATCAGGGAAGGTAGTGCATCCGTGGATAACAAGGGAAATCAGGGATAGGGTCAAAACTAAAGATGAAGCATACAAATTAGCCAGAAAAAGCAGCCTACCAGAGGACTGGGAGAAATTTAGAGTCCAGCAGAGGAGGACAAAGTGCTTAATGAGGAAAGGGAAAATAGATTATGAAAGAAAACTGGCACGGAACATAAAAACGGACTACAAAGGTTTTTATAGATATGTGAAGAGAAAAAGGTTAGTTAAAACAAATGTAGGTCCCTTGCAGTCAGAAACTGGTGAATTTATCATGGGGAACAAGGACTTGGCAGACCAATTGAATAACTACTTTGGTTCTGTCTTCACAAAGGAAGACATAAATAATCTGCCGGAAATAGCAGGGGACCAGGGGTCAAATGAGATGGAGGAACTGAGTGAAATCCAGGTTAGCCAGGAAGTGGTGTTAGGTAAATTGAATGGATTAAAGGCCGATAAATCCCCAGGGCCAGATAGGCTGCATCCCAGAGTACTTAGGAAAGTAGCCCCAGAAATAGTGGATGCATTAGTGATAATTTTTCAAAACTCTTTAGATTCTGGAGTAGTTCTGAGGATTGGAGAGTAGCTAATGTAACCCCACTTTTTAAAAAGGGAGGGGGAGGGAAAACGGGGAATTACAGATCAATTAGTCTAACGTCGGTAGTGGGGAAAATGCTAGAGTCAGTTATTAAAGATGGGATAGCAGCACATTTGGAAAGCGGTGAAATCATTGGACAAAGTCAGCATGGATTTATGAAAGGTAAATCATGCCTGACGAATCTTATAGAATTTTTTGAGGATGTAACTAGTAGAGTGCATAAGGGAGAACCTGTTCGACAAGGTCCCACATAAGAGATTAGCATACAAACTTAAAGCACACGGTATTGGGGGTTCAGTATTGATGTGGATAGAGAACTAGCTGGCAAATAGGAGGCAAAGAGTAGGAGTAAACGGGTCATTTTCAGAATGGCAGGCAGTGACTAGTGGGGTACCGCCAGGCTCAGTGTTGGGACCCCAGCTATTTACAATATATATTAATGATCTGGATGAGGAATTGAATGCAACATCTCCAAGTTTGCGGATGTCACGAAGCTGGGGGCAGTGTTAGCTGTGAGGAGGATGCTAGGAGGCTGCAAGGTGACTTAGATAGGTTGGGTGAGTGGGCAAATGCATGGCAGATGCAGTATAATGTGGATAAATGTGAGATAATCCACTTTGGTGGCAAAAACAGGAGGGTAGATTATTATCTGAATGGTGGCCGATTAGGAAAAGGGGAGATGCAACAAGACCTGGGTGTCATGGTACACCAGCCATTGAAAGTAAGCATGCAGGTGCAGCAGGCTGTGAAGAAAGCGAATGGTATGTTGGCATTCATAGCAAAAGGATTTGAGTACTAGAGCAGAGAGGTTCTACTGCAGTTGTACAGGGTCTTGGTGAGGCCACACCTTGAGTATTACGTACAGTTTTGGTCTCCTAATCTGAGGAAAGACATTCTTGCCATCGAGAGAGTACAGAGAAGGTTCACCAGACTGATTCCTGGGATGGCAGGACTTCCATATGAAGAAAGACTGGATAGACTCGGCTTGTACTCGCTGGAATTTAGAAGATTGAGGGGGGGATCTCATAGAGACTTGCAAAATTCTTAAGGGGTTGGACAGGCTAGATGCAGGAAGATTGTTCCCGATGATGGGGAACTCCAGAACAAGGGGTCACAGTTTAAGGATAAGGGGGAAGTCTTTTAGGACCGAGATGAGAATATCTTTTTTCACACAGAGAGTGGTGAGTCTGTGGAATTCTCTGCCACAGAAGGTAGTTGAGGCCAGTTCATTGGCTATATTTAAGCGGGAGCTAGATGTGGCCCTTGTGGCTAATGGGATCAGGGGGTATGCAGGTACAGGATACTGAGTTGGATGATCAGCCATGATCATATTGAATGGCGGTGCAGGCTCGAAGGGCTGATTGGCCTACTACTACACCTATTTTCTATGATTTTATGATATATAAATACATACACACATGAATAAATAAACTGATGAAGTGCAAATAACAGATAATGGGTTATTAATGATCAGAGTTTTGCCGAGCCAGGTTTAATAGCCTGATGGCTGTGGGGAAGTAGCTATTCCTGAACCTGGTCGTTGCAGTCTTCAGGCCTGAAGGTAGCAGGGAGATGCGTGTGTGGCCACGATGGTGTGGGTCCTTGATGATGCTGCCAGCCTTTTTGAGGCAGCGACTGCGATAAATCCCCTCAATGGAAGGAAGGTCAGAGCCGATGATGGACTGGGCAGTGTTTACTACTTTTTGAAGTCTTTTCCTCTCCGGGGCGCTCAACTTGCCGAACCAAGCCACGATGCAGCCGGTCAGCATGCTCTCTACTGTGCACCTGTAGAAGTTAGAGAGAGTCCTCCTTGACAAACCCGACTCTCCGTAATCTTTCAGGAAGTAGAGACTGTGCTTTCTTGATGCATCTGTGTTCTCGGACCAGGAAAAATTCCACAGATGTGCACGCCCAGGAATTTGAAGCTCTTGACCCTTTCAACCATCGACCCGTTGATAGAAACCTGGTGGGTCCCACCACTAAAGTCCACATTCAGTCAGGGCCAGGTTATTGTGCTGGCACCATATGGACAGTTTCTCGATCTCTCTTCTATACTCCGACTCATCCCCATCGGTGATACGTCCCACAACGGTGGTGTCGTCATCGAAGTTGATGATGGAGTTCACATTGTGACCGGCTACGCAATCATGAATACAGAGTGAGTACAGTAGGGGGCTGAGCACGCAGCCTTGAGGTGCTCCCGTGCTGATTGTTATCGAGGCTGACACATTTCCACCAATACGAACAGACTGTGGTCTGTGAATGAGGAAGTCGAGGATCCAATTGCAGAGGGATGCACAGAGACCCAGTTCTGCGAGTTTGGTAACCAGCTTGGAGGGGATGATTGTGTTAAATGCCGAGCTATAATCGATGAATAACAGCCTGACATATGAGTTTTTGTTGTCCAAGTGGTCCAGAGCGGAGCCGAGAGGCCAGCGAGATCGCATCTACCATTGATCTGTTGTGGCGGTAAGCGAACTGCAGTGGGTCCAGGTTTTTGTTGAAGTAGGAGTTAATTTGCTCCATGATCAACCTCTCAAAGCACTTCATCACCTCAGATGTTAGTACCACTGGTCGATAGTCATTGAGGCACGTCACCTTACTCTTCTTTGGCACTGGTATAATTGATGCCCTTTTTATATAAATTGTCATATGTTCCGACAACGGAACAATGAAATTCCTACTTGCAGCAGCTTAACAGGCTTTTAAACGTAATACACCCAGATAATGTCCAGCAATCAAAAATATTTTACAGCTACTACAATCAGTTTGAAGTAGGGTCCTGGCCCAAAACGTCACCTATTCATTTTCTCCAGAGATGCTGCCTGACCCTCTGAGTTACTCCAGCATTTTGTGTCCATCTATGGTAGAAGGTTATGAGGAGTATATAGGGTAAATAGGTTAAAGTTTTTACCCATGTTAGGGATATAAATTACAAGATGGTATAATTTTAAGATAAGAGGTAGTTGTATATAAGCCGTGTCTAAGGCGTAAGCTGTTTAAACGGAGAGTGGGTGATTGTTGAAATGCCCCACCAAACGAGGTAGTGGAATCAGATATAATTATCATGTCTAAGAGGCATGTAGAGCCCTACTTAAATAATCATAGAAGGATATGGACCTTGTGAAGGCAAATAGGATTAGTGTAGATGGGCAAAACCGGTCAGCCTGGTTGCTGTGGGCTGAAGGGCCTGATTCTCCACTGTACATCGCTATGACAACAGGGCAATTGGACAAAATTATTCCAACTAGTCAGTGTGTTTGTGATCAGGGGCAGAGTCCAAGCATTCAAGGCTAGAGTACAGGAGTGAAGACATTTCCATACACACAACATGGAAGAAATTTGGAACTCTCTTCCATAAATTGCAATTGATGCTAGTTTAAATCTGGGAATAATAGATTTTTATTAACTAAATATATTAAGATACATGCAGAAAAGGCACCTGTATGATATTAGGCCGTTATTAAGACTTTATCCCAGAATGACGGAATGCACTCCAGAGACTGAATGACTCCGGTGTTGCGTTTTTAAAATTTTAACTTTAACGATAAAGCGCAGAAACAGGCCCATCTGCCCACCGAGTCTGCACCGACCAGTGATCCCCGCACATTAACACTATCCTACACACACTCAGGACAATATTTATACCAAGCCAATTAACCTACAAACCTGTACGTCTTTGGAGTATGGGAGGAAACCGAAGATCTCCGAAAAAACCCATGTGGTCACAGGGAGAATGTACAAACTCCGTACAGACAATACCCGTAGTCAGGATCAAACCCAGGTCTCCGGTGCTACAAGCGCTGTAAGACAGCAACTCTACCGTTGCGCCGCCATGCCGTGCCCTGCCGTGTTCTTCTTTCTTTGAGACTTTAATGGACAGAGAGAGATTTAGTTTGAATCTAACCCAAACCTGCCCTGAACACTGCATGATGGGGTGGGAAGTGGGTATTTGTAGCTTACTTCTAACCTCCTGATATGGCTACTCGATTCCTGAAATGTAAATTGATACAATTCTTACAATTCCTGGCCCTCCTCTTTATGAACAGGAATTGCTAATGTCACATCAAAGTGTGTTGACTGTACCATATGTAATAATACTTAAGGAACCCAACCAGCAAACTGCTGTAACGAGCTACAATAGGACTCCTAACACTTATTCACAGCTACCATTGGCTTCCACTTTACAAGCATCACAAAGACCTGCGCATGATTATCATCTGTTAAAATGCACATTGAGCTGGCGCAACTACCTCTCAACAGGAGCCTGTCCATGGTGAGGGGGCCCCTAAAACTGTCGGCTGTTAAAATGGATTTATTTGAAGATTTTACGAGTTTCCTGAGAAAACGATTACTGTCGGACTCTAGAATTGAGACTGATTCTGTCAAATCCATTTTATAAGTTCTCTGTGCCTGGTTGGCTTTGCCTTGGCTGCCTCCTCAGATCCTTTAGCACGCAAGCATCTGCTTCCAGACTGCACGAGTGCAGACAAAGCTCATTCGCAGAATTTCAAACAGCTAATCATGGCACTGCTTTGGATTGTTGGAAGTCTGTTCCAGGGACACCACGCCTAACCCTCCCCACCCACCCCAGGGATCATACGAGACCCTGCGAGACCCTGTGAGTGCTTTAGCATAGTACTTATATTACTGAATTTGGAGACCAGCCCAGTCAAACTAGCAAAGTTCTTCTCATGAACATCTGGGAACGTGTATCAGGAGATCTGACCTTCACAACAGCCAAGCAACAGCCTGACTCAGTTGTACTTGCAGAATCATACCTTTCAACCCACATCCAAATACGTCCTTCATTACCTCTGGTATGTTCTGCTCTACCAGTAGGACAAAGTCACCAGCGCGTCTGGCATAGTGATATGCAGGCAGGAGGGAGTGGTGCTCTAAGGCCTCAACAGTGACACTGAATCATACACAGAAGATTAAAGCACATGGGTTCCAAGGCAAACTAGCTCAATGGGTCCAAAATTAGTTTTGATTATATTGGTAATAGGAGGCAGACAGTGGTGATGAAACAATGCCTCTGATTGAAAGCCTATGACCAGTGGTGTACCACAGGGATTAATTATGTGAATTTTGTTGTTTTTAATTGATATTAATGTATTGGATGTGAATGTCAGAGGTTTGATTAGTAGGTTTAGAAAGAACACAAAAGTTGTAGCTGTTGAGGACAGCAGGGAAGGTTGTTCAAAGGTATAGTAAGATAGTAAGATATAGATCAGATGTAAAGCTGGGTGGAGCATTGCTGGACGGAATTCAATCCCGACAAATGTGACGTGATGCATTTTGGAAAGTCAGATAGGAAAACAGTCTTTCCAGGTGAAGCAGTGATTCACTTCACTTGTAAAAATAGGAATAAAATGAAAATTCACCAAATTGATTCTGCGAAGGGGATCTTTGTCCATTAGGATAGATTGAGCACGCTGGGCCTCCACTCTATTGAGTTTATAAGAACGAGGGATGCTCTTGTTGGAGTTTAAGATTCTTAAGGCAGACAAGGTAGATGCAGGGATGTTGTTTTCTCTGACTAGGAGATGAAGAACCAGGGGTCACAATCTCAAAATAAGACAATGACTAAACAATATTGATAAAATATTTTTTTTTCACTCAGTGTATCTTTTGAATTCTTTACCCAAGGGGATTATGAAGTCTGAGATCCTGAATATACTCAAGGCCAAGATGATTAAATTGTTAGATATTAACGGAAATATCTTACCTTTACCTTTATTAATAAAACAATAAAAGGTTATTGTGGGAGAGTACAAGAACGGGCTTAGTGAATGGTGGAGCAGGCACAAACGGCTATGGGGCAAATTCCTGCTTCAATTTCTCATGTCCTTATGTTCTTGTATGCTATCAGCCTTCTAAAAAAGACCATCAATCTTTTTTCCTTCCTCGTTATTCACATGCTAACTTTCTGTATTCACATAATCATTGTACACACTAGGTAAATCAGGTAGCATCTCCAGAGGCTATGGATAGGCAACGTTTCAGGTTTATTCCTGTCCTATGCCATCTTTATCCATGTCCTCCAGAGATGCTGCCCGACCAGCTTAGTTACGCCAGCACTTTGTGGTAGATAATAAAAATATTTTTCCATGGTGGGGGCATAAAAACCAAACGAGCATAGTTTTAAGGTGTGAAAAAGGAGTTTTAAAGGGGATCTGAGGAAACAGTGTTTGCTCACAGAGAGTTGTTGTTATCTAGAATTTGCTGCCAGAGGAAGGATCTGCATCTCATGCAGGTAAATACAATTCAGCATATACGTAAAATAGTAAGCATAGACATTTCGGACCAAAGGGCCCAACTTGATCCTGTACGATCCTATGACTCTGCAGCTTTTAAATTTGGCATTTTGCAACATGAGGGCAGATGGCAAAACTTGCACAAGGAAGTAAAATTTGCAAATCAGAGAGTTTTATGGATGGGTTCCAGAGGTTAGGAAGTCCAGGTCTAAATTTACCGTGAAAGGTTAATTTGAAAAAACACTCAAGATGCTCAAGACCATCTCAGCCAAAGCAACTGCTTGATTCGCACACCATCCACCAATGCCATCACGACCGAAATCTGGTTGCACTGCGTTCTTCTTCTTAGGCAGTCCTTGAGGATCAAGGATGACTTGGTTCTACAATCATTTTGTGGGTTCTGAGATAACCGAAGAGGGCAATGTGAGAAACTGAAGTCACATTGACACTCCATTCTGAACTTTGTCACAGGATGAGATTACTAGGCAGACAAAGCAAAGATAATTTGATAGATCGTCCCAAACCTTTGTGGTTTTGTGCCAAGTTTGCGGATGATACGAAGATAGGTGGAGGGGCAGCTAATGTTAAGAAAACAGTGAGTGCGCAGAATGACTTGGACGAGTTGGGAGAGTAGGCAAAGAAATGGCATATGTAATAAAGCAGAGCAAAGTGTACAGTCATGCATTTTGGTCGAAGATTAATTCTGATTGGAACCACACCCTGCACTGTCTTCTGGGCTCAATGTAATCTCAATAATATTAGTGAGTAAAAATGTGCGATGGATTATGAACAACAACTAGATTAAAATACTCCCATTTCCCTTTAAGTTAGTACGAAGGAAATGCTAACTACTCCACATGTGTGAGGCACGAGTGAAAAGGCTTTAAAAATCACTGCAGGTATTTCACTCAAATTGTACATATGCTCATTGTGTAGGTTGTAAAATCACACACTTAAACTGAGCATGCCCTCAGTACACATTTAGAACAGGTGCCCAGCAATAAACAGAGGCAAATGTTGGCTCACACACCATCCACCAATAAAGCTAGCTATCAACTTACAATTAACAGCAGCACATTCATGTGGAAAATGCAGCAAACTTCAAAGCAGTGTTGAATGCATGGGGAATCGAAGCTTTCCCCTCCTTTGACCTGTTCAATTGGTGACTGGAGTTGCTGTTAACGATCACAGACTGCAGTGTTACCCTCAAACTCAGTCCCTTTAATTATTGCCCTTTTTAAACAGGACGTTTTTGTGGTCCTCAGTACGGTAGAGGACGTTAAAGCTGAGCGAGAATGACATTCGTAAAGATGGATTTTAGAAGGGTGAAGGGTGTTAGGGTTTTCGGATGGGTCAACTCATTTGAACTGTGGAGGGAATGTTTAAGGGTAGAATCAGGAAATGATACCAATGGAGTGAGGTGCTCAGAATGTGTGGGAGTGTAGAGATCAAGATGGACATATGTGTGAGAACGTGTAGATATTGAGAAGGACAGGAGCGTGGGAATGTATGGAGCATATGGCATGGTGGGACAATAGTTAGTGCTCGTGCATGTGCTGCCATTTTTGGTTAATCATCGCCCCTGCATTCAAATTCATGCCATTTATATGTACCATAAAAACTTAGGAAGGGATTATTAAGCTCTGTAGAACTCCTTCTCCAGGCATTCAGGCACTAAATGTTGCCTCAACAATCAAACCTTGCTTTCTCCAATCAAGACATTTTTAATCCAATGTACCTTTTCCTTGGATCTGATGTATATGTATATACTCTCCTGATCAATTTCCCTGAATAACTTCTTCAAATGTCTTGCAAAAGTCTACTATCCAACGTGCCAACCTCATGAAATCTCATCACTTGTCAAGCACTGGCATTCCTTAGTAAATCCTCATTTTGCCCGTACCACTCTAAATATTGATATACGCTATTAGACCACATATTTTGGAACTTTGTTGTCACCATGACATCAGACTGACTGACCTGTGGCCTGTGACCAAAATGGTTTGGAAAAGCATGATCAGAATCTGCATTATTTGAGCAGAACATAAAATGCTGGAGGACGTCAGGCGGCATATGGGGGCTGGGGGGGATGAACTGCCGATGTTTCTGCAGTGTCACCTGTCCCGAACCCCATACCAACACACATTCTGAGCATCTCACTCCACTGGTCACATTCCCAGATACCAATTATTTCTTCCCCGTTTCATTTAAGGATTCCAGATATGTTTTATTCTTCATAGGATGCAGGAATCACCACCATGCAAGGATTTATTGTACATTTCTGCTTGTTGCTGAACTGAGAAGGCATTTAACAATCATCCACATTGTCAGGTCTACAAATAGACCACACTTGACAATAATCAAATATTTCAAGCAATTTGGAATATGATTGAGGGCTAAAGAGGAAAGTATCTTTTCCACTCCAATGTTCATGAGGATCCAAAACTCACTGCCCAATTAAAACAAAATAAAAATGGAGACAACTCTGAGCACTACTTTCTGCTACATTCACTAAACCAGGGGTCGACAACCTACGGCTCCCGGGCCGAATGTGACCCGGAACCCGAAATCATCCGGCCCGCAGGCAGATTTTGTTTCCCGTATTCATCCAGCCCGCCGAGCGCCCGCCCCAAGCATGGCCGAGCGCCCGCCCCGAACGCGGCCGAGCTCTGGCTGTACTGCATCCAGCGCAAAGCCACCGGCACGGCCGTGCACCTTCTGTGAACACGTTTAAGAAAGAACTGCAGATGCTGCAAAAATCGAATGTAGACAAAAATGCTGAAGAAACTCAGCAGGTGAGACATGCAAGGATTGCATGAGGCTGCCTCACCCGCTGAGTTTCTCCAGCATTTTTGTCTACCTTCTGTGAACACGTGATTTGATGCTTGCCATCCGGGGCGGGATCCATGTGTACACGTGGTAGATGTGGCCCGCCATCTGCTCACAGACATGCGTCCCGGCCCCTATGCAGAACAAGATTGCCGACCCCCGCACCAAACTCTCACCCTCAGCCAAACCTTCCTTAGCCAGCAAGGCAATCATTCATTGCAACTAATCACAAACCCATATCAAGCATTACTGAATTTTAGTTTTTTTTTACAAAATTTCAATGAAAATTATGTTAGTTGAATACTTGGCACTAGTTTCTAGTTTTCTGCTACACTGAGGCAGAGATTATTCATGTAACACTATGAAAAGTGTAACATTTTGTGTTTATATTAAATACAATTTCTGGCAAAATCACTCATGCGAGAACGAATCTTGTTCAACAACAGATGACTTCACTGGCAATAATATACTTCTCAAGATGCCAAGGAGGAAGCTGCCTACATAAGTTTATCCTAATAACAACATTTGCAGGGACTGTCTTTCTTTTCCAATGTTGAATGACTGTTTGCACAAGCAGCTATTCCCATGTTCCAGGAGAGGATTCAACAAACTGAATGACGTATGGCTGGTTCTGTGGTTGGCCAGACATCAATCTAGGCTGCAGGTCACAGCTTATACAATTATGAGAGGCATAAATATGGTAGACAGTAAGAACCCCTCTCCCAGGGTGGAAATGTAAAAGATTAGACGGCATAGCTTAAAGGTGTGTGGGACAAGGAGATGTGCTGGGTAAGATTTTTACACAGTGGTGTGCCTGGGATGCACTGCCAGAGGTGGTGGTAGAGGCAGATACAATAGTGGTGTACAAGTCGGCAGACAACGGGGGTAAAAGCGTGCCCAACGTCGCCCTCATTCTGATGGCCACCTTCGTGTGTGGCTGCATCAGGCGGAGTGTAGAGCCAAGGCACGTGGGCACCAAGTGTCACTACCTGCTGAGGTTCTACCTGTCCCCGGTGTTGAGAAGGATGGGCCTGGCGCAGGTGCCACGCAATGTGCCAGTCAGCTGGACATTGCCGCCCCATCTGTCGTCGGTGGAAGGGGTTCTTACCGGACCAACAACCTTTGACCACATGTCCATTGGGCATGGTCAGCACAGAATGTCCTGCAGGCACTGCAGGGAAAGGACTCTATGGACCCGGTGGCGTGGTTCCCTGAGCAGACTGCCCAGCTTGTCTGGCAAAATGCCTCATCGCCAGAACTCACCAACAAAGCACCAAGACCCTGGCTTGGCTGGCGGTGAGGGGAGCCCTCCCAGTCAGATCCTTCCTGCACCGTCGGAACCTCACTAGCCAGCGCACGCTGCCCTCGGGACGGCTGCTATGGCGAGGAGACGGTTGCCCACCTCTTTACAGAGTGTGGGTTTGCTAAAAGAGTCTGGAGAAAAATGCAAGGGTCCTGGTACGCTTTATCCCGAACAGCTCCGTCACAGAGGACTCGGTGATTTACGGACTGTTCCCAGGGACACATTCAGAGACTGACATTGAGTGCTGCTGGAGGGTCATCAACTCGGTAAAAAGACGCCCTTTGGTCTGCCCGAGCATTGTTCACCACCCAGCAGAGCGAGATGTCCGTCAGGAATGTTGCCGACTGGCCCACTGCAGACTGCAGGAGTACGTGCTGAGGGACGCACTGAAGCTCGGTGCAGCCAACGCCAAGGCTCGGTGGGGAGGGCCACAGTCTAACGCCCTTCCGCTGCTGGACAAGGGGGGTACGGTATGGTGGAGACGCCCCTCAATATAAGGGAAGGTATCCCACGCCACTGTGGCACGAGTGGGGGACTGATTTGTGGAAATTTGGGGGAAAGAAATGTCTAAACTGTATTGATCTATTGTACAGCCTCCGAAAATGTCGGATGGATTTTCCGCAAGGTTAATGTATTGTGTATATTTATCATTCGAATAAAGTATATTTTGAAATTTAAAAAAAAAGATACAATAGTGGTGTTTAAAAGGCTTTGGATAGGCACATGGACATGCAGAGAATGAAGGGATATTTATCTCATGTGCAGGCAGATTAGTTTAACCTGCATTATATTCAGCATGGACATTGTGGGCCGAAGGGCCTGTTCCTGTGCTGTATGTTCTATTGGGAACTGTAGCTGATCGTGCTGAGGTCAGTGACCACAGCTGCGGTAGACATACGTCAGGCTGCTCCGACTGCAGGTCAACAGCTGCTAACCTGTGGCTGAATCCAACACCCACAGCTCCCTGGCCTGCATTGCACAGGCTCATGAGATAGTTAAAGCTTGGAATGAGGCCATTCAACATTCATCTCGTTGAATCCATACTGGTCCCACTCCTCCACCCAGTTAGTATTTAGTTTCAAATGTTTAGTTCACTTTTAAACTAAACTTGTCTGTCTCCAGTCGTCGTCCCCATCATTGTCACCATTATGACCCATTTGCAGTGTAAGAAATGTCTCCCTGGTGTCACTTTGGATTCTCTTCTCGATCACCTTCATTCTCTGTTCCTGGTACATGACATTTCTTCCAATAGGTACCAAATCATTTATAGTAAATCTCCACCCTTTCTGAAGCCTTCACATCCTTCCCATGAGTGCAATCTCAAAACTGGACACAATATCTTAACACAGGAGCACCTCAAGGGTGTGTGCTCAGTCCTCTGCTCTACTCTCTGTATACCATGACTGTGTAGCCAGACACAGCTCCAACGCTGTCTTTAAATTGACTATCTTTAAATATGCTGTTGAACAAATAACGGGTTATGATGAGTCAGAGTACAGGAGTGAAATTGATAATCTGATTGAACGGTGCCAGAACAGAAATCTTGCTCTCAACATTAAGTGAGACCATGGAACTGATTGTTGACTTCAGGAACGGAAAGCCGAGGATCTATGAATCGGTCTTCATTAGCGAAACAGCAGTAGAGCGAGTTGATAGCTTCAAGTTCCTGGGCATGCACATCTCTGAAGATCTGGCCTGGGACCAGCACATTAATGCAATCACAAAAAAAAGCGCATCAACGCTGTACTTCCTTAGAAGATTGAGGAGATTTGATCTGCCGCTGAATACTCTGTGAAACTTGCAGCCGCCACCACGCGAGCGCTGGAGTGCCCCTCCCTCCCGGAGTGTCCCGTCCTGCCTTGCGAATGCATTGTGACATCACTTGGGTTCTTTTCCCGAAATGGGTGAGTTTTCGGGCTGTTTTTAAAAATGTGAACAATTTAAAAGTTCGGAAATATAGGTGGGAATGCGACGGGAAGATATTTATCGCCTCGACGGGAAAAATGTGAGTAGGGTGTGTGAAAATGGGAAGGCTGTGGCCTAGCGTTTGGAAGAAAATAGAAAAATTAACCAGATTGACACAAACACACACAGCCACAAACAAGACGAAGAGTTTTAGTATTATACTAGACCAAGGGGGACCCGTTGGGTCCCGTCCCCTCAACGCGCAGTTGCAGGGGGGGGGGGCCTGCAACGCGCACACACTAACCACCCCCCCCGCGCACACACTAACAACCCCCCACGCACACACACTAACCACCCCCCACGCACACACACACACACTCTAGCCACCCCCCACGCACACACACAATCACCCCCCACACACACACACTAACCACCCCCCAAGCACACACACTAACCACCCCCCAAGCACACACACTAACCACCCCCCCCAAGCACACACACTAACCACCCCCCACGCACACAAACAACTAACCACCCCCCCCCCACGCACACACACACTAACCACCCCCCCACGCACACATACTAACCATCCCCCCACGCACACACTCTAACCACCCCCTCACGCACACACACTAACCACCCCCCACGCACACACTCTAACCACCCCCCACGCACACTAACCACCCATCTTGATATTATATGAATATTATTCATTCGATCCTTTTACCCCATCCCCGCCCTATCCACTCACACACACCCCCTAACTCGCAGGCGCGTCTAGAATCATGGAAAATAGGTGCAGGAGTAGGCTATTCGGCCCTTCGAGCCTGCACCGCCATTCAATATGATCATGGCTGATCATCCAACTCAGTATCTTGTACCTGCCTTCTCTCCATACCCCCTGATCCCTTTAGCCACAAGGGCCACATCTAACTCCCTCTTATAGCCAATGAACTGGCCTCAACTACCTTCTGTGGCAGAGAATTCCACAGACTCACCACTCTCTGTGTGAAAAAAGATCTTCTCATCTCGGTCCTATAAGACTTCCCCCTTATCCTTAAACTGTGACCCCTTGTTCTGGAGTTCCCCAACATCGGGAACAATCTTCCTGCATCTAGCCTGTCCAACCCCATAAGAATTTTGTAAGTCTCTATAAGATCCCTCCCTCAATCTCCTAAATTCCAGCGAGTACAAGCCGAGTCTATCCAGTCTTTCTTCATATGGAAGTCTAGAGGGGATTGGGGGGGTAGAGAGATGGCAGAGAGAGAGGGGGCAGAGACAGAGAGAGAGGGGCAGAGACAGAGAGAGAGAGGGGCAGAGACAGAGAGAGGGGGAACTCTGCTTATTTCCAGTGTTTTATAAAAATACCAGGAGTGTAGCAATTTCTCTGTGATGTGGCGGAAGCGTATTGAGAGTGAAGGATTTGCAATCCTGAATCCTGTCCTGGATGAGTCCATAAAGTTGGGAAAAACCTTCAATAGATGTTGAATGGGATGCATTCAACTTCCCACTGTCATCTCGTCACCTTGCTATCAGCCTGCTACATTCCACATACCTGACTTTAATGAGCTTACTGTATTTATAACAGACCGCAGATGGATTTTTTTCCTGCTGTTTAAAACTTTCATCAGCTAGGTTGAAGCACTGCACCTGTGCCATCCTCTACAGAGCAAACATCATTCAGCAAAGGTGTCTGTCAGTGCACTTTCAAATGATTTCATCTGAGTGACTGCCGCACACACCGAGCTGCTTTGTTACTCTGTCACTGGTGCAGAGCTGCTTCAGGCTACAGGCTCTCCCTGGGATGCAAAAGCCCCAAGGACTCACCCTGAAACACTGAAGGTGCCGATCACACCTCTCACTGTGGGCGATGTAATGAAAGAGAAATCTTTCAGCAGTACCCCAACTCATTTGTAATGGACTGCCCAAAGCACATGCAAACTCCAAACAGCGGAAATGGCATTTTACCTCCAGTAAAAAGTTCACCCAAAAAATCACTCTGCTTTGCAGCCTGGAGGTTGCAACCAACCGAATTTTAGAAACAGGACAGTTGACTAATTCAGGCTACTGATGATTTGTCAGTAACTTGTCAGTGACTGTGACTTTGCAGGAACATTCCTGCTTCAAATCTGCAGGAACAATTCTATATTCCTCGTGTAGGAAGAAACTGCAGATGCTCGTTTACACCAAAGATAGACACAAAATGCTGGAGTAACTCAGCGGGGCAGGCAGCATCTCTGGAGAGAAGAAATGGGTTTCTATATTCCTGGTGTCTGGAGTAAAAGGGCAGAGCTGTCCATGACAACATACTACACCTGCCAGGAGAAAGGGCAGATTGAACAGTGTGTGATGTTTCAGCAGAGCAGGAAGCTGTTTTCCTCCCTCAGCTAAAGGATCAGCAGCATCACACTCAGAGCATGTCCAGGACCAAAGATACTTAACTTCAGTGGATAATATATCTCCAGCACTTTCTCAATTTCATTTATAATCTGAAAATCACCCAAAGGTTATCCAGGTCCATAGAAATCAAGCCAATCTTTAATCTCAAATCATGTTAAATAAACCCTGAAATGTAGATACCAGAAACGCTTGCTCTTGATTTCACCTTCAGAAATTTACAACAAAACATCTTAAAAGCAGCACACATCAGGTCAGTCAATGAAAAAGCACGAACATCCCCATTTCCCTTTTCTTCTCTCTCATTCCAGATACCCCACCCCCCCGCTCTCTTAATCAGCCGTCCCTCGCTTTCATTTCCTCACTCACTCTACTCTCCCCTCCTGCTGTCTCTGTTCCCTCCCCCCTCTCCCTTATCCACCCCTTTCTTCCTCCCTCTTTTCCACACACATCCTTCCTCTTTCCCCCATTCATTAGAGTTGACTCTATGGTGCTGCTTGCGGCTCTAGCTCCAGGGTTTCAATCTTAATCTCCCCATACTAATTCTGTGGAGTTTCCCCGAGACCGCATTGCCTCCCTTCACACAGGAGCTCTGGCTTCTTCCCACATCGCAATTATGTGTAAATTGGTAGTTTAATTGGCCGCTGTAAGTGCCCCTAGAGTGCAAGTGTGTGATAGAATAATCTGGGGAGAACTGATGGGAATGTGAGAAGTGTAAACTGTTTTTTAACGAGTTCTCGTGGATTTAAAGGGCTGAATGCACAATTTTATGACTATCCAAACCCCCTCTCCTCCTCTCTCTCCCATCCCTGCTTTCTTTTGCATTCTTCCTCTTTTTCTCTCTCCCCATTCCAGGTTTCTTTCATCTCTCTCCCCCTCTCCTCCACATCACCTCACTCCCCCACCCACCTCTTTCCACATTGCTTCTCTCTTGCTGTCAGAGACTTGCTCAGTGCAAGATTTCAGCTCCATGTGAACCCTTAAATCTTCAACGTAATAAATCAGAGTAGGAGTAGTTCACAGCCTTCCAGGATTTTTTAACAGTCCAGAAAATTATCGAGCATTTTACCTAATTTCCTTGATTCCTGGATTTCAAACTTCGATCCTGTGCTCAGCTCTGCAACTTCTGGGCTCCTGTACACAAACCTTCTGAGTGAAGAAATGCCTCAGTCATAAATACATGACCCTTTAGTTGAGACTCTTCCCCTTTGTTCTCGAGTCTCCAATCAAGGGAACCACCTCCCTGCACCCGCCTCTCAAGCCCTTTCAGAATTTTGAACGTCTCAATCTCTCCTTATAAAATAGCTCTCATATTCCAAGCATCAATCCAGTGACTCTTCAAGGCACTGCCATGCTTCCAACACTGTCCACGATACAACAAATGTGGTTTCAGTAAAGCTTTGTAAACCTGAAGATAACTTCTCTATTGCAATCCAACACCCTGTAACAGGGTCTGAAGAAGGTTTGTGACCTGAAACGTTGTCTGTCCATTCCCTCCACAGATGCTGCCTGACACACTGAGTTCTGCCAGTATTCTGGTTTTGCTCAAGGTTCCACCATCTGCAGTTTCTTGTGTCTCCACAACACTTGCTTCCTCACTGCTTGCTGTAACTGTCTGATTCACAAACAGCACACAATCCTACTGAGAGCAAATGTTTATTAGTTTTTACACTCAGCTAACCAGGGAAACAGATTACTTAACATGCCTCCCATAATTGTATAAACATTTATACGGCTTCATTCCCTTCAGGGAAAACTGTCTCAATTTCTCCTTATAAGTCGACGCAATGATAACCAAAATCATGCTAACATTAGGAAATTGCAATAACATGCTTCCAACACTGTCCACGATACAACAAATGTGGTTTCAGTAAAGCTTTGTAAACCTGAAGATAACTTCTCTATTGCAATGGAGGTTGCAACCAACTGAATTTTAGAAACAGGACAGTTGACTAATTCAGGCTACTGATGATTTGTCAGTAACTTGTCAGTGACTGTGACTTTGCAGGAACATTCCTGCTTCAAATCTGCAGGAACAATTCTATATTCCTCGTGTAGGAAGAAACTGCAGATGCTCGTTTACACCAAAGATAGACACAAAATGCTGGAGTAACTCAGCGGGGCAGGCAGCATCTCTGGAGAGAAGAAATGGGTTTCTATATTCCTGGTGTCTGGAGTAAAAGGGCAGAGCTGTCCATGACAACATACTACACCTGCCAGGAGAAAGGGCAGATTGAACAGTGTGTGATGTTTCAGCAGAGCAGGAAGCTGTTTTCCTCCCTCAGCTAAAGGATCAGCAGCATCACACTCAGAGCATGTCCAGGACCAAAGATACTTAACTTCAGTGGATAATATATCTCCAGCACTTTCTCAATTTCATTTATAATCTGAAAATCACCCAAAGGTTATCCAGGTCCATAGAAATCAAGCCAATCTTTAATCTCAAATCATGTTAAATAAACCCTGAAATGTAGATACCAGAAACGCTTGCTCTTGATTTCACCTTCAGAAATTTACAACAAAACATCTTAAAAGCAGCACACATCAGGTCAGTCAATGAAAAGCACGAACATCCCCATTTCCCTTTTCTTCTCTCTCATTCCAGATACCCCACCCCCCGCTCTCTTAATCAGCCGTCCCTCGCTTTCATTTCCTCACTCACTCTACTCTCCCCTCCTGCCGTCTCTGTTCCCTCCCCCTCTCCCTTATCCACCCCTTTCTTCCTCCCTCTTTTCCACACACATCCTTCCTCTTTCCCCCATTCATTAGAGTTGACTCTATGGTGCTGCTTGCGGCTCTAGCTCCAGGGTTTCAATCTTAATCTCCCCATACTAATTCTGTGGAGTTTCCCCGAGACCGCATTGCCTCCCTTCACACAGGAGCTCTGGCTTCTTCCCACATCGCAATTATGTGTAAATTGGTAGTTTAATTGGCCGCTGTAAGTGCCCCTAGAGTGCAAGTGTGTGATAGAATAATCTGGGGAGAACTGATGGGAATGTGAGAAGTGTAAACTGTTTTTTAACGAGTTCTCGTGGATTTAAAGGGCTGAATGTGACTAAAATGTTCTATACAATATATTTAAATTTTTTATGAACTAGTTATATTCTGAAATTTTAAAAGATCACGGGATTCTCACATTGACCCAAGGACAACATGCGGCAGTCATTGACCCTTCCTCCTCCTACTTGTATGCCAGTGGAATGGGATTACTTGTGGTTTGGGATGGATCAGGCCCACTTCCCACTGGTGTCCGGAGACAGAGGGGACCATTGTGCTAATCCTCAGCCAGCTTCCTCCCTCACTCCTATGGAACCTTTCCTACAGCTGCTCTGTGGCTGCTGTATCGAGTGCTCTCCAAGTGCTGACTCACTTCCAAACAGTCATCACCCAATCAAAAAGCAATAAACTGCTGGTGCTGAAAACCTCACAGAAAAAAATGAAAATGCTGGAAATACTCACTGTATCAGGTAGCACCCAAGGTGTACAAGATAATGGGGGCATGAATCAAGTGACTGCTCACACTTTTCCCCCAGGGAAGAGGATTCTAAAACTAGAGGACATAGGCCAAGGTGAAAGGGGAGATATTTAAGAAGAACCTCAGGGACCCCTTTTTCACTCCAAGGTAGTCCATATCTGAAATGAGCCACCAAAACATAGACATTAAATAGAACACAGTGGAACAGGCCCTTCAGCCCACAATGCCTGTGCCGAACGTGATGCTGAGACCAACTCTATCTGCCTGCACATAATCCATGTCTCTCCATTTCTTGCATATCCATGGGCCCACCCAAAAGCCTCAAATACCACTATCATATCTCCCTCATCCATCACTCCTGGTAGTGTGTTCCAGACACTCACCAACCTGTGTAGAAAACCTGCCCCGCATAGCTAAATTAAAATTTGCTCCTCTCACTTTAAAGCTCTGCCATCTCGTACTTGATTTTTCCCTTCATGTGAATTTGCTATAACTTTTCCCAACCTCCAGAGTCCCAGAGAAAACAATCAAAGTCTGTCCAACCTCTCCTTGTAGCTAATATCCCCTAATCCAGGCATTATTCTAGTTAACCTCCTCTGCACCCTTTCAAAAGCCTCCACATCCTTCCTGGGGTGACCAGAACTGCACACAATATTCCAAATGCAGCCTAACCAAAGTCCTATAAAGTTGCATTATGACTTCCTGACTCTTAAACAGTGCCCAACCAGTGAAGGCAAGCATACCATTCGCCTTCTTTACCACCCCATTTGCTTGTGTTGCCACTTTCAGGGAGTTATAGAATTGGACTCAAAGATATGTCTGTAGAAGAAGCTATAGAGGCAGAGACAATTATGACATTCATGATATTTGGACAGATATATGTATAGGAAGGGTTTTGAGTGATAATGGACACATGCAGGCAGATGGGACTAGCACAGAACATCAACTAGGCTAGAATGGACAAGGTGGGCCAAAGGGCCTGTTTCTATGCTGTACTGATTTATGACACTGTGACTCTATTTCCAGGGGATCAATGCTACATTAAGGACAATATAACATTCTGGATCCTAGGGTCTGCGTTCTAAGGTTGTGGAAGAGCTGGCTGCAGAGTTAGTCAATGCATTTATTGGCAGTTGGCAAATGTGCATATTCTGGAAAGGTTCCAATTGATTAATAAACATTCAAGAAAAGAGGGAGTTGGGAACTATCAACCAGTCAGCTGAACATCAGTTCAGAATATTGAAAGGGACATTAGTGGGTATAATCAATGTGATTTTATGAAAGAGAAATCACATTTAACAGACTTCTTTGAGGATGTAACCAATAGCTAACCAGTGGATGTGGTGTGTTTTGGATTTCCACAAGACATTTGATTAGGGGCCATATAAAAGGTTCCTGCACAGGTTTACTGTGTTAAAGGGAGCATATCACTTTGGAAACGTAATATGTTACACAGAAAGCTGAGAACAAAAATAAACAAGTCATTTTCATGTTGGTAAGTGGGAACGAATGGAGAGGCTCAGAGGTCAGTTGTGGGGCCTCAGCTATTTATAATTAATATTAATGACAGAAAAAGGGACTGACTGTGATGTATACAAATCTGCTGCTAATACAAAGATAGGAAGGTAAGTTGTGAGTAGATGGTAAGATGTCAGGGTGGACAAAATGATGACAGATGGAGTGTGATGAGGGTAAAAGTGAGGTTATTCTGCGAGGACTGGCACAGGCGTATGCTCACTTTAGGTCAGAAGAATGACTGGTATAATGTTCTAAAAGGGAATTACACAATTACTGCCGAGATGCTATTTCTTCAGAATGGAGAATTTGTAAGATGGGCAGTCTGATGGCAAGGAGAACTAAGATTAGGTGGAATTTCTTCCTAGAGGGCTGTGAATTCTTGGAATTCTCCCACTCCAGCATGAGATTCCAAATGAAAGGACAAGTTATTCTTAGAACAAATGAGGCTATGAGGAGATCTTATGAAACTATTTAAAATTACGAAAGGTGTGAAGAAGAGTTGGAGAACAAGTTCCCTTTGGTAAAGGGGTCAAGAATGATGGGACATAGAAAGTATGTGATTGGCAAAAGAACCACAAGTGACATGGGATAACTTATTTAGAAGAGTGCTTCGGCGCTGCTGGAGGGTGCAAGGGAGAAGGTTCAATTGCAGAGTGCAGCAGAGAACTGGATGAGTATCTGAGGGAAAATAATACCTAGGCCTGTGAAATAGATCAGAGGAGTGGGACTTGTTGGATCATAGAGTTGTACAGGGCAGAAACAGACCCTTCAGCCCAACTGTCCATGCCAACCATGGGGCCCATCTATACTAATTCCATTTGCCTGAATTAGACCCATATCCTGCTATACCTTTCTTATCCAAGTACTTACCCAAAAGTTTACAATTGCACCCGACTTCATCATCTCCTCTGGCAGCTTGTTAATATATTCACCAACCACTATGTAGAAAACTTTACCCTTATTTTTCCTGAAAGTTATCCCATCTCACCTTAAATCTTAATGGGGTGAATGGCCTCTTTCTGCATAGTAACCATTCTAAGAGGAATCACACACTCCCAGTAGAAACCATAAGCAGTAACACACATTGTAGACAACCCATGGGGATGCATTGGCTACAGGGGAGGAAGAGAGTGTGCCTACATTAATTTACAGGGACATCTAGGTAATGGCCAGTGAGGTAAGTGACAGGAGGGAGTCAGCTTACTAAGTGGCAAGGAAACTCCTCAGGCAGACTCTAAGTACAGCCTGATAGAGGTAGCCACAGCAGTCTCCTTGGAAATAAAGCAAAAGGAAATGGAGCATTAAAGCAGAGATGCAAAGATTCAAAAACAAACAGGGAATGTGGAAAGTATTCAGCAGGACATCCAGCAACTGTGGAGCAAGATCCCGCCTGATCTTTTAATGTCAGATTTCCAACATTTTCTGCATTTTCCATCTCCCACTGACTTTTTCCATGTCCACTTTTGCTCATTCATCTCCATCCAGACAGATGGGCCAGACAAGCTTCTCAGAAGTGTTATCAAAACCATAAGTGTTTGTCTCGCTCTGTAGACATTACTTTTCCCACTTCTGATAAATAGCCAGTGACTTGAAACATTAATTCTGCTTCAATCTTCGCAGATGCTGTCTGACCCAATTGTCTCAGCAGTAACTCCGTCGAGTTACTCCAGCCGACACAAGGAACTGGCTTACAAATGAAACCACAAAGTGGTGAGTAACTCAGCGGGTCAGGCAGCATCTCTGGAGAATATGGATAGACAACTTTTCAGGTCAGGACCCTTCTTCACACTGACTGTAATGGTGGGGGGGGGGGGAGAGAGCGCAGTGAGAAGCTGAAAGAGGAGGGGCACAACATAGCCTGATAGGTGGACACAGGTGAGGATGGTTTTGAAAGGCAGATGGTTGGTCGGAGATAAAAAGACAAAAGGTGTGAGATAAAGATAAAAAAGGTGAGAAATTGTGAAGCCAGAAGAAGGAACATAGGTGGAAGGGGAGACATTGATGCCGGGTCCATGTGGGGCAAAGGGACTTGAGTAGCACTCTGAGTTCTAAAGCGTATCATTAACCTTCACCAATTAAATTGAGACAGTCAGGATGGATTTAGAACATTTTCATAACAAACAGAGCAGGACAGCACAGGCCCTTGTCCCATAATGGAAATCAAAATGATCCAGTCTGCCTGCACATGATCCATATCCCTCCATTCTCTGCTTATTCATGTGCTGTAAATGCTGCTTGCACATTACTATTGGATCGGCTTCCACCACTTTTGCTGGCACTTAATGCTCTGTGTGTAAAAAAAAACTTGTCTCATAAGCCTTGTAAATTTAATAGGGAAAGTCATGCCTCTACTCCATTCATCTGACGAAGGGAACCAACCCAAAAAGTCATGACTATTTTACTTCGGAGTCACGTGAGTGACTACGTGAAGAAGCCCCGCCAGGTGCATGCGCGTCATTACGTCCGACGCATGGCGCACCAACGGGCTGGAGAGCACAGCTCCACCAGCGGTAAGTAGTAAACCTGCAGGTAAGTCAATTTTAAAAGCTTTTCTGCGAGTATTTAAACTCCGTGAGTCTGGCTCGGGAGCCAGCGGGAGTTGGTGGTAATGGAGCGTGTTGAAAACAAAACTGTCCGTAGTAGGAGCGTAAACGCGCGGGCCCATGGTTACCGCTCGCAGACAGGTCGGGAGATACCAGCTGCAGTAACGCCAACTCCGATACCGGCTGCTGTTCTACCGGCAGCTCAACTGCCTCCATCAGTTCCAGTGCTTCAGGACATTGAGGCCACTCCACCAGGAAGGAAGGCCTTAAAAGAAAATTCTCAGGCCCGTCTTATCTGACGGGTCTGATGAAGAGGAAGACTCCCCTCCTTCTAATAAAAAGGTATGGGGACGGCTCGACCACTTGGGGAAGATGCTCCAAACTTTAATGAGCCATGACATTTTTCAATCGGGGTCAAATGCCCCTAGGATTCCCCAGACTGCCTCACGTAGAGGCCCATACAGCGAAGAAGACTACACCATTTATGAATATCAGTGGGAGTCACCCTATCCAGCACCTTGTTTAGGGCTGGAAGAGACCTCCCTGGAGCAAGACTCGGGAGAGCCAGGGCAGGAGGAGTCTGACCCTGAAGTTGGTGTCACTGCTTTTGGGCACACACCACAGCACATGAGCCATGCTCCAGGTGTCCCGGGTGTAGCAAGGAACTTTGCTATTCCGGAAGGTACTGGTGAAGCCATGGAGGAAAACCTGGCAGCCAACATCAATTACATGGCCTCTCACCAGCTACAAGATACTATAATGGAACAAACAGCCACCCGATACATAACACCTGTGAATTGTGCGTCGCTCAAAGTGCCCACTGTGAACTCTATCTGGGCACAAATGAGTGCAACGAGGCGTGGACAAGAAATCCGTTTCCAGTGGGTCCTCAAATTGGTGGGAGCAGGCATCACGGCTTTTGGCAAAATGGTCCGTGGGGCACCGATGTCCGGCACACAGCAGGATATGCTGGCCCCGCTGTGTAATGCATATTTCAAAGTGAATTGCATCCGGAAAAGAGCCATAAAACCTACACTAAACCCGCAATTTGCAGCTTTATGCAGGTCGACCAATATTCAAGCGCCAAATTATTTATTTGGAGAGGACCTGCTCAAACAAGTCAAAGACCTGGAGGAAGAGGCCAAGACGATAGGCCTCATGAAGACTTATGTCCCTTCCGCCAGGATGCCACCTCGCAGATCCGGGGACAGGGCCAAGCAGAGTGGGGGCCAGTGGGACGGCGGTATTACCCACGTGTATACGCTAACTACAACCCCAGTATGGCGAAAAGAACAAGAACTCCAAGGTCGACTATAGAGGTATGGGTGATTCATTCAGTCCAGGATAAATCTTCTGGGGAACAACCTCCGGTTGGGGATAGGTTGCAGTTATTTTATGATGAATAGTGCTGCATAACATCTGATCTGTTTATACTGGACACTGTCTCAGGGTCTCGAATAGAGTTTATGTCAGGAATTCATCCACCTGCACAAAATGTGCCTAGTCGGGTATTGTTTTTTTCTGGACCAGAAACTCAGCAGGTAAATGAAGAAATTGTGGTTTTGTTCCAAAAAGGGGTAATTGAGAGAACGACATACCATCCTCAACAATTTGTGTCCAATATATTCCCCAGACAGAAAAAAGATGGTGGATTTCAAGTCATTCTGGATCTAACCCAGTTAAATTCCTATGTCCAGTGTAGGCATTTTAAAATGGACACCTTCAATACTGCTAAACAGCTGTTATCAGAAGGTTGTTATATGGCAACCATAGATCTGAAAGATGCATATTTTTCAGTACCAATTCATCATCAGTACCGAAGATACTTGAAATTTAGTTGGATGGGACAGCTGTGGCAATTTAATGCATTACCCAATGGGTTGACCTCAGCTCCTAGTTTGTTCACAAAATTGTTAAAACCAGTGCTGGCACTACTTCGTCATTGATTCAGTTGATATGTCAGTGACTTTGCCTACAGCCAAGGCTGTGGAAATCAGGGAGGTCTGTACCAGTCTCGCTGAAAAACAACACCCCTCCATCCGGGAAGTAGCCAATGTTATTGGCAAATTGGTGGCGGCTTTCCCTGCAGTGGAGTTTGGACCCCTGCACTATCAAAGTCTGCAACAGGCTAGAGAACAAGCACTTAAAGAACATGCAGGTCATTTTGATAGACCTATGCAGTTTCCAGCCAGAACCATCGCGGAATTACAATGGTGGATTATCAATATTGTACAAACTACCAAAAACATTTCAACAACCTTCAGTGGTTTCACAAACAGATGTGAGTGCTTTGGCTTGGGGAGCCACGGACAGCGAGTCTAGCTGTGGTGGTAGATGGAGTGTGCAAGAGGATTTAATCCTGCACAGGCATGCTATAAATTACTTAGAATTGCTGGTGCATTCTATGGATTAAAAGCTTATTGTTCAGCAATGAATAATTTACATGTTCAGCTCCAGATTGATATAGGCAACAGCCGTGGTATTGTCAATCACATGGGAGGAATAAGGTCAGTATCATGTGATAATCTGGCTATCCTCATTTGGGACTGGTGTATTTCCAGAAATATCTGGGTCTCAGCTATCTACCTGCCAGGTAGAGATAATGTGGTGGCAGACAACAGGTCACGGAAATTTAATGACAACATAGAATGGATGCTAAATCATGATGTTTTTTAAATAATTGTCAGCCGCTATGATTTGCCAGATATTGATCTGTTTGCATCCAGGCTAAATCACCAGTTGCCTAATTACGGTTCGTGGGAAGCAGATCCAGGAGCAGTAGCGGTGGATGCATTCTCGCTACATTGGGGACGTACGTTCCTTTACGCTTTCCCCCCTATTCTGCCTCATTAGGCAATGCCTCACCAAAATAGAACAGGACTCCGCCTCAGGCGTTTTGGTGGTTCCGGACTGGCCTACACAGTCATGGTTCCCGTTGGTGCTGAGAATGATGACTCAGCCATTCATGACTATCCCCAACTGCAGTAATTTGTTGGTGCATCCAGTAACAATAGAAAGTCATCCGTACATGATCGTATTAATTTGTTAATCTGCAGGTTCTGACCAGACCGTTCCAAGGGCTTGGACTGTCGAGTAGGACCATGGATGTGATAACTGCAGCTTGGAGAGATAGCACTAAAAAAACAATATGTGCCTCATATTAAGAAATGGGAGATGTTTTGCTTGCAGTCAGATATATCTTATCATACTGCACGCATACCGGATGTATTGGAGTTCCTTGCTACATTGCATTTTGATGAAAACTTGAGCTATAGTGCCATTAATAGTGCTCAGAGTGCTTTGTCCTCCTATTTAGGGCAGTTTTCAGAACAACAATCTATCGGGTCTCATCCGTTAGTATCCCGATTCATGAGAGGAATCTTTAACAAGAACCCTCCTAAGCCTAGATATACAGAAAACTGGCATGTCAGTATAGTTCTCACACTTTTTCGGCAATGAGCTCCAATTTCGTCACTGTCTTTTCAGAAATTAACACTTAAAGTGGTTATGCTCATGGCGCTAGTATCAGCGCAACAAGTTCAAACATTGCAAAAGCTACGGCTAGATAGCATGTACTCTTCTGCAGATAACATCACGTTTTATGTGTATGATTTAATCAAACAAAGCAGGCCAGGAATGGCCGGAACCAAAGTAATCTTTAAAGCATACCCCCTTGACCAAATGTTATGTGTAGTCAAGCTACCGAGTCAATATATCGAGGTAACTAAGAGTCTCAGAGGCTCTGAGACAGCAATGCTCATCAGCCATAAAAAAAACTCATAAAAAGGTGTCAGTAGAACTATTTCTAGATGGTTGAAACAGGTTTTGGATTGTGCTGGAGTAGACACTCATGTGTTTAAATCTCACTCCACCAGGGCGGCATCAACATCCGCAGCAAAGGCACAGGGCATGCCTCTAGACCAAATCCTCGGGGCTGCAGGATGGTCTAAGGAGGCGACCTTCTACAAATGTTATGATAAACCTGTCCTGACAGTGCAAGGTTTTGGGCATGCTGTTTTGGGTTCAGTTTATTTCTATTTCTTTCTAAATTTAATTTGTAATTTCCCCCTGGGACAGAGGGGTTATTACTGTTTTGCTTGTTATTATTATTAAAAATGATTATTGGATAATTCAAAGCAATGTTCAATACATTATTTATTCACTACTGTGTCAACTTAAGCAGTGTGACGTATGGAATGGACCTATGGCATTAAATCAGAGCTTTGAAATCTTCACGTAGTCACTCACGTGACTCCGAAGTAATGTAGTAAGATTAAACGAGAACTTACCAGTTTGAAGTTTGATCTTTATTTTATGAGTTGTTACGATGAGGGATTACGAGCCCTCCGCTCCCGGCTCTCATAATCGCAAAGATCATCTGGTAGTTCTAGTCTTCGGAGTCTTACTATATCACTTTGACTATAGTTTCTGTGTTTTCATGCCACCGCTTTGAAGTATGACGCGCATGCGGAGCTTCTGCACGTAATCCCTCATCGTAACTCCTCATAAAATAAAGATCAAACTTCAAACTGGTAAGTTCTCGTTTAATCTTACTATTTCTCTCCATAGATGCTGCCTGACCCACTGAGTTCCTCCAACACATTTTATTTTCAAGACTCCAGTATCTGCAGTTCTTCGTGTCTCCTACGTGTCAACTGCAAGTTGCCAGCTATTTGCTCATTGGGTTGTCAGTTCAGCTGACCGCAGTCTCCTCTCACCTATCAATCACCAGCTTCCACAGAGATGACTGGCTGATGACCAGAAAGAGTGTGCGGTGGTACCTCGTCACTTACCCTCTGACGTAACCACAGCAGAGGCAAAGATTATCGAACATAATTATCCCCAGATCCTCGGCAGATATCGGTGCTGGAGGAGGTGGAGGTTTATTTAATTAAACAAAGCAGCTCGAGCAGTCCTACATTTCTATGTAAGCGGGGTTTGAGAGAGGTTTGAATTGTGCTTTGAACAACACTGGCTCAGTGTGAACAAGGGGGTTGTGCCAGGTGCCACTAACTGATGAATCTAGCCCAACTCACAATAACATTCAAGACATTGAATTGAAACTCTGAAGCAGTAACACAATAGTAATCTGAACAGCTGCAGAAGTCATTAACAACCATCGCTTCCTTTCAATCTGCCCTCTGTCTCAGAACAATTGATTAAAAAAAAAGAAAAATAAGTCTACTTTTAAAGTGGGTGTAATAAGTTGTCTGAGTAGTAAGAATTCTGATCAAGCACGGTGTTTAAGGACGTACGGCGTTTTTTCAAAAACTGCATGGAAATGCGTATTCCCTTGTGGCATGGAGCAATGGACAATATCTGGCACTGTCCACACTCAGAAAACAGTCAAGGTTTGGGAGATTGTGCTGGAGGGTGGCAGGGAGGGAAGAGGAATTGAAATCATAAAATAGCACAAACAAAATTCCAAAAACTCTGAGGTAGGACATCAATGCCAAAAATGAGGCCCCAATCATTTGTTTAATGTCTGCGAAAAGCAGGAATAGATGACGATGCCTTAGACAAAAAATGTGCATCATAAAACCAGTGCTTTTTTTGTACAAAGAAAGGTGCGGGGACGCATGATTAGTAAACATACGTGTCACTTGGCTAGAAAAGGGGTTGGATAGGCTAGAAGCAGGAAGATTGTTCCCGATGTTGGGGAGGTACAGAACAAGGGGTCACAGTCTAAGGATAAGGGGGAATTCCTTTAGGACAGAGATGAGGAAAACATTTTTCACGCAGAGAGTGGTGAGTCTCTGGAATTCTCTGCCACAAAAGATAATTGAGGCCAGTTCATTGGCTATATTTAAGAGGAAGTTAGATGTGGCCCTTCTGGCTAAAGGCATCAGGGGGTATGGAGAGAAGGCAGGTACAGGATACTGAGTTGGATGATCAGCCATGATCATATTGAATGGCGGTGCAGGCTCGAAGGGCCAAATGGCCTACTCCGCAACCTATTTTCTATGTTTCTAAATCCGAATAATAATGTTTAACTTTTTTGAGGTATCACAAAAAAAAGCAATGCGCATGAGGTGTTCAGAGTGAAGAGCAAGGCTGGCAGCAGTAGGGAACTCTGGTTTAGGATATTGAGGATCAGACAGGATCAGTATGTTTTTTACATACTTGGCTAATAAATTAATTACAATTACAATTTCAAGGTGAACAGCCACAGTCTTTTTGCAACGGCAGGGGAGTCTAAAACTAGAAGATATGGGTTTGAGGTGACCAGAGAAAGATTTAAAATGGACCCAAGTGGCAACATTTTCACAGAGGGAGGTGTGTGCATGGAACAAGCTGCTAGAGGTGGTGCTAGAGATGGGTACAACTACACCATTTACAAGACTCTTACACAGCTACATTGATAGGAAAGGTTTGGACACATATGGGCAAGGAGCAGGCAAATGGACTTGCTCAGTTAGGCAATCTGGTCAGCATAAATGAGTTGGATCAAAGGGGCTGTTTCTGTGCTGTATAGCTCTATAACTGTGACTCTGGGATTCTTGACAGGAAAGAGAATAAGTTATATGTTAGCTATCAGCAGTCAGGATCAAGCAAAGCCCTTGAAGGGTATAATTGATGTAGCAATACAATTCTCCGGGGATTGTCACCTTGTCGTGGTGGAGAAGCTTGTGTGGTCCTGAGATCCTGAGAGCAATGCCGTCTGGAGCTATGGTCCTGCAAGGCCACCCATGGTGGTAAGGTCGAGGGGGAGGTCCCTGACAAAGAGCAATTAAACCAAGACCTCAAAGGTGGAACAGGCGGTGGATGATGGCCGACTTTAGTGGAGCATCACAATGGCTGGGTAGGCAAATGAAGGCTGCAGCAGAAAAGGGTCCCCGGTCGGCTTGGACCATGCCATTAGATCCTGACTCGGATCTGTCAAGAACCGTGTGGTGGATGTCGGTGTACCAATCTCCCCACGTTAAACAAAGTCATGCAGAGGCGTCCTCCCAAAACAGGACAGTCATACTCGTTTCTAGTAACCGCCGATGATGACACTTAAGAGGATGATCAGGAGGGCAAAAAGAGGAGATTAGATAGCTTTGGCAGATAAGGTGAAGGAGAATCAAAATGGATTCTACAAGTAGAGTAAGGGCAAAAGGGTAACGGGAGTAATAGGAAGCATTAGGAAACAACATGAATGGCTATGTGTGGAGCCAGAAGACAATGGTGAGGTTTCATGAAAGTGTGGCAAAGGTAAATAGGGTTTTGAAGAAGGTGTTTGGCACACTTGCCTTCGTTGATTAGGCACTGAGTACAAATATTGCAATGTCATGGTACAGCTGTACAAGACATTGGCAAAACTACACTTGGTATATTATGTGCAATGCAGGTCGCCGAACTTTCGGGAGGTTGTCATTAAGTTGAAACGGGTCCATTAAGCTGGAAAGGGTGCAGAAAAGATTCACCAGGATGCTACTGGGTATGGGCAGCTTAAGTTATAGGGAGAGGTTGAAATGGCTGGGGATTTTCCCCGCAGGAGCACAGGAGACTGAGATGTTATCTTACAGAAGTATAAAGGGGGGCATAGATGACGAGAACACAGTCTCTTTATCCCTAGGTTGGGAAATCAAAACCATAGGGAATAGACTTAAAAAGAATGGGGAAAAAATTAAAGGGAAGCTGATGGGCAACTTTTTCACAAGTAGGGGGGTGAATATATGAAACCAGTTGCCAGAATTAGTGGTAGAGGCAGATACTACTATATCATGTTAAGGATCAAAAATGTAGAGGGATATGGGAGCTCAGGAGGCATCTTGGTCAGCATGCTTTCATGCTGTCTAATTCCATGACTTCATGGTGAATGAGATGAGATGTGTTCACTCAAGGCCTCACCTATATCCTTTGGTTCCTCGCACGAATCGCCACCTTTGTCCTTAAGTGGCCTTACTTTTTTTTTACATCCCCTCTCTCTCCTTTTGTACACTGAAAAATTGGGGTTTTCCTTAATCTTGTTTGCTCATGGTATTTCATGACTCTTTTTTACCATCCTAATTTCTATTTAGGTACACCCTTTTTTCTCCTCACGTCGAAGATAAACATCCTTCCTGCCTCATGGACCACAATCAGTAAGATTTGGTGACAAAACATCCTCCACGATCATGCTCTAAACCAGTGCCGAGGATGCATTGGCAGGCCCCAACTATATATACACTCCACACCCTGCAGCCAAATTCTGCTCCAGCTCCATTTACAAGTTTAGAGATGGCACCACTGTAGTAGACTGGATTTTGAACAATGGTGATATGGAGTGCAAGAAGGAGGTAGAGAGCTTAGTGGCATAGTGTCAAGATTTCAATCTCTCCCTCATTATCAGCGAGACGAAGGAGATAGTTATTGACTCCTAGAAGTGTGGTGGTGTACACATGCCAGGCAGCATCAACAGTGCTGAAGTAGAGATGGTTCAGAATTAATGTCACTAAAATTTGTTCTACACCAACCACATTGAAGCTAAGGCCAAGAAAGCACACCTCTGCCTCTGCTTCATCAGAAGGCTAAAGAAATCTGACATGTTTCCAACAAGTTTTACCAACTTTTACAGAAAAAATCCTATTCCAGTTGGGAAAGAGTTACCCTAGATAATACATCCATAGCTCCAGAAGGACATATCCAGGCACTTTGGAAACATGGCGAGGATTCCTGACTCCACCACTAATGTGCACTATGTTCATGACCCGTTCTCACACCCTGAAAACAAACTCTTCAGCTCTCTTCCAACACCATGACCAACCACTTTAAATCTAGTTTTTGAACCTCAGTTCTATTTCGGTTCCATGTAATTCTATACAGTTAGATTCATAGGATCAGTTCTTGTGGACTGGAGGGTAGCCAACGTAACCCCACTTTTTAAGAAAGGCGGGAGAGAAAAAAATGAGAATTATAGACGTTAGCCTTACATCGGTAGTAAGGAAGATGCACGAGTCGATTATTAAAGATTATTAATAGCAGCGCATTTGCAAAGCAGTGACAGGATCGGTCAAAGTCAGCATGGATTTATGATGCGGAAATCATCTTGACTAATCTTCTGGAATTTTTTGAGGATGTAACAAGTAGAATGGATAAGGGCGAGCCAGTGGATGTGGTGTATCTGGACTTTCAAAAAGTATTTGACAAGATCCCACACAAGAGTATGAAAAGTAGAGCAGATGGTATTGGGGGTAGAGTACTGACATGGATAGAGAATTGGTTCGCAGACAGGAAGCAAAGAGTAAGAATTAAGCCTGAAGAAGGGTCTCGAACCTGAAACGTCGCCTATTCCTTCTCTCCATAGATGCTGTCTCACCCACTGAGTTCCTCCAGCATTTTTGTCTACCCAGGAATTAACAGGTCCTTTTCAGAATGGCAGGCAGTGACTAGTGGGGTGCGGCGAGGCTCAGTGCTGGGACCCCAGTTATTTACAATATATGTACATGATTTAGACGAGGGAATAAAATGCAACATCTCCAAGTTTACAGATGACCCAAAGCTTGGTGGCAGAGTGAGCTGCGAGGTTATGAGGCTGCAGGGTGGGTGAGTGGGCAGATGCAGTATAATGTGGATAACTGTGAAGTTGTCCACTTTAGAGGCAAGAACATGAAGATAGATTATTATCTGAATGGTGTCAGATTAGGAAAAGGGATGGTTCAACGAGACCTGGGTGTCCTTGTACATCAGTCACTGGAAGTAAGCATGCAGGTACAGCAGGCAGTGAAGAAAGCTAATGGCATGTTGGCCTTCATTGCGAGAGGATTTGAGTTTAGGAGCAAGGAGGTCCCTACTGCAGTTGGGCAGGACCCTCGTGAGACCACACCTGGAGTATTGCATGCAGTTTTGGTCTCCTAATTTGAGGAAGGACATTCTTGCTGTTGAGGGAGTGCAGCGTAGATTCACCAGGTTAATTCCCAGGATGACGGGACTAACATGGGTCGATTGGGCTTGTATTCAGTGGAATATAGAAGGATGAGAGGGGATCTTATAGAAACATATAACATTCTTAAGGGATTGGACAGGCTAGATGCAAGAAAATTGTTCCCGATGTTAGGGGAGTCCAGAACAGTTTAAGATTACAGGGTAGGCCATTTAGGACTGAGATGGGGAAAAACATTTTCACCCAGAGAGTTGAGAAGTTCTCTGCCACAGAAGAGTGGATGTTTTCAAGAGAGTTAGATTTAGCTCTTCGGGCTAACGGAATCAAGCGATATGGAGGGAAAAGCAGGAACGGGGTACTGATTTTAGATGATCTGCCATAATCATATTTTGGGCTGAAGGGCCTACTCCTGCACCTATTTTCTATGCTTCTATAGGTTAGTAGAGTTATGCAGCACAGAAAGAGGCCTTTCAGTCCATCTTTCCATGCTGACAAAGATGCCAATCAAAACTAATCCCATTTGTCCATATCCCTCTAAATATTTCCAATCCCAACTAAATTAAGTTGCTCCTCAGCCTGCTCAGTTCCAAAGAAACTAACTGCCTCCTATCCACTTTCCCCAAAATGCAGATTTTCCAGACTTAGCAATTTCTTCATCTATCCCATCCGCATAACAAAGTAGATAATGCACTTGTTTTTTGGACTATTCTCTATCTGCATCATTTCACTTACTTAATCTAACCAGCCCCTGTGTGTCCCTCCTCTCCAAAGTTTGTATCAGCAGCAAATATTAATCCTCTACATTCAATCCATTTATTTAGGTCGTTTTGTAATAGTCTGTAAATAGTTTAGCCCTATCACATAATGTGTAATACCCTACTTATCACTGATTACCAACCTGAGAAATGTATCTTCACTTTGTCTTCAGTCTGTAACCAGTCTCTGCCCGTGTTGATCTTAAGTGGATGAACAGGCTGGAGTACTTCTATATTCCTAGGCAAAACTGCTGTGGTAGCAGGTTGCAAGTGGCATAGAGAGGGTAATACATCCATTCAGGTCCCTGGAAGATCGCTTTGTGTCAGACATATTTTACTGGTAACTTGTGCTCTCAGCTGCCACTTGCCTTTAATACAATTTCCGTACGAACCAGGAATCAGGGAAACAGTGTCTGTAACCTGTCATGAGTCTCTGTCTGATGTGAACTCAGCCATACATTGTGTGAAACCCTAATCCATCTATTTTCTTCATTCACTGGAGGGTATTGTACTGACGCTCTTCATCAACAAAAGTATCTTCAAATAAATATTCTAAATCCATGACCCCTTGACTCCAACTTTCTAATCCTTCTTCAATGGATCTTGAGGATGTGTTCGATGACTTCACTGAAAGCAGAGGAGTTGCCCCTGTGACAATATGTCCCAGCAAAACCTCAAAGGCATCATTCACTCTGTCACCATTTTGTTAGCTGGATTCACATTATAGCTCCAGATTGGGTTTTACCCAGACTCACTAGAGCCACAGATGGTTAACCAAATCCAGTCAAGTTCATGGATAGCTTTATTTGCAGTTGGTGTTGTCATCCAAGGCCCAACCATAGTTGAGCTTTGAGCTTAAAATTAACCTGTTTTCTCTTTCTCTGTTCTGACAAAGGTCTTCAACATCTCTATTTCTCCTTCACAGATGCTGCTTGACCTAGATTTTTCTATTTATTTTAGATTTCCATAATCTGATCAGTTTTTGATTGTGTATTCCCTTGTGATTTTGCGCTATCAAATTCTACTGTTATGTTGGGAAAGGCAAATTACAACAGTATTAGGCAATCCTTTAAAGGCTAGATGGTTAGAGTTCAAGATCGATGATAAAGATGACAAGGTTCGACCTGTGAGGACGAATGATACGGATGACAAGGTTCAGGAAAGTTGAATGACAAGAGAAGATAGGGAATTTTTCACACAAATAACGGAACAAATGAAGCTAAAATTGGACAGGGCTCTTGAGGAATACAAGGAAAACGGGAAAGTACTAAAATTGAATTAGGGTGCTCAAGAGACCATGAAATTTGCAAGTATGATTAAGGAGAATCCCAAGGTATTTAGTGTATATTGAAAGCGAGGTGGCTCATGATTACAAGGATCCACTCACCAATAAAGGCGGCAAATTATACCGGAAGCCAGAAGTAGGTGAGGTATACTTCACATTGGCATTCACTAAGAAGGATATGAATGATGATTAGATCAGGGAGGGGATGTGTCAATATTCTAGGGCATGGTGCTATTAAGAAGATATTGGATGACTTGCAAAACATTGAGGTGAATGTCCCCAGGATCTGGTAGAATCTATCCCATGAAACTGAGGAAGGCAAAAGAGGAGATTGCTGGAGCTTTGACAGTGAACTTTGTATCCTCTTTAGCCAGAGTCAAGGCTCCAGAGCATGGGGAATAGACAAAATATGTTTCTTCGTTTAAGAAGGGCCACAGAGTTAATCCAGGAAATAATAGGGCAATGAGGCTCACGTCAATGATAGAGAAATTATTGCAAATGATTCTTGGAGATAGGATCCTCACTTCTGGAAGAGTGTGATTTTATTTGGGACAGTCAGCACAGCTTTGTGTGTGGGAGATCCTGTCTCACAAATTTGATTTAGGAGATGACAAAGATGAGGCCAGTGCAGTTATTGAATAATGCAGCATGAAAACAAGCCCTGCGGCCCAACTTGTCCATGCCGACCAAGATCCTTAACCAAACTATTCCCACTTGCCTACACCTGGTCCATATTCCTCCAAACCTTTCCGTATACCTGTCTAGGTGTGTTTTTAAAGTCATAACTATACCTGCTTCTATAACTTCCTCTGGCAGCTCACTCCATGTCTGCACCACACTCTGGACTTTAGACAGCATTTGACAAGGTATCTCATGGTACATTAGTTCAGAAAGTCACATGAGATCCATGGTGAGTTCATAAGTTAGACACTAAATTAGAATGATCATAGAAGACTGAGGTAGTGGTGGAGGGCTGATTTTCTCACTGGAAGTCTGTGACCAGTGGTATTCTGTGACCAGTGGTATGCTGCAAGGATCAGTACTGGAACCTCTATTGTTTGTGAAATGGATGATTAGTACGTTTGCAGATAACACAACAATTGTTGCAGTTGTAAATAGCGGAGGTTTGGCAAAGGATTCACTAGGATAGTAACAATAGTAGAGCTAATAGGACTTGATGTTTCAATCCCTGTAATAATTAATCAGAAGTAATTAATTCCATATTCCTCCAAACCTTTCCTTTCCCTACACCTGTCTAAGCGTCATTTTAAAATCATAATGATACCTGCTTCCATAACTTCCACTGGCAGCTCACTCCATGTCTGCACCACCCTCTGGACTTTAGGAAAGCATTTGACAAGGTATCTCATGGTACACTAGTCCAGAAAGTCACATAAGATCCATGGTGAGTTCATAAGTTAGACACAAAATTAGATTGATCATAGAAGACAGAGGTAGTGGTGGAGGGCTGATTTCCTGACTGGAAGTCTGCGACCAGTGGTATTCTGCAAGGATCAGTAATGGAACCACTATTGCTTGTGATATGGATGATTTGGATGATTAGTAAGTTTGCAGATAACACAAAAATGGTTGCAATTGTAAATAGAGGAAGGTTGGCAAGGATTCACTAGGATAGTAACAATAATTAATCAGAATATCAATTTTCTTAACGTAACACTCAACCAACTTAAAGGAATAATCATCCATCACACAGTAACCACTCAATGACCAGAGAAATGAAGTATATTCTCAGACAATGATCAATCAAAAACATAGCTCAGAGTAACAACCAACAATGATTAGTAATTGATAATCGGAATAAGAATCAAGGACCTGAACAATGATAAACGATCAGATAAATGATTACTCTGTAATAATGAGACTACACTCTTCCATCTTTGATTGTTATTCAGAATATCAATCACTGTTCTATGATGAAGTAATAATCAAACATCAAAAAGAAGAATTCACAATCAGTTTCAGTCAAAGATCAAAATGAGAATCATTTCCAAGTAACAGCGTATGAGTTTTGGGCTACCTGAAATTGTAATATTCAGCATTCATACCACTGCAGAATATTAGATGTTATTCCTCCAGTGTGTGTTTAGCCTCACTGTAGCAATGGAGGAGGCAGAGGGCTGTCAGGTCAGAGTGGGTGGTCACAATGGTGTATCAAGCTCCTAATTACACATCATTTCAACTCCTTTTCCCATTCCCACTGAGCTGTCTGTTTTCGGTCTTCCCAACTGCCAGCTAGAAGAGCAATTCCTTGTATTCGTAGCGGAGCTGGTCCTTTCCCTCAACAACTTTTCTTTTGACTCCTCCCATTTCCTCCAAATCCAAGGCGTAGCTATGGGCACGCGTATGGGACCCAGCTATGCCTGCCTCTTTGTATGGTACATCGAACAATCCTTGTTCGAGGCGTGCCGTGGCCCTATCCCCGAACTCTACCTCCGCTACATTGACGACTGCATTGGTGCTACCTCCTGCGCCCATGCAGAACTCACTGACTTCTTCCATTTCACCACTAAATTCCATCCGGCACTCAAATTCACCTGGACCATTTCCGACATCTCCCTACCGTTTCTATATCTCACCATCTCCATCGCAGGTAACAGACTACTGACTGACATCTACTACAAACCCACTGACTCCCATGGCTATCTGGACATCTTCCCACCCTGCTTCCTGAAAGGACTCTATCCCCTACTCCCAATTCCTCCGCCTACGCCGCATCTGCACCCAGGATGACGTCTGGGCAAACCAGGGCATCGGAGATGTCCTCATTCTTTAGGGAATGGGGGTTCCCCTCTTCGTCTATCGATGAGGCTCTCACCAGGGTCTCCTCTATATCCCGTAGCTCCGCTCTCACTCCCCATCCCCCCCACTCGTAACAAGGACAGAATCCTCTTTGTCCTCACCTTCCACCCTACCAGCCATCACATACAACAGATAATCCTCCAACATTTTCACATCCTCTAACGGGATCCCACCACTGGCCACATCTCCTCCCCTTTCAGCTTTCCGCAGAGACCGTTCCCTCAGTAGCTCCCTGGTCAATTTGTCCCTTCCCACCCAAACCACCCCCTCCCCGGTACTTTCCCTTGCAACCGCAGGAAATGCTACACATGTCGCTTTACCCACCCCCTGACTCCATCCAAAGACCCAAGCATTCTTTCCAGGTGAGGCAGAGGTTCATCTACTGTTCTACATCGGTGAGACCAAGCACAGGCTTGGCGATCGCTTCGCCCAACACCTCCGCTCAGTTCACAATAACCAACCTGATCTCCTGGTGGCTCAGCACCAACTCCCCCTCCCATTCCGAATCCGACCTTTCTGTCTTGGGCCACCCCCATGGCCAGAGCGAGTCCCACCGTAAATTGGAGGAGCAGCATCTCATATTTCACCTGGGTAGTTTACACTCCAGCGGTATGAATATTGACCTCCAATTTCAGGTAGTCCTTGCTTTTCCCTCCTTCCCTACCCCTTCCCAGCTCTCCTACAGCTTACTGTCTCCGCCTCTTCCTTTATTTTTCCCGCCCCCCCCCCCCCACATCAGTCTGAAGAAGGCTCTCGACCCGAAACGTCGCCTATTCCTTCGCTCCATAGATGCTGCCTCAACCGTTGAGCATTTTTGTCTACCTTGTATTCCTGTTGGTAAGATAGACTTACCAACAGGAATGGTATGAATATTGAATTTCCACAAACTTAGTGTTCCTTTCCTACACCCACGAGTCCACCCAAGATCTCTTGCCATTTGTTCACCTTCCCTATTCCTTCTCCTCCCCCCCACCCCACCTTCAGCTCCAACTGCCCATTATTCCCTCTCCCTCCACATCTAGTTCCACCAAATACCTGCCAGCTTCTGCCCCACCCTCCCTTGCACTTCTATAGACCAGCCATCCTTCCTTGTCCTCCGTCTCATCCTCCACTCCTATTCTGATGCAGGTTTCGACCTGAAATATCAACACATCCCTGAGCAGTGGAGTATTTTCATAATGTTTGATTTTAATTTCACATCTAGTCACATTATCCAGAGCAAAGCAATGTTTCATCTTCTTTGCCCCATATCTTCCCCTTTGTTCCTTGTTTTCCCCAAATTCACAGCTCTCAACCATCCCCTCGCTTTCCCTCGCCATTATCTTACACTCATCTCCACGTCACCCTTACCCCTCCCCTTCGCCACACTCTTCCCCTTCACAAATCTATTCATTCCCTCCCCATATTTACTGACATGAGTGACGTAGATTGGAACTGAAAGGCAAATATTTAACATGACAAAGGCAAGGCTGGAACCAAGAGAAGCCATGACCAGAACTCGGCAAACGCATTGATAATCAGTGGAATTAATGAGATTAAGGAAGTGAGAGTCAGGAGCACAGCAAATTTGGAGCCAGTGCAAAGGGATGATGGTGGATTGTGTGCAGAAAGTGTGAAGACTCAAGCTAAACCGCTATCAAACTCTTGAGATATTCAGCAAACTTCATCCTTTAAATACACCTTCATTAACATCTCAATGGGATGGCATCTGCCACCAGCAACACTAAAAATCTTCAACAACTTGCCGTGGCACAGGCCCAGTGAATGCCCCCACCCCCATCCTCAGCCCTTTTGTATTAGCGTGTGAGAGCTCACACACCCTGCCTGTGCATCACAAGCTGCTCCGACAGATTGCACCTGGTGCAGGCCAGCTGTACAAGGCCCTGGTGGGCAAAGCATTTACCAGCCGCACCAGTGCCTGCAGTGCTCCACGACCAGCGCTCGGTATAGAGGAACAAGATAACAAACACCCCCAGCAAGAGAATTATTTCTCATTTCACACTAAATCGAGCATCTCTCTCCTGCAAAGCATCCGATGAAAGGTGTGCAAAATGTCATGCTGAAGGTTGTAAAGGGAGCTGTTTACAAAGGAGGGAGGAAAGAGTTTCAAAGGGCCTGTCATGACCTCAATATGTTCCAAAAGCTTACAGCCAATGCCGTTTTTTTTCTGGTACAGTTCAAGGCCAGGTGGACTGTTTAGCACAGGGACTGAGATTTGTTCTTGCCACAGAACAAGAACAGCCTTTATTTGTATAAATTCC
Source organism: Okamejei kenojei (assembly GCA_035221665.1). Taxonomy (NCBI): domain Eukaryota; kingdom Metazoa; phylum Chordata; class Chondrichthyes; order Rajiformes; family Rajidae; genus Okamejei; species Okamejei kenojei. The sequence goes on from CM069152.1 coordinate 23,262,631, forward strand.
ACATGAAACATTGCCAGGGCAGGGACAGCACAGCTTGATACAGATTAACGCTCCTTTTACCGTGTCCCATCACACTCTCGGTGGGCAGGGACTGCTTGATCACATGCTCACAATCACAAACCTGTTGACCTATGGAGATTGGGCAGGCCTTTTAACCCCATCCCCCAAAGGAACAATTGGGGAAATGTTGCAAACTACGGGTAGGACAGCGGTGGTTGGAATCCCTGCTGGAGGAGGTGAGACCTATAGTGTAGACCACGTGGACCTATCTCTTTGGGATTCTAGCTGAACCTGACAATGAAAAGCTGGATGATAAAATGAAAAGAGAGGATATGGAAGACAGACCTCGGCTGGAGTGTCAGACAAGACTGTGCTCCATGTCCTAGTTTTGGTCATACACCAAGATTACACCTCCATGTTTTTTCTGCCAAGATTCAGAAGTAGCTCATTTATTTCTGCTGGGACAAGGAAAACATACTCATACAGAAGAAAATTATTCGGCCAACACACAGGTCTCACTACGCAAGTGGGCCAGACACACAAGTCTCATTACATCTTCCCTCTTCTTTCCTCCTGATCACTCAGCATTCTGATAATAATTTGCCTTCCTGCTCTGCCACCAAAGTGGATAATATTCTATTACATTGCATCTGCCATGTTCAAAGGATACTGGAGCCTCTCTACATCATTCTCACCGCTCACATTCAAATCCTGCTTTGTGGTGTCCACAGACTTACGATATTACATTGAATTTCCTAAATCACCTCTTTTTCCCTCAGATGTACTACCCAGAACTGAAAAACCTATATTAACCCAAATGAACTAAGGACACAGCCTGGTTTAAAATAATCATCGTTCCTTGCTCTCTGTGTCCCAGATTCCCGCCATAAAGACCAATATTCCAGCAGCCTTTTTCAGCATCTGCACGCATTTGAATGTTTTATGTGCTCAGATTTTCAAAGCACTTTTCTTCTCTACTAGTTCTTTCTTCTTTAAAAACGATTTTTTGGCAGCAAAGATGACATTTCCCACACATGAATCCATGTGTCCTCATTTCCCATTTACTCCCTCATTCTATGCCCCTGGAGTCATTTCAATAAATGTTGAGAGATATATCACTATTAATTTACTAACATTTTTAATAAAAACCAAATATTTCAGTTTTTGAACAGACCCTGGAAGCTTACGAACTTCATGCAGCCAATCAGAGCGCTGCCTATTACCCACGTTCGCTTCTACCAATCATTCCAACCTAACAACTGATCCTCTAATGGCCTCAGTTCCACTTTGGCAGGTCTATACGAATGGAACTTCACCCAACGCCAACTGAATCCCACAAGGGCAGTGCCTGCCTGACGGGTTGTGCAGCCCATTGACTATAGCAGGGCAGAGCCCTAACTATTGATGGGCACTCTTGGTGTCTCAACATGGTGGGCCAGTGTTGGGAGACTTGTGTTGTCTCAGTGTGACAGTGTTGGGAGTCTGGTGTTGATCAGTGTGGGGGAGTCTGGTACTGTCTCAGTGTAACTGTGTGGGAATGATGGTGTTGTCTCAGGGTGAGGGAACAGGGTAGGGAGGCTGTTGCCCCCAGGCGTTGCTTTTGTGCTGGGAGGCTGGGGTGTTGTCTGGGGGGGGAGGTGTTAATCGGTGTTTGGAGGGTGGTGTTGCCTTGAACAGGGTGGGGAGGGTTGTACTGTCTCAGAGTGAGGGACAGGGTGGGGAGGGTTGAACAGGGTGGGGAGGGTTGTACTGTCTCAGAGTGAGGGAACCATGTAGGGAGGCTGATGTTGTGGAGAGGGTTATGTTTTCTCGGGGGTTTGATCAGTGTGGGGAGAGTGGTGGTGTTGGCTTAGGTGTTGCCTCGGTGTGGGGAGGCTGGCATCCCGGGGTGTTGATCAGTGTGGGAGAGTGGTGATGTCTCAGGCATTGATCAGTGTGGTGAGGCTGTTGTTGTCTCGGGGCATTGATCGGAGTTCATCCCGCCCCGACCCCTGCACTCACCCAGGCACTCGTTGGGTTCGCGAGCAGTCGCCCTCTGCCAGGGCCGGTCGTAATGGAAGGGTTTGCAGCGGTCGCAGTCTGCCCCGGCCGTGTGGTGCCTGCAGTCACACACCAGCCGGCCCTCCTTGTCCTTCAGGCAGCGCGACGCGTGCCCGTTACAGCGGCAGCGGCCGCCCACCTGGAAGTCGGCCACGGCGTACTGAAAGGTGTCGTCGTCGGCGCCGGCGCCCGAGGCCCGGTGGAACTCTACGCGGATGTCGGTGGCCGTCACCCAGTCCTGCAGCACCGGGCTGCTGTCGAAGTCCTGGGCCGAGGGCCGGCCGTCCAGCGTGCTGAAGGCCACCAGGCCGCCGGGCAGCGGCTGCGGGGCGGCCAGGGCGTCGGAGCACAAGGCCTCTTGCTCGTTCTGCTTGGTGACGGTGGCGCCGGCGGCCGTGTGGTAGAGGCGGCGGCACTGCGACGAGTAGAACTGCAGCGGCACCCATGTGTGGCCGTAGTCCATGGACTTGAGGATGGCCATGGAGTCCGGGCGCGCCGAGCAGAAGTGCAGGCTCACGTAGGTCACCTCGAACTTCTTGTGCAGCGCCAGGCTGAGCGACACGTTGTGCGCCGCCCGCCCCACCTCGGCCGAGCGCCAGCAGCTGAGGTTGTGCGCGTTGTGCGGGTCGGTGAGGAAGGCGGCGGGGTGCGCGTCACACGCGCGGCACGGGCGGCGCGCCCCCGCCGGGCACGCGCTGCTGGGGGGCGCGCCGCACGTGCTCGACACGCGCACCTCGCGCCCGAAGCCCGCGTTGACGAAGTCGGGCACACAGCGCCGCGGCTGGCCGGCGTCGTCGTAGCAGGGGTCGGGGGGGCTGAGCTGGGCCGCGAACACGCCCAGGGCCCAGGCCGACATCAGCAACAGCACGTTGCCCATCCGCACCATCCTTGCTCCCGGGACCTGCGGGCGAGAGCAGACCGTGAGCACCGTACCCAGGGTAAGTGGGTTGCCGCACTCTGTCGTCGAGTCGGGTCGGGTCGGGCTGGGCTCTGGGCGGACGCGGCAACGGTGTGAAAAGCGAATAGAAGTGCGGGTCGCCCGGCGAGCAGGCCCGACTCGCCCCCCGCCGCCGTCGGTCGAAGGAGGAGACGCGGAGCGAGTGGCGGAGGCGAGGTGGTCGGGTCGGAGCCTCGACGACCGGCTGAGGCGGACGGGCAGCGCCGCCGAGAACTAAGGGGAGAGGGGGGGGGGCGACGAAGGGATGGGTACTTTCTGTAACTTTGTCGGGCATTTGTGGCGACTTTTTTTTAAATGTACTTTGTATGCAAAAACAAAGACTTTCACTGCACCTAGTTGGGTACAAGTGACAATAAAGTATCATCGTCGCATTCAGAGGCGGGGGACGGTTGCCGAGCCGGGCAGCGGCGGTGGAGGAAGGAGCAGTGCCGAGCCTCGGTCAGGGGAGTTGCCTGGAAGAGTCTCCCGGCTGAATGAAATCCTGCCCCCGTTTCTCTCCCCGCACAGGCGGCTCAACTTTCCCAAAAGTCCTGACACAAGTGTGTGCAATTGTGTGAAAGGCGACGACAGGATATACAATCAGAATGTTTTTTTTCCCAGGGTGAGAATGTCACAAAGACCAGAGGACAGAGGTCTAAGGTGAGAGGGGCAAAGTTTAAAGGAGATGTGCAGAGCAAGCTTTTTTACACAACGGGTGGTGGGTGTGCTGCGGAGGTGGTGGTGGAAGTGGACAACGCTGTGCTTCGGACAGTGCTGCATTCCTCAGCGTTGGACCTTGGACCAGGTGGCAAATTATTAGGCGTTTCAATTTTCTGCTTTTCCGATTAAATTCATTGGAACCTTTGTGGATATTTGGACACGGAGTCAATCAGGTGCTGGTCCCAGCTCTGTTTTATTGCCCCTGCCTCAGCAACACTCACACAATGCCCCTCTCTAAGTCACAAGAACTCTGCCTACCTTGCCTCAGGTTTACTGCAACTTACTTTTACTGTTACACTAATAAGGAGATTGCTTCCTTGCCTCTGAATCCTGAGCTGCACAGTGTAGAAAATTGTTTAAAAAAAGATGAAGTTGTTCCAGATGTGTGTGACTTGCTGAAGTTAAACAGACATAAGTGTGTGTCCAAACCAGCTGAAATTAAACACAGTTCTCCAAGGCGAACAGACCAAAATGATTGAGAGGGAGGGCAGGTCAGATTATTTAAAGTCATGTCTAATAACCTTGGCAAAATCCCAATGTGTTGAGCACCACAAAGTCTCACCACCCAATACTGAATCAATGTCATTGGATGGATGGCTTATATTTGTTCGAAGTGCCTTTAGTGCAAGAAAACGAAAATCCATCAAGGCTCCAACTCCCACTTACTACACTGCAAGAATAAATCAGTTTGAGTGGGGTGCCTCTTGAGTGGGTACCTTGCAATTTTCAGTCACGGATAGGAATAGGTGAGAAATATGGGGCTGGAATGTAATGAGAATGAGGAGCACAAAGCAGCAAAAGAACTAATATTTATGATCACTGCTAACTGAATAATGTATAAACATTGGAGGGTGTTTAAATTATAGCATGGGAAAGTAGATGCGTGCAAATAAAGAGGTGAGCCTTTTCTATTCATTTTTCAGGAAAGGTGGGAGATGTTGCACTATGGGAGATCAAATGTAAGGGGAAATACATAGTTAATGGCTGGGACCCTTAGCAACATTGATACACAAAAAGATCTTGGGATCCAGGTCCATAGATTCCTGAAAGTAGCATCAGAAGTAGATACAGTGGTCAAGAAGGTATCTGGTATGTTTGCCTCCGTCTGCCGGGTCATTGAGTAAAAGAATCAGGAAATCATGTTGCAGTGTTATGAAATTGTGTTAGGTCACATTTGGAGTTTTGTGTGCAGTTCTGGACACCACATTACAGGAAGAATGTGGAGACCGGATAGGGTGCAGAAGTGGTTTACCAGGATGATGCCTGGATTAGAGGTTATTAGCAAAAAGTAGAGGTTGGACAAACATGGATTATTTTCTCTGGAGCATCAGAGGCTGAGGGGAGACGTGATGGAAGTATTTAAAATGGTGAAAGGTATAGATAAGGGTGACAGTGGGAAACCTTTTTCCCCCCAAGGTGAAAATGTTAGACTCGAGCATAGGTTTTAGGCCAGAGGTGGGAGATTTTAAAGAGTGTAGTAGGGGCCTGAATGTACTGCCAGAGATGGCGGTGGAAGCAGACACAACTGTGACTTTTAAGAGATTTTCAGATAGCCACATGGATGTGGGGGGATATGCATCATGTGCAGGCAGAGGTTTGTTTAACTTGCACCATGTTCAGTGCAGTAATTGTAGTCCAAGGGGCTGTTCCCGTGCTGTATTGTTCTAAGAATGTTGTCGGAGCTGCATTTATTCTGGCGAGTGAGGAGTATTTTATGCTTCCTCCTGTGCCTTGTGGATAAAGGGAAGGCTTTAGAGTGTCAGGAGATCATTCACTTGCTGCTGAATGGCCAGTCTTGACCTGCTCTCGGCTACAATATGTGGCTACATACAGTATGTGGCTAATGCAATGGAGATTCCAATTAATGATAACTCCCAGGGTGTTGATGAGGGAGTTTGCAGTAGCAACGTCAAAGATAGATGGTTATGCTACCATTTTTTTAAGTCATTGCCTGATACCATTCTATGTTTTAGGATCTGGATGTGATTGACAAGCCGGAAATTATTGTTGAATCATATTTGTCCTTGGGATAAATTAGGATGTATCAAACAGGATGGATAAAGGAGATCTAGCAGGTGTAACTTCTTTGGATTTCCTGTTACAATTGGGTAAGGTGCCACATAAAAAGTTGTTGCTCATAATACCACATCAGGGAAATATACTGATATGGACAATGAACATCAGGGGCCTAAGAGAGCAGGTACATAGTTCCCTGAGGTGGTGTACAGGTGGACTGAGTGGTGACAAATGGGGTGTGTGTAGAGGGGGCAAGTACACTGAGGAGGGGAGCAGGTGCACTGCAAGCGAGGAGGGGCAGATGCACAGGGAGGGGTCTGGTGCACCATGGGGGAGCAGGGTACGTGCACTGTGAGTGAGGAGGCAGGTGCACTTGGAGGGAGGGGGCAGGTGCACTGCATGGGGGGGGGCAGGTGCACTGCATGGGGGGGGGGCAGGTGCACTGCATGGGGGGGGGGCAGGTGCACTGCATGGGGGGGGGCAGGTGCACTGCATGGGGGGGGCAGGTGCACTGCATGGGGGGGGCAGGTGCACTGCATGGGGGGGGCAGTGCACCTCGGGTGGGGGGGGGGGGGGCAGGTGCATTGCGGGTGGGGGGGGGGGTAACAGGTGCACCGTGGAGGGAGTTGCAATCTGGGCAAATGCAGTACAATCTCGGAGGGCGCGCTTACAAAACGGTGCAAATGTTTGCAGGAAGATTTGCGAATGGACGTGTTAGTCACAAAGTTTCAATTCGTTGTTTCAATCATTTTGGCGATATTATCACCGTTTTCGCGGCACTTTACCTATGTATTTTTTCAGGAATTAATAAACTCAGTTATTTGCCTAATAGGACAGTCGTGAGGGTTAAGCGGGGGAGTGGGGAGAGGCTCTGGTTGAAACATCGAGTCGGGGCGGTGAGCGCATTGTTCCGAGGGAACAGACCCTGCAAGTTCTCGCTCCGCTCTCTGGAAGCAGAGCGAGGCGGATCAGGAATTCACAGAATACTTCACAGGAACACCGTGTGAGCAACAACATCTACCAGGAGGATCGCTCACACATACTGCGAGCTTGGCAAATGGGCTGCGACGGGATCAGTGCGAGTGAGGATCAGTGTCGGGACCCTGCACAGAGGGACCCCGGGCTGAGGGTCAAAGGTCCGGACCACGCACCGAGGGTCAGTGTCGGGACCCCCGGCACCGAGGGAGGGGCGGTCGGTGGCCGGGCTGGGGGTCACTGTGGGGACACGGGCACCGTGGGCCAGTGTCGGGGACCCCGACCTGAGGGTGGCATTGAATGCGGTTGTCCCGCTTAGGTGTCCCATCTGACCTCGCCCAAAATACTGCACACGGCAGGACGGGGTCCCGGGCAGAGTGGGGGCTGAGAGAGCGTGGGGAGAGGAAACAGCGACGGAAGGGGGAGAGCAGGGAGTGGGGAGCAGCAGCGACTAAAACAAAGAGCAGATGCTGGAAAGAGCCGGGTTGGGGATATTGGGGCTTCGGTGCAGGCAGGGCGGTCTGGCTGCAGGTACCGGTAGCCGGCGACAGCGCTCGGCAGGGAAAGACTCACCGTGTTACAGGAGCCGGTTGCTCGCGTTTCCCGGACGGCAGCTGTGGCTTGGCGGAGGCACTGGAGCGATAGCAAATCCTCCGATCAAGCGGCGGAGACTGCAACAGCGGCTCGACGTTTGACAGCTTTAAAGGAATCAGGATGGGAGGAACTCAAATAACCCAGAATATGAAAGGCTGGTGCCAGCAAATGGGGCGGCTTTACACAGCACAGCCGCAGCTGCGCGGAGGGGCGAGACCACGCAGGACCAGAGGGACCACCTGCCGGCGACCGGGTCCCCCGCCAGAGACACGCAGCATGTGAGACCCCACCCCCAGACAGAGAGGGAGAGACCACCTGGCGGACACCACGGCACCCAGAGAAGGAGAGGACTGCCCGCGACTGGGATCCGCACCAGAGAGAGGGACCTCAATCCCGACATTAGGACTCCACGACAGAGAGAGTGAGACCATCTGCCCGAGCGAGATCTCACGCAGTGGTAAAGGATGCGCTTGTGGATTTCGCCCCATCCTTTCCACCCTCCCTAGAGACGGGGAGGAAGATACTGACCACGATTATGACCCCAGGGAGACCAGGTTGTGGACAATGGGACCACTACCCAATTGAACCTACTCAGATGGGATACCACCTGCCCGACTGTACGCCCTGCACATGATCCCACTCAAAGGCGGGAGGAAGAACACCTGCCAGGTATTGGAACCCCAACTCAAAAACACAAAGGGAGACAACCTCTCCAAGAGTGAGCCCTCACTGTCTGTTCTACTAACATTGTTCGGAAATCCATCCACCAGAGAACAGGACGCTGCCCGCTCTCCAGACTCTGCACAGAGGGGGCCGAGACTACTCCCCAAAATTTGGGCGCTTACTTCAAGATAAATAGAGAGACCACTTACCTCTGCATCCACAAGCCAAGCCCACTCATGTCAGCAGAGCCTTGGGCCCCACCGATAAATCTAAAGGCCCCAACAGTACTCCACCACTTGTAAACCTAACCTCAACACGTGCCACTGATCACAAGCCAACTGGCTCCCATCCCCCACTCTACTGGGCCGTGGCCAAGGTAGAGAGCCTAAGGTGATGGACCATGCAGAAGCTGAGGCTTCCATCATCACCTTCTTGCATGTCTGGGCATACTGCCCAGCCCAGTGGAAGCTGTGGATTAATGAATCTATTGCCTCACTGAACACCACATTCTCTTCAGCTCCCAACAATCACAACAGATTATAAGATGCAGAGAGGCAGCCTTGTCTCAGTGGCTGCTGCTGGGCCTCAGAATTAGATGACTGCACGATATCTAATCCAATATTGTAGTGGCATACAAAGAAAGTGTTTCATTGATGCAGGGGCGGTGTAAGAGAGCTGGCATCTTGGAAAGGCACCACTGACACAACTTTAATGACTGGTCAACACAAAAAGAACACGAGTGAACCAGTATTAACGGAGAAATGGATTGCCCAGTAGGAATGACAATGCGGGAGATCAGCACTGTTACATGGCCGGATCTTCTACACAGGATGCACTTGGGAAACACTGAATTGCGAGGGATATTGCTAAATGAGTGTCTTACTGTCAATGTGATAGTACTGAGAGAGTGCCAGTCTGTTGGGGAGCTGGGCACTGCCGTGGGCAGGATGTGGGGAGTGCTGTATTATTAGAGGAGTGATTCCAACTGCCTTGGTGGGGCAACATGAAGGAGAACACAAGATAGACACATAAAAGCTGGAGTAACTCAGTGGGACAGGCAGTATCTCTGGAAAGAAGGAATGGGTGATGTTTCGGGTCAAGACCCTTCTTCAGTCTGAAACATCACCCATTCCTTCTCTCCAGAGATACTGCTTGTCCCGCTGAGTTACTCCAACTTTTTGTGTCTATCTTTGGTTTAAACATGAAGGAGAACAGTCGTGGCGCCATCTCTTGGATGAGATGTTAAACTGATGCCCTTGTGGATTTAAAGGCAATTGTGTCTGGCACAATTTCCAGTGGAGTTCTTCAATGTCTTAGCAAATATTTATCCATCAATTAAGATCACATCTGGTCAAACCAAAATTCTGCAGATGCAATAAATCTTTAACAATAAAAAAAGAAAATGCAGGAAATGTTTAGCATGCCATCCAGAATTCTATTTCTCTTTTCAAATATGTTATGAAATGATTCAATTAATTTCTGGTTTTACAGTAGACTGTTCACATCAGGCATTGTACAAATTGCCTATTATCTTCCCTGCATTACAATAGTGCCTCAATGTCCGAAGCTTCTCATTGGTTGCAAAGTACTTGGGAAGTTTCAAATCTGTCCTTTGTCTTTAATCCCGTACATCAGACGATATTTATTACTACACTTTCTAAAATGCAGAGTGTACTCTTATGTTTAATCTGTCTTTCCTTTTCTGGAGAAAGCAGCCCTAGCCTGTTCAGTGTTATACTCTGATAAGTATTTTCATTAAATTCAGGTATCTTCCTTATGAATCTGTTCTCCCCCCCTCTCCAGTGCCTCCAGTCCTTGAGGGGATGTGATCAGAAATGTTCGCTGTGCTACAGAGAGATCTAACCAACTTTCTCTGTGAGTTTAAACTAACTTCCCTGCTTTAGAAATAAACTCAGTTTATGGGTTTGCCTTTTTTTATGGCCATGGAATGTTTCACAACCTTCCGTAGACATTACTGTCCCGCTTTCCCAGTTAGATGTAATTTTTTTATGGGTATATAAACGCCCATATTCTACTGACAGCATGCTATATTTTGCATTTGCCCACACTGACATTTATTTTCTTATGTCTGCACTTGCAAAATCTCAGCTGTCCAAGGGGCTGGCCCCATTACCACTCCGTGGGCCACATGTCTGGGTGTGGAATAGTGAGAATGCTGACTATGCAGAACATAGAACAGTACAGCAGAGGAACAGGCCCTTCAGCCCACAATGTCTGTGCGAGGCATGATGGCAAGTTAAACAGGCATCACATCTCTGCCTGCACATGATCCATATCCTTCCATTCCCTGCATATCCATGTGCCTATCTCAAAGTCTCCTGAACATTACGGTCCCATCTGCCCCCATCATCATCTCTGGCAGCACATTCCAGGCACCCACAACTCTTTGTATAACAACTTTCTATGTCCAACTCTAAGTATAACAATTTTGTCCTGCAATTCTCCTTTAAACTTTGACCTCTCACTTTAAAGAAATGCCCTCTAGTCTCTGACATTTCCACCCTGGATGTGGAGGCTTTGGAGAGGGTGCAGAATAGGTTTACCAGAGTATTGCCAGGATTAGAGGGTGTTAGCTGTAAGGAGGTTGGACAAACTTGGATTGTTTTCCCAAGTGCTTCCCAAACTTGGAGGACCAGAGGTTAAGGGACAACCTGATGGTTTTATATAAAATGATGAGGGGCATAGATAAGATAGATGGTCAAAGTCCTTTTCCCTGGGTGGAAATGTAAAATACTAGAGGCCGTAGGTTTAAGGTGAGAATGGGGGAATGTTTAAAGGAGATGTGTGAGGCAAGCTTTCCATGCAGAGAGTGGTGGGTTCCAGGAATTTGTTGCCAGAGGTGATGGAAGCAGATATGAGAACAGGGATCTGTGCTGGGCCAATGTTGTTTGCCATCTATATCAACAATTTAGATGAGAATGTACCAAGCATGATTAGTAAATTTGAAGATCATACTATAATAGGCGGTATTGTAAATATGATGATGGTTATCAAGAATTATAAGGATTTTGATCAGCTAGGCAAATAGGCTGAGAAATAGCTAATGAAATTTATCTGAGGTAAGTGTGAGGTATTGTATTTTGAGTATTCATACCAGGGCAGAACCACCACAGTGGATGGTATGGACTTGGGGAGTATTGTAGAGCAGAAGGATCAAGGAGTACATGTACATAGTTCATTGAAAATTACATTGCAAGTGCATCGAGTGGTGAACAAAATGTTTGGCACACTGGCCTTCATCAATCAGGTAATTGAGTATAAAAGTTGGAATGTTATGTCACAAACTTTTTGTGAGGCAGCACTTAGATTATAGTGTTCTGTTTTGATCCCACTGTTCTAGGATAGATGCCATTAAGCTGGAATGAGCACAGAAAAACGTTATGAGGATATTGCCAGGACTTGAGTACCTGAGCTATAGGGGAGGTGGACAGGCTAGGACTTTATTGTGCATAAGGCTGAGGGGTGATCTTGTAGAGTTGTGTAAAATGATAAGCGGCATAGTTGGGGTGAATGCACACTGTCCTTTTTCCCAAGGTAGAGGAATCAAGAATTAGAGGGCATGGATTTAAGATGAGGAGAAATGTAATAAGCGTCTGAGGGGCAGCTTTTTCACACAGAGTGTGGTGGGTGTATGGAATGAGCTGCATTAGGAAATAGTTGAGGTAGGTACCATAACACATTTGGAAGATATTCGAACAGGTACATGGATAAGAAAGGGTTAGAGAATAAGGACCAAATGCAGGTAAACAGGGCTGGCTTGGATAGTGCATCCTGGTCGGATTGCCAAAAGTTAATTTTAATTTCATACCACCTCCCAGCTGATGGTTCATAGCTCTCCAGTTATCAAATGTGCTCTTAATTTTGTATCTTATATAATTCTATTTTGTTTCATACATACTTCATTTTACTTCACACGTACTCTTTGTGTTGTTTCTTATATACTGCTTGTTTCATATCATACGTATTCCTAACTGCATCACAAAAGCGCTTGATTTTATAACTTACGCACTGCCTACATTTGTCACATATATTCTCTGCATATCACATGCACTTCCATCACTATACAATATATATCCTATCTTTGGTAGACACAAAATTCTGGAGTAACCCAGCGGGACAGGCAGCATTTCTGGAGAGAATGAATGGGTGATGTTTCGGGTCGAAACCCTTCTTCAGACTGAGTTAAACAGTTCTTTCCTATACATTATATCCCATCTTATTTCTGTTGCAATGAATTTGCTTTATATACTGTCATACAAACTGTATCACAAATAATCTTTGTATTATCAATACATATCCCTGGAGTAACCCACAGGAGTTCTTCCCTGTGCTGCGTTGATGGGTCATCGTGGACTCCGACAAGACTCTTGATCTTTGGGAATTTCCCAGCACGGATGTTCTGCTCTGATGCCCGTGCTGGGGTTAAACCAGGTAAAACAGGGCCTTGAATGGCAGACAGTGCCTCCCAGGCGAAGGTTAGGCAGATTCAACTTTTGACTTCTGTTCAATGCTTTAAAGAACTGTGTGAGTATGTTAATCGTTTAAATGATAACAATATTCATTTTGTAAGTGGGTAGTAATTGTTACAGATTGTGAATGTCTGGATAACAGTGACAGCTCAATGCTGCAGAGCAAGGGGCAGGACCAGACCATCTGTTGGAGTCGTTGTGTGAATGCAGCGAGCTGCTTATACTGCGACTGGTCCCAGACTCCAGTCAGGCCACTCAGGGTTTTGTTCCTCAGCTGCCTTGGTGGCATTTTAATTCATGTCTCTAGATCAATGGTTTAAAACTTGGGCGACTGGTGCAGTCATGTTACCACAACACTCTAATCTTTATGTGAAACAGATCTTGGTCAGTATGGATCAGTTTAAAGATACAGCATGGAAATAGGCCATTCAGCACAATGAGTCATCATCGATCAACCATTCACACTAGTTATGTCCTACACACTAGGGGCAATTTCCAGAAGGCAATTAACCTACAAACCTGCACATCTTTGGAACGTGGGATGAAACCGGAGCACCCTGAGAAAACCCATGTGGTCACAGGGACAATGTACAAACTCCACATGGACAGCACCTGTGGCCAGGATTCAACACTGGTCCCTGGTGCTGTTAGGCAGCAGCTGTGCCACTGTACCGCCCACTGCCAGATGGGTTGGACCCAAGGGCTTGTTTCCGTGTTGAATTACACTATGGCTCTAGGTTTAATTTTATTATTGTAACATACTGAGGTACATTGATAACCATAACCATATAACAATTACAGCACGGAAACAGGCCCTCTCGGCCCTTCCAGTCCGTGCCGACCATTTGTTTAGCATTCTATCTAATACTATACATAAATACAACTCAAGTACGTTAGAGCAAAGGAGAAGATACAGAGTGCAGAATATAGTTCTCTACTTACAAGTAACAAAGAGATTTAAAAGAGTGAAGAGATTCTGCGGGATGTTAGGGGAAAGCACACTAATCCTGTGAGGAGTGATTGATTAGACTAGGCAAACTGTATATTCTCCAGATTTAGAAGAATGAAAGGAGATCTTGAAAAATTTATAGGACTTTAAGGCTGGATGCAGGATGTATCCTTTGTTAAGGAAACCAATCAACTTGCAGGTCACTTTGGAGAGATTTTCAGAGGATGGTTTGTGTGTGTGTGTGTGAGAGAGAGAGAGTGTGTGTGTGTGTGTGTGTGTGTGTGTGTGTGTGTGTGTGTGTGTGTGTGTGTGTGTGTGTGTGTGTGTGTGTGTGTGTGTGTGTGTGTGTGTGTGTGTGTGTGTGTGTGTGTGTGTGTGTGAGTGTGTGTGTGTGTGTGTGTGTGTGTGTGTGTGAGTGTGTGAGTGTGTGAGTGTGTGAGTGTGTGAGTGTGTGAGTGTGTGAGTGTGTGAGTGTGTGAGTGTGTGAGTGTGTGAGTGTGTGAGTGTGTGAGTGTGTGAGTGCGTGAATCTGCAGTTCAGTAAGGTGCTTGACATGGTCCCACATAGGAGTTTGGTCCAATGGGTTAAATCCCTAGGCATTCATGGGTTAAAATCCCAAGGGATCCACAGGTTAAATGCCATGGGACAATGGTTAGATGCCATGGGACAATGGTTAGATCCAAGGGGACAAAGTGGTTAGATCCCAAGGGATCCATGGGTTAGATCCCAGGAGACAATGGGTTAGACCCCAGGGGAATCTGGTGTTGAGACAACAACCTTTCTCTCAATGTCAGCAAAACAAAGGAGATAGTGATCGACCTCAGGAAGCGCAGCTGTACACATACCCCAGTTTGCATTGATCTGACGATTGAAAACTTCAAATTCCTAGGAGTCAATATCACCAACAACTTCTCCTGGACCACCCATATTGAAGTAACAACCAAGAAAGCACACCACTCTTCTACTTCCTTAGATGGCTTAGGAAGTTTGGCATGTCCCCTACAACTCTCACCAACTTCTACAGATGCAGCATAGAAAACATTTTATGAGGATGCATCACAGTTTGGTTTGGGAAAAGCTCAATCCAAGACCGCAAGAAATTACAGCGAATTGTGGACGCAACCCAGACCATCACACAAACCAACCTCCTTTCTATGGATTCCATTTATACCTCGCGCTCCTTCGGCAAGGCCAGCAGCATAATCAAGGACAAGTCGCACCCTGGTCTCTCCCTCTTCTCCCTTCTCCCATCAGGCAAAAGGTATAGAAGTGTGAAGACGCACACCTCCAGATTCAGGGACAGTTTCTTTCCAGCTGTTATCGGGCAACTGAATCATCCTACCACAATCAGAGAGCAGTGCTGCACTACTATATACCTCATTGGTGATCCTCAGACGATCCTTGATCAGACTATCACTCCTGATAGTGAGGAGCCTAGTTGTGGAAGGATATTGATCATTCGGTAAGATGCAGCGAGCAATGGCAGGCACAGTTTAACCCTGATCATTGTAAGGTACTGCATTTTGTAAGGAAGGCTATATGGAGTGATAGTAAGGCCTGAGGAAGTACTAAGGAACGAAGGGATCTTGGTGTACAAGTCCAAGGATTCTGGAGGTGCAGCACAAACAGATAAAGTGAAGTAGTATACGGGATTCAACCTTCATTACCCAGGTCATAGGATATAACTATAAAGAGAGGTCAAAGTATAACTTTATAAAACATTGGTTAGGCCACTGCAAGAATACTGTGAGCAATTCTGGGTCGCCACACTGCAGGAAGGATGTGACTGCACTGGAGAGAAAGAATTTCAGACATCTGGAGAGGCTAATTCTGTTTTCCTTGGAGTGAAGGAGGCTGAGGGGACAGCTGACCAAACTTTATAAAATTATGAAAGGTATGGGTCAATGGGAGAGAGCTTATCCTCTTAGCAGCGGTGTTTAAAATTAAAGAACACAGGTTTTGGATAAGGTGTAAGAAGTTTAGAGGGGATCTGAGGAGGATTATTTTGCCCCAGCAAGTGGTTGCAAACCATTGCCTGAGTGGAGGTGAAGTATCTAGATAAGCACTTGAATTGCCAGGGCTGAAAATGCTACGGACCAAATGTGGAGAAAGGAGATCGTATTGATGGGTATTGGACATGGGCATGGTGGGCCAAAGGGCCAGTTTCATTGTTGCAATACTCTGTGACTTGTTAGCATTCTTTCAGAATATATACACTCTTAAGTGTAGACATTCTGGCAATGGCCACTGTCTTAGAAAGTTACTAATGGTGATTCAAACACTGTGAAGGACTGCAGCAATTCATCACAATATTCTTTATCCCAATTATGGTAAAGGGGGAAGCTTTTCTGCGTGTTTTCGGAGTGTTTAGTATCTGGAATTCCTGAGGAGACACTGGAGTCAGATACAATCATTACGTTTAAGAGACATTCAAATAAGCTCTTAAATAGGCATGGCATAGAAACATATAGACCTAATGCAAGCAAGATGGGCAGAATTGTCGGCATGGACAATTAGGGCTGAAGGGGGTGTTTCTATGCTGTACTACACTATGACCATGATTCAAATTAGAAAATAGCAAGAAATGCTGGCCTTGGAACTGAAAGAAAATATACTCTAAAAAATCTAAAAGCGCTGGGAATATTTAGTGGATCAGTCAGCATCGAACAGAGATGAAAGCAGAATTAATACTTCAGGTTGTTAACCTTTCATCGGAATTATTATCAATAATGGGTTGTGCTCGCTGTTGACAGACCTTCTCTACCTGAGCCTCAACACCTTGATCGCACCCCAGCCTTCACTGGAACGTCTCTCCTGCCCCCTGCGATCCAACACTGTTCCAGCGAGGCTTCATCCCAGCTGAGAGGACACGTCGCCTTCTGATTCCGACCTGCCGTCGTCTGAACTCAACAAGTCCACTCATTAGGATTTCCAAATCATCTCTCGGATTTTCCTCCTCAATACCTTGAAATTTTCAGATAATAATTCTGCATGTCCACCACCTCTTGGCTTCCGTCCCTGCACTATAAGCCCCGCAATCTCTCCTGGGGCCCACCTACCCCAGATCACCCCCTTTTGTTTCCTTCACCCACACCTCCAGCTGTCTAACAGTTGCAGCCTGACTTTGGTCCTGGCCTCCGGTGCTCAATGCGTGGAGTTTGCACCCCCCCTCCCTCCCCCGTGTCCGGGTGGGGTTTCTCTCTTCATCCCGTCGGTTGGTGGGTCAATTGCTTCTCGTGTGTGGGTGAATCGGCAGAGAATTGATAAATGGTGTGTTTGTAGTGAGCCAGTGTAGCTCGATGGGCTGAATGGCCTCTGTGCCATGTGGAATATGACTAACGCTTCCAGTCGGTCATCAATCTGAGATATCACCTGTTTCTTTGGGGGCGGACGCTGCCTGTCCCGCTATGCGGGGTCTGACCGCTCTATCCCGAGTCAATCCCTTGTCCCATGTCAGCCACCTGTATCCAAGATCTGTCCCTCCTATCCCGGGTCTGACCCCCCCCCCCCCCCCCACCCTGATCGGGTCAGTTCCCTCCATCCCGGATCGGGAGCGGATTCCCCGCCTGTGTCTGGCCGCAACAGTCGGTGTGTAACCGAAAGTAAACACGGATCAGACGGAATTCCTCCCCCAGTCCAAATATTATCCCGAGGGGCGGCTGCAGATTCCTCGCCGGCGGTTCACCAACTGCGTTTATTATTTTAATTTTACATTCGCCAAAGGAATTCGCAGGGCGGAGAGGGGAGAGAGGGAGGGGGCGACCTGCTCGCTGGGTGGGCTGCGGTGTCTCTCTCGCCCCCCGCCGCTCTCCCTCTGCCCCCTTTCCCAACACGGACACCATCGCCCCCGCCCTGCTCCCTCTGCTCTGGCCCCTCTCTTCCCGCTGCTTCCTACCGCCCCCGCCCGCTCCCTTTCCACCACTCCGCTCACTCTTCCTCCCACTGGCTCCTTCTCCCCTCAACCCACTCGGCCACTCCCCGTCCCTCCTCCGCTCCTTCTCCGCCTCCCTCTCTTCACCCTGCTCCCTCCCTCCTCCTCCACTCCCTCACCCCTCATAACTCTCCCGCCCTGATCCCTCGCCCCCGGCCCCTTTTCCCTCCGTTCCCCATCCCTCTCCACTGCTCCCTCTCTCCCCTGCTCTCTTTCCCCTCCGATCCGTCTCGCCCATCCCTCTCCACCCCCGCTGCCACCCGACCCCACCTCTCCTGATAGGATAGACAATCAGAGTCTTTTTCTCAGGATGGGAATGATAAAGGATAGACTAAGGGCATAGTTTTGTGGTATTGGTCTATTAATTTCAGATGCACCGATATGCAATAAAAAGCTTTGTTTACGTGCAATCCAGTCAAATCATACAATACCGAGTACAATTAAGCCATACACACGTACAAGACGGTGCAAGAGAAGAAAACCAGAGCGCAGAATATAGTCCCACAGCGTTATAACTAGAGCCACGATGTTTAGGCGCTAAAAATATCTGAAATAGGCAGGCAAAAAGGCATAATAAAATTACTAGAAAGGCACGAAAAGGCATTTATTTCAACCACCAAAATATGGTTTAAAATGATAATTATAAAGGTATACTACATTAAATGACCAAAGTTGCCTGGTTGCACATAACTACTAGCATTCTTTCAAATTATCTGGTGTTAAACTACAAACTCTACATTCATGTCGATATATTGTGCATTACAACTACCTTTGAGAACTTTAGCTATGTTTTCTATTTCTTCAAGATCTTTGTTAGCTAAAATCACCCTCTTACATTTTCCTTGTATGTCTTCACCTACATCGCCAGGAACTTTAAGTACAAAGTTCACCAAGTGAAGATGTGAACAACTGAGCAATACTTGAGCTCTTTGACTTCTCCAATACTTCCGATGTCAAGAAATACTCCTTTGATGGTTGACCTGCCTCCAGTTTACCAATGACCACATTGGCAACAAATCTCCCCACAGCATCAGTTATCTTGTCTATTGAGACATTTCAACTGCCTCAGGAAAGCAGCCAACATAATCAAGGACTGTTTTGTATGCAACATATTTTGTTGCATGCAACTTCATCTCTCATTTTCTGCACTACAATGTTGAAGTTGCTGTCAACATAATTCTTCCGTAATGATGACTCGCTTGGTATATGTGTAGTTGAAGTGTAGATGGAGTCGATGGTGGAGAGGCTGGTCTGTGATAAACTAGGCTATATTCACAACTCTGCAAATTCTGGAGTTTTGGACAGTGCTGTTCCTAAACCAAGCAGTGATGGACCCCGTTAGGATGCTTTTTATGATGCATCTGTAGAAATAGGTAAGCATTGTTTGGAGACATGCCGAACTTCCGTTGTCTTCTGAGGAAGTAAAAGCCTTGATGTGTTGTCCTGGCTGTAGCTTCAGTGTGGTTGGTCCAGGGCAAATTGTTAGTGATATTTATGCCCAGTAACTTGCTCACAACCATCTGCACTTCAATACCATTGATGCTGACTGGGGCATGTACACTACTTTTTTTCCTGAAGATAATAACTAGATCCTTCATCTTGCTAACTTTGAGGAGAGGTTGATGCCTTGACATGATTTAACCAAGTTCTGTATCTCCTTCCTGCACTCATAGAAAACATGGAAACATAGAAAATAGGTGCAGGAGGAGGCCATTCGGCCCTTCGGCCCTTCGAGCCAGCACCGCCATTCAATATGATCATGGCTGATTGTCCGCTATCAATAACCCGTGCCTGCCTTCTCCCAATATCCCTTGAATCCAGTAGCCCCTAGAGCTCTATCTAACTCTCTCTTAAATCCATCCAGTGATTTGGCCTCCACGGCCCTCTGTGGCAGGGAATTCCATAAATTCACAACTCTCTGGGTAAAAACGTTTTTTCTCAGCTCAGTCTTAAATGACCTCCCCTTTATTCTAAGACTGTGGCCCCTGGTTCTGGACTCACCCAACATTGGGAACATTTTTCCTGCATCTAGCTTGTCCAGTCCTTTTATAATTTTATATGTTTCTATAAGATCCCCCCTCATCCTTCTAAACTCCAATGAATACAAGCCTAGTCTTTTCAATCTTTCCTCATATGACAGAACCTACGCTGCACTGCCTCAATCACAAGGATGTCCTTCCTCAAATTAGGAGACCAAAACTGTACACAATACTCCAGATGTGGTCTCACCAGAGCTCTATACAACTGCAGAAGAACCTCTTTACTCCTGTACGGAAATCCTCTTGTTATGAAGGCCAACATTCGATTAACTTTCTTCATGGCCTGCTGTACCTGCACGCCAACTTTCAGTGACCGGTGTACAAGGACACCCAGGTCTCGCTGTACCTCCGCCTTACCTAACTTAACCCCATTGAGATAATAATCTGCCCCCTTGTTTTTGCCGCCAAAGTGGATAACCTCACATTTATCTACATTATACTGCATCTGCCACGCATCTGCCCACTCGCTCAACCTGTCCAGGTCCCCCTGCAACCTCCTAACATCCTCTTCACAGTTCACACTGCCACCCAGCTTTGTGTCATCCGCAAACTTGCTAGTGTTGCTCCTAATTCCCTCTTCCAAATCATTTATATATATGGTAGACAATTGCGGCCCCAACACCGAGCCTTGCGGCACTCCAGTCGCCACTGCCTGCCATTCTGAAAAGGACCTGTTCACTCCTACTCTTTGCTTCCGGTCTGCCAACCAATTTTCTATCCATGTCAACACCCTACCCCCAATACCATGTGCTCTAATTTTAGTCACCAGTCTCCCACGCGGGACCTTATCAAAGGCTTTCTGAAAGTCTAGATACACTACATCCACTGGCACCCCTTCATCCATTTTACTTGTCACATCCTCAAAAAATTCCAGAGGATTAGTCAAGCATGATTTCCCTTTCATAAATCCATGTTGACTTGGACTAATCCTTTTGGACACTCCATCCGGTCAACGTTCAAGATCCAGCTCGCTGCAGTGGTGGCATCTGCAAACTTTGCAGGACATCAGTGTTGAGGGTTATTGTAGACGAGGTATTATCACCTACCCTCACTGATTGTGGTTTCAAGGTCAAAAAGCCAAGAATCCAGTGGCAGAGGAGGGTGATGACTCCTAGGTCCAGGAGTCTGAAAATAAGAAGATACACAGAAAGCTGGAGTAACTCAATGAGTCAGACAGCATCGATGGAAAAAAGGAATAGGTGACGTTTGGGGTTGAGACCCTTCTTCAGAGCCTGGAAATAAGTTTGGTTGGGATCATCGTGTTGAAGGCAGAGTTATAATTAATCAAGAGGAGTCTGATGTAGGTGTCTTTGTTATCCAGTTGTTTCAGCGATGAGTGTAGGGCCAAAGAGATGGTGCCTGCCAGGGCCCTGTTGCATTAGTGCGTGAATTTCAGTGGATCAAGGCAGTGTGGGACGCTGGAGTTAATGTGCACCGTGCAGCCTCTCCCAGCGGTTCAATGATTTCTGTAGGTTCACTCAGGAAGGTCGATCTGACATCTGCCTCATTGGCCATGTGTACTGCTTTCCCGAGACTGATGGGGCAGGTGACACCATTCTACTGACCTTTTGTACAAACTGGGCGCAGAATGCATTGAGCTCGTCAGGGAGGGATGCCTAGCTACAAGTGTTATTACACAACTTCACTTTGTAGCCCGTTACATCTCTGGAGAAAATAAATAGGTGATGTTTCGGGTTGAGCCTTCTTCAGACAGAGTCAGCGGAGAGGGAGACACTGAGACAAGGAAGGGTAAGGTGTGAAAACAAAACAGCAAACTGACTTTGAGCCCCACTGCGGGGCGTGGATATACCATCAGAGCCAATTCCTTGCCTGGGATCGACGCTCCAACCGCGGCCTGTGGACTTTAATATCAAGGAGCTCTCAGTCTCGGGAGAGACCTAGTCGGGAGCTCGAAGGCCGCACGATGTTCAACTAGTCCAGACCCGGGATCCGATTGCCCGGCATGGGAGCTGGGATCCCCTCGATGCAGGAGCTTGATCGCTCCGACGAGGAGGCCTGGCGCCGGCGACAGGTGTCAAGATCGTTCCGTCAACGGAAGGCTCGAGGCCCCTGACCGCGGGAGAACAATGAAGCGAAGAGATTGAACTTTTTCTTCGCCTCCATCACAGTGAGGAATGTGGAGGAGTCACTGTGGTGGATGTTCATGTTAAAATATATTTTTTACATTCTGTTGCTTTTTATTAGTATGACTGTACTGCAAATATAATTCCTCGTATGTTGCAAACCATACTTGGCTAATAAAGTATGGTATGATTATTATTATTAATAATGGAGATGAGGCTCAGGAAAAATGTGGAATAGAGTGAGGCCTAGCACAAATTGGAGGAACAGCCCCTCATATTTCTCTCGGGGAGCTTACACCACAGTGGCTTCAACTCCGTCCAAGGACCCCAACAGTCTTTTCAGGTGAGGCAGAAGTTCACTTGCCTCCAACCTCATCTACTGTGTCCGCTGTTCCAGGTGCGGACTCCAATATTTTGGCGAGATCAAGCGCAGGCTCAGCGATCGTTTTGCTGAACACCTCCACTGAGTCCGCCTAAACCTACCTGATCTCCCGGTTGCTAAACACTTTAACTCCCCCTCCCATTCCCAATCTGACCTTTCTGTCCTGGGCCTCCTCCATTGTCAGAGTGAGGCCCAGCGCAAATTGGAGGAACAGCAACGCATATTTCGCCCGAACAGTTTACATCCCAGCGGTATGAATATTGACTTCTCTAACTTCAAGTAGGCCTTGCTTCCCTCTCTCTCCACTCCTCCCCTTCCCAGTTCTCCGACCAGTCTGACTGTCCCTCTGATTACATTGTATCTTTGTTTGCTTTGTTGGCACCTTGTAGCTAACAATGGTATATTCTACATTTCCCTTGATTTTCATCTTTGATCTCTTACACTTTCTTATTTCTGTAATGCCCTCTCCCCTGACGCTCAGTCTGAAGGTCTCGACCCGAAACATCACCCTTTTCTTCTATCCAGAGATGCTGCCTGTCCCGCTGAGTTACTCCAGCATTTTGTGGCTATGAATATTGACTTCTCTAACTTCAGGTAACCCTTGCTTTCCTCTTTCTCCATCCCTGCAGCTTCCCAGTTCACCGACCAGTCTGACTGTCCCCCGATTACATTTTATTTCTGTATGCTTCATTGTCAGCATCCAGCTAACAATCTTCTATTCGACATTTTTCTTCAACTCGTCTCCTTTGATGCCTTGTTTTCACAACTTATTCTTCCTTATCTCAGTGTCTCATTCTCCCTTGACTCTCAGTCTGAAGAAGGGTCTCGACCGAAAATGTCACCCATTCCTTCTATTCAGAGATACTGTCTGTCCCACTCACTTTATTATCTTTAAACACTTATAGACACTTTTAGAACAGAGAACACAAGCACTGGCCCTTTGGCCCACCAATTTATGCCAATCCACCGGCCCGCAATGGTTTGAATGTCACTCCATTCCTTCCCTCTTGTGTTCCAAGTCAACTTTGTCTTCTGCTTGTTAATTTCCTCATTAATCTTTCAGCGATTCTTTCCTCCATCGTGTGTGACACAACAATGATGTTATATGGGATAGACTTAACCCCGATCTGGCAGCTCAGAGCCAGCCTCACTGAGCCACAGCAGCAGAAATGATGCCCCCCACACTGTCTGTAACCTCACAGTTTGGCTTATTCCCCACTCCGGCATCAACCACCCTGTCTGGGCTCTTACCGCTCCTGGTGTGATGATGTTACCTGCCCTCAGGACTCCCTTGCATGTGCCCAGGTCTCTCTCCATGTCACATCCCCAGTTGTCTGTTAGGATTCTGTGCAGTAAAAATGCACCAGCTTTGCTCTATTTTTCTTTCCTGACCACTCTCACTCAGATCTTCTCTTTACATCACTGCTGTTTACTCTTTGCATCTCTCTGGCACTCCAAAGCTCCCCCATGTCAGGACTGTAACATTTTATTATTCCTCTCTATCTCTACAGCCCTGGTTGGGGAATTAATCTCAAACTCTCTGCTGCAGGGTCTCACCTCAAACCTCTCAGCCATATCCTGCTGCACGCAGGACAACTAGCAGTCTTCGTTTTGATTGTCAGCGCTGACATTGTGGGCCGGAGGGCCTGTTCTTGTGCTGTACTATTCTATGTTCTGATGGTATCACGATGAAGATCCCCGGGCAACTCTTCAACACAGGAAACATAGAAAATAGGTGCAGGTGCAGGAGCAGGTCATTCGGCCATCCCGGGAATTAACCTGGTGGGCAAGGGTCTGACATAGAGTGGCACCAAACTCTATTAATGCCGGCATCCTTGTCAAACTAATTCTGTCCTGCTCCTGCGGGAGAGCCAAAGCATTCTTCATGGAGAGAATGGGGACGCAATTTTGAGAAAACCCCTGGCTTCCTGCTATCCTGCGGACTGCCACTGGATGGCGCCCAGTGCCCGTGCTTGTGTGGAGAGTGCAGAATGTTTGCTGTGAAACGTGGTCAGTACTGCGTGAGAAACAGGCTCGCAAATGGTTATTTTAAGATTTCAATAGGATTATTCGTGTCATGTAATAATAATTTATCAATACATGAATAATAAAAATATTATGTAATGATTACACTGCAGGGCATTGCTATAAGGTGAGAGGGGGCACGTTTAATTGAAATGTGCCCCACAGGGCAAGTTTTTTACACAAAGGGCGGTGAGGGCCTGGAACGCATTGGAGGTGGTGGTGTTGGAGGCAGATACGATAGTGGCGTTTAAGAGACTTTTAGATAGGTACATGGAAGTGTAGAAAATAGAGGGATTTGGATCACGTGTAGGCAGATGAGATCACTTCAACTCAGCATCATGTTTGGTACAGTTCCTGCGCTGTATTGTTCTATGTTCTGTGTCTATCCAGTCACTCCAGGGTCCACCCAGACCAGACACCTCCGCTCAATCTTCCTCCTTTTCTCTGCCCCATTCTCGCCAAGAAAGGCATTCACTCCAAGATATTTTCCCATATCCCTGTTTGAATTATTCGCAACATTTTAATTTAATCCTTGGCTCTGGATCCTCCCACACTCAGGAAGATTATTTCATGTCTCCTTGTGCAAATCCGCTCTTTTGTAAGAATTTGAAGGGAAAATCCCGATATAGTTTGAAGAGTAGAATTCTCCTAGGTTAGTTCAGTGGAAACTGGAGATCTAACTCATCATTGCACCTGTGGAGATTACATTCAGTCACTAATAGACATTAATAATGCTGACTACAAGACTGTCACAGAAACAAGCTGGTCACCAGTGTTGTTCAGGAGGAGAAACCTGCCAACTCCCCCCGACTTGTCCCTGTGCTGCCTGCACCCACCTATGCAGAGCTTCAGTTTGAAGCCAGATAATCAGGCAATAAAATCTGGTTTACCCCAGATCGCTAAAACAAAAAGGGCTCTGATCCTCCAAGTAATGCGTTCCTGATGACTTAGTGTTGCTGGTAACTTTGTCTAACCATGGGAATGGCACTGAAGTGAATGTGCTGTAAACTAGCATTGACTCGGTGAGCTGAATGGCCTCATTCTATGCCACAAGGGACTGCGGAATTGCTCTTTCCCCAGCTTGCATATCTGAAACTAGTGTCACCGCCCTAACATTAGAGGACAGCCTCTCAGGACAGTGATGAGAAGAAAGGTTTGGTGAATCTCTGGTTTTCTCCACCCACAAAGCCTCAGTCACTGAGTTACTCAGAAGAGGGATTGGTTGTGAGAGGGATGGATCTGCGGTGAAAGGTGGCGCTGTGTCATTTCTCCTCTTCCCTGGTTGTGTGTGTCCACAGGGAGAGGTGACCTGTAATACTCGCCTGAAGGTCGGTGAAAGAGATTCCACCCGGACTTCCTGAGCAGCGTTGGATAAGCAGGCACAAAGCACACAGTGAAGAGAGAGCGGGGCTATGGGATTAACTGAAGCATTCTCACGGAGCTGGCAGACAGCCCTAAACAACCCTGCCAGCTCAGAGGCTGCAACCTTTCCAGGCTTTGTGTCTGGCGTCAGTTTTATCCTCCACTCCCTCCCAGCTGCGGACATTGATGCTGAGATTCTCGCACCTGAGTCCAGCCATTCACTAAATGATGAATAACAGGGTTCCATCCTTGTGAAATAACTCCTACAATGTCTCAGTCTCGCTAACACCCTGCTCTTCCTTTCTGCTTCTAACGTCTTGTTTCAATTTGATGTAACTCAGCTGCTTGATTACCATCTCCACAATGTTTTATCTGGACCCTACCGTGACAACGTCAAATGCCTCATGAAAAACAAAATATACAGTGCCCTCCATAATGTTTGGGACAAAGACCCATCATTTATTTATTTGCCTCTGTACTCCACAATCAGAGATTTGTAATAGAAAAACTAAAATTGGTTAAAGTGCACATTGTCAGATTTTATTAAAGGCCATTTTTATACATTTTGGTCTCACCATGTAAAAATTACAGCTGTGTTTATACATTGTCCCACCATTTCAGGGCACCATCATGTTTGGGACACATGGCTTCACAGGAACTTGTGATTGCTCAGGTGTGTTTAATTGCCTCCTTCATGCAGGTATAAGAGAGCTCTCAGCGCCTAGTCTTTCCTCCAGTTTTTCCATCACCTGTGGAAACATTTATTCCTGTTTATCAACATGAGGACCAAAGTTGTGCCAATGAAAGTCAAATAAGCCATTATTAGCCTGAGAAACAAGAATAAAACTGTTGGAGACATCAGCCAAACCTTAGGCTTACCAAAATCAACTGTTTGGAACATCATAAAGAAGAAAGAGAGCTTACTAATTGCAAAGGAACTGGCAGGCCAAGGAAGACTTCCACAGCTGATGACAGAAGAATTCTCTCTATAATAAAGACAAATCCCCAAACACCTGTCCCACAGATCAGAAACACTCTTCAGGAGTCAGGTGTTGATTTGTCAATGACCATTGTCCGCAAAATACTTAATGAACAGAAATACAGAGGCTACACTGCAAGTTGCAAACCACTGGTTAGCCGCAAAAATAGGATGGCCAGTTTACAGTTTGCCAAGAAATACTTAAAAGAGTAACCATCGTTCTGGAAAAAGGTCTTGTGGACAGATGAGACGAAGATTAACTTATATCAGAGCGATGGCAAGAACAAAGTATGGAGGAGAGAAGGAATTGCCCAAGATCCAAAGCACACCACTTCATCTGTGAAACACGGTGGTGGGGGTGTTATGGCCTGGGAATATATGGCTGCTGAAGGTACTGGCTCACTTATCTTCATTGATGATACAACTGCTGATGGTAGTAGCATAATGAATTCTGAAGTGTATAGACACATCCTATCTGCTCAAGTTCAAACAAATGCCTCAAAACTCATTGGCCGGCGGTTCATTCTACAACAAGACAATGATCCCAAACATACTGCTAAAGCACCAAATGAGTTTTCCAACGCTAAAAATGGTCAATTCTTGAGTGACCAAGTCAATCACCTGATCTGAACCCAATTGAGCATGCCTTTTATATGCTGAAGGGAAAACTAAAGGGGACTAGCCCCCAAAACAAGCATAATCATAGAATCATAGAAAATAGGTGCTGGAGTAGGCCATTCGGCCTTTCGAGCCTGCACCGCCATTCAATATGATCATGACTGATCATCCAACTCAGTATCCTGTACCTGCCTTCTCTCCATGCCCCCTGATCCCTTTAGCCACAAGGGCCACATCTAACTCCCTCTTAAATATAGCCAATGAACTGGCCTCAACTACCTTCTGTGGCA
Source organism: Okamejei kenojei (assembly GCA_035221665.1). Lineage (NCBI taxonomy): Eukaryota > Metazoa > Chordata > Chondrichthyes > Rajiformes > Rajidae > Okamejei > Okamejei kenojei. The sequence goes on from CM069152.1 coordinate 23,289,725, forward strand.
GAGAATTCCACAGACTCACCACTCTCTGTGTGAAAAAATATCTCATCTTGATCCTAAAAGACTTCCCCCTTATCCTTAAACTGTGACCCCTTGTTCTGGAGTTCCCCAACATCGGGAACAATCTTCCTGCATCTAGCCTGTCCAACCCCTTAAGGATTTTGTAAGTCTCTATAAGATCCCCCCTCAATCTCCTAAATTCCAGCGAGTACAAGCCGAGTCTATCCAGTCTTTCTTCATATGGAAGTCCTGCCATCCCAGGAATCAGTCTGGTGAACCTTCTCTGTACTCCTTCTATGGCAAGAATGTATTTCCTCAGATTAGGAGACCAAAACTGTACGCAATACTCCAGGTGTGGCCTCACCAAGACCCTGTACAACTGCAGTAGAACCTCCCTGCTCTTGTACTCAAATCCTTTTGCTATGAATGCCAACATGCCATTCGCTTTCTTCACTGCCTGCTGCACCTGCATGCCTACTTTCAATGACTGGTGTACCATGACACCCAGGTCTTGTTGCATCTCCCCTTTTCCTAATCGGCCACCATCCAGATAATAATCTACCCTCCTGTTTTTGCCGCCAAAGTGGATAACCTCACATTTATCCACATTATACTGCATCTGCCATGCATTTGCCCACTCACCCAACCTATCCAAGTCACCTTGCAGCCTCCTAGCATCCTCCACACAGCTAACACTGCCCCCCAGCTTCGTGTCATCCGCAAACTTGGAGATGTTGCATTCAATTCCCTCATCCAGATCATTAATATATATTGTAAATAGCTGGGATCCCAGCACTGAGCCTTGCGGTACCCCACTAGTCACTGCCTGCCATTCTGAAAATGACCCGTTTACTCCTACTCTTTGCTTCCTGTCTGCCAGCCAGTTCTCTATCCACATCAATACTGAACCCCCAATACCGTGTGCTTTAAGTTTGTATGCTAATCTTTTATGTGGGACCTTGTCGAAAGCCTTCTGAAAGTCCAGATATAACACATCCACAGGTTCTCCCTTATCCACTCTACTAGTTACATCCTCAAAAAATTCTATAAGATTCATCAGACATGATTTACCTTTCATAAATCCATGCTGACTTTGTCCAATGATTTCACCGCTTTCCAAATGTGCTGCTATCCCATCTTTAATAACTGACTCTAGCATTTTCCCCACTACCGATGTTAGACTAATTGGTCTGTTATTCCCCGTTTTCTCTCTCCCTTTTTATAAGCTAAAGATGTCCCCAATACAAGCCTGGCAGAGCATCACTAGTGAAGACACCCAGCAACAGGTGATGTCCGTGAATCGCAGACTTCAAGCAGTCATTGCATGCAAAGGATATGCAACAAAATACTAAACATGACTACTTTCATTTGCATGACATTGCTGTGTCCCAAACATTATGGTGCACTGAAATGGGGATACTATGTATAAACACTGCTGTAATTTCTACATGGTGAAACCAAAATGTATAAATTTGGCTTTTAAAATCTGACAATGTGCACTTTAACCACATGTGATTTTTTCTATTACAAATCTCCAATTGTAGAGTACAGAGGCAAATAAATAAATAATGTGTCTGTCCCAAACATTATGGTGGGCACTGCATGACTTCTATTTTGCCTTGTCATATCTCTTCAGAGAATTCCCAGCATAATAACCATGACAAACATCCAGAGTGCCTGTGTTTCCCAGCTTCCTTCTTCCCAGCAAGTCCTTGTCATTTCTTTATGCTTAGATTGGTAGATGCCTCCAACTTTTCACAGTAAAATGACTCATCCACAGTTCCCGAATTGCCCCAAATCATTTCTTCATTTCTCAAGGCTTCCACTTAAAATTCTCAGGCCTGAGCAACCCTCCAAATGCGCTAAGCAGTTTTATAAAGCTACAGGAGTCGCTGCCTCAGAAAGGCAACCAGCATCATCAGAAACCCACACCACAAAGGCCACATTTGCATTTCACACATATATATATATATATATATATATATATATATATATATATATACATAAGATTATACCATACATGAAAACATCAGGTAGTGCAAAAGAGAAAATAAACCGTGTAGAGTATAGTGTGACAGATACAGAGAAAGTGCAGAAAAAAAGTGTGACAACCACAAGGAAGTAGGTTGGAAGATCAGAAAATCATCCTTAGCAAATATTCAGTCGTCTGATAACAGTGAGGAAGAAGTTGTTTCTTAATCTGGTGGCACGTGGCTTCGAGCTTTTGTAATATAGGATCCTAGATGAGAGACCATGTACACAGGATTCCTAAGTATCTCAGTGTCAGGCTCTGTAAGCACCCAAGGTATGTGTCCATGTACACTCGGGTCCCAGGTGTATGTTCATGTACACATGAGTCTCAGGTGTATGTCCATGTGCACACATGCCCCAGGAATGTCCCCATGTACACATGGGTCCCAGGTATGTGTCTATGTACACATGGGTCCCAGGTGTATGTTTATGTGCACACGGGTCCCAGGTATGTGTCTGTGTACACAGGAGTCCCAGGAGTATCTCTCTGTACACACGGATCCCAGGTATTGTCACTTCAGCATGTCTCCATCTTTACCAACCTCTGCAGATGCACTCTCATAGGAATCCTATCAGGTTGCATCACAGCTTGGTTTGGGAATAGCTCTGTCCTGACGAGGAAATTGTAGTAAGTTGTGGATGTAGCCCAGTATGTCACACAGCCTAGACTCCCTACCATTGCCTCCATCAGTGAGAGCATGTTGTGGTCACTGTGCCAGGCCTACAGTTAGAGTTCCAACCCTTGATCTGCATCCCACTACACCACTCAGGAATCTATATGCTAAGATTTTAAAAAGTCTTGTCTCATAAACCTAACCTGGAAAGGTTCACCATGAAACCATTTGGTTCACAGACATCCTTCTTCAAAGCAGGTAATCTGCCGCCCTAACTCTGTCTAGCCTGTCTGCAGACCTGACTCTGTCAAGCCTGTGTCTGTAGTCCTGACTCTGCCTAACCTGTGTCTGCCATCCTGACCGGCTCGCCTGTGTCTGCCATCCTGACTCTGTCTATCCTGTGTCTGCAAGCTGAACATCTAGCCTGTGTCTGGGTCCTGACGCTTATCAAAGGACTCACATAGGTCCACACACCAATGGAGAGGGGAAGGAGCCCTCTTGGGTTTCTTCATCCTCAGGCTGGTAGCTTGGTTCTCAATTGACGTATACCCGCAGGATGGATTATATATTCCCTTGCTCTGCTTCGTCATATTAGCCAGCTCCTCAAGCATCTGCTCTTTGAAGATTGCCCATTGTTCCATTTCAGTTTTAGTTGCCGATCTTTGATCCCATGTTACTTGGTCAGATTCCTCTTGCCCACTAAACATAAGTCTCTGCCAATGAAGAGCTTTTGACTGCTCTTTCCCCTCTCCATTGGTGTGAGTGGGCGTATAGAAGGCCTCTGATAAGATGGCATGCAAATAGTTATTAAATAAATTATAACACATAAAAATGGGGGACTGGAGTCGGAGGACTTGCTATGATTATATAGGCTGCTGATTAGGTTGCACTAGGAAATTATGTGAAGGCTGGCTTTGGCTCCCTAAGGAAGGAGATACTTGCAGTCAGGGGAGTTGAGTGCTCACCAGACAGCCCTGGGATGGTAGGTTTGTCAAATGAGCAAAGATTAAACTGACAGGGAACGTAACATTAATGGCTGGGGAGTCTAGAACCAGGAGGCAGTGTCTGAAAATAAGGCGCCAGCCATTCAAGACTAAGTGGGGAAGATATTTCATCAACGGGTGCAGCAGCATCTAAGGAGTGAAACGTTGCCTATCTCATTCAATCCTTAGATGCTGCTGCACCCGCTGAGTTTCTCCAGCTTTTTGTGTACCCTCGATTTTCCAGCATCTGCAGTTCCTTCTTTAACAAGATATTTCATTATGCAGAGGAGAGTGAACCGTTCACTTTCTCTACACCAGAGGGCAGTGAGGACCAGTCCTTGAACAGATGCAAGCAGAGACTTATACATTGTTAGTTATTAAGGAAATCAAGTGACTGGAGTTAGTACAGGCATTAGTGCTGTTAATGTAAAGTAAAGACTGGATCACGACATTGAATACGGTTTGACTCTGCATTGGGTAGGACAAGCGCTGACATATCAATAGTGGGGGGAGAGGGATTGAATGCGAGTAGTTATAATTGGTGTAAGTATCCGAGTGTGCACACGCATATGTGTGTATTCACATGCAAATATGTGAGTTAAAGATTATAAGAACAGGATTTCTATTGGTCTGGAACTCACTTTGGACACAGAACAGTACAGCACAGGGACAGACCCTGTCTACAGGTGTCAGAGGTTAAGGGGAGAAGGCAGGAGCATGGGGTTAGGAGGGAGAGATAGATCATAGAAACATAGAAACATAGAAATTAGGTGCAGGAGTAGGCCATTCAGCCCTTCGAGCCTGCACCGCCATTCAATATGATCATGGCTGATCATCCAACTCAGTATCCCGTACCTGCCTTCTCTCCATACCCTCTGATCCCCTTAGCCACAAGGGCCACATCCAACTCACTCTTAAATATAGCCAATGAACTGGCCTCAACTACCCTCTGTGGCAGAGAGTTCCAGAGACTCACCACTCTCTGTGTGAAGAAAGTCTTTCTCATCTCGGTCTTAAAGGATTTCCCCCTTATCCTTAAGCTGTGACCCCTTGTCCTGGACTTCCCCAACATCGGGAACAATCTTCCTGCATCTAGCCTGTCCAACCCCTTAAGAATTTTGTAAGTTTCTATAAGATCCCCTCTTAATCTCCTAAATTCCAGAGAGTATAAACCGAGTCTATCCAGTCTTTCTTCATAAGACAGTCCTGACATCCCAGGAATCAGTCTGGTGAACCTTCTCTGCACTCCCTCTATGGCAATAATGTCCTTTCCTTAGAAGAACGACAGATTTGGAGACCAAAACTGCACGCAATACTCCAGGTGTGGTCTCACCAAGACCCTGTACAACTGAAGTAGAACCTCCCTGCTCCTGTACTCAAATCCTTTTGCTATGAAAGCTAACATACCATTCGCTTTTTTCACTGCCTGCTGCACCTGCATGCCTACTTTCAATGACTGGTGTACCATGACACCCAGGTCTCGCTGCATCTCCCCTTTTCCCAATCGGCCACCATTTAAATAATAGTCCGCTTTCCTGTTTTTGCCACCAAAGTGGATAACCTCACATTTATCCACATTATACTGCATCTGCCAAACATTTGCCCACTCACCCAGCCTATCCAAGTCACCCTGCAGTCTCCTAGCATCCTCCTCACAGCGAACACTGCCCCCCAGCTTAGTGTCATCCGCAAACTTGGAGATATTGCCTTCAATTCCCTCATCCAGATCATTAATATATATTGTAAATAGCTGGGGTCCCAGCACTGAGCCCTGCGGTACCCCACTAGTTACTGCCTGCCATTGTGAAAAGGACCCGTTTACTCCTACTCTTTGCTTCCTGTTTGCCAGACAGTTCTCTATCCACATCAATACTGAACCCCTAATACCGTATGCTTTAAGTTTGTATACTAAATCTCTTATGTGGGACCTTGTCGAAAGCCTTCTGGAAGTCCAGATATACCACATCCACTGGTTCTCCCTTATCCACGCTACTAGTTACATCCTCGAAAAATTCCACAAGATTCGTCAGACATGATTTACCTTTTGTAAATCCATGCTGACTTTGTCCAATGATTTCACCACTTTCCAAATGTGCTGCTATCCCATCTTTAATAACTGACTCTAGCAGTTTCCCCACTACCGATGTTAGACTAACTGGTCTGTAATTCCCCGTTTTCTCTCTCCCTCCCTTCTTAAAAAGAGGGGTTACATTTGCTACCCGCCAATCCTCAGGAACTACTCCAGAATCTAAAGAGTTTTGAAAGATTATCACTAATGCATCCACTATTTCCTGAGCTACTTCCTTAAGTACTCTGGGATGCAGCCTATCTGGCCCTGGGATTTATCGGCCTTTAATCTATTCAATTTACCCAACACCACTTCCCGACTGACCTGGATTTCACTCAATTCCTCCTTTGACCCACAGTCCCCTGCTATTTCAGGCAGATTATTTATGTCTTCCTTAGTGAAGACGGAACCAAAGTAGTTATTCAATTGGTCCGCCATATCCTTGTTCCCCATGATCAACTCACCTGTTTCTGACTGCAAGGGACCTACATTTGTTTTAACTAACCTCTTTCTCTTCACATATCTCCTCTTTCTCTTCACATATCAGCAATGATTGAATGGCGGAGTAGACTTGATGGGCCAAATGGCCTAATTCTACTCCTATTACTTATGAGACCTTTCAGCCCACAATGTTTGTGCCAAACATCATGTATCTGAACTGACGTCATCTTCCTGTACATGATCCATATCCCTCTATTCCCTGGACTTCCATGTGCCTGACCAAAAACCTCTTAAACACCACTGTCATATCTGCCTCCACCACCACCCCAGACAATGCGTTCCAGGCCTCCACCCATCTGTGTAAAAGATTTGCACCACATATCTCCATTAAACTTTCTTACTCTCACCTTAGAGCAATGTCCTTTAGTGTTGGTCATTTCCACCCTGTGGGAAAGGTTTTGACAGCCTACCCTATCTATGCATATCATAATTTTATACACTTCTATCAAATCTCCCCACAACCTTTGACATTGCAGAGAAAACAATCCAAGTCTATCCAACCTCTCCCGGTAGCTGAAACCCTCTAACCTCGGCAGCATTCTGGTAAACCTCCTCTGCACCCTCTCCAAAACGTCTACATCTTTAATGGGGTGACCAGAACTGCACGCAATATTCCAAATGTAGACTAAAAGTCCAATAGAGCTGCATCATGACTTCCTGACTTTGATAAGAACACCTCAGACCTGGGTTCAATCTGATTTCCTGCGTTGTCTGTGGGGAATTTGCATGCTCTCTCTGTGACAGAGTGTTTCCGTGGGTGCTCCAGTTTCCTGTCATGTCCCAATGGATGGGTTAGTTGAATGCTGTAAAATGTGTTGGTGGTGGTGAGAGATTCCAGATTAGTACAGATGTTAAGGGCTATGGGGAGAAGGCAGGAGAATGGGGCTAGGAGGGAGAGATAGTTCAGCTATGATTGAATGGCAGAGTAGACTTGATGGGCCGAATGGCCTAATTCTGTGCCTATCACTTATGATCTTATGATATAGGATATGATAGAGGTAAATTGATACTCTGGTGAGGTCAGTGGGGGAATAGGATGGTTACGATTGCACTGGAAGCTGGAATAGACTTGATGAGCCAAATGGCCTCTCTCCACGTCATGTGAAATACGAGATTCACCTTGTGAGATCTGGACTGTCTGGGTTTGGTATCTGGTGCAGGGTTCACATAGCTAGGGTAGATGATGTGACCATCTCTAATCCTTCAACTGGTGAGTATGCTGCCTGGTTCTCCCTCCTGCTCTCCCTGTGTGAACCTCTGGAGTCACCACGCTCTCTTCTGCTGCCTCCACCAGCTCAGTGACACATCTCCCCAGGCCTCAGGTCCAGGTTATTGAGCACTAACGGCCGCCTGTCTGTGGGGCCTGACATCACGTTCCCCGATCACACTGGAACCGAGCTGGCTCAGAGTAAAGTTGTGGCTGCAAGCCACAGGGTATTGTTAATATTTGCACAATTTAACCCATACTGGTGAGGATCTAGATTAGATATCAGCACTGTTTGTGTAACACACCAAGGGTGCAGCCCCATCACCAGGCCAGAGCATCCGAGAGTCATCAGGAACTTGCTGCAGACAAGTCAGCTCTCACCGTGCTGTCCACGGGCACCCTGGGGGATTTCCGGGACCGCTGGGCATCGCGGGGGGTGGATTGCATTTGTTTGTTGTGTATTATGGTGGTGGGTTCTGGTTTGTTTTGTTTTACTGTAAATATTATTTTGAATAAATGAATAATTTTTTTGATTAAAAAAAAGGCAGCTCTCACTTTCCGGATGGTGGTGACACTTCAGGAGTATTTATTACTGTGAAGTGCTTGGACAGGCTGAGGCTTGTAAGGTGTAATAGGAAGTGACATACAGCACAGGTACAGGCCCTTCAGCCCACAATGTCCAGGCCAAACATGATGCCAAGTTAAACTAATCTCTTCACGTCAGAAAAGACTAGGCTACTATTCACTGGAGTTTAGAAGGATGACGGGATATCTTATAGAAACATATAAAATTATAAAAGGACTGGAGAAGCTAGATGCAGGAAAAATGTTCCCAATGTTGGGTGAGTCCAGAACCAGGGGCTACAGTCGTAGAATAAAGGGGAAGTCATTTAAGACTGAAGTGAGAAAAAACATTTTTACCCAGAGAATTGTGAATTTATGGAATTCCCTGCCAGAGGGCAGTGGAGGCCAAATCACTGGATGGATTTAAGAGAGAGTTGGATAGAGTGGAGTCAAGGGATATGGGGAGAAGGCAGGCACGGGTTATTGATAGCGGCCGATCAGCCATGATCACAATGAATGGCGGTGCTGGCTAGAAGGGCCGAATGGCCTCCTCCTGCACCTATTTTTTATATTTTCTATGTTCTGCTTGCACAATATCCATATCCCTCCATTCCCTGCATATCCATGTGTCTATATCAGAGCTGTATCTGCCTCCACCACTACCCCTGGCAGTGTGTTTCAGGCACCCACCACTTTCTGTAAAAAAAACTTGTCCCGCTCATCTCTTTCAAACTTTGCCCCCTCACCTTAAAACTATGCTCTCTTTTCATCCTGCAAAAAAGATTCTGACTGTCTACACTTTCTATGCACCTCATAATTTTATATATTTCTAGCAGGTCTCCCCTTAGCCTCCAGCATTCCAGAGAAAACAATCCAAGTCTATCGAACTTCTCTCTGTAGCTGATACCCCTGAACATTCTCTTTCTTTCCCCGTGTACCGTGAGCTGCTGTCCTTGTGGGGAAGAGTCTCCAGGATTACTGCGCCGACACTTCACCTGAGTGTGATCTGTGAATGATTCCTTTCAGATGACCAGTGCAAGTGATGCTGTGTGGCCTCGCAGAATTGTCTATTAACGCCCGGGGGCATGGGGATAATTGAGGAATCCAAATGTTAACCTTTAACCATGTCCAGGAGAATTGCTGTCTCCTTGTATAATGGTTTTATAAGTTAACAACCACATGGACTGCAACCCTCAGACTGTGGCAATAAAAGGCTTCCCCCAGAGCCAGGAACTGTCCTGGGAGGGACACTCATCTTTTGTTCAACGTTTATAAAACAAGAGGGCAAGCATTCCCGTATTGCTCACCAGTATTTGTATTTGGGTGGTGAAGCAGATAGCGCTGCTGCCTGACGGTTCCAGAGACCCAGGTTCAATCCTGACCCAGGGTGCTGTCTGTGTGGAGTTTGCACGTTCTTCATGTGACCCATGGGTTTCCTCTGGGTGCTCCGGCTTCCACCGACATCCCAGACATGCTGGTCAGTGGGCTAATTGCCCACTGGAAATTACTCCCAGTGTTTAGTTAAAGGGTGGGATCTGGGGCAGTGGGGACTGTTGGGAATGTGGGATTAGTGTAAATAGATGGTCAGTAAGGCTTGATGGGTCGAAGGGCCTGTTTCCATGCTGTAACACCGTGATTAGTTTTTCTTCATCTCTTTATATCCCAATTGCCCAATTGTTTATCCTACTTTATTCATTTCCTGAGTAATGAATTAGTTCCATCATTTTAGTGATGTTGTTGAGATGGACCAGTTTTAGGTCCATGTTGCTGGTACTTGTAAGATGCGACGTTGCTGTAATTGTGAGCATGTCACTGTTGATGCATATTGCCGAACAGATGTAAGATGCCTCACAAACAAGCTATTTAATTACAGCAGTAACAGGGACCAGTGATGGAGTTGCTTGCCACATGACTGTTTCACAATCCGCCATTTTCATTCCAGAATCGGCAGCGTGGAACTGCCCAACTCCCCTGGCAATCGATGCCCTCCAGCCATGACTCTGGCTCTCACCTTGTGCAGGTAAACCCAATTCCAGACTGTGGTGGGATTGACTCCAAAATTCCTGCTCCGCTCTGTGACGGCCAATGACATAGGCATTGCTGAAACACCCACCTCCTGTGAGGCAGAGATAAAGCCCCTCCTATGTTGGTCCAGGTGTGTTGTGAGTGCGGTGCCCATGCATAACAAGGACACTGCAGGAAGCTAGAGAGGAAATTGCAAATGCACTGGCTGAGATTTACTGAGTCATCATTAAATACAGGTGATGTGCCAGAAGGCAGGAGGGTGGCAAATGTGCATCTTTTCAAGAAGGGCTGCAGGGAAAAGCCTGGGAACCACAGGCCAGTGAGCCTCACATTTGCGGTCAATAAGTTACTAGAGAGTATTCTAAGGGATAAAAATATGCATTTAGATTGACATGGGTTGATGGGAGATAATCAGCATGGTTTTGTACGTGGGAGAGCGTGTCTCGAATCTGATTGAGTTTTTTGAAGACATGACGTGAGAGGACGTGAGAGGTTGATGAGGGCAGAGCTGTACACGTTGTATATATAGATTTCAGCAAAGCATTCACTGATTCCACATGTTAGGCTGCTCTGGAAGATTAGATCGTATGGGATTCAAGGAGAGAGCTGAATGGATAGAAAATTGGCTTCATGGAAGGCAGCTGAGGTGATGGTGGAAGGTTGCTTTTTGGACTGGAGGCCTGTGACTAGTGATTTGCCTCAGGGTTTGGTGCTGGGCCTATTACTATTTGTCATCTACATCAATGATTTGGATGAGAACATGCATGAATAGTAAGTTTACAGATGACAATAAAGTAGGTGGTGTCGTAGACAGTGAAGATGGTTGTCAAAAATTGCAGCTGGATCTTAATTGGTTGGACAAGTGGGCTGAGGAATGATTAATGGCATTTAATACAGAGAAATGCGAGGTGTTGCAGTTTGGGACATCTAACATGGGCAGAACCTACACAGTGAATGGTAGGGCTGTGGGGAGTGTTGCAGAGCAGAGGGTTCTAGGAGCATAGGTACATCGTTCCTTGTGGTGTCCTAAGTAGATAGGGTGGTTAAAAAGGCTTTCGGCACATTGGCCTTCATCAGTCAGAGTATTGATTACAAATGTTGGGAGGTGATGTTGCAGTTATATGAGTCTGAAGAAGGGTTTCGGCCTGAAACGTTGCCTATTTCCTTCGCTCCGTAGATGCTGCTGCACCCGCTGAGCTTCTCCAGCACATTTGTCTACCTTGCAGTTATATAAGATGTTGGTTTCAGCCACATTTAGAGCATTGTGATGAATTTTGGGCACCATATTATAGGAAAGATGTAGTCAAGCTGGAAAGGGTGCAGAGAAGATTTACGAGGATATTGCCAGTACTCGAAGGCCAGAGCTATAGGGAGAGTTTGAGCAGGCTGGGACACTATTCCTTGGAGCACAGGAGGATAAGGGGTAATCTTATAGATGCGCACAAAATCATGAGAGGAATAGATCAGGTAACTGCGCAGTCTCTTACCCAGAGTAAGGAAATCGAGAACCAGAGGACATAGGTTCTTGGTGAGGTGGGATAGATTTAATAGGAACCTGAGGAGTAACTTTTGTACATGAAGGGTGGTAGGTATATGGAACGAGCTGCTGGAGGAAGTAGTTGAAACAGGTAACTATCACAACGTTTAAGAAACATTTAGACAGGAACGTGGATAGGACAGCTGTAGAGGGGTATGGGCAAAACGCAGGCAGGTTGGACTATTGTCGATGTGACATGTTGGTTGGTATGGGCAAGTTGGGCTGAAGGGCCTGCTTCCACGCTGTATGACTATGAATCATCTACAAAATGAACCAGTAAGGTGAACAATGCAGCCTGTGATTTGCACCCAGACACCACAACTGGAAACTGCCGCATTCTCCTCATGAGCTGAGCTTATGATAGTCCCACAATGCAGCGAAAGGCCCTTCAGCCCACCTCGTCCATGTCAACCCAATGGCCTGCCTGAGCTGCTTTGCTTGTGTCTGTCCACCCTCTGATCTCTTCCTGTACAAGAACCTGTTGAAATGTATTTTAAACGTTGTAATTGTACCCACTCCCTCTGGCAGCGCGTTTGACATACCCACCACCCTCTGTGCAGAGACATTGCCCCTCAGGCTTCTTCGTCCAAGTGATGCATGACTTCCCCATCTGAGTTTCAAGTCTCCTCACTACCGACCTCTGCACCGGAACATTATGTTGTCCTCCTGCGGCAGACTGGGGCACAGACTGATGCTCCCAAACTAGTGTCTCTGCAGTTGTGTGGGGAGTGCTGCAGAACAGCCCTACCTACAGTCCACTTTCTAGAGGTTTTTCTGAATCATCAGCCAGACTGCTTGCTCTGCTATTCAAATTCTAATGACTTGAAAGCACTGAATGCCCTGGCAACTGTTCTCAGTCCTTAGAAATGTCAGTGCTGATTGCCGGCTGGTAATTGGCATTATGTGCATGTGTTGCTGTGGAGCAGTCTCTCTGCTTCTCTCAACATCACCCTAAGCTGCTAACAGCTTGCTTACATCATTGTTGGAATATCATCAATATCTCAGCAATCCTTGCAATGTCACTGGGAAATTACTTGAATGTGTATGCATGGCATTTCAGTGGGTCCGACCCTTCCCCATCACTCCAGGGCCGGATCTGCAGCTCAATCTGTTTCCCAATTTTTATAATTCCAATGGATCAAATGACTTCCCATTATATGGTATTCAAATGGTCCGAACTACTTCCAATATAAAGCCTTTGTGAAGCGTCCCCCACTCCTTGGACTTTAAGTTGTCAGTTTGTAATCTCAATCCTACTGATCAGATTCAGCGCCTTGCTGGCTCTTGGCAAACGTCAATATTGACATCATTTTTCACGCGAAGGTTTCCCGTTGGGTGTAATGTCCCCGGGGACACCTCCTCCGTCCCCGAGGCTCCGCGACTGGTGGGCACTCCCGCTGCTCCACCGCCGTCTTCATGCCAAAGGCAACAACTGGATCTCTGAAGTGCAGTTTACTGAGAATATAATGAACCGAAAGCACACAGAGACATGGCGAGTTGGCAGCTTGCGGGGTGAGGGAGACAGCACCGCCGCGGAGAGGGAGCTGTCAAAGAAGCCACATGTAGCAGATACCGGGCGCACCGCCGCTCCCCCGCCCATCCCTCTCCCACCGCAGCCAGCGAGCCCTGATTGTGGGCAGCTTTGGCCACGATTGTCAGCAATAACAGCGATCACCAATCCCAGCTCAGACCCCAGCCTGCAAACACACCAAGCTGAGGCCGTTTATTCTTACAGCCTTTCAAGTACCGAGGAAGGTTCCAGCATTAAGCTGGTTTACATTATTACAGCTTTGAACTTATCGTATGTTTGGCAGATTGTCGGCAAGATAGAACCACAGTTTACATAGAAGAGAGAGTGTGTGTGATCGAGACCCCTGGGGAGACGTCAGTGAAACAGTGTGAGCCCGCACCCCTCCACATTTGAGGGTTCACAGGCAGTTGCTTGGTCATGTTACCGACAGCAATTTCAGTCGGGCTCACGTTTAGCTATTCTGTGACGGGGGGTTGGGGACTAAAGCCCCCCCCCCCCCCACCCCCCAGATCTGTGCAGAGGCCACACGCCAGTGGGCACGGGGTGTTGCTGGTGTCAACACCCCCTCATCACCTGTTGTCCTACGAGGTAGCAACCAAGAGCATCAACGCTGACACATTGCCTTGTCCAAACCCGCAGCAGCGAGCAGGGCTGCACTCGTGTCCCGTCAGTCCCAGCTCTGGTCTGAACGGCACCCACATCAAGTTACAGAGAAACACCACGCAAAAACAAACCCACCAAGCCAACTGACCGCGTGAGCACGAAAACTTTCCAAGATATCTCCGGATCTTTTAATTTACTGAAGAGAATATTGTGTCACAAACAAGACGGAACAAACCAGTATTGGTGTATTCTGTAAGCTCGAAACACATATTACAACAAGGTCAAAAGCAGCGAGCCCCTTGCACGTGTGCGAGCAAACTGAAGCAGATGCCGTGTGGGCCTTCCTTCACGCACTGCCGGGACAGGCCTGCACACACCCGACAGTGTGCAACATCCCACACTCGCAGGCCGGGCAGGTCATCGGACACAACATATCGGCCTCGACACGGGGTCCCGTGGCAGTCGCTGCGAGCAGGGACAGAGAGAAAAGCACAACATATACACGCACGGAGTTAGGTACAGAATGAATCTCCCTCTGCATCATCCCATCACACGCTCACTATTCCCAGGATCAGACCGAGAGTGAAACTCCCTCTCTCCAATATAAGATGTGCCTGCCCCCTTGTCTGACACCCATGGAGACCTGACTCAGAAGTTACCACCGCCCCGCCAACAACGAACAACAATTAAAAAGCGGAGAGTTGTGCCCGTTGGCACGGCGCCCATTGCCAAATGGTTGCATGTTTGCTGCACGGTGCGGGGGTTAGGTCGGAGTGGGCAGCCGCCACACCGGGTGCGGATCCCCGCTGCGCCTCGCCGCCCTGTCCCACATCCACACTGAGTGAACGTTAATCGCTCCCCGCCACCGGGCAGTGGCGACACGACGGAATGTGGCGTGGTTCACAGAAGGGACCTCGCCATTCACACTCTGCGCTGCGTGAGACAGGCAGCATTCATGAATCGAGGCAGAGGCATGTGGGAGGGGAGGAGAGGGTTAATGGGCTGTGTGTGTAGGGTCTTAGTGCTAAATTCCGTGCTGTCGAGAGGGGGCGGCTGAGCGGCGCCTGCAAGGCAGTCAACAGCATCTGCTGCGAGACCAGGCGGAAAGTCTCCATGCAACTGAACCCAGGGATCAAACTCGGGGCTTTAGAACGCTGCGAGACATGAGAGAACCGCACACAGGCCCAGAAATACCAGACAGCAGCCGACTCCGTCTCCCTCTCTCAGCGTCTTGACGTGTCCAAGGGCTTCTTAATAAATAATCGTATTTATAAATGTGAAAAGCAACGCGCAGCGAGTGGCGAATATAATCAGCACCGTCTCGTTTTGGTCTGAATGTGTACTTTAATTAGCAAATTACAACGCGGATGCGAGGAACAGTTAGTCCGTTAAAACCATTGACTGGGCGTCTTATCAATCGCCCGTTCTGTCAGCGCACCTCTGGTTTCCACTGTGTTTGGCTATATAAATATCTCTGTTCGTGAGCGAGGGGGGAGAGAGCGCCCGCGCAAATGCCCAGACAACGTGTCCCCATCTCACTGGCCGCATTCCAAATTAAAAACATCTTTTTTTATTTGTTTGTATTTCAGGATTCTGATGTTTTTTTCACCTGCTTTTTGCCCTCAGCTTCGCCCGGACCCATCTCCCCAGTGTCTGCGATGCATTTTTTTCTTTCTCCGCAGCAAAGTTTAAAGCAATTTTGTCTCTCCGGTTGGCAGCCTGGTTGAAAACCGACCCCCGTGGCCGCTCGGCCCAGCTCCTGATAGTCATGCTATCGCCGACTACACAGGCGGTGGCGGAAAGTGCCGGGCGCGGAGCACGCAAATCCCCGCGCTCCGTTCACACCAGTCAGTATCCGGCCTCACCTGCCCCGACACTCGCCGCCCCAGGCCGGGGGAGAGGAGAGGACAGGACAGGACAGGACAGGAGCGCCTTTCCCACGGGGACTGGGACGTCTCAGCCGCGCTCCGAGTTACTGACACGCTCACAACCCATCGCCCCGGGATCCACTCCACGTCGGATCCGATCACATTCCAAAACCTTTGTTTCAAAGATGAGACTTTATTGCTAAAAACAGTGAACCATTATATTTACATTGATATGTTTTTTAGAAAGTATATTCAAGTAAACATCTCCAATGCCACGATATCGCCTAGGTTATTATCAACAAACGGTAAAGAAATAAATAATTGGACACGTTTTTACTCATCTACACTCTATGTATTGGAAAGCTGAGTTAAGCTCTGTAATATCTTCACCTCAACTTTTTATAATAATAATTATATTACAAAAAATATCTCGGCAGCATCGAGAGTCCAGAAGCGCCGGGAGGTGCACCATTCCCTCTCCTCTGGGCTGGTCTGAGTCTGGTCCGTTCGCTGCCCCTCAAATAATCCACGGTGTTCGCCAACGTTAAATCTCTGTGTTATATAGATACAAAGCAGGGGCTTCTTTAGGATGCGATATATAAAAATAGATTTGACTAACGGCGCTGTTATACTATAGACCATGTTTGTGAGTTCGCCGCATCAGCACGTACACTTGCACTCGGAAATGACTGGGTATTGTACAGGTATCCATGTGCAGTAGCGCGGTTTGGACCAGCCCTGGCAATACCATCTCAAGAACGTCTTGCTGATGGATTTGACAGGTTTACACAGCATTCCTTCCGGGAATGAGCACGACCTCTCGTTATAGCAGTTCCCCTCTTTGACAAAGCGCGGCCAGAAGCGGCCTCCTAGGTCTTTCCAAGCGTACACGACCGGGCAGTAGGTATACGACCAGAGCCACTGTTGCAACCTCCGCCGCGCCTTCTTGCCCAGCTTCATCCTCCTGCCGTACGGCGTCTCCGACACATCCAGCCTCTTGATGTCGTTGGGCAGCGCGCCCAGCGGCTTGAGGCGGCCGCCGGGGTCTCGGGGCGCCGAGGGGTCGGCGTCGGGCAGAGTGATGGACATGAAGCCCGGGTCGAAGTGACTTCCCAGCCGTTTCCGCAGCGTGCGCTCGTCCAGGTCGCTGTCCTTCGGATCGCTGTCTGGGTCCGGCTGCTCGATGATGTCCAGCACGGGCAGGCTGTCACTGGGCACCGGCCGGAGGTGCAGGTATGGTTGACACAAGCCGTGTCGGAGCAGCAAGACACACAGGCAGCTCAGTAAACAGTGCGGCGGCTCCATGACTTGCCCCGGCCAGTCGGCGAGCCCTCAGGTTTATAAATAGGCAGCCGGGCCAACACGCGGCTACTTTTAATAGCACGAGTGTGGAGTGAGTGACGGGGACGCACAGGACGTGCTGAGGTTGCGGAGCACGATTAGCTGCTCCCGGCGCTGTGTGTCGCCGCCGCCTGTCCCCGCCGCCGCCGCCGCCGCCGCCGCTCCCGCCTCACCTCGGCCCGCCGCCCGTCTCCATGGCAACGCCGTCGCCGCCGCTCGCTGCCAGCCGGTGTCTAGTCGAGCCGGCGGCGGCCGAATGGCCCCGGACAGCGAGCGGTCGCGGCGCGACACCGGCTCCGGCCACAGCCGCTCCACCCCCTAACCTCCCCCGACAAAGCGCTGTCCGCTCCCGGTGATGCTCCTGCTCCCGGGGCCGCTCCGGTTACACTCCCGGTGATGCCCGTGCTCCCGGTCCCGGTGCGACAGTCCCAGCGATGTTCCCGGTGCCCCGGACCCTCCGCACAGACTCGGCACCGAAGCGGCGGCGCGGGTTAAATATCCGGTCCCGGGGCGTCTGCCGCTGATTGACGTTCCCCCCGCCCCCGGCTTAACCCGCACCGTACCGGACACAAGCCGAGCAGCGGCCGGAGCCCGGACACTGGAGGCCAGACACTATAGCCCAGAAACCGGACACCCGATCCCGGACACTGGACACTGGACACTGGATACTGGAGCCCGGACAACTCTGGAGACTGGAAAACATACTCTGCACCCGGACACTGGATCCAGCACTGGGCACTGGAAGCTGGGCACTGGAGGCCGGACACTGGAAACTGGATCCAGCATTGGGCGCTGACCGGACACTGGATCCAGCACTGGGCATTGGAGGCTGGACACTGGAAAATTGATCCAGCATTGGCCATTGACCGGACACAGGATCTAGAACTAGACACTGGAGACTAGACGCCAGACCCAGTACTGGTTACTGGATTTGGGGCATTATGGCCCGGAGACAGTAAACTGGACCCTGGATACAAGTCACCGGACACTGGCCCAGAATGTGAGTCTGTCCCCAAACATTGACCTTGGACACTGGGTCGCAGACTCCACTTCTGGACAGCTAGCGCTGGACACTGGATATCGCTCTCTGGACAAGAACCCAGGACAGGATTGTAAATGGTTACTGACTCGAAGGTTTGCCCGGAGACTGGTGGACATCACTTTAGGATGCCTTTCCCGCCTCCAGATCCCGGACTCACACTCCGGACACTGGCCCGGAACTCTGTCACTGGACAGTGGACCCCGTTTGTTGGGCGAAGACTCCAGTCGTTGAAGCCTCGACCTTCAGACTTCGGGTGTTGGACTCAGGCTCCGAACCCAGGTGATTGGACACTGACACGAGACCAGGTCTCTGGACACTGGCCCAACTCGTGGACCTTGGAGCCTCGCCTCTGGAGACTGGACCACACACGCACTGGAGACTCAAGTCCCAAACTGGACACTGGTCAATGGACGAGACACTTCGGACGACAGATGACAATCATGTGATACCAAATACGGGACATTGGAAACCAACCCTAACCCCTAAAAACGGAGCCCGGTCCCAAATTACCCGGTAGGCGGTACATTGGAGCCCAGTTACCGGAGCCCGGTACCGGGGCCCAGATACCGGAGCCCATCCATGCAATGACCCAGTTCACCGGATATTAACCATAGACACAGAATTAGGTCGGAGTTTCCTCGACGCTGATCTCTGTGTTATTTTAGTGGGACCACATCCACTGCCTCACCCTCTTCGGTCACTTCGGCACCTCCTCAAAACTCAAAATACGTGCCCGTCGTACGAGGGTCAGTTCCGGGCTGCTGACCGTTAAACTCGCTTCCCATTCCCACTCCGATCTTTCTGTCCTGCCCCCCCCCCCCCCCCCCCCCCCCCCCCCCCCCCCCCCCTCCCTCGCTATCCGACTGGGGCCGCACGCAAATTGCGAGGCCACCATCTCAGTTTGTGCTGGGGTAGTTTACAACCCAGCTGTATGAACATGGAACTCTCTAACGACAGATACCTTCTTTCTTATTTACCCAGCTTCCCAACCCCTGCAGATATCTCTTTTCCCAGCCCTAACACCCGGTCCCGTTCCTCTCCTTTATTTCCTCCATCCACCCATCAACCATATCTCCCTGCTCTGGGTCCCCCATTTTCTTCAAACCTCCCCTTCTCGCCCCCCACCCTTCCACCCCTCCCCCTGCTTTCACACTCCGCTCCCCGCCTTCCTTTCTGATCAGATTCCATCATCTACACCAGTTAGACTTCTCTATCCATCATCTCCAGCCTTCGTGACTCTCCCCACCCTTCTCACTCGCATCTGCCTCACCTGCCAACAAGCCCCCCCTTGCCTGAATCCACCAATCACTTGCAGCCGCTTGCCCTCACTTCTCTCTGCCAGCGACCCCCCTTCCATTCCTTCAGCCTGAAGAAGGGGCCCGACCCGGCCCGAAGCACCGAATCTGTGTTCCTCCACCTAGGCTGACTGGTCCACTGTCCCTGCAGCTGCTCTGGACAATGACCGTCAGCAATCCCACACATGACTGGACAATGGCTTGATTCCTAGGTGTAACCATCACAACTTTGTGGGGCAGAATGGCCTGTCCCCGTGCTGTACTGTTTTAATTTGTCCCGCTCCAACCAGACTGACACCATGGCCACGAAAGCACACCAGTGTCTCCCCTTCTTCCGAAGATTCAGGAGGTTTGGCAGGTCTCCAGTGACTTACCAATGTCTACAGATGCGCCGTGGAGAGCCTCCTATCACAGTTTGGTTTGGCAGCTGCTCCACCCAAGACCACAAGAAGTGGCACAGAGTTGTGGATGTAGCCCGGCCCACCACGCAGACCAGCCTGCCCACCGCCGGCTCCATCTACACTTCACGCTGCCCCGGGAAAGCAGCCAACAGAATGAGGGACCGCTCACGCCCCGGTCATTCGCTCTTCTCCTCTCCTCTCCTCTCCTCTCCTCTGCAATCGGGCAGAAGATACACAAGCTTGAAAGCGCGTACCACCTGACCCAGGACCAGCTTCTTCTCCGCTATTGTCAGACTAGTGACCGAACTTCCCATTGTGGCAGCGCATATCTCGCATCTACCTCGTTGCGGCCCTGGTATTTGTGTTCCATCTGCACTTGTTCTACAATGTAACACCGTTCGCTTTCTCTTTTCACTCTCCGCTGGGCTCGTGAAAGACAGGTTAGAATCCTCGCGTTACAGAAACATCGCGCTAAAAAACACTGTGTCAAAGGGGGGAAGGGAGTTCGGGGCTCGAGAGTTTCAAGATCCACAATAACAATGTTATTTTCCCCGCGGGATTTTCAAAAATAAATGGATTTTCAATCGATACGTTTAAATAGTGAACGCAGTCCGTTACATGGTTGAACACAGCATCATCGCCCGAGTGGCGATGGAGGCGACCGCTTGTCAGTTTCAATGACCACCCGCGGTGAACTGACAGACCGCACACGCGAGGAGACTGGGGAATATAAAAACGGACTCTAAAAGCTTCTTCAGATATGTAAAAAAGGAAAGATTAGTGAAGACAAATGTAGGTCCCTTACAATCAGCGACAGGTGAATTTATAATGGGAAACAAGGAAATGGCAGAATAGTTAAACGAAAACTTTGGTTCTGTCTTCACTAAGGAACACGCAAGCAATCTCCCAGAAATACGAGGGGACCGAAGGTCTAGTGGGAGGGAGGAACTGAAGGGAATCCACATTAGTCGGGGAATGGTGTTGGGTAAACTGTTGGGACTGAAGGCAGATAAATCCCAGGGGCTGATGGTCTGCATCCCAGAGTACTCAAGGGGATGGCCCTAGAAATCATGGATGCATTGGTGATCATTTTCCAATGTCCTCTCGACTCTGGATCAGTTCCCGTGGGCTGGAGGGTAGCCAATGTAACCCCACTTTTTAAGAAAGGAGATAGAAAACGCGAAATTTTAGGCCAGTTAGCCTGACATCGGTAGTGGGGAAGATGCTGGAGTCGATTGTTAAAGATGTTACAATAACGCATTTGGAAAGCAGTGACAGGATCAGTCAAAGTCAGCATGGATTTATGAAGGGGGAATCATGCTTGACTAATCTTCTGGAATGATTTGAGGATGTAACAAGTAGAATGGATAAGGGAGAGCCCGTGGATGTGGTGTATCTGGACTTTCAAAAAGCCTTTGACAAGGTCCCACACAAGAGATTAGTGTGCAAAATTAGAGCGCATGGTATTGGGGGTAGGGTATTGACATGGATAGAGAACTGGTTGGCAGACAGGAAGCAAAGAGTAGGAATTAACGGATCCTTTTCAGCATGGCAGGCAGTGACTAGTGGGAAGCCACAAGGCTCAGTGCTGGGACCCCAGTTATTTACAATATATATTAACGATTTAGGCGAGGGAATTAAATGTGACATTTCCAAGTTTGCGGATGACACTTAGCTAGGTGGCAGTGTGAGCTGCGATGAGGATGCTATGAGGCTGCAGGGTGACTTGGATAGGTTGGGTGAGTGGGCAGATGCATGGCAGGTGCAGTATAATGTGGATAAATGTGAGGTTATCCACTTCGGTGGCAAGAACAGGAAGGCAGATTATTATCTGAATGGTGTCAGATTAGAGGTGCAACGAGACCTGGGTGTGCTTGTACATCAGGCACTGAAAGTAAGCATACAGGTACAACAGGCAGTGAAGAAAGCTAATGGCATGTTGGCCTTCATTGCGAGAGGATTTGAGTTTAGGAGCAAGGAGATTCCACTACAGTTGTACAGGGCCCTGGTGAGAACGCACCTGGAGTATTGGGTGCAATTTTGGTCTTCTAATTTGAGGAATGACATTATTGCTATTGAGGGAGTGTAGCGTAGGTTCACCAGGTTAATTCCCGGGATGGCGGGACTGACATATGATGAAAGAATGGGTCGACTGTGCTTGTCTTCACTGGAATTTAGAGGGGATCTTATAGAAACATATAAAATTCTTACAGGATTTGACAGGCTAGATGCAGAAAAAATGTTTCTGATGCTGGGGGAGTACAGAACCAGGGGTCACAGTTTAAGAATAAGGGGTAGGCCATTTAGGACTGAGATGAGGACAAACCT
This sequence comes from Okamejei kenojei, assembly GCA_035221665.1. Lineage (NCBI taxonomy): Eukaryota > Metazoa > Chordata > Chondrichthyes > Rajiformes > Rajidae > Okamejei > Okamejei kenojei. Next base: position 23,311,661 of record CM069152.1, read on the forward strand.
CTTCACCCAGAGCTTTGTGAATCTGTGGAATTCTCTGCCACAAAAGGCAATGGAGGCCAATTGACTGGATGTTTTCAAGAGAGAGTTAGATTTCACTCTTAGGGCTAAATGAATTAAGGGATATGGGGAAAAAGTAAGAACGAGGCACTGATTTTAGATAATCAGCCATGATCATATTGAATGGCGGTGCTGGCTTGAAATGCCAAATGGCCTACTCCTGCACCTATGTTTCTATCTTTCTATGAATGATCTTGACCCAAAGCATCGCCATCCATGTCCTCCTGAGATGCTGCCTGACCCGCCGAGTTACTCTGCCACCTTTTATTTCACTTCACTTGGTGCCCCGCCCAGTCGGTCCCTGCCCCAGCTGATTAGGACCAGTCTCTCATACCTTCTCCAACTCTATCCACCATCAAGGTCACTGTTCCTTAATATTCCTCTGGACACAACCATCCATTGCCTTGTTAATTCTTCCCAGGTGCATCATCTCGCACTTATCAACATTAAATTCCATCTGCCATTGATCTGGCCATTTCAACACCTGATGGGCGAGACATCCCGGGTCAGGGAGAGGTCAATGTGGGGTCGATGGGGTCAGTGTGAGGTCATTATTTGATCTGTTGGGGTCAATGAGAGGTCAGTGTGGTGTTGTTGGGGTCCACAAGAAATCATTACTTGACCTGCTGGGGTCAGTGAAATGTCAGTGTGGGGTCATAAGTGGTTATTATTTGACCTGCAGTGGTCAACGAGTTGGCCAGCTTAGTGTCTATCTCCGTTCTGTGGAGCATCTCATCTATCTAAGCCTCACTCCCACCATCTCCCTCATCGGAGAAATGGGAAGTTCTTGATGAGAAGTTCTGGATGTTTTTTGGCACCAGAATGGGGTAGCACAGTAACAGGCTCTTCAGCCTAGCATGACCCTGCTGGGTGGCCCTTCAGCCCATCATGGCACCAGCCACCAAAGGCCTGCTGTCCATCAAGTTGCCATAGCTACTGATTCCATTGGCCACAGTACTGAGATGCTACCCAAGAGAAGATGTTGGATCACTTGTCCTTCCCCCTGTTGGAGGTAGTCCAAGTCCAGAGCATCTCAGAGGGCATTGTCACCACTGCCCAGAGTATTGTGCCAGGGCTGAGGCCTCGATATTCAAACCCTTTGCCCAGAGACTCTCTGTTGGCTTTGAAGGTGATGATAAATATCTTCTCAAGGATGGCATTTGCCAGGAGGAGATTCACCGAGATATGATGTGTATTTCCCAGTGTCTCGTCATGAATATTTACTGTTGGAGGCAGGGTGGAGCGGTGGGGGAAGGTTGGCAGAGAACCTTCACCCTGCTCCCTCTCATGGATTGCTCTGCGCTGACCGTTGCTGGTGCAGGATTGAGTCTCCATTGGCAGAGTCCAACACTGCATCTGAGGGATGGTACACACCCCAGGAGACTGAGTGTGGTGGCTGGAGTTATTAAGAAGCTCAACCAAAGGTCCTGAACCGTGCCTTCCTTCTGCAATGATGGCTTGTTCATTAACACTCTATTCTATTGTGTATTGATGGCTTTGATCATTACTTATTTGTCATTCAGTTGGAAATGTCTATTAATTTGAAACAGGTTATATAAAGTTATACAAAAATTCCATGCTTTGGATCTGTTTCTTCCTACCCTACTGTACCTGGCCATGTTCTTGGGCCCCAAACTCTGATTCCTTATCCATTTCTTCAACCATCCAACACAAAATGTGCACATTAAGTATTTACACAAAATTCTCAAAGGGTGTGGAGCGTGCTGTGGGAGCCAAGCAGAAAAGAGTTAGAAATACACTTTTCTAGAAAGGAACTGCAGATGTTGGAGCAAAAAAAACTGCTGGGGGAGCTCAGTGAGTCGAGCAGCACCTGTGGAGAGAATGGACAGATGATGTTCTGGGTCAGGACCCATCTTCATGAATGGAGATAGCTGGTGGAGAGAAGTGAGGGGACAGGATGGAGCAAGAGCTGGTAAGTGATAGATGGATAAAGAGGGGTTGATTGGCAGAAGGCTCAGGTTGGGGACAGGAGGGTGGAGATACATACCTCCACTCTCTATTTGTTCTTGCCTGCAGGTCAGACTGGAAAGGTCATGTTGTTGTCAATTGGAACAGGGAACACTCCAGATACTTCATTCTGTGCGGCTGATGATCTGAAGCTGAACTTCATTCAATGCTGTCTGGTCACCCATGTGAGATGGAGGAGATGATTGAGTGGAGAGGGTGCAGAAAAGATTCACATCTCTGTTGCTGGGACTGGGGGGCTTGAGGGGTAAGGAGACACTGGATAGGCTGGGAGCAACAAGCGTATAATCATAAGGGGCATGGATAAGGTTGATGGTCGCAGTATTTTCCCCAGTGTAGGCAATGTAAAACTAGAGGGCGATGGTTTATGCTGACACGGGAAGAGAACATAAGAGGCAACATTTCTGGTGGGGGGGGGGGGAGAAGAGAACAAAGGAAGAGCCGGCGTACTTTGTAACGTTGTCAGCTCTGTAGATGGCCACTATTTGTATACTTTGGGTACGCAAGCAAAGAATTTCACTGTGCCTTGTCACATGTGACAATAAAGTATTCCATTCCATTCCATTCACACAGTGGGTGGTGGGTACATGGAACGAGCTGTCAGAGAACAGACCCTTCAGCCCACCATGTCTATGCTGTTCATGATGACAAAACCATCTCTTATCTGCATCTAATCCATATCCCTCCATTCCCTGCATATCCAGGTGAATATCCAAAAGTCGCTTAAATATCACTATTGTATCTGTCCCCCGCATCACCCCAGCACGTTCCAGACACTCACCACTTCTGTGTAAAAAAGTTGCCCCACACATCTCCTTTACACAGTCCCTCTCCACCTTAAAGTTATGGCCTCTCGCCAATGATGACTTGGAGGAAGGAAGTGATGGGAAATAGCAAAATGGAAGTGGAATTAAACAATTACTTTGTGAGTGTCTTCCCAGAAGAAGATACACAAACCCTGCAGGATACGTTACAGAACTGGAATTGAGTGAGAATAAGGATCTGAAGGAACAAAGTGTTAATTAGGAAATAGTCTTCATCAGGTTGGTGAGCTTATAGGCTAATAAATGCCAATTACCAAATGACTGAAAGAAGAGTCATGGCAATGGGTACATGAATAGGACGGGCTTAGTGGGGATTGGGGCAAACACAGGCAGGTGGGACTAGTGTAGATGGGACATGATGGTGGTGTGGGCAAGTTCGGCCGAAGGGCCTGTTTCAATGCTGTTTGACTTGGATGACTGCAGAGGACTCACCACACACACACCCAGAAGTGGGCACCCACTTGTATTAACCCCACCTCTCAGCACTTGCTCTGTCGCCCTCTGTACCTGGGTGATTCCAGTGCTGGACTAGACATGTAAACACAGTCAGCACCTCTGCCCCCGCCACTCTCTCTGTTGGAGATGAGGGTGTTCCAGCTCTTTGTTCTGTGTTCCAGCCACTCGCCACTCTCTGGGTGATCAACCGCAGATCATCTTTGAATCTCTTCTCCCTTATCCTAAATGAATATCTTCTCATTTTATCTACCCCTGCTATGGGGAAAATTTCCCTGCAGTTTACCCTATCGATACCACTCATCATTTTAAATACAACAATCATGCCCCCTCGAAATCTCCTCTGCTCCAGGGAGAACAGAACAACCTCTCTAGTCCCTCCTCAGAAACATTCCACCCCAGGCAACATCCTGGTGAATCTCCTCTGCACCCTCTCCAGTGCAGTCCACATCCTTCCCACAGTGCGGGAACCAGAACTGTTGAGGTCTGCCCAATGTTTTACAAAGTTGGAGCAAAACTTTCCAATCTCTGTATTCAATGTCTTGACCAATGAAAGCCAGCATCCTACATACCTTCCTAACCTCATCATCGGACAGTTCTGCCACCTTTAAGGACCTGCGCACGTACACCGAGGTCCCTCTGTTCCTCAGTTCTCCCTGAGCCACAGCAAGCATGCTGTCTGTCCTAGCCTCATTAGTACTTCCAAAGTGCATCAGCTTGCATTTGCCAAGATTTAAACCCCATCTGCCATGCCTCAGCCTTTCCTACCAAACACATCCATATCACTCTCCAGCCTAGGACTACCCTCCACACTGTCAACAACTCGACCACTCTTTGTGTCTTGGTTCTCACCCTCCACGGTCCTGCAAATGACCCTGTGGGTTGGAGGGAAGAAAGGATGGAGAGGGAAGATAGGGAACCACTGACCAGCTAGCCTATTATCAGTGAGGGAAATGCTTGGACTGGTGATGTGGGATGAAACACCAAAGCAGCTAGAAAGGAATAAGACAGGGCACCATGATGTGAATTCTGAGAGGAACATTCCACTGCCGAGTCCATGCCTGGGTGACTGGGAGATGAGGGGGAACCCAGGATGGTGGTGTCTTCAGAAGGCTTTTACTAATGAAAGGAATGTGATTTATTAGATCATTTACTGAGAGTTAACTGTACTGTTATCCATCTGGAGTTAGGCACAACATGCTGGAGTAACGCAGCGAGACAGGCAGCATCTCTGGGGAGAGGGCGATGTTTTGGGTCGAGACCTTTCTTGTCTGCTCCATCTGGAGTTTATGGACATTGAAATCTTGCAAATGTACGGATCAGAGGGAGGTGTTTAGCCCCACTCTGCCCCTGTCCCCAGCCTAGGCGAAGCTCATCTCAAGCTCAGCCACTCCTACTGATGTGTGCTGGCCTCTCCGTTACTCCCACCTCATGCAGTGAGTTCCAGCCCCGGCCACTCAATGAGAGGAAAAGGACAGTCCTCAACTGCCTCTAATTCCTCAATCATTCCATTCAAACATACAGCCTCCAATCACTGTCTGTTCTCCTGAGGGGGATGTCATCTTATTTCACCCTGACTTGGCCTGCAGTGATTTTACGTCTTATTTTAACCTCCCCTCTGTCTCCTTTGTTCTGAAGAAAACGATGACAGCCTAATATTCTCTCCCCACGACTATAACTTTCCAGCCCCGGCAACATCCTCGTAAAACTGCTCTGCGCCCTCCAGAGCTGCGATTCCTGTGGCGCTGGTTCCCAAGCCACACTCTGCTGCAATGTCACCAGGGTTTCACACAGGAATCCCTCAGCTCACAACATTTCCCTCCTTGCCATTGCCTCTTCGGAGTACATGCCCCCGACTTGCTCTGATGAACAATATACACTCTCTGCACACAGCTCTCTGCGCATACTCATAACCTACTGCTCTGGTGGTTCTGATTTGTGAGATTCTGCTCAATGAAACGTTTCCCAGAAATGCAACCCTCCTGCGAATCGAGGAACATCTGTACAGCTCTGGGTGACCCTCCCAGCTATAAACCTCTGCCACTCAGGACAAGAACCCAGCGTGCCTTCCTAACCCACTGACCTGCTGCTGTGACCTGCGATGATCTGTGCCTTTGCATCCTGAGAGTCTGTTGCTCTGTTCCTGTACTCTATCACTGACGGCCACGCAGTGCTGGAGTAACTCAACGGATCAGGCAGCATCTCTGGAGAATGTGGATAGGTAATGCTGTGGGTCGAGACCCTTCTTCAGGCTCTTGCACCTGCAGTGCTTTGCTGCTACCTCCCACCGACCCTGCATCCCCTTGTCTCATTTCCCCTCTTCAAATGCACCACCCTTCATTTGTGTCGACTGCAGCCATTGTGCACCTTGTGCCCTCATCTGTCCATCAGGCTCCTGCAGCCCGGAACATCCTTCCACCACCTCGCACACAAACAATGTAGTTACCATCAGTTAGCCTCTACACGCACAGGGTCAAATGTTGCCCCGCGTTTTATTGATTATATTCACATGATGTGATCTCGCTGCAATGCAGGAGATTGGGGGTGAGAGGGAAAAGTACATCAGCTTTGATTGAATGGCGCAGCAGACTGGGTGGGCCAAATGGCCTCATTCTGCTCCTGTGTGTTCCGGTCTTGTGCCAGCATTTATTATCCATCCTGCATTGTGTCTGGACTCACGAGCCAATCACATTGGTAGATTTGGCCCAGGCTGAGTTCAATGGCAGATTCCTTCCCTGGGGCCAGAGCTAACCAAATGAGGTTTGCCACCATATCGTGGTTTTGTGGTCACTGTTTTTCTCGACATCCCTGGCCTTATTTAATTAGTTGAATCTGTCACTACAACTCACCCGGTGTGTGCAGGTCCCGGCTTGAAGCGACGGAGACGTGGCTTTGTTCCCGACTACGGCTGTTGTCTGTACGGAGTTTGTACGTTCTCCCTGTGACCACGCGGTCTTTCTCCGGGTGCTCCGGTTTCCTCCCACACTCCAAAGACCTGCAGGTCTGTGGGTTAATTGGCTAAACCATAAATTGACCCTAATGTGGTTGGCGCGGACTCTTTGGGCCGAAGGGCCTGTTTTCCACTCTGTATCTTTAAAGTCTAAAGTTTAAAATCTACCTCATCAACCTGGAGCTTCTGGTCGCCACGCTACACGCCACGGGGAAGATGAACCAGCCGGCGGTGGCGCAGAAAGGAGTCAGGAATGTTGCCCGGACTGAGGACTTGAGTTATAAGGAGAGACTGGATTGGTTGGGACAGTTCCCTGGAGACGGAGGGGTGGGGTTGTGGGGTTTGTACGATGAGGTGGAGGGCGGTAGAGGAGAGGAACCCAGATCTGGAAGCCTTGGGTTGAAGGTGAGAGAGCAGAGTATGCTCTATGCTCCAAGCGGTATGACTCTAAGCTTTCACACAGAGGGTGGTGGGTATCTGCAACCAGCTGCCAGAGGAGATATAGAGGCAGGTGCAATGACAACGTTTAAAGGAAATTTGCCAGGCAAGCGGATAACGACATTTGTAAAGGTATATGAGCCAAATTCAGATACATGGGACTAGTTTAGAACGGCTTCTTGGTCAGATGGACAAATTGGGCTGAAGCGCCTGTTTCCGTGCGGTATAACTATGGGTCTCTTTGAATCGATGATCTCATTGATCCATGATACATGTAACATTGCAAATAGTCATTACAGAGACAAGGATGCCTCATTCATTACACGTTAACAGGCAGGTTTAGCAAGCAAAGAGAACTGCAATGGTCATTGCGGTGTCGATGGATACAAAGTGGATTTGTTGGGGCCCTCGGCGAGACCACCGCACCCTGAACACTGCAATGTAACCAAAGTCGACTCCTGCCGCGGGAGGATTATCCCTGGGGTGAGAATAGGCAGATTGGACATAGATACCGGTTCAGAACAATGGGAGGTCTCTTCATAACATGCAAAGTTTGTGCTGGTGTGCGGAGTAACTAGTGAACTGCTGTAGTCCTTTGGGGCAGATGTGTGAGAATGAGTGGATGTCGGGATTGGGCGCATTGATGATGAAGGGAAGGAGGAACGTCCCTGAGTCACAGGACATGATGTGGACAATACCAGCAGAGGGAGGTGTTCCCCTGCAACTACCCAACCTCTGCCCACCACCTGCCCATCTATCCTACCTCTGCCCAACATCTGCCCAATCTCTGCCCAACAACTACCCAACCTCTGCCCACCACCTGCCCAACATCTGGCCTACCTCTGCCCAACATCTGTCCGACCTCTGCCCAACATATGCCCAATCTCTGCCCAACAACTACCAACCTCTGCCCACCACCTGCCCAACATCTTGCCCTCTGCCCAACATCTGTCCGACCTCTGCCCAACATCTGCCCAATCTCTGCCCAACAACTACCCAACCTCTGTCCAACCTCTGCCCAACATCTGTCCGACCTCTACCAGGCATTTGCCCACAACCTGCCCAGCCTCTGCCCAACCTCTCGCCACCATCTGTCCAACCTACCCAGCATCTGCTCATCTGTGGAAGAGCTGGCATCGTCAGCCACCTGGGGAAACCGGAGAGGAATCAAGTGATCCTCCGCCCTGATGGAGAGGTGGAGAAGGGGGAGCCAGTGTGACAGAACAGGACTCACGGCTGCTGTCCAATGGCCGGACACCAACCCCCGAGTGGTCCTCACCCCACCAAGACACGAAGTCCCCAATGGTCACATGGCAGCTGTCATCGCTCCAGACAGCAAGCCCGCGGCACCAGACCAGACAGCAGCGTGTTTAAAGCTCTCAGCCGGTGGATGAATCGGTCCCACAGACAACCCTCGTCCCGTCGCTCTCCCAGCACCAGTCCAGCTTGCTTGGCCCGAGCTGGAGTTTGCATGTTCAGGCGGGTGTACGTTGATCCAATGTGCCGTACTGCTAATGCCTTATTACTCATAGTGACATATTTCTGCAGCTGAGCTCCGAATGGTCTTGGCACCTGTGCCCTAAGAGTTGTTAATCCAGCATCTAAACTGCAAACTATTTGTTATTGCTCCCTTATCCCGTCCTTCCGCAGAGGATGTCTTTGATTTCCAGTGTCCCGTTGCCCCTCCCCCACGCTGCCAGCTCCCCTCAGCCGTTCTGGGGACATCAGCAACATGAAAGCATTCCTGAGGAAAGTGCCCCGGTCTCCAGGGAAACTCCCCAGCAACACGGTCCCGCAGAACAATGAGCAAACTCCTCCAGCTCCCCGCCACCAACATCATTTGACCATCGATCAGTCATCATATTTAAAGGGAGGGCCATTGGCGCTGGTTTGTGACACAGTATCGCCACTGGGGTCCCTCCAGAAACCTTCCACCTTGCACACAAGCCAGCGGCTCAGTCCCCGGGGATCAGCTCACAGGCTCAAGCTCGCCGTGTCCACCGGGGTAGTTCTCTCGCCGATGGCATAAAGGGCCGAAAGGAGAGGGAGCCGTGGAGAGATTTAGGCAAGACTCCGGGACAGGGACCAGGAACGTTATACTGGTGCAGAGACATTCAGCGCCGTTAGTGGAGAGAACAGTTTAATCCCTGGGACACGGATGGGGGGGTCAGGAGAGAGCAGGGGGGCATATTCCAGGGGCATGTGGCGTCAGCGTCAGTGGCAGAGTTGACGAAATGTGCAGGAAGGCAGGAACTGCAGATGTTGGTTTAAACCGACAATTGACACAAAAAGCTGGAGTAACTCCCCGAGACTGGCGGCGTCTCAGAGGAGAAGGAATGGGTGACGTTTCGGGTCGAGACCCTTCTTCCAAGAAAGACACAGCCAGAGGGTGGAGAGCAGACCCCCCCCCCCCCCCCCCCCCCACAGTGTATGATCACACACTGCCAGGACAGGGACAGGTCAAGTCTTCCTCTGCACCGTCCACACACACACACACACCTTCTCTCTCTCCCTGGACAGGGACAGGCCAGGTTGCGTTGTACAGACCCCACTCTGGGCCCTGCCTCTAGCGTCAGTCCCATCTCATCGGGCAGACAGTAATCCCCAGCGGCCAACACCCACCACGCATCCATCCTGTCACGCTGTCATTACACAACAGATGGAGACCCCTTGGCCCATCTCAGCCATCCTAGCTCCCACTCCCACCCTCTCTCCACAGTTCTGTAAGTTCTTTACTGAGGATTCAGACACTTTGCAGCTCCCTCTGGACACTATAACTGACCCCCCACATCTCATCACCACATCTCCCTTCCCCCACTCCCATCCCCCTACTTCTCCCGCAGTCTCCCCCTCTACTACACACTCAAACTCCCCCCCCCCCCCCCCACACTCCACTCTACCCCATTCACCCCACCCCCCCACCCACTTCCCCCTCAACCCCCTCCCAAAGTCATAGAGAGTCATAGAGTCATAAGCGTGGAAACAGGCCCTTTGGCCCAACTTGGCCACACCGACCAACATGTCCCATCTACATTAGTCCCACCTAACAAACATTGTTTCTTAAATGTTTCAATAATTCCTGCCTCAACTACCTCCTCCGGCAGCTCGTTCCAGGCACCCATCACCCTTTGTGTGAAAAAGTTACCCCTCAGATTCCTATTAAATCTTCCCCCCACCGTAAACTCACGTCCTGGGGTTGTCGATTCCCCTACAACAGTCTCCTGACTGTGCATCTACCTGATCTATTCCTCTCATTATTGTTACACTTCTCTACAAGATCACTTCTCATCCTCCTGCACTCCAAGGAATAAAGTCCCAGCCTGCTCAACCTCGCCCTATAGCTTGAGTCCGAGCAAAATCCTTGTAAATCTTCTCTGTACCCCTTCCAACTTGTCAACATCTTTCCTGTAACATTGTGCCTCGAACTGAACACAATACTCTAAACACGGCCTCACCAATGTCTTACATAACTGTAACATGACCTCCCAACTTCTATACTCAATACTCTATGAGTGATGAAATCCAATGTGCCAAAAGCCTTTTTGACCACCCAATCTACCTGTGATGCCACCATCACGGAACTGTATACCTGCACCCCCATAACCTTCTGCTCTGCAACATTGCCCAGAGCCCGACCTTAGTGTGTTGGTCCTGACCATGTAAGATTTTCTAAAATGCAACACCTCACATTTCAGTGTGTTAAATTCCAACAACCATTCCTCAGTCCACCTCACTATCTACAATACCCCCCCCACTTTAGTGTCATCTGCAAACTTGCTCATCTTGCCATGTACGTTCTCATCCAAATCATTGATACAGATGACAAACAGTAATGGGCCCGGCACCAAACCTTGAGGCACACCACTAGTCACAGGTCTCCAGTCCAAGAAGCAACCTTCCACCATCAACCTCTGCTTCTTTCCATGAAGCCAATTTTCTATCCATTCAGCTCTCTCTCCATGGATTCCATGAGATCCAGCCATCCAGAGCAGCCTACAACGTGGAACCTTGTCAAATGCTTTGCCGGTGCAAATATACAACGTCTGCCCTCATCAATCTTTTTGGTCACATCTTCAAACAACTCAATCAGATTTGTAATCCACCTGTAATCAATTGCGCTCTTTGTGAGCCTGTGATTGCGTACAGTTTGCTGGTCACTCTGATTACACAGGGACACACACGGCACTCAGTCCCTGTGCTCATTACAGCTGTGCAATCACGTCTGTTCCTTCCCTCCATCGGTCCAGCTTCACACAGCAGCCTCGCGACAGCAACTTCATCAGATGCCACTGATCCAGGAAATAATCCCACTGTCACCTCCTGCCCACTGGCCCACTGCACCTCTTCCCAGCTTCATAAAACATTCCCAGTGATCAGTCACTCAGTCTTTGTAGACCCAGTACCCCCTCTGCACCGCCCGCCAGAGTAGCAGACCTGTGGTCACTCATGCAGGTACAGGATCCCCTCCCCCCCCCCCTCCCCCACCCTCTCCACATTCTATCAAAGTGCCCACCTCTATATTTAATACAGAGTATCTGGGAGTCTAACAAGGGCAGGGTCTACACAGTGAGTGGCGGCCTCTGCGGAGTGATGTAGAGCAGAGGGATCTAGGAGTACAAGTGCATGGTTCCGTGAATGCCAAGTCACAGGTAGTCAAAAAGGCTTTTGGCACTCTGGCCTTCATCAGTCGGAATATTGAGTATAGAAGATGGGAGGTCATGTTGCAGTTGTGTAAAACGTGGGTGAGACCACATTTAGAATATTGTGTTCTGTTCTGGGCAACATGTTATAGGAAAGACATTGTCTAGCTTGAAAGGGTTTGGCAAAGATTTACGTGGATGTTGCCAGGACTAGAGGGTGTGAGCTACAGGGAGAGGTTGAGTCGGCTGGGTCTCTATTCCTTGGAGCGCAGGAGGATGAGGGATGATCTTATAGAGGTGGATACAATCACGAGAGGAATAGATCGGGTGGATGCACAGAGTCCCTTGCCCAGAGTAGGGGAATCGAGGACCAGAGGATATAGGTTCAAGGTGAAGGGGAAAAGATTTAATAGGAATCTGAGGGGTAACTTTTTGACACAAAGGGTAGTGGGTGTATGGAACAAGCTGCCAGAGGAGGTAGTTGAGGCTGGGACTAACCCAGCATTTAAGAAACAGTTCGACAGGTACATGGATAGGACAGGTTTAGAGGGATATGGACCAAACGCAGGCAGGTGGGACTAGTGTAGCTGGGACATTTAGGCCAGTGTGGGCCGAACAGCTTGTTTCCACACTGTATCACTCTATGACTATATCCCACAGCCCCATCTCTGCCCATGAACTCCCTCCCTTACCATCCGACCCCAACCTCGGCCCCACAGTCCACCTGTCCACAGCCACGCACCAGTCCCACCGACTCCTGACCCAGCTCAACACTTCATGCCTACTGGGTTCAGACTGCCCAAACCCTCTCCCCTCCTTCTCCCACTCCTCCCAATCCTTTCACCCTCGGCATAACCTCCACTCCTTTCACCTCCCACTCCCCCCTCTCCTCCTCCCTCTGCTCCTCTACCCCACCCTCCCCTCCTGTCCCCCCTCCCTCCAGCCAACTCACCCACCCACCCCCCTCTCTCTCGCGGCGGTGAGCAGTTGCCTCTCTCAGCTCCAGGATGACTCAGACGCTGGCGCGGGTGGCTCTGACAGCCCCTGGCCGCTGCTCACATACCTCACCGCCTGCAAGCTCTGGCCCCGGGCCCGGCCGGACCTGGAAGCCGATGACACAATGTTTGAAACTTCAATTAGCTGGGAGTTCCTGAATGAATGATTCACACCTGCCGCTCAGCTGCTGCTCCGGGAGCCCGTGGGGAGAGGAGGACAGCATCTCTCCCCCAGCAGGAACTCTCCCCCAGCAGCATCTCTCCCCCAGCAGAAACTCTCCCCAGCAGCATCTCTCCCCCAGCAGAAACTCCCCCCCAGCAGCATCTCTCCCCCAGCAGAAACTCCCCCAGCAGCATCTCTCCCCCAGCAGCATCTCTCCCCCAGCAGCATCTCTCCCCCAGCAGCAGGAAACTCTCTCCCCCAGCAGAAACTCTCCCCCAGCAGCATCTCTCCCCCAGCAGCATCTCTCCCCCAGCAGCAAACTCTCCCCCAGCAGCATCTCTCCCCCAGCAGAAACTCCCCCCAGCAGCATCTCTCCCCCAGCAGCATCTCTCCCCCAGCAGCATCTCTCCCCCAGCAGCATCTCTCCCCCAGCAGCATCTCTCCCCCAGCAGCATCTCTCCCCCAGCAGAAACTCCCCCAGCAGCATCTCTCCCCCAGCAGCATCTCTCCCCCAGCAGCATCTCTCCCCCAGCAGCATCTCTCCCCCAGCAGAAACTCCCCCAGCAGCATCTCTCCCCCAGCAGAAACTCCCCCCAGCAGCATCTCTCCCCCAGCAGAAACTCTCCCCCAGCAGCATCTCTCCCCCAGCAGCATCTCTCCCCCAGCAGCTCTCCCCCCAGCAGGAACTCTGTTCCCCGGGTCTCTGCACCAAGCCTGGGCAGGGTGCGAGGCTAGACTCTCTGCCCGGGCAACAGGGGGTCTGTCCTCTGGCCAGTGCCCCCCCTCCACTGGCCAGTGCCCCCCTCCACTGGCCAGTGCCCCCCTCCACTGGCCAGTGCCCCCCACTGGCCAGCCCCCCCACTGGCCAGTGCCCCCCTCCACTGGCCAGTGCCCCCCTCCACTGGCCAGTGCCCCCTCCACTGGCCAGTCCCCCCCCACTGGCCAGTGCCCCTCCACTGGTCAGTGCCCCCTCCACTGGCCAGTGCCCCCCTCCACTGGCCAGTCCCCCCCACTGGCCAGTGCCCCTCCACTGGCCAGTGCCCCCCTCCACTGGCCAGTGCCCCCCCACTGGCCAGTCCCCCCCACTGGCCAGTCCCCCCACTGGCCAGTGCCCCCCACTGGCCAGTGCCCCCCTCCACTGGCCAGTCCCCCCCACTGGCCAGTGCCCCTCCACTGGCCAGTGCCCCCCTCCACTGGCAGTGCCCCCCCCCCTGGCGAGTGCCCTTCCACTGAACATTCAGCACAGGAACAGGCCCTTCAGCCCACAATGCCAGTGCTGAACATGGAGCCCAGTTAAACTAATCTCCTCTGCCTGCACGCGATTCATATCCCTCATTCCCTGCATATCCATGTGCACCTATCCAACAGCCTCTTAAATGCCGCTATTGTATATGTCTCCACCACTACCCTGGCAGCACGTTCCACATCCCCACCACCATCTGTGTAAAAAACTTGTCCCGCACATCTCCTTTAAACTCTGCCCCTCGCACCTTATTGCCATGCCCTCTAGTCTTTGGCATTTCCACCCTGGATAAAAGGTTCTGTTGTCTACACTATCTCTGCTTCTCATCATTTTATAAACATCTATCAGGTCTCACCTCAGCTTCTAATGTTCCAGAGAAAACAATCCAAGTTTGTCCAACCTCTCCTGTTAGCTAATGACCTCCAACCCAGGCATCATTCTGGTAAAGGGGCTGTCCCACGTGGACGACCTAATTGGCGAGTTTAGAAGAGTTTAGGAAGTTTGAAAAAATGTCACGTTGAAGACCTCCTTTGACCTCCTTTGACTATGTTGAAGACCAGCTTCAACTAGCTACGACCAACTTTGGTAAAATTGGACCGGATAGTGGAGAGTGAAGACGACCTCCTTCGATCTCCTTTGACTATGATGAAGACTATCTACGACTACCCTCGACTACCTTCGACTGCCTACAACTAACATGCCGACCTACTACGACTAAACCTACGAGTAAAAAATGTATCGATTTTTCCATGGCGACCTTTTTTTTTACTCGCGGGCATTTTTCAACAAGTTGAAAAAAACGCCACGACCTAGCTGAGGGCTCGAGTACACGGGAACTATTCTCGAGCATGAAGTATGGCCCTTTAGCCCACAAAGACCTCCTACGACCTAGTATGAGTATGGGGTGACCCGAACTGCACACCATACTCCAAATGTTATAAAGCTGCATCATGACATCCTGACTCTCAATGCCTCGATCACGTAGGCTGTACACCTTATTTACCACCCATTTACCACCCTATCTACCTGTGTTACCATTCAGGGAGTTATTGACATCAATGTTGTTAAGGGCATACCGTTAACTGTATATTATCCCTACATTTGACGTCCCAAAGTGCTCCACCTCACACTTGCTTGCAGTATACCTCCTGCCGATGAACAAGGTCCTGCAGATACCGAGCTTGGGTTCCCTGCTGATCCCTTCCTGGTGCTGAACCCATGGGTGAGTGGTTTCTCTGCGCCAGAGGACCCCCCCCCCCCCCCCCAACTGCCCCCTGCGGACAGCCTGGCTGCCGAACGGTGCAAGTGTGAGCATCGATGGGCAGGAGTGGGTACAGGGAGGGGGGAAGGAAGGGGAGTCTGGGGAAGGGGTGTGAGGGGTGAGGGGACTGCACGGGAGGGGAGGGCAGGAGTTGAGGTGAGGGTGTGAGGGGAGGGGAGTGAAGGGGAGGGGAGTGGGATTTTGGAGGGGAAGAGTGGAGGGGGCAGTGCAGTGGAGGAGAGGGGTGGGGTCGGTGGGGGAGTTGAGAGGAGTGGAGGGGAGAGGAGCGGGGAGGGGGAATGGAGAGGTGAGGAGGGGAATGGGGAGGGGACGAGGGGGGAGGGATGAGCCCCCATCGTCAGCGGGAGAGTGGCTCGGACACCGTGTGGCCCCTCTCCAGGGCTGGGCTGTGGGGAGGAAGCCTCGCTGGCGAGCTCCCCGCTCAGTAACTGACAGCCTCGTGTGCAGATACTGGCAACGCACTCACTCTGACCTCATGAGAATCACAGAGAAGCTCTCAAACAAACCCTCCCGTCTCCAAGTGATGCTGGGATCGGGTAACGCCGAGACTCCACACATTATCCGCTCATTAGATTCAGGTCGAGTCATGCCTGGCACAGAGAGAGGGTGCGCTGACTACAGGGGGGGGAGGGCAGGGAGGGCGGGGAGGGCGGGAGGAGGGAGTGAGATAGGGAGGGACGGTGGGGAGCAAGGGAAGGGAGGAGGGGAGGGAAAGGGATGGTGGGAGGGGAGGTGAGGGGAGGTGAGGGGAGGGAGAGGAGGGAAGGGGAAGAGGCAAGGGGAGGGGAGGGGACGGGGGTGAGGAGAGGGGAGGGGGTGAGAGGAGAGGGAAGTGTAGGGAGGGGAGGGAGATGAGGGGAGGAAAATGAAGAAGCAGTTTTGATGTTCACTCAAGGTTCTCAAGGATGAAGCCATTTCTTCATCCTTCCTCCTCAGCCTCTGACACCTCCCAAGTCCCTAATCCCCATCATCTCTCCAGCTCCTGAACTTGCTGCTTCCCCAACTTTCTTCCTGTCAGCCTTGCCCTGAGGCACCTTCTTCAGACGGCTCCTGCCTTCGCTTAGCTGCGAGTACACAGCTCAGGACAGGCCCTTTAGCCCACAATGTCCATGGACCATGCCGACATGCGGTCTCTGCCCCTCACGTGTCCCGTCTGTTGCTCTCCCTCCACCACCACCACCGTTGGCAACGCGTTCCAGGCACCCACCCCCTGTGGCCCGCTTGGATGGGCATCTTGATGGGCACGGATAAGGTGGGCTGAGCTGTGTAACTCCACGACACTGGATGCTGACACATACTCACCCTTCACGCTGCATCGCTCGGTTATTCTGTTTATGTTTAGTTTAGTTTTATTCTGGCTTTGCTTTGCACTACTCGGTGTTGGCGCTTCAGATCTGCACCATTCTGCTGCTTTACATGGGTGGTTGCATTTATTGTAGTGTTTATCATTACTGTATGTGTGCTGCTTACTGTGTGAGCTTCATGCGAGCAAGAAACCTGTTGCAATTGGTGTCAACGACAATAAACTGATCCGAATCGGAACTTAAAATCTAGCTCTCCAACGTAAATAATGCCACCGGTCAGAGAGCAAAGGAACAGTTTTGGGATGTCCCGGTATATATCCTGATAAAAAATATTACAAATTCCTGAAGCCCACTGCAAACACAGAACTTGGGGGGCACGTATTTCCGAGGCCCCACCTGTTTACAGTTCACTGTGCCCATGCACCCACCCCCAACCTCACCAATACCGCAGCCTCATCCTCACAGCATGACGCCTGTCCTAACAAAGACCAGGCTCCTTTCACAAACCTGGATATTTAGCCTATCTCCAACGCCAGCACATCCAACCTATTCCACTTTGCCTGGGAGTGTGTGTGATGGGACGGTGTAGAGGGAGACGGGATGGATCGGAGGGAGCTTCACTCCATTCCTGATTTGAGCTAAGCCTTGGAGCATTATTGAATTGATGCACCTGAAATTGGAATCTCTCAACTGATCAGTTTAAGGAGTCGTGTGTGATTTGTCTCTCCTTTAGTCAGGTGCCTGTCCTGGGCCTGTTGTGACACATGCTAGGGGCTTGTTGTGACACACGTGGGGGCTTGTTGTGACACACTGGTAGCATGTCCCTGTCCTGGAGTGTTGTGACACATGCTAGAGGCGTGTTATGACACACGTGTTGTGGGGGCATGTTGTGACACGCCAGAGGCATGTTGTGACACACTGGTGGCGTGTGTGCCTGTCCTGGCATGTTGTTACACATCCTGGGGGTGTGTTGTGACACATGCTAGAGGCATGTTGTGACACACTGGTGGCGTGTGTGCCTGTCCTGGCGTGTTGTGACAATGACTGAGGACCACACAACCATCAAACATCAAGCCCAGGTCAAACACGGAGCTGCTCTGGGCAGGTTCATCGTTGGCGATTCCTCACCACCTCTACACGCATGTGTGGGCCTTGCCGTGTGCAGTCATAGACATGTACTATCGAGCCACAGCAGCAAATATGTGGGAGGCAGTACACAGCCTACGTTCATGCCTTGTATCTGCATTCAGTCGATGGCAGCTGGATCCTGTTATTCTGCGCTCTGTAACTTCAGTCCAGCTGTTTTATAAACAAGTTATACATGAAGGTGATTAAATGGTGCCCGCAGACAGTGTGAATTAACAACGACTTTTAATCTGATCATTCTTTAGCACCTAACTGTATTGTAAACAATTTATTTGGTGGGAATGAACAGCGCTGGTTACTGTCAAATGGAGTGGCTCAGCCTCTAGGTTACCTGCTGTCCTGCGATCAGCTGCAAGTTCCAGTCATCCTCGCAGATTTGCCGATCTATGTTCATACTTTATACTTCATCATTAGGCTGTTCAGCCAATCATGGCTGATCTATCTTTCCCTCTCACTCCATTCTCCTGCCTTCACCCCATATCCCGACACCCTTACTAATCAAGAAACTATCAATCTCCACCCTAAAAATATCTATTGACTTGGCCTTCACAGCCTTCTGTGGCAATGAATTCCACAGATACCACCCTCTCAAGAAAGAAATTCCTCCTCATCTCTTCTAAAGGCACATCATATTATTCTGAGGCTTTGGCCTCTGGTCCTAGACTCTCCCACTAATGGAAACATCCTCTCTATCCAGGCCTTTCACTATTTGGGAAGTTCCAATGAGGTCCTTTCTCATCCTTCTAAACTCCAGCGGGTACAGGCCCAGTGCCATCATATGTTAACCCATTCATTCCTGGGATCATTCTCGTAAACCTCATCTGGACTATCTCCAACTCCAGCACATCATTCCTTAGAAATGGTGCCCAGAGCTGGGGTGGAAGATTGCAGCCTTCATGTGGTCCACTCTGTTTTGACGAATGCAATCAACCCAGCATGCACAGTCAAATAAGGTCAAATAGAACAAGTGGCTCTACAACTTTAGGCTGAGCACGCCACACACAAGCAGACGAACTGCTCAGAAAACTCCAACCGCCCTTGCAAAGTCTCAGCTTTACATTCTTGTTTCTGTATTCCAGCCCTCTTGAAACAAACGCCAGCGTTGCATCTGCCTTCCTTACTGCCGACTCAACTTGCGAATTAACTTTTTGGGAATCCTGCACCAACACTCCCAAGCCCCTTTGCACCCTCCGATTTCTGATTTCACTCCCCATTTAGAAAATAGTCTCCACTTTTATTCCTACTACCAAAATACACCTCTACACTTTGCGACCCTGTATTCCATCTGCCACTTTGGCCACTTCCACTGGTCACACAGGTTTGACCATCTTCAGCCCAGCACCAGCATCAGTCGGCCAACACTCACTCACGATCCCTCATCCACGGATCCAATCCTGCAGGAAGTTCGAAAGATTAATGCCTGTGCTCTCGTTTCTGGGCATCGAGTACACACGCTCCTTAGCTCCCTGCACCACTCTCCTGCTTGCCCTCTACTCTTTAACATCAGTATGTTCAAGAAGGAACGGCAGATGCTGGAAAATCGAAGGTAGACAAAATTGCTGGAGAAACTCAGCGGGTGCAGCAGCATCTAAGGAGCGAAGGAAATAGGCAACGTTTTGGGTTTAACATCAATATTTGCCCCTCCCGTCTCTCCTGTCTCACCTCTGTTCTGGGTCCCATCCCCTCCTCACTATTTCGCACCCTCCCAGTAGTTGCGGCAAATCTTCCCACCAGGATTATGTTCCCCTCCAGTTCAGGTGCAGCCTGTACCTCTTGTTCAGGTCACCAACGAGGTCCCAGAATGCTGGAAATGCTCGGTAGGTCACTCAGCACCTGTGGAGATTGAGGAGTGTGCAACAAAAGCTTTTCACTGTACCTCGCTACACGCGACTATAAACTAAACTCAAAGCCCATGCCTCCCTCTGGCACGGTGGCAGCATGGGGCTGCATTGCTGCCCGAACCCTGTAGGCAGCCGGCTGCACTTGTGCACAGTTCTGACGGCCACAGTAATCAGCAGCAGCTGCAACCTCCCCTAGAGGGAGTAAGAGGAGCAGACACAGCCCAGGTGAGCTGTGTGTCCCTGAACCTCTGCCCAACTCCCAGCCCAGCCCAGCCCCCGCGGCCAGGCATCACCCTGCCTTGCTCCCCTCCTGCAGTGAACCCACAGCAGTCAGGTTAGCACATGGCAGGAAATCCTTGTGGGAACTAGAAACTGCAGATGCTGATTTACAAAATGAGACACAAAATGCAGGAGTAACTCCATGGGGCATGCAGCGTCTCTGGAGAACTAGGATAGGCAACCTTTCCGGTTGGGACCTTTCTTCAAACTTAACACAAGGAACTGTAGATGCTGGTTTAACTGTAGCTGCTGGTTTAAGTACTGGAGCAACTCAGCGGGCCAGGCAGCATCTCTGGAGAGCATGGACAGGTGACGTTTCAGGTCGGGACCGTTCGTCAGACTGGGCATTCCCCTGCAATTCCTTTCCCTTTCATTCGTCTTTGAACTTCGAGCTTCCCTCATCAGTGAGGGTTTGCTGCCAATGACAAGAAGACTTTGTGTCGGTCAGCAGAGGTACAAGTGCTCTCAGCTTGAGATACCTTCACCTAGTTCCCCGGAGGTTTCACCACCTCTTCTCGGAGTTGGGATGCGGAGTTGTCCGGTGCTCTGTCCGATCCCCGTCCTGGTCTTGTTGAGCCAACAAGGCCTTGAGGCCAACCTGCTCCCTGCAGCTGAAGAACAAATCCAGGCCTCTGGCTGTCAATCTCTCCTGACATCACTGGGGGATCGTCAATGCTGTCTGAGAATCCCTAGTTTATTCAAGGTAAGGAGGACTCCTGCTCTCCATGCAGCCACACGTTGTCTGATGAACCCACATTTGGTTTACTGAGTGTTATCCAGGCTTGCTGCAAGAATGGTCCACAACACAACCACTGGTCTGATTGTGGATGGAGCTTCACTGTGTGTGTCTGAGCCTGAGGGTGTGTGATGGGATCGTGTAGAGGGAGCTTCACTCTTTGACATTTCGCTGAGGATGGTTTCACTGGATAATAGTAACACTCAGCTGCCTCGCTGTCAGAAGAAACAACGGCGAGAGAAATAGAGAATCACCTGGTCTCACAAAAATAATTTTTAATCAGCTGGAAGATTTGTAGCTCCATTGTCACCACACACAGCACAGTATTTCACACACAGCTCACAAATATTGGATTCAGAAATGAATTCACTTGATTACATCAAATCAACCATCAATGAGAGATCAGCATCAAATCCCAACTGTAGAGAGGAAGTTACAGCCTGAACCTTGCTTCTCATCGTGCACGGCCCAGGTTGACAGGTAAAACCACGCTATCTGTCTGGTAAGAACTGGCAACTTTCTCAACATTATTTATAACATAAAACTTCTCAAGGATGGTGCAGCTCACTGGTGCCCTCCCTAATGTGCACTGTTGCCTTTTCCCCACAGATTGCCTCATTTTGAACCTTCTAACCCTCAGCTGCAAGTTGCTGCCTTGTGCTGGTCCACACTGAGTCCTTGCCCCAAATGTGCACCCGCCTGCCTCAGCCACCGCCCACATGGTCAGGGGGGGGGTACAGGCGCGGCAGAAGTCAATGCTTTGTCCTTTTCACTCAGTCTGTTGGCTCTGTGCAGGGTGAGACAGGCACCCAACATTCGCTGCCTCCCAACATGCTTCACGCAATGAGTTTGCCAATTGGTCCCAAAGAGAATCCTCTCACAATACAAAACATCACATGCGAGAGACAGAGCAAGAGCATGTGCAGCAGTGTTAGGAGCAGCACCCGGACTCATGCATCCGTATCCCGAAAGTGTGCGAAGGATGGTGTAGAGGGAGCTTCACTCTGTGTCTGACCCGAGGACTCTGTGTCTAGACTATGCGCTGGGTCTGTAGAGGAAGCATCTTGCTGTGTCTATCCAGTGCTGTCCCTGCCCTGGGAGAGTTTGAATTTGATGCAAGTTATAAGAAGAGATTGACAACTTTGAGCTTGTGGAATGTTGTGCATGGCGTCACACAATGTGTGCCAGGTTTTTCCCAGATTAAGGAGACGTATTGGAGGCAGTGAATGCAACTACAACTGAAGAAACACAAGTCAATCATTGCTTCATGTGGAAGGACAGGTGGTGCATCTCCTACAACGGGTGCCCTGGAATGCAGCAGGGTGTTGGTGGATATGGGAGAGTGGTCTGTAGCATCTTGGAAGGAATATTTCGCTGGAATGATGAAACAGGAGGAGAGCGGAAGATATCACATGACATTTGAAATGGATCACAGCCTTTCTGGGTGGGTCAGAGGAGGAGACATCATTTGGAATGATGTCATCATTTGTTGTGGAGCCCAAGTCCCCAACTTCCTGAAAGTAGCAACACAAAGAGTGGCAGAGAAGGCATGTAGTAAATGCTTGCTCTCATAGGCTGGGTGTGAGAGTCAGGAGTATCAGAGTGCGGAAATCCTGATGCTGCTTTATAGGGCTTTGGTTAGACCGCATTTGGGACTTTGCATGCAGTCCTGGTTGCCTCATTACAGGAACGACGTGGGGGCTTTGGAAAGGGGAGGTTTACCAGAATGCTGCCTGGATCAGAGGGAGAGGTTGGACAGACTTGGATTGTTTTCTTTGGAAGGTTCCTCTGGAGGTTGCAGGGAGACCTGATAGAGGTTTATAAGATCATGAAATGACAGACCCACAATCCCAGGCTGGATAGATCAAATACTAGAGGGCAGAGAGGGCTTGAGGATGAGAGGGACAAAATTTAAAGGAGATGTGGGTGGAAAGTCTCTTTTAACACATAGGGTGGTGGTTGCCTGGAACGCGCTGCCAGGGATGGTGGTGGAGGCCGATACAATAGTGGCATTTAAGGGGCTTTTGTATAGACACATGGATATGCAAGGAATGGAGGGATATGGATCATGTGCAGGCAGATAAGAGTTGGTCTTGGCATCATGTTCGACACTGACATAGTGGGCCGAAGGGCTGTGTACGGTTTTGAGACTAGACCCATCACAGGAGGATTTGAGTGTGGCTCTGATGGAGCTCAGGGCTGAGACAAGAGATATCAAGAAACTCCTGTCTTTGTTCAGACTGTGGTGCCCCCTGACATTCACACACTAAATGAGGAGAGAACTACTGTGTTAACCCCAGAGCTCACTTTGCTCTGGGCTGCTCCTTCATTCTCCTTGCAGATGGACGTCAGACAGTCAGCCTGCATGGAGAGAACATCAGTCAGGAGAAACCCAACCTTCCACTGATAAATTGAGCAAGAAAGTCCTCTCTCTGCCTCCTCCCCAACTCTGCTGCTCACAAGACACTGACACACCAAAACCTGCTGCCCCTTCCTCCGTTCACGGTTCAGTGACTGGGAAACATGGTGCCTGCTCCCGGGACCATACACACACTACTACCCCGGCCGAGATCGGCACCAGAGTGCAGCTGTAGCTTGCTGGAGACGAGATGTTCTCCGCTCTCCTCCCCTTTGCCTGGATGCCCTCTAGGCCATGAGAGAGAGGAAGCTGCAGATGGAGATCACAAGTTACTACAAGGAATGATCCCAGTGAGGGCCAGTGCAGACAAGTGTGAGCTACCAGTGTAGGGCACAGACGCCACCACTCCCCAACTCAAACAAAAAAACTGCCTCCTTCATATAAAATATAAATAGTACAGGTTAATGCCACTCTGGGCATTCAAAGTCCATTCAAGGAGATTATCATGCTTTCAGCTTTTGGAGTTGGATCAGTAGTTGTGTGGGCTCAGTCCGTACAGACCCATGTTGGGGATGTTCCACTGAGAGGATTCCTCACTCCTGGTTTGAAAATGTCCAAGGTGTTGAGAAAAGTTTGAGGAGATACAGACCGAGTCTACAGAACGAGAACGCTCTCCCTCCTTCCAGCTTCACCCGGAAACAGTCCGTGGCCCCCTCTTCACGCTGCAGTCTCGCTCTTTGGTAAGATCAGGGGGTATGTTGCAGACGGGCCCTCAGCGTGTGTGAGCCGTGTAGACGTGGCTTTGGTTAGACGGTGCGGCCAGTGTGGGAGCAGAGTGGGGACGGGAGTCGTGACGTGGCTCCTTCTGTCTCACACAATGGTTGCCTTCCCCTGCTGAGTGAGCAGTGGGGAACAGTCCCTGATGCGGACACACAAACGGCCCTTGGTCCAGGAGTTGTGCAGGGTCAGGGGCATAAAGTCATCCCGCAGCCACTGGTCACAGTTGTCCACGGACAGGACCAGGCCAAAGTCTTGCACCTGGTCCTCTGGGTAAAGCCGGGCCTCTGTCCTGCCACTCATTCTCCTCACAGCCTCGTTGGTTTTCCTGATCACTGATGTGACTATCTCTCGTGCACATGTGCTGTCGCTCACACACAGCTGCAAGAGGAGAGACACGGCCGTTACTCACGGGAGGGGCGGACAATGGACACGAGGGGGTCTCCGTTTGTTCAGGGAGATCAGCACCGCAACACAGACCCCAGGCATCCGCGCCCACACTCAACCCACACACACTGGCGCACTGGCATCCGCGCCCACCCTCAACCCACACACACTGGAGCACTGGCTCACTGGCATCCGCGCCCACCCCTCAACCCACACACACTGGCGCACTGGCTCACTGGCATCCGCGCCCACCCCTCAACCCACACACACTGGCGCACTGGCATCCGCGCCCACCCTCAACCCACACACACTGGCGCACTGGCATCCGCGCCCACCCCTCAGCCCACACACACGGGCACACTGGCGCACTGGCTCACTGGCATCCGCGCCCACCCTCAACCCACACACACACTGGCACACTGGCTCACTGGCATCCGCGCCCACCCCTCAACCCACACACACTGGCACACTGGCATCCGAGCCCACCCCTCAACCCACACACACTGGCACACTGGCATCCGAGCCCACCCCTCAACCCACTCACACTGGCGCACTGGCATCCAAGCCCACCCCTCAACCCACACACACTGGCGCACTGGCATCCGAGCCCACCCCTCAACCCACACACACTGGCGCACTGGAATGCCCACTCAGACTCAGAGTGGCAAAGGCGACAGGTGAAAGGTTGGGTCCGTGCAGGGGTATAGAGGTCAGGACCCTGGCCACTGTGTCCGTGAGGTTAAAGTCGCAAAACGGAGAGTCCACAGAAACTCAGTGGCAGCAATGAGGTAGGATGTGTGGTTGCTGGGACTAAGGGGGTGAGGCTGGGACAGGTGGGCGAGGCAGGGACTGAGGGGGGGGGGGTGAGACAGGGACGGGGGGTGAGGCAGGGGCTGAGGGGGTGAGGCAGGGTGTGGGCTGGATTGAGGGAGGAGAGGGATTGAAGGTGTACAATGGAGGAGATGGACGAGGGTGGGGCCGCACCAGCCACTGACCACTCCCTGTATCCGGAACCGATGGATTCACCGACACACATCCATGGACACACTCACTTGCACACTCACCTGCATACACCTGGACACTCATCTGCACACACTCACATGGACTCAGTCTGGACACTCACAATGATACACTCACCTTGACACCCTCACGTGGACACATTTACCTGCAAACTCACTTGGAAACGCTCACTAACCTGGACACACTCACCTGGACACTCACAGGAACACACACTCAACTGCACACTCACGTGGACACGCACCTGCACACTCACATGGACACACGCACCTGCACACTCACATGAACACACTCACCTGCACGCTCATCTCCTTGGACAGCCCCGTCTGGTACTGGGGGTAAATGTTCAACCTGACAGAGTCCAGGCCTTGCTCCCGAGCCCCCTTCTCCAGTGGCTGGTCCGCCTGCCCGCTGGGGTCGGGTGTTTGGGCCGTACAGCCGGGCAGAGACGAGGTGTCCAGGCTGTGGGTCGTGTCCAGCCATCGCTTGCCCACTCCCGGGGCACTTGTTGACGGTCCTGTGGGGCACTCATGCAGGGATTCAGGGTGAGAGCAGCACTGCCTCTGGATGTCGAGGCCACTGGTGCGGACACAGTAGGCCTGCCGCTTCTCTGTGATGTGCAGTAGCTCCAGTTGTCTACTGGGCAGAACAAAGTCGCTGTCGTAGAGCGGCTGGGGGGCAGGCCGCTGGTGCCCCCCGCCCTGGCACTGCCAGTCGGGCCCGCGGGCACCGACAACGTCAGGGGGGCCCTCCTGCAGCTTGTGGCCGGGTCTCTGGCCGCCGGTACCAGTGGAGGAGGGGATGAGGTCCAACTCCTTGGGGCTCTGAGCTCTGGAATCGCGAGCACTCGCCGTGGACACAAGAACCTCTGACCAACCTTCAACAGCGGCCACAGGAGAACCTGGAATGGAAGCAGATCCCCTCAACACAGCTGCGGGGAACAGGACGTGGGGGGGGGGGGGGGGGGGGGGGGGGGGGGGGGGGGCGGTTTAGTTTAATTTCTCGTTTAGTTTATTATTATCATGTGTACCGATGTAAAGTGACGAGCTTTCTTGTTGTGTGCTATCCAGTCAAAGAAACAACTATACACGATCACTATTACGTTGCCCTCAGCGTACAGATACTGAATAAAGGGTGCTTATTGTAAGATAAAGTCTGATAAAGTCCGATCAAAGATCGTTCAAAGGTCTCCAATAGGGTAGATCGGAGGGTCAGGACCTCGCTCCAGCTGGTGATGGGACGGTTTAATTGCAGGCATGGATGTTGTCCTGTCAACAAATTACACTGGAGCTCATGGAGCAGAGAGAGCTCTTTGTGCTCTGATAAAGTCAACTGCCGACTATACCACTTGGAGCAACCTGGGTCATTCTGTAAAGTCACTGATTTAGTTTAGTGTTAGGTAGACACAAAATGCTGGAGTAACTCAGCGGGACAGGCAGCATCTCTGGAGAGAAGGAATGGGTGACGTTTCGGGTCGAGACCCTTCTTCAGACTTTAGTTCAGAGATACAGTGTGGAGACAGGCCCTTCGGCCCACCGTGTCTGGGCCAGCCAACGGTCACCCCGTACACTAGTTCTTTCCCATACACTAGGGGACAATTGACAGTAACCAACTAACCTACAAACCTGCACATCTTTGGAGTTTGGGAGGGAACCGAGCCCCCGGAGGAAACCCACGCTGTCACAGGGAGAACGTACAAACTCCGTACTGACAGCACCTGTGGTCGTAATCGAACCCGTGCCTCTGGCGCGGTGAGGCAGCAGCTCTACCCGCTGCGTCACTGGGCTGCCCTCAGTGCAACAATTCCCTTCAGGACAGGGATCAGGGCAGGTTGGGGCAAATCGTACCGCAGCCATTAAACAGAGCAGCTGCTGTCCGCAGTGCTGATACGTAAAGAAGGAAGGACGGACCCAGTGTCCGGGCTTGTGTTACATCTTACCCGCCTGTGGACTGAGATGTCGGTGCCTGGTCTCTGGCGAGGGTCTTGGTGAGGGCAGGTAACCGGGGCTGGCCGGAGACGGCGGCTCCTCCTCCCCTCCGTCACCGCTAAAATCCAGCATCCATCGCAGCGGGACTCCCCCAGAGGGCTGCTTGTACCTGGCGTACTGCAGCACATCCATGATCCATCGCACCTCTCGCCAAACCTCCTCCATTCTCTGAAACATTGGAGGGAGACCATCAGGTAAGGATGTGTTCTCTGAACAAAGATCGTCCCGTAACCCTCCCGGCCATGACCCCTCTCCCCAGCGGCCTGGAATCAGTTCACAGACCCAAGCAGTGCACAACCGGGAGAGCCCAGTTGGTGCTGGCATGGAGTTACTCTTAGCTCAGGGCCCAGAGCTGGGGTGAACCAGTCTGTGATCGGGTAATCAGGGCTGAGATGTACCTTGTGTGGCCCACATATATGACCCATCACAGGGCACGGATGTTACAGTGGACACGGGACCGATCAGCACACGTGGGTTTATTTGCTGGAACAGACATGCTTTGGGAATGGTGGTCAGCTGCCAATTCTGGTGGGATGATGGACAGGCTGTGGCCACAGAGACAGTCCAAGCTCCTGTTACGCCAGACTCTGGCATACATGAGACAGAGGCGGCTTTCACCCAGCTCCTGGCCTTGCTCCTGTCACACCCTGTGGCCAGCACGGGGGGGCTCCAGCTCTCTCCCTGCAGAATCGGGCAGTAGGGGATGGGTCAGACAACCAGCCAGACCCAAGGCTGTGCAAGATGCGCTCTGGCTTTCTAAATCCTTGCTTCAAAGTGGCATAAGAAGTGTGGAATGTTCCCCTGTGGAATCCTCCGCCTTCAGAACTATAATAAACAAGGTCTTTTAAAAGTAAGCAGGGATTTGAAGGGTTGTGTCATCTCAGAATGTTACAAGCTGTAAACAAAGTGCCGACTGATTGTGAATGAAGTTTACCAGCACTGGTGCATTGAGTGAAGTCTGGGCAGTTCGATGCTGCTCCTATAGTTTAGTTCAGTTTAGAGATACAGCGCCGAAACAGGCCCTTTGGCCCAGACCTGTACGTCTTTGGAGTGTGGGAGGAAATTGAAGATCTTGGATAAAACCCACACGGTCACGGGTTGAACGTACAACCTGCATACGGACAGCACCCGGAGTCAGGATCGACCCCGGGTCACCAGCGCTGCACGCGCTGGACGCCAACAACTCTCCCGCTGCAGCACCGTGCCACCTCCTTTTTTATTTACCAAAAAATAATTTAAATTAACTATTTACAAAAATTACACACCACCATAATACCAAATCAACAAATATTCTTCAATAATATAACTACCCGCCACCATACGCGGTGCCCAACTGTCCCGGAAATCCCCCGTGGACCCCGTGGACAGCGCGTAGTCCCTTTCCAAAACCACCCGGGCACGGATGTTACCCCGGAAAAGGGGCAGGCAGCTGGCTCGGGCTGAGGCCTCTTCCACCCGGCGCCGTGACTCACGGGTGGCCAGCTTGGCCAGGAGCAACCCAACCCGGACATCTTCAGCCCTCCCCTCTCCCCTACGCACAGGGTGTCCAAAGATGAGGATGGTGGGTGAGAAATTCAGCCAAGAAAGCAAGGAGCAGCCCCTTTCGATATTGGAACAGGGGCTGCAGCCTCACACACTCCACATACGCGTGGTACACAGAATCTTCCAGCCTGCGAAAGTGGCAGGCGGCTGGCGAGCCTGCGGGAAACGGAGAAACAGGTTGCAAGGGATTCCTCGGTGCAATACCTTCCGCCCCAGGTCCCCGATGTAGAGGGGGAGAATCCCTGCGTAGAGGGACCCCCAGTGGGGAGCCTTCTCACGACCGAAAGGCAACACCAACCGCCGCTTATAGTCCGGACGGTGGACCAGGGCGAGGAAGTGCAGGGTGTGGATGAGGAGCCCGTACATCCTGCGTCCTGGAGGGAGAGGAAGGGTGTCGAGGAAAGGCGGCTCAGGTTGTGCGGGATCGCCTCCAGAGAAGGATTACGGCGCCTGGGTCCAACGAGTACTTCCGGCTGAGCAGGGACCCTGGTACGGTGGCCATTCCTCACTAACACAAGGAAACAGGAGGTACAGCGAGTCACTAGACCCCCCCCAGCCTGTCCCAACATTCAATGTGGTCACGGTGATCGACGTGGCCTCAAGTCCTCTCCATAACGCTCCTCTACACTTCGATTGTTCAGATGTTTATCCACCTCCGTTTCAAATATTGCTAACAATTCTTGGAGCCCAGGAGGCAGAGGGGTGACCCTCCAGGGGGTTATAACATCACGAGAGGCATTGATAGGGTGGATGATCACAGTCTTTTTCATCAAGTCTTTTTCAGTAAGTACATTTTTATTACAATAAACCTACTAATCAGCCCTCCTCCATCTCGGTCCGAATCTTTGAACCTGACCACAACCGGCAGCGGTCCCAGCACTGATACCCAACACTGGTCTCTGTCACGGGCCACTTGTTTCAAAGAGCACATTTATCCCAACACTGTTTTCCATGAGACAACTAGTTCACAATCTCTATATAGTTTCATACAGGACTCTGACCCTGTTCTAACAGATTCCCTCTGATACCAGCCTCCTACGTGGCACCCTGTCAAATGCCTTTTGGAAATCTAAGTACACTACATCTACAGTTGTTCCCTCCACCAACTCTGCCTGTTGAATCATTTGAGCAAAGTTGTCAAACATGATTCACCCTTCATAAAACCCCATTGACCAGATTGAGCTATCTCCAGCATTATTAAACGATTGGCCTTTTCCACTTTGACTGTTGACGGCAGTGTCCAGCCGACATCAGTGATACACTAACGGGCCCGGACTTCCTGCCTTCTCACTTTGGCCGCTTTCCATCTCCGGTTCCCTCCCGGACTTTGGTGAATTGTGGAAAATGTGAACAATGGGACCACTATCTCTGTAGCCGTTTCGATTCCAAGTCCGCCGGGACTTGGCAACAGGTCCACCTCTAGTGCACTCCGTTTCTCCGATGCTGGGGATTTTTGTAAGCTCTGCCACGTTATGTGCAATTAGCCCGTCTGATTTAATTTAGTTTACTTTAGATACAGCGAGGAAACAGGCCCTTCTGCCCACCGAGCCTGCACTGACCAGCGGTCCCTGCACACTGACACTATCCTACACACACACTAGGGACAATTTACACTTATACCAAGCCAATGATGATACCGAGGGATATTAGCAGTCTTCCACCGTGACAACTGATACAAAAAGATTATCTTTGTTATTAATTGCTCAGCCTGCTTCTCAAGAGGACCCAAGTTCACCACACTCGCCCTCTTCCTATTTATATTCCCAAGGAACTTTTACTGTGTGATTTTACAGCAACAGTACGTTTTCTCTCAAAGTTCATTCCTACGTGTTTAGGTTTTAGTTTAGTTTAGTTTAGAGAAACAGCCCCTTTGGCCCACTGAATCTGCACCGAGCAGCGATCCCCGCATATTAACACTCTCCTACACTCATCTCCTGGGGACAATTTACATTTATACCAAACCATTTACCGGGCAACCTACAAATCCGTCGTCTATAGAGTGTGGGAGGAAACTGAAGTTCTTGGAGAAAACCCATGCAGGTCACGGGGAGAACGTAAAACTCCGTACAGACGAGCGCCCGTAGTCAGGATCGAACCCGGGTCTCTGGCGCTGTGAGGCGGCAGCCCAACCCCACACCACCATGCCACCCTGTGAGCTTTGTAGTATTCCGCTGGTGGTTCAAACCAAGCCGCTGCCCTCTGACTCTCCCCCCCCAGCTCTGGCCACGTTGTGTCCCCCTGCCCACTCCAGCACTATCGCCTGTGGCCCAGTAGCTCACCTGGGTGAAGTCCTGGACCTGCTGGTGCCTCTGCTTGGCTGCCACCACCTCGGAATCGGAGAAAGCCTCGCGCAGCGCCTGCTGGGACAACAGTAGATCCAGCTCTAGCAGAGCCGACAGCTGGCAGTATAGGCTGATGAACGGCTTGTCGTAGCTGAGGAAGTGAACTGAGGGAGGAAGAAGACACAGAATCACACGTGGATCTGGGTTTGGTCCCAGCAGCAACGCTGCATGTTGGTCACCACTCAAGTTGCCCTTGCTGGGGTCGTAAAAAATCTTACAAATTGTCTTCAGACAAAAAAAAAAAACAATGAGCACCTCTGCCATCCTCTTCTCAAAGTGTGGCCGACACAAGTTACAGGGTCGCAGCAAAGTAAGCGTGCAGGTACAGCAGGCAGTGAAGAAAGCTGGTGGCATGTTGGCCTTCATAACGAGAAGAGTTGAGTATAGGAGCAAAGACATCCTTCTGCAGTTGTACAGGGGGGCCCTGGTGAGACCACACCTGGAGTATTGTGTGCAGTTTTCATCTCCTAATTTGAGGAAGGACATTCTTACTATTGAGGGAGTACAACGTAGGTTCACAAGGCTAATACCCGGAATGGCAGAACTGTCATATGGTGAAGGAATGGACCGACTGGACTTGTATTCACTGGAATTTAGAAGGATGAGATGGGGTCCCAGCATCACACGGGCGGGCTGGTCCCCCAACGCAATATTCCACCTCTCCACCAATTCCAAGGTGGTGGTGGTGGTGGTGGTGGGGGGGGGGGGCTTTCTGGAGTGCTAGTATGGATGTTGTGGGCTGAAGGGACTGATTTCCAGAGGGCTAGTATGGACATTGTAGGCCGAATGGATTCTTGGACTGGCAGCTCAGTCACTCAAGCCTGTTGTACTTGCAGCTCACTCACTCACGGCTGGTGGGCTGGCAGTTGACTCACGGCTATTCCTTGAAATTCCATTTCAAGCAGGGTGCTAGGCCACCAAATTCAAGTGCAGTTTCTTACCACTTCAAGCAGGGTGCAAGGCCACTAAAGAAAGCGAGTCTGTGACTTCTCCCTCCTCCTACTTGCAGAGACTGAGCCACGCCCACACTTCTGGGTTTTATAGTCCCTCCCCCCTCCCACCAGAAGGGGCTTGGCCTTCATGACATGATTGACAGGAGAGAGAATCTCAACATTTTTTAAACACTAATAACTCTTTTATTTTTCATCTATGGGAAAAATCCTCGGCACCTGATAAGGGGGAAGGGGGTGAGTGGATGGGATACTCGGAGAGGGAGATGGATGAAGCTGTTCCCGAGAGCAGATGATCCAAGGCTCTGGGCAAAAGCACCAGTGGGTGGTGAGGATAAGCGTGCAGTGGAGAGGTGGCCATCTCGAGCCCAGTGCGTGTGGGGAGATGGAACAAGGGCCCTAGACAGGAATGGTCACGGAGGGCTGGAGATGGGCAGTGGATGGATGCTCAACATCCACGCCACAATAACTGCACGGCTGCCCAACCTCGCAGCAGCACTGCACATCACGCATTCATCACTTATTGATCACAATAACTATTCACTAAACTATTTCCAGGAAGAGAGTTGTAATCAGGGCTTGGCAGACCCAGGCAATCCTGCTGGTGTTGTCAGTGAACATCAATGCATCCCACCGGAAACCCGCACATACTTGTCTGTTGTGGTCGCTGGGCACGGATCAGACGCCACTAAATATTTTCCCTTTTCCTGTGCTGCCTCTGAACATTGAGGTGGGAGGGGAGTGGGAGTTTCAGCGCTCTGATGTACCTGGCCAGGATTCCCACTGACAAACGGAGGCAGGCAACAAGGCACTGGTCAACAGGCAGAGCACATCAAGCGGTTTCAACAAGGATGGAGCCAGGACTCGAGGGCCGGGGCTATAGGGAGAGCTTGGGCAGGCTGGGAGTGCAGATGGCTGAGGGGTGATTTATAAGGTGTGTAAAATCATGTGGGGAATTGGTAGGGTAAATGCACAGTCTCAGGGGCAACATTTTCACACAGAAGGGTGGTGGGTGTGTGGAACGAGCTGCCAGAGGTGGTAGTTGAGGCAGGTACTGTAACAGCATTTAAAACACATTTGGACTGGTAATGGATAGGAAAGGTTTAGAGGGCTATGGGACAAATGGGACCAGCTTAATTGGAGCACCTTGGTCAGCAGGGACGTGTTGGGCTGAAGGGCCTGTATCAGTGCCCTGTGTGATACTCTCTGACCCGTTCACTAAAGCAACTTAAAGGTGTTCTGCGTTCCTGAGAACACGACGTGAAAATGTTGGGAGGAGGAACGGCAGCTGAGCCCACTGTAACGATCCTGTAACAGGACAAAGTCCCAGCCGACCGCCGGCCCACAGGGCTAGTGGCCAGGGGCAAGGGGGCAGCGCTGGAGCTGGGGGCCTGAGCCAAGCCCCTCTCCCCAGGGCTGCGAGACACGAGGCTTTCGCCCTCCCTGGTTGGAGCCAGCTTCTGTGGGACTGGATCCACAGCACGGTGACTCAGAAGCCACAATGTTTATGACTAAACCAAGCTGACACTCATTACTGTCTGATGACTTTAGTGCTGCTTTGGCGCCTGAGGTTTTAAACTATTTCTCACAGCTAGCAGAGGCTGAGGGAGGTAGTCTCAGCTCCCTGCGGGGAAAGGCAAGGCACACGTCTATACCAACCGCTGCCCTGTGAATAGCTTGAACTGGAGAGAGAAAGGGTGTCGCATGCTGGCAGCACTGGGGCAGCTACAGTGTCCACAGCATCTGTGCCGAGAGTGAGCGGCGGAGCAAGACTGTGAGAGCCCCTAGTCTGGGCATGCACGGGGCTGAGAGGGCAGCTCCGGCCACTGCCAGGCCACTGACCCACAGCTCCGGTCACACATCCCCAGACCACTAACCCTGAGCCACTAACCCACAGCTCCCCAGATCACTAGCCACGAGCGTCCACCACCCACTGACCCCGAACTCTGGCCGCACCCTCCTCCCACTACCTCCCTCAGTTGGTCTCGAGCAAGTTTGTGGGTGGGGGAGGGGAGACAGAGAGGCTGAGGTCACCTCTGTGGGTGTTGCACGCCAACCTGTACAGCGAGCACTGCACCGCTGCATGGTTGCTGTAGACTATTTGTACACGCACACGTACACACACACACACACGTACACACAGACACACGCACACACACAACGTACACGTACACACACACACACGCACACACACACACACGCACACACACACACACACACGGCCCACATGGACTTACACCGGCACACAGACACACCACCCACACACACACACACACACACACACACACCTACACAAACCTCACACACACACACAGACACACACATGGCCCACATGGACTTACACGGGCACACACACACCTACACAGACCACACACACACAGCCTCCCCACCAACACACGCACACAGACTCACACAACATACGCACACAGAAACACACACACAGACACACCACACACACAGACTCACACAGAAACACACACACACTGACAAATACACACACACAAACACACTCGCACCCACACACACACACACACGGCCCACATGAACTTACACCGGCACACAGACACACCACCCACACACACACACACACACACACCCCTACACAGATCACACACACCTACACAAACCTCACACACACACACAGACACACACATGGCCCACATGGACTTACACGGGCACACACACACCTACACAAATCTCACACACACACAGCCTCCCCACCAACACACGCACACAGACTCACACACGCACACAGATTCACACACGCACACAGAAACACACACACAGACACACCACACACACAGACACACACACACATAAATACACACACATACACACTGACAAATACACACACTCACACACTTTGCTGGCCAGTATGGGGTGCAAGGGTCGGTGGGGTTGGAGTGTGTGGCTGCCGTTCACTCACCCAGCTCGAAGCTCTGCAGGGGCATGGTGAGCAGGCCCGAGCGGGGGCAGGGGGTGACCTGTCCTGGTGCCGTGCACACCTCCTCCGACGGGGGCAGCAGCAGGAGGAAGGACAGGTCATCGGCAAACTCCAGCACCTCCTGGCTGTACAGACGGTACTCCTTCACCTGAGGGAGGGACACAGTAGTCAGCTCACCCCCGCATACGGATCCAAGGGGGCAATGGGGTGCGCTGGGTCAATGGACAGCAGTGAGCCCATGCGGGATGCAGGGAGAGCAGGGGCGACGGACCAGGGGGGCAATGGATCTGTGGGGTGGGAGGGGGAAGACGAGGATAGGTCGTTCACAAACCCCAGGACCGCCTGGCTGCACAGATGGAACTCCTTGACGGGGGAGGAGACCGAGTCAGTGGTGCTGGTTCGGGGGGTGGCAGGGTGGGAGGGTGGCAGGGTGGGGGCGGGCGGCAGGGTGGGGGGTGGCAGGGTCGGGTTGGCAGTGTCGGGGGAGGGGGGGGTGGTAGGGTGGGGGGAGGGGGTGGCAAGGTGGGGGGGTGGCAGGGTGGGGGGGGTGGCAGGGTGGGGGAGGGGGGGTGGCAGGTGGGGGGGAGGGGGGGTGGTGGCAGGGTGGCGGGTAGGGGGAGGTGGCAGGGTGGGGGGAGGGGGGTGGCAGGGTGGGGGAGGGGGTGGCAAGGTGGGGGGGTGGCAAGGTGGGGAGGTGGCAGGGTCGGGGGAGGGTGGGGTGGCAGTGTGGGGGAGGGGGGGGGGTGGCAGGTGGGGGGGGGGGTGGCAGGGTGGGGAGGGGTGGCAAGGTGGGGGGGGGTGGCAGGGCGGGGGGGCTTGGCATAAGGGTGGGGGGGGTGGCAGGGTGGAGGGGAGGTTGGTGCAGGTGGAGGGGGTGGCAGGGTGGGGGCTTGGCCCGTTGGTAGGGGGTGTGGCAAGGTGGCAGGTGGGGGGGTGCAGGGCGGGGGGCTTTGGCAGGGTGGAGGGGGTGGCAGGGTGTGGGGGGGGGCGGCAGGGTGGGGGGTGGTGGCAGGTGTGGGGGGTGGGGGGAAGGGGGGGTGGCAGGGTGCGGGGGGGGGTGGGGCAGGGTGGGGGGGGGCGGGCAGGGTGGAGGGGGGGGTGGCAGGGTGGGGGGGGCGGGCAGGGTGGAGGGGGGTGGCAGGGTGGGGGGGTGGCAGGATCAGGGGGGTGGGGGGACTGGCAGGGTCAGGGTGGGAACCCAAGGTCAGTGTGCGGGGGTGGCAGAGTGAAGGGAGGTAGGGTCAGCGGGGTGGCAGGGTCGAGGTGTGAACGGGTTCAGGGGCAACATGGTCAGGGGCAGCAGGGTCAGGGGCAGCAGGGTCAGGGGGCGGCAGGGGTTGCCACAATGTGCGAGTTACCTGTTGCAGGGGAATGGCGATGAGCTTCATCAGCTCCGGGATGGCGGCTCTGAGCTCCTTCTGGAACATTCCCTCGGGGCTCTCCTCGCACGGGTCGGCAAGCTCAGGCTCCTCTAGCCTGGTCAGTCTCTGCAGCCACTCCCACTCCTCCCTGGGCAGAGAGGGTTCAACCTGTCAGAATGTAGACATCCGGAGGGACTGGGGTTCCTCACCCACAGCCCCTGCACCCTCTGCCCATTCCCCAGAGACCACCCCGCCCACCATTACATTGCCCAACCATCCAACCCCCTTCATGAAAATACTACATCTGGACCCTTCTCCAAAATAATAAAGTAATCATCGGCATAACCTTCCTTGGTCAGCGTACAGAGCGTGCCGCAGAGCTGGGCGTGAGTGGTGGCACTCACTGGTAACAGG
The DNA here is from genome assembly GCA_035221665.1 of Okamejei kenojei. Taxonomy (NCBI): domain Eukaryota; kingdom Metazoa; phylum Chordata; class Chondrichthyes; order Rajiformes; family Rajidae; genus Okamejei; species Okamejei kenojei. The sequence continues at coordinate 23,348,079 of CM069152.1, forward strand.
ACTGTATATGGAGATGATAACGTTACAGCAGGAGATCGCTCCAAACCTCACCATCCACCTCAGGCCATGATGGCCTTAGTCAAGGCAGACTGGCAGAGGGCAAGTCTGGGGAGAGGGAGGGCCATTTGCCCGTCCACCCTCTGTCCACGCTGACCATCGGCCCTGACCCTGCCAACATACATGGCCGTGTACAACCCACAGTGTCCTCTGCATGAGGGTCAACAACCCCATGACCCGGTGATCGAGACACTGCTCATAGGAAGCCCCAGAGGAGGTCGGGAGAGCAGAGCCACAGCTCTCCAACAGGTCAACGGCCGGCCGATGGTGAGAGTCGTAGAGACCGCCCGAGGTCAATGGACGGGTGAAAGGTTGGGTGTCATGGGCAGGGGAAGGGACTGAGCAGAGTACTTGACCATGCGAGGATGGGTGGGGGAGAAACAGCCATGGGCGACTCAGGAGCAGAAGGTTTGGTCAGAACAGGTATAACGTAGGAAACGTCAGGCCACAATCAGAGACCCAGACCCTCAGGGACCCCCTACCTTGCCGCCCCCTGACCCCCTTGACTTGTTGCCCCTGTGCTCCCTGAGCACCCCTGGTTCCCCCCCCCCCCACTGAGCTGCCCCCACCCCCCCCACCCCCAATCCACACCTTTCCCCCCCCCTTCCGACGGTTTTGGGGTTACCTGCACACATGCTGGTTGCTCCGGACCCTGACGTGACACAGGATGTTGGGGAGCTGTGAGGAGACCAGCACCCGGATCTGGTCCACAGAGCTGCACAGCTTCAGGTAGCCCAGGTAGAGTCCTGGCACCGGCACCGCCTGGCTCTGCCTGTGGTAGGCCAGCTTCTCCTGGGGGGGACAGCATAGTGAGACGGGTGGGGCAGGGGGGGGCAGGAGAAGGAGCAGGGGTAGGGTGGGGAGGGCAGGAGGTGGGTAGGGAGAGAGGCGGAGGGGGCTGGGAGAAGGCAGGGAGAGGGCAAGAGGAGGGTGGGGGGGGGAAACAGGTCACCCCAGGCTCCCCCACTCCAACCCAGCCACCCGCTCCCTTCATGCGTCATCTCTCGCTCAGACTCCCCAAGACCACGGGCACACAGAGACCTTGACCACCCCTGTGTCGGCAGAGATTGGAACAAGTAACACAGGAAAGTGCAGCACAGAAACAGCCCCTTTGGCCTACAATGGTCTAATGTCCGTGACGGCCATGATGTCAAGCTCTACATCAGGCTGTACATGATCCATATCCCTCCATTATCTGCATATCCACATGCGTCCAAAAGCCTCTTACACAATGCTACCGTTTCAGCCTCCACCATTGGCACCCACCATCCTGTGTAAAAAAAAAAACGTGTCCCCTCTCACCTTAAAGCGATGCTCTCTAGTCTTTGACATTTCCACCCTGGGAAAAGGTTTCCGACTGCATTTAGAATATTGTGTGCATTTCTGGTTGCCCTATTACAGGAAGGGTGTGGAGGCTTTGGAAAGGATGCGGAGGAGGTTTACCAGAATGATAGGGGTGTAGGTTACAGGGAAAGGTTGGACAGACTTGGATAGTTGGAGGTTGCGGGGAGACCTGATGGACATGTACACATTTTTGAGAGGTGTGGATAGGGAGGACAGTCAGAACATTTTTCCCCAGGGTGGAACAATCAAATACTAGAGGGCATTAGTTTAAGGTGAGAGGGTCAAAGTTGATACGAGATGTGTGGGGCAATTTAGATTACACAGAAGGTGGTGAGTGTCTGGAACGCGCCGCCAGGGGTGTTGGTGGAGGCTGATACGATCGTGGTATTTAAGAGACTTTTGGATAGGCACATGGATATGGAGGGATATGGATTATTTGCAGAAAGATAGGAATTGGACTCGTCACCATGTTCAGCACAGACAGCGTGGAACGAAGGGCTTATTCTTTTGCTATACTGTTCTATGTTCTATGTCTATCATATCTATGCGCCTCGTAATTTTATCCACTGTCTCCTCTCACGCTCCGATGCTCCAGAGAAATAATTCATGTTTGTCCAACCTCTTCTTATGGCTAATACCCTCCAGACAGTGTCCTGATAAATCTATTCCGCACTCCAAAGCCCTCGCATCCTCCTTGTAAAGGGATAACCAGAACTGTTCCAAATATAACCTAAACAATGTTTTAAAAACCAATATGACCTTGTGACTCAATGACCCGACAAGTGAATGCAAACAAACTAGCATAGCCTTCTTTATCACTCTATCTACTTGTGTTGCCACTTTCAGGGAGCTATGAACTTGGACCCCATGATCTCTCTGCAGATCAGTGCACTATAGGTTATGCCATTTACTAAGTTAACGCTCTGTGCTCTCTGTTTGAATACTCAAAAACTGTAGCAAAAATAGGAACTCAATGGGTCAGGCAGCATCTGTGTAGGGGGGATGGACAGGTTACGTTTTGGGTCGAGGCCCCTGTGCTGGACTGGAATGCTTAATGTCAGATGAAACAACAGAGGGGATGACTCCCTAGGGTGGGGGGCCTTCCTGGGAGGGGGTGGCGTGGGGAGGGGGGTGCTCCCTGGGAGGGGGTGGTGTGGGGAGGGGGGGTTCTCCCTGGGAGGGGGGGTGCTCCCTGGGAGGAGGTGACTCGTGGAGGGGGGGGGGTAACTCCCTGCCCCAGCATCAGCCTCATGCTGTTCCAGACCCCTCTGCCTACACCGCTCCCACACCCGTACATTTAGCACATAGGTCCCTGCCTTGGCATTGCAGACACGGGTCCAGATGCCTCATCAATGCTGAGATTCGCTGCCTCCACCTCCCCCTCAGACAGCGTTCCAGGCTCCAACCACCCTCTGGTGAATAAATCCCCCCCCCCACCCACTCACCCCTCTGCAACTGTCACCTTAACCCTCGCTCTCTCTCTTGTCTTCAACATTCTCACGACGGTAATGATTTCTATCGATCCGCCTCCATCCGCCCCCCTCCACCTCAATCCGCCCCCTCGGCCCCCTCCAGTCCCAGTCTCCCTCACATCTGAAACGTTCTGACTCAGGCAATGGCCATTGTCTCTCCCCTGCACCCCTTCCATCCTGCGGTGAACAGAACTGTGGAGACAGCTCTACAACTGCGACTACAGCTGTGGATTTACAGCATCAATGTTTTGTGCGCTGCCGCGTGGGCTCTTCCTCAGGGCCGTGAGCCTACGTGCATGGTGGACAGCAGCATGTCCAGGGCTGTGGGCTCATCTGCTGTGGTCAGGCACTTGCGTTGGCTCTGCACCCTGGCCAGAGGTATCCACCGGGCATTCTCCAGACTCTGGTATGAGCTCAGTTCCCTCAAGGTCACCATCAGAACATTGCCCTGCTTGTCCTTGATCGGTTCAAAGTAGAGTTGGCCCAGGTCCTGGGTTCCTAGTAGTCCCTGCAACATGAAGGCAGGAGGTCAGAGAGACATCGCTGTGAGAGAATGAAAGGCGTCGTCGGGAATGTCACACCGGGGTAATCATTGGGTTTGGAAGGTTAGTGAGGATCTGGTGAATGGATGCCTCACTGGGTAATCTGGAACTAGGAGATGCACCGGGAACATCAGACTCAGCACGAGCAAGTCCACTGTTTTATTGTCTGTTGGACCTGCTCCAAAAATCAATTGAATCACGAGGCAATAACATTTCCACCTGACCACTGGAACCCACATAGAATCACAGACACATACAGCACGGAAACAGGCCGATCGGCCCAACATGCCCATGCTGACCAAGTTGCCGACTGAGGCATGCTTGGTGGAATTTAATACAGAGAGATGTGAGGTGATGCATTGCGAGAGCACTAGCCTACACAGTGAAGGTTAGAGCTCTGGAGAGTGTTGTAGGCAGAGGGATCTAGGAGTACAGGTACACAGTTCGTTGAAAGTGGCAGCACAGATAGGGTGGTCAAAAAGGCTTTTGGCACAATGGCCTTCATCAGTCCGTGTATTGAGTATAGAAGTTGGGAGGCCATGTTGCTGTTGTATAAGACGTTGGGAGCCACATTTAGACTATTGTCTTCACAGAAAGGGGTCAAGCTAGAAAGGGTGCAGAGAAGATTTACGAGGATGTTGCCAGGATTCGAAGGCCTGAGCTACAGGGAGAGGTTGAGCAGGTTGGGTCTCTATTCTCCAGAGCACAGGGGTATGAGGGTTAATGTTATGGACGTATATAAAATCATGAGGAATAGATCGGGTAGACGCACAGAGACCTTTGCCCAGAATAGGGGCATCGAGAACCAAAGGGCATAGGTTTAAGGTGAGGTGGGAAAGATTTAATAGGAACCTGTAACATTTTCACACAAAGGGTGGTGGGTGTATGGAACGTGCTGTCAGAGGAGGTAGTTGAGGCAGGTACTATCGCAACGTTTAAGAAACATTTGGACAGGTACATGGATAGGACAGGTTTAGAAGTATATGGGTCCAAATGCACGCAGGTGGGACTAGTGTAGATGGAACATGGTGGATGCTGTGGGCATGTTGGGCCTGTTTCCATGCTGTAAGACTGTATGACCTAAGCTAGTAGTAATCACCCTTGTTTGGCTCACATACCCTCAACCCATTCCCATCCATGAATCTGTCCAAATGTCTGAAAATTAATTGACCCCTCTACCCCTGGTGGAGATTCATTGTGATCATGGCTGATCATCCCCAATCAGTACCCCGTTCCTGCCTTCTCCCCATATCCCTGACTCCGCTATCTTTAAGAGCCCTATCTCGCTCTCTATTGAAAGTATCGAGAGAACCAGCCTCCACTGCCTTCTGAGGCAGAGAATTCCACAGACGCACAAGTGAAAAAGTGTTTCCTCATCTCTGTTCCAAATGGCTTACTCCTTATTCTTAAACTGTGGCCCCTTGTTCTGGTCTCCCGCAACATCGGGAACATGTTTCCTGCCTCAAGCGTGTCCAAACCCTTAATAATCTTGTATGTTTCAATAAGATCCCCTCTCATCATAAATTCCAGAGTATACATGCTCAGTCGCACCATTCTCTCAGCATATGACAGTCCCGCCATCCTGGGAATTAACCTTGTGAACCTACGCTGCACTCCTTCAATAGCAAGAATGTCCTTCCTCAAATTCAGAGACCAAAACTGCTAAGGTGAGAGGGGAGAGGTTTAAGAGTGACTTCAGGAATTACTTTTATGGTCACGGGGTAGTCCGTATCTGGTATGAGCTGCCGGAAGAAGCTATAAAAATGGATGCAATTACGTCTTTCAAAGACATTTTGACAGATATGTGGATAGGAAGGGTTTAGAGAGGTACACACCAGAAGAGGACAAATGGGACCAGCCCAGAATGCTAACCTGGTCAGCATGGACGGGTTGGGCTGAAGGTCCTGTTTCAATGCCGTACAGGTCTCTGACTCTATGAGCAGATGTCTCCGCGTTAAGCACCAGACTGGTGATTGCAGTGGGGAAGGGAGATGAAGGTCATTGTCAACTAAGCCCCTGGGTAGCTGGGAGGATGCAGCATCGCGTGTGTAACTGCGGGAGAGGGTCATCAGAGGTCGCAGTGAAGTCATCACATTTTGCAATTTCCCAATGCAGGCAGAGATCGACATGGGAGAATAAGGAACAGTTGTCTGCCGTCATGTATGAACCACCCCCCATGGACTCCACACGGACGACACACGGGCTGCGGGTAAGCCCCGGAATTGTGACGGTGTGTCGATACGGTGAGGCCATGTAGAGCGCGGCTGTGGACTTCAGTCGACCCAATCCTGGTGAACAGCGGCGGGCAGCTGGTGAAGTTACAAACATCCGGGGCAGGGCTGGAAATGCAGCTTAAACCCTCAGGCCAGCCCCAGCAGCAGGGCGGCCAGCCAGCGGCACAATGTGGCGGAATTCACAGGGGCGGGGAGAGAGACTTAGCATTGAGGGAAGGTGCTGGGCAGCTGAAGCAATGGTCGATCACAATAGACTTGCATTGACCCAAGTCGTAGAGAACAGTGGGGTGTTCAGAGAATATTCGTAGGAACAGAAGACCCTCAGCAGGTCACAGCTCCACCGGCACAATTAACCAGCCCGTGTACAATAGAGGCACAAAGGTACAAAACCCGGCCGTGTGCAGCCCCTCCCTCAGCCCCCGCACACTCAGCAGCTGTGAGCATCGCCGAGTGCCGCGCCATGCAACGCCCGCACGGACGCAAGAACGCCTTGGGCCAAGGTCAGGGACAGACAGCACTGAGCAGCCACACAAAGCCCTGCGGCTGGATGGTGAGGCCAGAGCTCTCTCCCCGATCACCACTAACCATGGGTGAGAACAGCCAGAGAGTCATACAGCACGGAGACCGGCTCTGCGGCCAACTGATCCACGATGCCCCCTCTATGCTCGTCCCGCCTGCCCACGTTTGGCCCAAATCTTCCCTATCCATTAAAATCTGTCCTAAGTGTTTTTTAAATGTTGTTATAGGACCTGCCTCAACTACCTCCTCTGGCAGCTCGTTCCGTACACCCACCAGCCTCTGTGTGAAGACGTTGCCCCTCAGGTTCCTATTAAATCTTTGCCCTCTCACCTTAAAGCTCTGTCCTCTGGCTCTATTCCCCTATCCCGGGTAAAAGGTCGTGCATTCACCCCTTCTATTTCCTCATGATTTCAAATAGCTTTGTAAGACTTGCAGAGAACTGTTAGATTAAAGTGCGGGATCAGAGAGTTCATGATTCTCCTGTTTATCACAGCGTCAGTAAGTATGGAAAGAAACGCATTCTACAAGTGAGCTGAATATAGAACATAGTACAGCACAGGCACAGGCCCTTCAGCCCATTGTGTCTGTGCTGACCATGATGCCAATCAAAACTAGTCCCTTCTGCCCGCATGTGATGTGTGTCCCACTGACCCCTGCCTGTCCATGCGTCTGTCTAAATGCCTCGTGAACGTGACAAAGGCAAGGGTGATGTAAGGGCTGATGTGGGAGGGTGTGATTGAGATTGAGAAAATGCTGGAGTAACTCAGCAGGACAGCCAGCATCTCTGGAGCGAAGGAGTGCGTGACGTTTCGGGTCGACACCCTATTTCAGACTGAAACGTCACCCATTCCTTCTCTCCAGGGAAGCTGCCTGTCCCAATGAGTTACTCCAGCATTTTGTGTCTATCTTCGGTGCAAACCAGCATCCGTGGTTCCTTCCTACACAGGGATTGTTGGGGTGCTCCGTCTGGGGGACCCCGGCACGGGGGGGATGGGGGGGGGGGGGATGGTGAGTGCCTTGTGAGAGGTTTGCAGCTCAGCCTCACCTGAAGTTGGGCAACAGCCACCAGCATCTTATGGCGAGCCTGCAGCACAGAGGAGCAGGATGATGAGGAGGGACTCATGCACTGGCCCAGCCACCGACTCTCCTCCCACATGTACGACACCTGTGTGTGAGAGAGCATGAGCGGCTGAGCTGCCAGCGCAAGAATCCATTCGGCCCACAATGTCCATACTAGGCCTCTGGAAACCAACTCCTTCGGCCCACAACACCCATACTAGCCCTCCGAAAAGCCCCCGCCCCCCACCCCCCCCCCCCCCCCCCCCCCCCGTGCCGGTGTTTCTCACTGCACCACCCTGACAGCACACCACCCCCCCACCGCTCCGAGCCCACACCTGCCCCACACAGTCCACTGTCCGTGGGGACGCACCCCCCCTGCCGAATGTCTGGCACACTTCAGGTACGGTGGAAAGCTTTGTTTTGTAAGCTATCCAAACAGATCAATATCCCATACATAAATACAACCAATTCAAACTCCAGTACAATAGATGGTGCAAAGGGGAAGATACAGAGAGCAGAGTATAGTTCTCAGCATTGTAGCGCACCAGCTCCACAGACTGATGGCATTGGCCCGCGTGCCAGGTACTACGGTGGCTGGTGTGACCCGTGGTCGTGTCAGGCCCACTCACCACAGCCATCCATCCCACCTGCCTCTTACACAACATAGCAAAGTGTGGCCGCTACAAAGTGTTCCCCCTCCCTGCATCCCGATATCCCTGAGATCAGCCGGCACATGCCCCGGATACCCTGCTCCAGGGGATCAGATATTATTCTGTCTCCTTCCACCTCCTGTGTCCTGTCCAGTGCTCATCTCCCTTTCATCTTTCCTTCCCGCGTTCCTCCCCATCACTAAAACATTTAATTTTGGTATCAACCAGCATCTGCACTTCCTTTCTTACTACGTCCTTTAAATATTTCTTTCCAATGTTTGACAGGTTTCCGAAGGTCAACCGCTCACATGTGATGGACTGCAGACATGTGCTTGTGCACATCCGTGTTTCTGCCAGGGAGCCTGGCTGGCATTAGCTGTGGCAGCGCAGAGTAGATGTGGCAGGCTGCCGTGTCTCCATTCTCCAGAGCTCCAGCACGCCCGGTGCCAGCTTGAATCCACTCCCTCCTCCCTTACCTTCATGAACCAAAGGAAGTCTTGCATCAGTGAGCTGGAGTAGGAATCGTCCACATCGACGACGGGGATCTGCTCCTCATGCGTCACCACCACATCCTCGTCTTTGTAGAGAACCGCAGCCAGGTACAAGCCCCTGAAAGTCAGGACAACACCTACTGTCTTCCTGAAGCAACCAGCACAACCCGCTCTCAGTTGCAGAGTGTACAGCAAGAAACAGGCTCTTCAGCCCAACACCTCCATGCCAGCTGCACCCATTTGCCTGCAGGTTAGATTCCACGCTGCAGCAGACTGTGAGTCAGTGAGGAGCCCCCACTGTGCCTATGCTACCCAGCACCCGAGAAGCCAGCTTGACCTGCCTCTAGACATGATGTTACTGTGAGCTCAAGCACCAGAGACTGGAACGGGAAAAAAACCAAAAACTTCACTCTATTTCTCTATCAAGACTCACATTCTGCGGGGAATGTTAGGCATAGAAAATAGGTGCAGGAGGGCCATTCAGCCCTTTGATCAGCACCGCCATTCAGAGTGATCATGGCTGATCGTCTCCCACCCATAGACATAAATCATGATAGTATGACTGTATTATGCAGTGATGTGTGTGTGTGAGTGCATGTGCGATGGCCAATAGGGGGGGGGGAGTGGTGTGTGGATGTGTGTGTGCAAGGTGCGATCAATATATCTGCATGTGAAGTCTGTGTGTGAGTGACTGCAGTGTGTGTGTGTGTGGTGAGTGCTGTGTCATTGCTGGTTATGTGTGAGTTGTGTTGTGTGGCAAGTGTGTGCGTGTGTGTGTGTTGTGTGTCTAGTGTGGTGCGTGTGCGTGTGTGTGTGTGTGGCGTGTGTGTGTGGTGTGGTGTTGCTGCGTGTTGTGCGTGTTGTGTGTGTCTGTGTGTGCCTGTGTTTGTGTGTTTTGTGTGCGGTGTGTCGTGTGTGTGCGTTGTGGGTGTGCGTGTCGTGTGTGTGCGTGTGTTGTGTTGTGTGCGTGTGGTGTGCTCTGCTGTGGGTGTGTGTGTGTGCGTGTGTGCGTGTGTGCCGTGTGCGTGTGTGTGTCGCGTGTGCGTGTGTGTGCGTGCGTGTGTGTCAGTGTGTGTGCGTCTGTTGCGTGCTGTATGTGTGTGTGCGTGTGCGTGTGTGTCGTGTGTGTGGCCGTTGCTGCGTGTGTGTGTGTGCGCGTCGTGTGTGCGTGCGTGTGTGTGTGTGCGTGTGTGTGGTGTGTGCGTGTGTGCGTGGCGTGTGTGTGTGTGTGCGTGTGTGTGTGTGTGGTCGTGGGTGTGTGTGCGGTGTGTGTCGCGTGTGCTGTGTGCGTGTAGTGTGCGTGTGTGCTGGCGTGCGTGTGTGTGTGTCTGTGTGTGAGTGTGTGTGTGTGTGTCGTAGCAGTGTGTGTGGCGTGTGTGTGTGTGTGTGTGTGCGTGTGTTTGTGCGTGTGTGTGTTGTCTGTGTGTGTGTGCTGCGTGTGTGTGTGTGCGTGTGTGTGGCGTGTGTGTGTGTGTGTGTGTGTGTGTGTGTGTGCGTGTGTGTGTGTGTGGTGTGTGTTGTGCGTGTGTGTGCGTGTGCGTGTGTGTTGTGTGTGTGTGCAGTGTGTGCGTGTTGTGCGTGTGTGTGGTGTGTGTGCGTGCGCGTGTGTGTGTGTGTCTGTGTGTGCGTGTGTGTGTGTGTGTGGCGTGTGCGCGTGCGTGTGTGTGTGCGTGCGTGTGTGTGTGGTTGTGCGTCTGTGTGTGCTGTGTGTGTGTGTGCTGTGGCGTGTGCGTGTGTTGTGTGTGTGTGTGTGTGTGTGTGTGTGTGTGTCTGTGTGTGTGTGTGTGTGTTGCGTGTGCTGTGTGTTGCGTGTGTGTGTGTGTGTGTGTGTGTGTCGTGTGTGTGTGTGTCGTGCGTCTGTGTGTGCGTGCGTGTGTAGAGCGTGGTGTGTGTGGGCGGGCTGTTGCGTGTGGTGTAGTGTGTTGTGTTGCGGTGTGTGTGTGTGTCTGTGCGATTGTGGTGTGCGTGTGTGTGTGTGTGTGTGCTGTCCTGTGTGTGCGTGCGTGTTGTGTGTGTGTGTGTGCGCGTGTGTGTGTGTGTGTTTGCGTGTGTGTGTGTAGCGTCGTGTGTGTGTGTGTGTGTGCGTGTGTGTGTGTCGTGTGCGTGTGTGTGTCTGTGTGGCGTGTGTCGTGTGTGTGCGTGCGTGTGTGTGCGTGTGTGCGGTGTGTGTGTGTGTGTGTGCGTGCGTGTGTGTGTGTGTGCGTGTTGTGTGTGTGTGCGGTGCGTGTGCTGTGTGTGTGTGTGTGTGTGTGTGTGTGCGTGTGCGTGTCTGTGTGTGTGCGTGTGTGTGTGGTGTGCGTGTGTGTGTGTGTAGTGTGTGCGTAGTTGCGTGTGACCGTAGTGTGTGTGTGGCGTGTGGTGTGTGTGTGTGTGTTGTGTGCGTGTGTGTGTGTGTGTGTTGCGTGTGTGTTGTGTGTGTGTGTGTGTGTGTGGTGTGTGTGATGCTCAGCGTGTGCATGTGTGTGCTGCTGTGTGTGTGTGTGTGTGTGTGTGTGTGTGTGGCGTGTGCGTGGTGTGGTGTGTGTGTGTGCGTGTGCGTGTGCGTGTGTGCGTGTGTGTGTGTGTGTGTGTGTGGTTATGTGCCTGTGTGTGTGATGTGTGTGTGTGTGTCTTGTGCTGCAGTGTGTGTGTGTGTGTGTGTGTGTGTGTGTGTGTGTGTGTGTGTGTGTGTGTGTGTGTGTGTGTGTGTGTGTGTGTGTGTGTGTGTGTGTGTGTGTGTGTGTGTGCTGTGTGTGTGGTGTGTGTGTGTGTGTGTGTGTGGGAGTGTGTGTGTTGTGTGTGGTCTCTGTGTGTGATTGCTGCAGTGTGTGTGTGTGTGCATATCTGTGTTGTGCTTTTCATAGTCCCATCTACAGCAGCAAGAAGCAGCTCCTGAGTCTGGCGTTAGGTGCTGTCACGCTCTCGTACCTCCTCTCACTGAAATACACTCACAGTTGCAGCATTCCGCAGGGTGATTGGAGGAGGCTTCTCCTGCTCTGGAGTCTAGAAGCAGGAGTCATGGTCTCAGAATGAGGGGCTGGCCAACAGGGAGTGAACCTTTGAGGAGCAGAGAGTGGTGAACCTTTGGGAACCTCCACCCTCGCTCACTCCACGAGTCCATTCACAATGGAGACTGAAGATATCTATATTTAAAGGAACAAGGGGCAAGAGGATGGGACACTGTAAGTAATGTCAGCGAGGCAAATGACCTCCCTCATCTTGACGAATGGTGGGCCAGGTTCAAGGTGCAGAAAGTCCCCTCCTGCCTCTCATTCCCTGTTTTATTGTGTCCTGATTCAGATTTCAGTGACAAAGCACCCACTCCTCTCACCACTTACCTTTTGAGACTTTTAACGAACTTGCTTGTGGGCTGAAACAAGTGTTTGATGCTCTTGGACATCGAGTGCTTCCGTCCCGGGAGGTGGGCCTTTGCATTCTCTGGAAAAGCAAAGAAACACGTTTCATCCTGCGGAGTTGTGAAACCAGCCTCCAGCGGGCACAGGGTCCGCACAGCTTCACTGCCAAGCCCGGCTGCGGAGGTGGGCAGCGAGAGATGGTGGGCATGAGGAGGGTCATTGATGAACTCACCGTGGCACAGGCACTGCTGGTGGTGGGTCTTCACCTGCATCAACAGCTGTTCCAGAGCCTCTGGCCTCCCCTGTCGCCTCGCCTCCCTGCTCTCCGCGTCTCTCCAGCCTGCGGTGGAAGGAAGACAGCGTGTCACTGACTGTGGGCACGTGGCTGAGGTCAGGCTGTCTGCACTGGCCTGGCAGAATGACCAGACCCCTCCACACAGGTGACCGGCACCCAGCCCACCTCCCAGCTCCTCCCAACAGGGCCAAGACCAGCTGTGACCCAAAGTGGCCAGAGTCGGCCCTAGTCAACGACCAACTGATGAGGTGGAGCCTCAGGGACTTGTTCATCTACCTTGGTTCTTCTCTCTCCACTGGAGCTGCCTGACCTGCTGTTAATGAACATGTTGAATGTGGGATAGACATCGAAAGCTGGAGTAACTCAGTGGGTCAGGCAGAATCTGTGGAGAAAATAAATAGGTGACGTTTCAGATCGAGACCCTTCTTCAGACACCAGTCTCCAAAAAAGTCCTCATTCTGAAGAACGGTCTCAACCCAAAACGTCCCCTATTGCTTTTCTCCACAGATGCTGCCTGACCTGCTCCAGGTTTCTCCAGAATTCTGGGCTTCACCGGCTCTGGGCTCCCATGCCTACCCCAGCACGGACACACTGCCCCAACAGAGACCGGGAGAGCCGCTGAGTGGCTGCAGCTCCATCCAGCAAACCCTGTACTCACTGGGGCAATGCCTGCCCCACAAATACCCAGCCCTGGGTTAGACCCATACATCCCACCCTGGGGTTAGACTCGACACCCCCCCCCCCCCCCACAAAGGTTAGACACACACAGACCACCCCATGGTTAGTCTCAAAAACTGCCCCGCCTCCATGGGGTCACACAGAATACACCCCCCCTGTCCCCCCCTCCCCAGGGTTAGACCCATGGGATGGTCAGCTCCTGACGAGATTGTTGCCCGAGGGGGGGGGGGGGGGATTGTTCACAAGAGTTTTCCGTGCCATTTTCACGATTTTTCAGCTGTTGTGTTAGTGAAAGGGAAGGGTGGCATTGACTGCAGCATGAGAAGGGGAGGGGGAGGGGAGGGGAGGGGAGGGGGAGGGGGAGGGGGAGGGGGAGGGGGAGGGGAGGGGGAGGGAGGAAGACAATGAAGTGAGAGAGGGGGATGGGAGGGGTGGAGAGGAGGAGAGGGAAGGAGACCGAGTGGGAGAGGGGAGAGAGAGTGTGAGGCAGTGAATGGGAGAGGGGGAGGAGTGGAGAGGGTGAGGAGTGCGTGGGGGAGGGAGGAGTGGAGGCAGTCGTAGAGGGGAGGGGAGGAGTGGGAGGGGTGAGGAGGGAGGGAGGCAGTGAGTGGGAAGAGGGGGAGGAGTGAGTGCGGAGGGAAATTTATTGGAAGGAGGAGAGAGTGAAGTGACGGTGAGGGGGAGTGGGGAGTGGGTGAGGAGGGAGGGATGGGGTGGTCAGTGGGAGAGGGGAGGAGTGGGGAGGGTGGGGAGAGGGGGTGGTAAAGGGTGGATGGGGTGCTGTCATACTTACTGGAGGGGGCCGCACAGGTTGGCACCGAGCTGCACGGGGGACCCCAGCCCTTCATGTTGTGGGCAGACACCCGGGCGTAGTACGGCTGCCCCTGTGGGAGAACAGACTCAGCCTCCAGCTACTCACGGCCATCGGGCCCCATCAGCTCAGCCTACCCCAGCCTCAGTGAGCGATCTCACCTCACCCATCCCTCCTCTCTGTCCCCAAAGCTCCACCAATCATTTCCTCCCCGGTGCCTGGCCCACCTCCCCTCCATCCCATCCCGTCCCCTCCCCCACCCACCCACCCACCGGCGGTCAGCTCCAGAGCTTCATGGTCAGCATAGGCATGGAGGGCTGAAGGGCCTGTTCTTGCGCTGTCTGTTCTGTGTTTAATGCTCTAATTTTAATAACGTTTAATGATCTTCATTTCCTCTCTTCCTTTTATGCTCAACTCTCTACACTCTGCACTCCATGCCCTATGCCAGACACTCTAGGGTCTGGGGTCAGGGTCCAGTCAAGGTCAGGACCGGGGTCAGGGATCAGGATCCAGTCAGGTCCAGTGTCAGGGGTCAAGTCCAGGGTCAGGGTTCAGTCAAGTCCAGGGGTCAAGGTCAGATCCAGGGTCAGAGGTCGTCTATGGTCAGGCTCCAATTAGGTCAAGGTCGGGTCCAGTCAGGATCAGGTCTGGGGTCAGGTCCAGGGTCGGGGTCCGGCTGGGGTCAGTGTGGGTGCTACTAGGCTCTGACCGGGTTGAGGATGTGCGGAGGGGAGCGTTGTCTCTGGGGCTGCGGTCTGACACTAGTACCACCACTTCATGAATCCCCACTCGTAATGCCTTCCACGCACGCACACGGGGTGTCATATTCCTCACCGTGACCAGCCCCATCATGGTGGAGCTCAGAGCCTTCATCCCGTCCAGAACAGTCTCTCCCGTTAACGTGCTGAAGTCAGGAGATGTGCTCCATTCAACTGCAAGAACAACAGACAGAGTGAAGCTCCCTCTACAGCGTCCCATCGCACATTCCCAGGGTCAGACACCGAGCGAAACTCCCTCTACACCAGACCACACGGCTTACCTTTGTACTTTGTGACCACGGCAGAATTGATGCTGAGAGGTTCCTGGAAGGTCACGAGTAGCGAGGTGCTGCCTGTCACGGACAGCCGGACCTGGGCTGGGGCATCGGGGACCTCTGTGGAGTGAGCACATACAGGTGAGACCACGCGCTGAGCTCCGAGCCCCCTGGAACCGCGGGAGGGAGGTGGGACCGAGGGAGGTGGACAGAGAGAGTGAGGACCAAGACTGAACAAGGCGGGGAGATCAGAGAGGCTCACTGAGCCGTGGGTCAGACTCCATCAGAGGGAACAGAGCACTGGTCAGGCAGCATCTGTGCAGAGAGTAACTGAATGAACACTGTCTACAGGACCTTTCATCAGAAGTGGCCAGTTCTGTCACAGGCTGGTCATCTGAAGCCATTGGACATCGTGACCCTGGACGGAAGATGACGTGCTGGGCCTGAACCTATGTTGGCTTCAGAGTAGCAGTTGTTGAGATGGAAGGCAGAGCGGATGGTGCGGAGATGTGGGGGGTGTTGGGGGCGGGGATGAGCTGGAGCGGCAGAGGCCGGTCGGCTCAGGGTTCCCTTGCGACTGTATACCCAACCCAAACCAGTGTTTGGTTTCTCTGCTGTGGAGGAGATCCCATCGTGAGCCTTGAATACACAACAGCAGATCAGAATAAATGTTACCAACAATCCCCGAGGCAATGTGATTCATGTGGTTGGTAAGTTAGAGGTTGAGCCCAGAACTGGTGGTAGAGTGGACAGCAGCATCTCGAAGTACTCGGGAAGTGGGCCAAGGGATGGGCCAGTGGAATTTAACTCAGATAAGTGCAAGGTTTTGCATTTTGATAAGTTTAACCAGGGGAGGTCTGACATGGTAAATTGTAGGAGCCTGGAGATTGTTGACCTAACAGAGGTAAATAAAATCATGAAGGGTGTGATTAAGATGGATTCACAATCTTTCTGCCAGTGCAGGGGAGTCTAATGTCAGAGGGCGTAGATTTAAGGTGAGAGGGGAAAGGGTGAGAGGAACCCGAGAGGCAACTTTCTCCATTTAGAGGGTGATGGGTGTATGGAATGAGCAGCCAGACAAGGGAGTTGTGGCAGATACTATAACATTCGAAACATATTGGAACAGGTATATGGATATGAAAGATTTAGAGGGATATGGATCAAGGCCAGAAGCGAGGGACTAGTGTAGATGGTGTGTGTGTGTGTGTGTGTGTGTGTGTGTGTGTGTGTGTGTGTGTGTATATATATATGTGTGTGTGTGTGGTGTGTGTGTATATATATGTGTGTGTGTGTATATATATATATATATATAGTGTGTGTGGTGTGCGTATATATATATATATATATTATATATATATGTGTGTGTGTGTGTGTTGCGTGCGTATTTATATATATATATATATATTTGTGTCCGCGTGTGGATCCAGATTGAAGCTGTTGACAGCCAGTTGGCCTGACTGGTGCCAGGAGGATGGCAGAAGGGGGGAGTGCGAGAGGGGGAAGTGGAGGAGGAGGGGAGGGTGTTTGGGGGAGAGGGTGGAGCTGGCGCTGGGCAGGGAGCGGCCGCTGTGTAGGTGAGACTCACGGGCGTGCTCGAAGCCGGTCTTCATGCGTTTGAAGAGCCGGCTGTGCCAGTCCCAGGCCTTCAGCTGCTTCTCCTTCTCCGTGCAGTCGGGGCTGGGTGCCTGGTTCACCACCTGTGCCGCCAGCTCGCTCAGCCGCTGCTCCGAGTCCCGCACCAGCATGGACAGGTGCATTGCCCGGCTCTCCAGGCTAACAACTGCACGGACAGCCTGTGTTAGTGTGGACAGCTCGCCCTCCATACTCCCACTTAAACACCACCCAGACACAGTGAAACTCCCTCCACACCGCCCCAACACACTCTCTCTGGGACAGACACAGAGTGAAAACTTCCCTCCCGCATCGATTTACCTCGGCCAGGTCGGCTGGTAAAGAGGGGAACAGTGTTTTTTGGATTGCCAGTGAAGCTGAAGTTAGGAGCTGCAATCTCGACAGGCAAGATCTACATGGACATGTTTCTCCGGAGAACGCTACTGTTGTTGTCTTTTTTGGACACCCCTTAATTAGACCGTTCATTAAATGCTGGAATACGCTGTTTACAGCAGCAACAGCCAAAATATTTTGAATTATTAAGCACCGGTGACATTTGTCGAGCCACTCCTTGAAGATGACAGCCACTCAGAGCCGCGCAGCCACTGAGCCTCGACCATTGTTTGAGTTGATGTCAGTTTTCACAGTAAAAACTGAACGGGTCGTGGGCCCTGGGGGCGACTGCTCCTCGGGGTTTGGCGGCAATTCAGCCCCACACTTGGCAGTTTTGATCTCTCCAGTACTTGTAGCAGTGACTATTTTAACAGACTGACGACTGGGACGTAGCCAGTCACTGAGTGGCAGCAGTACGATGTTGATTGATAAACTATTTGTTGAGCCGCTCTTGCTATTTGGCCACCCAGTGCGGATGGGATGGGGAGGGGCAGGAATCTCCCTGTCGGTTTGCCCCTGGGACTGGCTGCAGTGGCCGTTCATGGGTCCAGTGAGCGGCCAGTGACCTGCCCGCCCCTCGCCCCTCGCCCCCCGCCCCCCGGCCCCTCGCCCCCCGCCCCTCGCCCCCGCCCCCCGGCCCCTCGCCCCCCGCCCCTCGCCCCCCGCCCGGGGCCCGGGCTTCAGTGAGCGCTGCTCACCGCGCCGGCGGGGCCAGTGCATCGCGCTTATGGATGGTGACACTTGGTTGATCGGTGATTGTAACCTGCTATTTGGCAGTATTGGTCTGTCCAGTACTTGCACTGTGATTATGAAGTCAAGTGAAATAAAGTCGCAAAATACTCGCAAAGGTCAAACACAATCACTCACATTTCCCCTACGGGTGGAGATAGTGATGCTCTGCGGGGGGGAGGGGGGGGGGTATATGGGGGGCAATGCAGGGCTGGAGATCACATGGGCGGGGTGTACGTATGTGAGGGAGCGGTGCTGGAGTGGGGATGTGTCTGGTGGTGTGGGTGCAGGAGCGGATGGTCACCGGGGAGGCAGAGGGGTGTGTTGTCTGAGGGAGGGGTGTGGGCGGGCGGGGGAGGCGGTGCCAGGGCCGGGGGGCAGAGCGGGAAGGGGTGGGAAGGAGGGGTGCGGAAGGGGCAGAGCAGGGGGGCGGGAGAGGGGGGACAGTGCGGGGCAAGGGAGGGGGTGGGGGAGGGGGGGGGAGGGGAGGAGGGGGATGGGGGAGGGGGCGAGGGGGGAGAGCGGGGCAAGGGGAGGGGGAGGGGGGCAGAGCGGGGCAAGGGGAGGGGGAGGGGGAGGGGGTGGGGGGGAGGGGCAGAGCGGGGCAAGGGGAGGGGGAGGGGAGAGGGGGCAGGGAGCGGGGGCAGGGGGAGGGGGAGGGGGGGGGAGGGGGGGAAGGAGAGCGGGGGCAAGGGGGGGGGAGGGGGGGGGGGGAGGGGGGAGGGAGGGTGGGGGGGGGGGGGGCAGGGGGGAGGGGGAGGGGGGGGGGGGGAGGGGGGGAGGGGTGGGGAGGAGGGGAGGGGGTAGGGAGGGGGAGAGGAGGGGGGGGGTGGGGGGGGGGGAGGGGGGAGGGGGGGGGGGGAGGGTGGAGGGGTGGGGCGAGGGAGGGGGGGGGAGGGGGTGGGGGTGGGAGGCAAGGTGGGGGGGTGGGAGGGGGGGGGAGGGGGAGGGGGGGGGGGGCAGGGAGGCGGAGGGGGGGAGGGGGGGAGGGGGGGAGGGGGAGGCGTAAGGAGAGGGGGGGGGAGAGGTGGGGGGGGCTACGGGAGGGGGAGAGGGGAGATTCGGCGAGGGCGGGGTGGGAGGAGGGGGAGAGGGGGGAGGGGGGGGGAGGGGGAGGGGGGGGAGGGGGGGAGGAGGGGGGGGGAGGGAGGGGGAGGGGGGGGGAGGGAGAGGGGGGAGGGGGTGGGAGGGGGAAGGGAGGGGAGGGGGGGGAGGGGGGGGAGGAAGAGCGGGGCAAGGGGGGGGGGAGGGGGAGGGGGAGGGGGAGGGGAGGGGGAGGGGAAGAGGGGGAGGGGGGGGAGGGGTGAGGAAGGAGGTAGGGGGAGGGGGGGGGGGGCAGAGCGGAGGCCCCAGGGGAAAATGGAGGGGGAGGGGGAGGGGAAGGGGGAGAGGCGGCAAAGGGGAGGGGGAGGGGGAGGGGGGGATAGCGGGAGGGTGCAGGGGATGGCGGGAGGTAGGATCCAGGGGAGGGGGGAGGGGGGAGGGGGAGGGGGGGGGGCGGGGGAGGGGCAGCGGGGGCAAGGGGAGGGGGGGGGGAGGGAGGGGGAGGGGGCAGCGGAGGGAGGGGAGGGGGAGGGGGCAGGCGCAGCGGGAGGGGGAGGCGGGGCCAGAGCGGGGGGGAGATAGAGGGAGGGGAGAGGGGGAGCGCGGGAGGGGCGGGGGGAGGGGGAGCAGAGGCCAAGGGGAGGGGGAGGGAAGGGGAAGCGGGAGGGGGGGGGGGCGGGGCAGAGCAAGGGAGGCGGAGGGGGCAGAGCGGGGGGAGGGGGGGAGGAGGGCACGGGAGGGGGAGGGGGAGGGCCAGAGAGGCAGCCAGAGGGAGGGGTGAGGGGGCCAGAGCAGAGGGGGGGGGAGGGGAGAGGAGGGAAGCGGAGGGTGGCAGAGCCACCCCCCCCCAAGGGTGGTGCAGAGCTTGGGGGCCGGGAGGGAGGGGGGAGGGGAGGGGCCGCAGCGGAGGCCACTCACAGTGGGGGCTTTCCTTGGCGCCGGCCTGCAGCAGCAGCTTGGCCATGGGCACGTTGTTGGTCATGACGGCGATGTCGAGGGGTGTCAGGCCTTCGCTGTTGGGGGTGCTGAGGTCCAGCTCGTTGGGGGTGTACAGCTTCAGCAGCATCTGCACCGTGTCAAGATCCTGCTGCTCCACCGCCTCAAACACCGCCTCACTGCCCTGGAGCTTCTGCAGGAGCAAGCACACGGTCCCCCTCAGCCTCTCTCCGCACCAATGTTCCCGGCCCCACTACTCTGCAACGTCCACTCCACTCCCCTCTATATGCCGTCCCTGGTCTGGGAACCCTCACTCTGGACACAACCCATGGTTTCCCGGCACCCTGGCCCTGTCCCACCCTGACCCTGTCCCACCCTGACCTGTCCCACTCTGGCCCAGTCCCACCCTGACCCTGTCCCACCCTGACCCAGTCCCACTCTGGCCCAGTCCCACCCTGGCCCAGTCCCACCCTGGCCCAGTCCCACTCTGGCCCAGTCCCACCCTGGCCCAGTCCCACCCTGGCCCAGTCCCACCCTGGCCCAGTCCACCTGGCCCAGTCCGGCCCAGAGTCCCAACCCACCCTGTACCCTGGTCCCAACCCGTCCCACCTGGCCCAGTCCCACCCCTGGCCAGTCCCACCCTGACCCTGTCCCACCCTGGCACAGTCCCACCTGGCCCAGTCCACCCTAACCCTGTCCTCCCTCGGCTCCCAGTCCCACCCTGGCCCAAGTCCCACCTGACGTCCCACCCTGACCCAGTCCCACCCTGGCCCAGTCCCACCCTGGCCCGGCAACATGCTGGTCAAATCTCTGCCATTGGTGCTGGGAAACCCAACACAATGACTGGCAGCATGGAGAGGGAGGAACGATGGCAAAGCAGCATCGATACTTGTTGGAAATTTGAGCAGAGAATTTAATCCGAGCAAGTAGGAGGTATGCTCTTTGGGAGGTCAAATGTAAGGGGAAAGTATACAGTTAATGGCAAGACTCTTATAATGACATTGATTTAGAGAGGGGTCTTGGGGTCCAAGTCCATAACTGCCTGAAAGTGGCAACACAAGTAAATAGAGTGGTAAAGAAGGCGTATGGTATGCTTGCATTCATAGGTGAAGGTCTGAGACAGGATGTTATGATGCTGTTTTATAGGACTTTGGTCAGGCTACATTTAGAATACTGTGTGCTGTTCTGCTCGCCCCGTTACAGGAAGGATGTGGAGGCTTTGGAGAGGGTGCAGAAGGCATTTGCCAGAATGCTGCCTGGAATAGTGGGTATTAGCAACAGGGAGCGAATGGACAGCCCCGGCCCATTCCCACCCTGATCCATTCCTGGCCATTCCCACCCTGGTCATTCACACAATGGCCATTCACACCCAGTCCATGCCCACCCTGGCCCAGTCCCACCCTGGCCCAGTCCCACCCTGGCCTAATCCCACCCTGGCCTAATCCCACCCTGGCCCAGTCCCACCCTGGCCTAATCCCACCCTGTCCCAATCCCACACTGGCCTAATCCCACCTAAAATCCAACCCCGCCTAATCCACCTGCCCCACCACCCTGGCCCAGTCCCACCCTGGCCCAATCCCACCCGGCCTAATCCCACCCCGGCCTAATCCCACCCTGGCCTATTTCCCACCCCGGCCTAATCCACCCAGCCTAATCCCACCCCAGCCTAATCCCACCCCAGCCTAATCCCACCCCGGCCCAATCCCACCCCTGGCCAATCCCACCCCTGGCCTAATCCCACCGGCCCAATCCCACCCTGGCTATCCCACCCGGCCCAATCCCACTGGCCCAATCCCACCCTGGCCTAATCCCACCTGGCCCAATCCCACCCTGGCCCAATCCCACCTGGCCCCAATCCCACCCCAGGCCCAATCCCACACTGGCCCAATCCCACCCTGGCCATTCCCACCCCGGCCTATTCCCACCCTGGCCCAGTCCTACCCTGGCCTAATCCCACCCTGGCCATTCCAAGGCAGCCTTGGTACAGGCTCAGTCAGGCTCTGCCATTGGATCTGTGTTCCCCTGCCGATGTCGGTGTGCTAACCGCCTGCACACGGTCAGAATCTGCTCCGGGACCGTGTAACATAGAAACATAGAAAATAGGTGCAGGAGGAGGCCATTCGGCCCTTTGAGCCAGCACCGCCATTCATTGTGATCATGACTGATCGTCCCCAATCAATAACCCGTGCCTGCCTTCTCCCCATATCCCTTGACTCCACTAGCCCCAAGAGCTCTATATATCTCTTATATCCATCCAGTGACTTGGCCTCCACTGCCCTCTGTGGCAGGGAATTCCATAAATTCACAACTCTCTGGGTGAAAATGTTTTTTCTCACCTCAGTCTTAAATGGCCTCCCCTTTATTCTAAGACTGTGGCCCCTGGTTCTGGACTCGCCCAACATTGGGAACATATTTCCTGCATCTAGCTTGTCCAGTCCTTTTATAATTTTATATGTTTCTATAAGATCCCGCCTCATCCTTCTAAACTCCAATGAATACAAGCCTAGTCTTTTCAATCTTTCCTCATATGACAGTCCCGCCATCCCAGGGATCAATCTCGTGAACCTACGCTGCACTGCCTCAATCACAAGGATGTCCTTCCTCAAATTAGGAGACCAAAACTGTACACAATACTCCAGATGTGGTCTTACCGGAGCCCGATACAACTGCAGAAGGACCTCTTTACTCCTATACTGAAATCCTCTTGTTATGAATGTATTCAGATGTGACCATTAATACACAACCAGCACTTCCAATCAGAATTTCTTCATGTTTTCCAGTGGTTTACATTTGTAAATGGAACACAGTAAATATATCACCAACTCCAACATCTCATCTAATACTGCCAGGGTAGGGACACCACAGGTCAGACACAGTGAAGCTCCCCCCACTGTCCCATCACACACTTCCAGGGTCAGGAACGCTGTGTCTCAGTACAAAGCAGATCCCTTTGTCAGTTGTTTCCACGCCCCTGACTTTGGGTCTGTTCGTCAGTCCGTGTACCGCTGGTCAGTGGGTCAAGTAACTCAATTCAGCAGGACGGTCCCCTGGGGATGTTTACATGTCGTGTGTGGGGCCAGTGTGGCGCGGTCTCTGTGGATGGCTGACCATCTAATCTGCTTTAGAGAAGAGAAGTGTTTCGTGCCCTTTAACCTGGGATATTTTTAAAGGGATTTGGGATTACTCCCAGATCAGCATTGTTCCAATGTTAGAACCGTTGGCTTGTGACACAGTGAGTTCAGCAATCTATGGTTCCTGTGACTGTTCTGGGCAACTTTGTCCACGATACTGATCAGGTTATCGTACAGTCCATACTTTCCCCTGGTAGAACACAGAGTGCTGGGGTAGCTCAGCGGATCTAGCAGCATCTCTGGAGAATGTGGAAAGGGGACGTGTCAGTTCCGCACCCTTCTTCAGACTGTGTAGAGAGGGGGCAGAGAAGACAGCTGGAACGGCGAGGTAGGTGGTGGAAAACAAAGTGGCATGTGAACCTGTCAGGTTACTGTATCTCCTACAGTGGCAGACTGAGTGCTCCCACAGGCAGGCATTTACCAGCACTGAATTCCCTCTGCAATACCTGATCCTGATCTTTGGCCTTCCTTGTGCTTTTGTATGGGCGATTCAGTTTCGTTTAGTGTATTATTGTCGCGTGTACCAAGATATAGGGAAAAGCTTTTTGTGTTGCGGGTTATCCAGTCAGCAGAACGACTATACATGATTACAATCAATCCATCCGCAGTGTACAGATACAGGATAAAGGGGATAAAGTTTAGGGCAAATCTAGATAAAATCTAGTAACGTACGATAAAAGATAGTGCGAGGGTCCGAAGAACTTGTTATTTTAGCCCAATAACACGCAAAACAGTGTTTCTCTGTATCTTGCAACATGTCAGGGTAATAAACCGATCCCCATACCAGGCATTCTGTGCTTTGTATGGGAGATGGAATCACCCTCACCAGTGAGGAAAAGCAGCATAATATAAGCTCACAGTGGTAACTTAAACACGTTCTGCCCAGACAGTCAGAACCAAGGGAACTGAACCTCTGCCTGCAGGAAGTCCCGGCCTGCGGCAATGGGCGAAGTGCTGAATTGCGGGTGCTGCAGGCTGCTGTGTTGCAGCTAGAATGCAGCTGTCAGGTAATGGTTGCATCGTCACAAGCTGCAGTGATGCAAGTTGCAATGTTTATAGTTAACAATACACCAACTGGATGAGGCCATTTGGCCCACGATGTATGCAGATTTAATGCCAAAAGTGAAACGAATCTCCTCTGCTGCATGTCATTCACGTCCCCTCCATTCCCTGCTGAATATCCATGTGCCGATCTCAAAGTTTCTAAAGTGTCCACCATTCATATTGCCTCAACCCACCCTGGCAGCGTGTCCCACACACACCCACTCTTGTGTTAAAAACTTGTCCACACAAAATCACCTTTAAAACATTCGCCCCCACCATAAAGGCTATGCTCTAGCCTTTGACATTTACACACAGGAAATTAATGTACATTGCTAACTCTATCCCCTTCTGCAAAGATTGCACAGAGCCCTAGTGAGACCACACCTGGTGTATTGTGTGCAGTTTTGGTCCCCTAATTTGAGGAAGGACATTCTGGCTATTGAGGGAGTGCGGGTAGGTTTTAAATGATTAGATTCGCGGGATGGCGGAACGTCACATGCTGAGAGAATGGAGGAGCTGGCTTGTACACTCTGGAGTTTAGAAGGATGAGAGGGGACCTCATTGAAACATATAAGATTGTTAAGGGCTTGGTCAGTAGATGAGGAAAAATGTTCCCGATGTTGGGGGAGTCCAGAACAGGGGCCACGTTAAGAATAAGGAGTGTAAAGCATTTAGAACAGATACGAGGAAACACATTTTCTCACAGAAGAGTGGTGATGTCTGTGGAATTTCTGCCTCAGAGGGCTGGTGTGGAGGCAGGTTTCTGGTTTGCTTCAAGAGAGAGCTTAAGATCAGGCTCTTAAAAAAATAGCGGAGTAAGGGGATATGGAGAGAAGGCAGGAACGGGGCGTGTGTATTTTGGGGGATGGATCAAGCCATGATCTCATTGAATGCGGTGCTGGCTCGAAGGGCCAAATGGCCTACTCCTGCACCTATTGTCTATTGTCTCATAATTTTATATATCTCTATCAGATCAGACCTTCAACGCTCGAGAGGAAACAATCCAGGTTGGTCCAACCTCTCTCTATAGTTAATACCCTTTAACCCAGGTAGTGTTCTTGTAAACCTCTCCTAAGCCTCCACATCCAGTTGGAGTGTGTATGTAGAGAATGTCACCGTGTTGGAGCTCCACTGCTGCCGTTGCAGTGTTGCAGTCAGGGTGTGGTTACAGAGGATGAGGTGCATTGATGCAGGACAGGGCATACAGGGGTGTCCTGGGACAGAGCGGGTCTGTTACGCAGACGGGGTCAGCTGCTTACCAATCCAGACCTGCGTTGCTTGTTTTTTTCATTCCGTCCCATTAAGCTTGGCTCGTCAAAGGAGGTGTGATTGGCCTTGAACTTGCCCGAGAGGTTCCTGTAGAGCCTCTTGGCCGCGCTGGAGAGGCTGGAGTCACTCAGACTCGGCTAGGTGAGCAAGATGGAGTGCGCATCTCCAGAGGTGTGCAGCCGGTCGTGGGTGGTCCGGTGGGGAGGGGAGGACGGGTGATTGCTGCAGGTCTTTATACCGCCGTACCGCGACCATGGGAATGCTGTAAGAAACTTTTCTTCCTGGACGATGAGGGGACATGCTCAACTGTACGGGGGTTCCCAAAGTATCAATGTTTCAACAAGATAACTGTTTAAAATGTATAATTATTAAAGCTAGACACTGTTCAACGTATAATGTTCCACGTCATTTTAAAAGATATGTTCAAAGTTATAATGACCAGAATCCCACCGTTCGGCTTAACCGTCCAGTAATAATGGTTAACAAGTCTTATGTTCAAAATGTATAATGTTCAAAGTATAATGTTACAAGGTATATGGGTTTATTACATGTATAATGTTACAACGTCTTGTTAAAAAGTATCAATGTTAAAAGTCTAATGTTTTAAAAAGTATCTGTTTTCAAGTCCCCTTATGTTAACAAGTAGTCAAGGTTAAAAAGGGGTCATAATGTTACAAGCTATAATGTTAAAAGGTATACTGTTAATGTCTAATGTTTAAAAGATACATGTTTACCCCTACTCCATAACCCCTACACATAACCCCCTACGCCATAACCACTACACCAGAACCCTACACCATAACCCCTACACAATAACCCCCTTCACCTTAACCCGACACCTTAACCCCCTATGTTACAAACCAGAACCCCTACCCATTAACGTCCCTACCCCTACACCATTACCCTTCGCAATTACCCCCTTCAAATTAACCACTACACCATATCCCCTAAGTAAAAACCCCCGGACAACATAACCCATACTCTTAACACCATACTAATTTCCACGACACCATAACACCGACAAAAAATCCCCTACAAAATAACCCCATTCTAATTTTACACCTTCTCCGTATCCCTACACATAACCCCTGTAACAAGGGTCTATACCCAAGACATCCATGTTAACCCCTTCAAGTAACCCCCTACAACAATTACCCATTCACCATTAAAGACTCAATAAAAACCTTACACAAGAACCCAGACACTTACAAGGTAACACAGATCCAACGTAAAAAGATACGTCAACTGAAACACCTACTCAGTGTACCCACGTCTACTTACCCGTACACCATTACCCTAATCACTATTTCACCTATCCATAACACACGTACTCCATAACCCAACACCATGTTAAGTTAATCCATTCACCTTCAACATTACCCCTTCACATGAACCATACAACAGTCCCCAAGAAACCTAAACCCTGTCACAGATTCCACAATGTCTACTCGATTCCCTACTCCATGAATCCCCGACTCATTAATCCCCTACCCATAAACCCTTCTACATAACCATACACAGGAAACCCCGACTCCATTTAAAACCAGACTCAATATTCCCTGTTACACAATATCCCCCCGACTCATGAAACACTGTAACCTTACCCCCGACTCCATAAACCGCTTCCCAGTAGCCCGTAATAATCAAAGGTATACCCTTCTCCAGGGTGTAACCCGTCACATATCCCCGTCATAAGAACCATAACCATTACCACGGAAAACAGATCCCCTATAACCCCAGTGTAATTTTCACTTTCTCCTTAATCCAGTACACCTTAATCACATACACCTTTAATGTTACGTATCCATTGTATCCCCTACTCCAGAAACTCTTTTCTACGCCGTTAACCCCCTACCACTGGAATCCCCTTCACATAACCACCCATCTCTGTTCTTAAACAGGTCGCCTTATGTTAAAAACCTTCCATCATAATGTTCAAAGTGGAAAACCCTAACCTTTTTAACCCCTACACCAGTCTAACCCAGACAACCTGTTTAAACCCACTAAACATTTTACTCCCCCTTACACATGAAACCCCCTATCACCATTACACCAACACCATTAACCCTACCTGAACCCAACTAGTCAATAACACAGATACCACACCCTCCTCCATTACTCGTCTCCTGTTACACCGTCTAACTGTCGATTAACTCACATGCCCACACATAACCCCCCTACACATTAAACATAACTACACATAACCCTCATACCCCCCACCCCTACACCAGTAACCCACACACCATACACCAACCCCTATAAAACCCCACCATAAACCCCGACTTATAACCCCTAGACACCATAAACCTTACACCTATACTCCTACACCATAAACACCACAACCTATAACCCCAAAACCTTAATACCCTACACCATACCCCCCTACACATATCATACACTAACCCCCTACATACCCTACCACCATTAACCTCACCTATGAAACCCCCCTAACTCCATAACCCCCCTAACCTTAACTCTACAGAACTTACAAAACCATACAAACTTAACCTACCATAACCCTAACCATAACACCCTACACAATAACCAACCCCTTCACCATAAACACATAAACCCCACTCAACCATATCCCCCCTTTCAATAAACCTTATCCAAACATAACCCTACACCATAGCCCCTACTCACCTTAACCCCCACATTACCATTAACCCCTATCCAAAACCCGACACCTTAATCCACCCTACAAACACTCTATAAACCCCCTACACCATAACCCCCTACACACTACACCATAAAAGCCCTACAATTAAACACCCCCTACACATAAACCCCCCTTATACGCCAAAACTCTACACTACACACCATTACATCACATAACACCCCCCTACACATTAAACCCACTACCCTATAGACCCCTACGACCATCACCCCCTACACCCCATAATAACCCCTACACCATAGACCCCCCAACACCCACCATGTTTAACACAAAACAACTAAACCCCTTACTCAACCCACACCATTAACCACCCCTATTACCAACCCCTACACCAATAACCCCTACACACATTAACCCCCCGACACCATTTTAACACATAACCCCTACTGCCATAAACCCCTAACAATAACCCCCTTCACCATAAACCCAAATCATACCAACAACCTACATCCATACCTACTACCAACCCTAATCCACACATAACGCCCTACACCAAAACCCCCCCTACCTTACCATAACCCCTTACCTATAACACCATATCCCCCTAACACCCCTCTATACACCCCCTAACCCATCTACACCATAACCCCTATACTACCCTACCATACCAACCCCTACCATTATCACCTTCGCCATAAAACCTACCATAACCTAAAGCATCAGTCCCCAACACTATAACCCTCCCTACCATTAAACCCACCACCAGAAACCCCCCTACACCATATCCCCCCTCCCCTACCATAACCTCCCCTACTACATAAACTCCCCCTAAACACCATAACAACACCTATAAACACCTAACACCATATATCCCTACACCATACACCTCCCTTAAAAACCTCCACCCCGAACCATACACATCACAAAATAAACCTTACCCCATTTATCCCATAATCCACACAACACCCCTAACACCCCGTCTCACAACCCCCCTACACATAAATCCACCGAGCATAAACCCCATACACCATAACTCTCTTACAACTAGAACCCCCTAACCATCACACACAGAAACCCAACAACCTTATATACATACAACATTACCTCTAACAACCTTAATAACCCCTAACAACATAACCCCCAATTCATAACACCCACATCACACCAATAACCCCTACACCATAACCCACCGATTACCCACCAAATAACCCCCCTACACCATAACCCCACACATAACCCCACCATATACCACACCATAACCCCCCTACACAATAACCATAACCCCCTATACCATACATTCCCTCCGATAAACCCCACCATTAACCCCTAAACCATAACCCCCCTAACCTTAACCACTACACCATAACCCCTACCAATAACCCCCCTACACCATCCATAACCCCCCTACTCCATAACCCCCCTACACCATAACCCCACACATAACCCCCTATATCCATTAAACCCCCTACACCAAAACCCCCCTATAACCAATAACCCCTACACCATAAACCCTACACCATAACCCCTACACCACACCATAACCCAACACACCTACACCATAACCCTACAACCATAACCCACAAACCACCATAACCCCCCTACACCAATCCCCTAACCCCTACCACCATACACATAAACCCCCCTACACATAAACCCTACACTTACACCACTTTACCCTACCCCATAAACCAATCTACCATAAACCCCTACAACCACCTAACCCCTTACCCCCTATACCATAACCCCTACACCATATCCCCTACTAACCCCCCGATACCATATACCCCCTACACTATAACACCCCCTACACCATAACCCCTACTAACCATAACCTACACCATAACCCCCTACACATAAACCCCTCAGCATAAACCCTACACCATAAACACCCTACACTACATAACCCCACCATAAACCCTACTACCATAACCCCCTTCAAACCATAACCCCTACCCATACCCCCTATAACCCCCCATACCCATACCCTACACATAACCACAATAACCCCATACACCTAAACCCCCTACACACATAACCCCCCTACCCCGATCCATAACCCCCTACTCCATAACCCTACAACCCCCGAAACCATAACCCCTACACTTAACCCCCCTACACCATATACCCCCTACACTAACACCATAAACCACCTACACCAACCCTTTCTCAATAAACCCCCTACACATAACCCTACACCATAAACCCACCCCCCCCCACAATATCCACCATAACCCCCTAAACCCCCCTAACACCCCTAACTATAACCCCCTACACCATAACCCCTACAACCCAGACCACTACACTATAACAGAAACCCCTACACCATAACCCCTATACCCCCTAACACCATAACCCCTCCATAACCCATAACCCCTAACCCTACACCCCCTACAACCATAACCCCCCTATAACCCCTACCCCATAACCCCCTACACCATAACCCCCCTACACCATAACCCACTAAACCATAACCCCCACTAAACACAGACCTACCCACCAATGTAACACATAACCCACTACACCATATAACCCCCCTACACCCTTTATAATATAAACACCCGATAAACACCTACACCGTACTCCATAACCCCTACACATAAACCATAAACCCTACACCATTAACCCCTACAATATTACCCCTACACCCACACCTAACCCCTCTATACACCCATAACCCCCCCTACCACATACCAAACCCACCATAACCCCCTACACACCATAACCCCCTGACAACCTTACCCACCTATATAAAAACCCCTAACCATAACCCCCCTCTATAACAACCAAACCCCCTAAACTATACCGACCCCCTACCACCATAACCCCTACACCCCTACTATAAACCCCTACAACCATACCCCCTAACCCCCCCAGACACCATACAACATAACCCTTACAACCCCTAACCCCAAATAACACCATAAACCCCTACTCCATAACCCCTACCCCCATAACCCTATACACACATAAACCCCTACACCACCATAACCCCCCTACACCATAACCCCCTACACCATAACCCCCCTACCTACACCTAATTTACCCCTACACCATAAACCCCTACACCATAAACCCCCCCTACACCATAACCCCCCTACACCATATAAACCCTTAACCTAACCCTCCATATAACCCCTACCCATAACCCCCCTACAACCATATAACACCCCTACAATACCATTCACCCCCTACACCATACACCATAACCCACTACCTACAGAACCCTAACCCCCTACACATATCCCCTACACCATAACCCCTACACATAAACCCCCTATAAATACACCATAACCCTACAATAACCCCATACACCATAACCCCTACACCATAAAACCCCCTACACCATACACCCATAACCCCTACACCATAACCCCCTACACCATAACCCCATACAACCAACCCCTACACATAACAACCCACTACCATAACCCCTACACACCCCCCTACACCATAACCCCACACCATAACCCCTACACCCCATACCCGACACCCATAACCTACACCATAACCCCTACACATAACCCCTACACCATAACCATAACCCCTACACCATAACCCTACACCATAACCCCCCTGACAACCCATACACCTAACCCACTACCCATAAACTAACCACACCCCTACACCATAACCCTACACCATAACCCCTTTACTACCCAAACACAAACCAATTCACCATAACCTACATCATAATTACACTAACCAAAACAACTACTCATAACCCCATACACCATAAAAACACACAATAAATCCCCTACACCATTACAAACCTAACCCCAGTACCATAACCCCCCTACATAACCATAATCCCTACACCACAAAACCCCTTCTACCATAAACCCCCCGCAACTACACACACCCAAACCCCAACCCCAATTAAACCCCCACCATATCAGAATTACGCCAATAAACATAACCCCTAACCTAACCTAACCCTACACCATATTACCCCCACTTCACCCCTACCATAAACCCATCCCCAACACCATATACCTACAATAATAACCAATAACCCCCCTACAACCCTACACACATAACCCCACCCTAAACCCTACATAAACCCCTACACCATAACCCCCCTACTAATACCATAACCCCTACACCATAAACCCTACACACCATAACCCCGACACCCTATAACCCCCTACACCATAACCCCCTACACATAACCCCCCTACAACCAGAAACCCCTACCCAACCCCTTCACCATAACCCCCCTACACCATAACCCCTACACCCCTATAACCCCCTACACCATAACCCCCCCTACACCTTAAACCCCCCATACACCCCCAACACCATAAACCCCTACACCTAAACCCTACACCATAACCCCCTACACATAAAACCCCTACCCATAAACCCCTACCACCGTCCCTACCATAAACCTACACCCATAACCCCCCTACACACCATAACCCCCCTACAAACCATAACCCCATAACCCCCCTACACATAAAACCCCCTACACCATAACCCCTACACCCATAACCCCCTACACCATACCCCACCCCCACAACAAATAACACCCCCTACAACCCCTACACCATAACCCCTCCCTATAACCCCTACACCATAACCCCACTACACCATAACCCCCCCCTACACCATAACCCTACACCATAACCCCCCTACACCATAACCCCTACACCATACACCAAAAACCCCTAACCCCCTACACCATAACCCCCGCTACACATAAACCCCCTAACCCCCCCCTACACCATAACCCCTACACCATAACCCCTACACCATAACCCCCTACACCATAACCCCTACAACCACACCATAAACCCCCTAACCCCACACCACCCCCTAACCATAACCCCCTAACCACCCATAACCCTACCCAAACCCCTACACTATAACTCCTACACCCATAACCCCCCTACACCAAAACCCCCTACACCATACCCCCTACACATGGAAATCATAACCCTACACCATAACCCCCTACACCATAACCCTACACCATAACCCCTACAATAACCCACCACAACCCCCTACACCATAACCCCCACCTAACTAGACCCCACTACACCATAACCCCTACACCATAACTACCCTACACATAACCTACCCATAACCCCCTACACCATAACCCTACACCCCCCATTCACACCATAACCCCCTACACATAACCCCCTACACCATAAACACCATACACCCAAACATAACCCCCCCCTACACCATAACCCTACAATATTAACCCCTACACCCATAACCCCTACACCAAACCCTTACTACACCATAACCCCTACACCATAACCCCCCTAACCCTTAAACCCCCTACACCAAACCCTACACCCCTACACATAACCCCCTACACCATAACCCCCTACCCCCCTAACCATAACCCCTACACCATAACCCCTACTCCATAACCCAAACCCACCCCCACCACCAAAACCAACCCATAACCCCCTACAAACCATAAC
This sequence comes from Okamejei kenojei, assembly GCA_035221665.1. Lineage (NCBI taxonomy): Eukaryota > Metazoa > Chordata > Chondrichthyes > Rajiformes > Rajidae > Okamejei > Okamejei kenojei. Next base: position 23,380,811 of record CM069152.1, read on the forward strand.
ACCCCCCTACACCATAACCTAACCCTAACCCCCTACCATAACCATACACCATAACCCTAACCCCTATAACCCCCTACACCCATAACCCCTACACCATAACCCCTACAACAAGCCATAACCCCCTACACCATAACCCCCTACCACCATAAACCCCCTACACCATAACCCCTACCACCAAAACCCCCAACCATAACCCCCTACACCATAACCCCCCTACACCATAACCCCCTACACCAAACCCCTACACCATAACCCCCCTACACCATAACCCCTACACCATAACCCCCTACACCATAACCCCCTACACCATAACCCCTACACCCCCCCTACACCCCCAAACCCCTACACCATAACCCCACACCATAACACCACAACCCTACACCAGAACCCTACACCATAACCCCCTACACCATAACCTACACCATAACCCATCCACACCATAACCCACCATAACCCCCTACATAAAACCCCTACACCATACACCCCTACCTACACCCATAACCCCCTACACCAAACCCTAACCCCCCCTACACCATAACCCCACCCCATAACCCCTACACCATAAACCCCCTACACCATAACACCCCGCCTACACCAAAACCCCTACACCATAATCACCCTACACCTATAACCCCTAACACCATAACCCCTACCCCCTACACATAAACCCTAACCACAACCCTACACCATTAAAAAAAAACCCCCACAACCCCCTACACCATAACCCCCCTACACCATAACCCCCTACACCATAACCCCCTACACCATAAACCCCCCTACACCATAACCCCCTAACACCATACCCCTACACCATAACCCTACCCCCTACACCATAACCCCCTACACCATAACCCTTACACCAACCCCCCTACACCATAACCCCCTACCACCATAAACCCCCCCCCCCCTACACCATAACCCCTACACCATAACCCCTACACCCCCACCATACCCCTACACCATAACCCCCTACACCATAACCCCCCCTACACCATAACCCCTACACCATAAACCCCTACACCCATAAACCCCCCTACAAACCATAACCCCCTAAACCCCCCCTACACCATAACCCCCCTACACCATAACCCCCTACACCATAACCCTACCAAACCATAACCTACACCATAACCCCCCTACACCATAACCCCCTACACCATAACCCCTACACCATAAACCCCTACACCATAACCCCCCTACACCATAACCCCTACACCACCCCCCTACACATAACCCCCTACACCCATAACCCCCCTACACCATAACCCCTACACCATAAACCCACAATAAACCATAACCCCTACACCATAACCCCCCTAACACCAATAACCCCCTACACCACAACCCCCTAACACCACAACCCCCTACACCATAAACCCCCCTACACCATAACCCCCTACACCATAACCCACCCTACACCATAACCCCTTACACCATAACCCCCACCATAACCATAACCCCCCTACAACCCCCCTACACCATAACCCCCTAACCCTACCATAACCATAACCCGCTCCTTTCCACTATGGGAAAAATGTTCTAAATGTCTACCCTATCTATGCTTCTCATAATTTTATATAGTTCTATCAGGTCCCTAGACTTCCAACGCTCCAGAGGAAACAAACCAAGTTGGTCCAACCTCTCCTTATAGCTACTGCCCTTTCACCCAGGCAGCGTTCCTACCCACACCGTAATATCTTTGTACACCGTAACTCATGCATACACTGTAACCCTCCATGTACAGTAATACTTCCCCACACTATAACCCCCCTGCACCTCCCCCTCCCTACTCCTCCACCCCTCCTTAAACCATAACCGCTCCCTACACCTTAACCCATCCAATCACTATAACCCTCTGTGTCTACTACACCATCTGTACAGTGTCCCCTCCATGTACAAAAACCCCTGCCTGCACCGTAACCCCTCTGTGCACCGTAATGCCTTTATACACTGTAAGCCTTCCCTACACCATTTGAATTCAATACGTTATCACGTGTGACAAGTCACTGTGAAATTCTTTGCTTGCATAGCCAAGGTGTGCAAATAGTCGCACATAGAGGGTGATTACAAAGTTAGAATTCCCCCCCCCCCCCCGCCAGTTCCCCCTTTGTCCTTCTCCTCCCTCACGGTGGTCCCCCCCCATTCTGGGTCCCCTTTGTTCCTTTAACCCCACCCCCCCCCTCACGGTGGTCCCCCCCCATTCAGGGTCCTCCTTTGTTCCTTTACCCCCACCGCCCCCCCCACCCTCACGGTGGTCCGCCCCCATTCTGGGTCCTCCTTTGTTCCTTTCCAACCCCCCTCACGGCGGTCCCGCCCCCATTCAGGGTCCTCCTTTGTTCCTTTACTCCCACCGCCCCCCCCTCACGGCGGTCCCCCCCCATTCTGGGTCCTCCTTTGTTCCTTTACCCCACCCCCCCCCTCACGGTGGTCCCCCCCATTCTGGGTCCCCCTTTGTTCCTTTAACCCCACCCCCCCCCTCCCGGTGGTCCCCCCCCATTCAGGGTCCTCCTTTGTTCCTTTACCCCACCCGCCCCCCCCCTCATGTGGTCCCCCCCCCATTCTGGGTCCTCCTTTGTTCTTTCCCCCCCCTCACGGCGGTCCGCCCCCATTCTGGGTCTCCTTTGTTCCTTTACTCCCACCCGCCCCCCCCTCACGGCGGTCCGCCCCCATTCTGGGTCCCTCCTTTGTTCCTTTACCCCACCACCCCCCCCTCACGGCGGTCCCCCCCCATTCTGGGTCCTCCTTTGTTCCATCCCTCGGCAGCGGCGTCCTCACTTCCATCTGTCCGTCCTTGTCTGTCGGTCGGCGCCATCATCGTCCTCTCCATTAACTCTGCCGGTTCCTCTCCGGACGCCTCCCTACACCCTAACCCCCTCCCTACCCCATCATGCCTTCATCACTGTAACCCATCCATTCACCACAACCGGAGGTGGCCATTTAGCCCACATCCCTGCTGGCCCTTTAAGATGGTAACTACTCTCCCACCTCAGCGCCATATCCCATCCAAGATTCCTCTGATGATCCGCAGCCTGAGATGCCTGAGCCGTGGGGACCGGGCCCTGGGGTGATGCAGCTGCTGCCAGCTCGTCCTCTTCTCGGCCTCCGTCCCCGCTGCCTCTGCTGTCGATCTGCCCGACCTTCAGCGTTTCACCAAAGTCACATCCTCTACATTAAACTCATGTCCTGCCCTCTCTCCCAGTCCTGACGTAATCACAACCGTCCCTGGAGCCAGCCAGCTGCCGAGGGGAGGAGACCTGTGACCCCCCCCCCCCCCCCCCCCCCCAGGCGACGGAGAGGAACAGTAGAGCATCTGGGTGCCAGGGCAGGGAGACGGGCAATGACAGGGCGGCATGTTAATTATACACGGCTGTGGCCCTGACTCACTTAGTGCGTCAGCAGAGCCAGCTGTGTATGTGCCATGCCCAGCGCCCGCTCCCCCTCACAAAGGCAGTGACGTTCCACCACACCCACTCCACACAAACCAACACATGGTGATGACAAGGGAACCTCCAACAATCCCAGACCCAACTCTTCCCCTCCATCCCCCACACCAAACCCCTGCTCCAGACCCCGACCTATGACTGATCTCCTAGCAGAGTGGGGAACTGGCCTGGACGTCAGGCGGCCTTTGACCGAGAGTGCCATCGAGGAGCTGAGGTCCACGGGCATCGAGGAGAAACACTCCGTGGCCGGGGGCACATCTCATACACGGGGAATTGGCTGCGGGAGATGGAGGCTGATCCAGTCTAGAACATCCCTGATGGTGGGACACAGGTGGACAGGGTGGTGAAGAAGGCGTTTGGCACACTGACCATCAATGGTCACGGCAACGAGTTCAGGGTTTAGTTTAGTTTAGTGATACAGCGTGAAAGCCCACCGAATCTGCGCTGACCAGCGATCCTCAATAACACTATCCTACACACACTCGGGACAATTTACAATTTTACCAAGCCAATTAGCCTACAAACCTATACGTCTTTGGAGTGTGGGAGGAAACTGGAGCTCCCGGAGAAAACCCACGCAGGTCATGGGGAGAACGTACAAACTCCATACAGACAACACCCATAGTCAGCATCGAACCTGGGTCTCTGGCGCTGCAAGGCCCATTACACATTCCCTCTCCAGCCTACCTGTGCCCTCTGACATTTCCCCCCTCACCTCCGCCACACTCCCGCCCTCGTTGCCAGTGGCAGAGGTTGACCCTGACTCTGAGCCGTTTATCGAACAGCAGAGTCGCAGCACCGACCCGGCAACACCGCAACAGTGCGATCTCAGCGTGAAGAACCACGCTCTTTGCCATCCCAGCTCCCAGCCTGAGCCGGATTATCATCATTGCTGCTACCGACCCTGCATACGCCCATCCTGAGAGATCCATTAACCACTGGGATTTAGACGCAGAGTCATAGATTCACACAGCACGGAAATAGGACCTTTGGCCCAACCCCACCACAATGACCAAGATGCCCCATCTACTGTACACTCATCCCCTGTTGCTGCATTTGGCCCATATCTCTCCTGTATCCTGTCCAAATGTCTATTTTATTGTAGAAAGTGTCTCTGACCCATTCATTTAAAGAGTACGATTGCTCAATATATCCGAGCAAATTGGTCATTCACAGAACTCAGGCATCCCTGTCAATCACAGGTTAGGGTGATGTGAGGCTTGTTCTATCAGAGAGCCTGCATCTCATCCGCAACTCCTCACGTCCCACATGGGATACTGCACAGGAACAGGCCCTTCAGACCACAATGTCTGTGCCGAACATAATATCAAAAGCGACCTTTAACTGTCTGCACATAATCCATATCTCTCCATTCCCTGCGTATCCATGTGCCTATCCAAAAGTCTCTTAAACGCTGCTATCATATCTGCGTCCACTGCCACCCCCCATAGCATGTTCAGACCCCCACCACTATTTGTGTAAAAAACTTGCCCCGCGCATCTCCTTTAAACTATGGCCCCTCACCTAAAAGCGATGCCCTCTAGTCTTTGACCATTCCACCCTGGGAAAAAGGTTCTGACCACACTTTCTATGCCTCTCATAGTTCTATATATTGGCTCTCAACACCAGTAAAACCAAGGAACTGATTGTGGACTTTGGATGGGGAAGGAGAGGGACCCCCAATCCCGTTTATATTAACGGGAAGATGGTGGAAAGGGTCAGGAACTGCAAATTCCGGGCGTGCATATTTCCGAAGATCTTTCCCGGACCCAGCACACTGATGCAATTATAAAGAAGGCACATCAGCGCCTCTACTTCCTGAGAAGACTACGGAGAGTCAGTATGTCAAGGAGGATTCTCCTGAACTTCTACAGGTGCACAGTAGAGAGCCTACTGACTGGTTGCATCGTGGCCTGGTTTGGCAACTAGAACATCCAGTAGCAGAAAAGACTGCAGAAAGTTGTGACCACTGCCCAGTCCATCACCGGCTCTGACCTCATCACCATCAAAGAAGGGATCTATCGCAGTCGCTGCCTCAAAAAGGCAGCCAACATCGTCAAAGGCCCACACCATCCTGGCCACACACTCATCTCACCGTTGCCATCGGGAAGAAGGTACAGGAGCCTGAAATCTGTAACGTCCAGGTTGAGGAACAGCTTCTTCCCCAGAGCCATCAGGCTATTAAACACGACATCAAGTAAGCTCTGAACAATAACAGTCTATTATTATTATTATTATTGCACTCTACCTGTTTATTTATTGTGTATATTTGGTCTATAGACACTGAACATTTATCTTCCGTTTTGTATTATGTTTACATATTCCATTGTGCTGCAGCAAGTAAGAATGTCATTGTCCTATCTGGGACACATGACAATAAAACACTCTCTCCTCAGCCTCCAGCTTTCCAGATGAATCAATCCAGGTCTGTTCAACTTCTCCCTGTAGCTGAAATCCCCTAGTCTAGGCATCATTGTGTGGGACAATTATTGACCCCACACTGAGCTAAATCTCGGACAGATCTCATTGCCCATGAACACAAATCTCCAGCTCGGGTCTTGAGGGAAAGGCACAGCATTGGGAAGAAGCTGACTCAGTGACACATGCTGGAGGGGAGAACCATTTGGATGGGTTGCTATAACAACTATAGCATCTCCATCACATCTTTCACTGTATGAATAACATCACAAACTCCATGAGAAACGCTTGGAGTCAGTGACGCCGGTCTCAGCTGTGACCCTAGCTCTTCCTGTAATGCCCCTAGCCCTGCCTGTAGTGCCCCTAGCCCTGCCTGTAATGCCCCTAGCCCTGCCTGTAATGCCCCTAGCCCTGCCTGTAATGCCCCTAGCCATGCCTGTAGTGCCCCTAGCCCTGCCTGTAGTGCCCCCTAGCCCTGCCTGTAATGCCCCTAGCCCTGCCTGTAATGCCCCTAGCCCTGCCTGTAATGCCCCTAGCCATGCCTGTAGTGCCCTTGCTGTGGGTGTTGTGTGGTGACCCTAGCTCTGCCTGTAGTGCCCCCTAGCCCTGCCTGTTGTGCCCTTGCTGTGGGTGTTGTGTTGTGCCCCTAGCCCTGCCTGTTATGCCCCCTAGCCCTGCCTGTAATGCCCCTAGCCCTGCCTGTAATGCCCCTAGCCCTGCCTGTTGTGCCCTTGCTGTGTGTGTTGTGTGGTGACCCTAGCCCTGCCTGTTGTGCCCTTGCTGTGGGTGTTGTGTTGTGCCCCTATCCCTGCCTGTAATGCCCCTATCCCTGCCTGTAATGCCCCTAGCCCTGCAATGCCCCTAGCCCTGCCTGTTGTACCCTTGCTGTGGGTGTTGTGTGGTGACCCTAGCTCTGCCTGTAATGCCCCTAGCTCTGCCTGTAATGCCCCTAGCCCTGCCTGTAGTGCCCCCTAGCCCTGCCTGTAGTGCCCTTGCTGTGTGGTGTTGTGTGGTGCCCCTAGCCCTGCCTGTAATGCCCCTAGCCCTGCCTGTAGTGCCCTTGCTGTGTGTGTTGTGTGGTGCCCCTAGCCCTGCCTGTAGTGCCCTTGCTGTGTGTGTTGTGTGGTGCCCCTAGCCCTGCCTGTAGTGCCCTTGCTGTGGGTGTTGTGTGGTGCCCCTAGCCCTGCCTGTAGTGCCCTTGCTGTGGGTGTTGTGTGGTGCCCCTAGCCCTGCCTGTTGTGCCCTTGCTGTGTGTGTTGTGTGGTGACCCTAGCCCTGCCTGTAGTGCCCTTGCTGTGTGTGTTGTGTGGTGCCCCTAGCCCTGCCTGCAGCTCCGTGTTGCCACAGTGTGCAGTCCATACAAGGAGTGTTCTGTGCGGCGACCCTGAACGGACAGGCTGGGCCCAGCCCCGGCACCACAGTCACTGCAAACCTGGCACAGCCCCCGGATCAGCACCTGACTGCCGACTGGGCCTTCTACTGAAGATTTTCACATCGCCTCAATGGCACAAACCAGCCCCATCCCAACGTTATGCTTCAATAATTCCGAACACCCTTCAGCACAGAGACAGGCCTGCGGCCCACCATGTCCATACTGGTTAAAATAGAGGTTAATGGCCGATAACACCCAGAGCATGGAACATACTTGTTAATGAGTGGGATCCATTCAGACTGGAGTGGTTGGACATGGAACAGTACAGCACAGGATGGGCCCCTCAGCCCACAATGTTTACGTGATGCCAAGTTCAACAGATCTCCTCTGCTGCACGTGATCCATATCCCTCCATTCCCTGCATATCCATGTGCCTGTCCAAAAGCCTATTAAATGCCACGTTCGTATCTGCCTCCACCAGCAGTGTGTTCCAGGCCCCGCCAGCGTGCAAACACGTGTCCTCCACATCTCCATTAACATTTCCACCTCTCACCTTGGAGCTATGCCTTCTTGTGTTGGGGATTTCTACCCTGGGAGAATGGTTCTGACTGTCTACCCCAACTATGCCTCTCGTAATTTTATATACTTCTATCGTATGTTTATGTTGACCTTTATGTATGTATGTGTCTTGTTGCTTTTTTTCCCCCATATGGCTGTATGGTAATTTGCGTATCACTGTACACGTGACGACAATAAAAGACCTTTGAAACCTTTGAAGTATCCCCTCAACCACTGATGTTCCAGAGAAAACAATCCAAGTCTATCCAACCTCTCCACGTAGCTGAAAGCCTCCAATCCAGGCAGCATTCCAGTAAATCTCCAAAGCACCCTTCCCAAAGCCTCCATATCCTTCCTGTAACGGGGCAACCAGAACTTCATGCAATACTCAAAATGCAGGCAAAGTCCTACAGAGCTGCACATGACTTTCGGACTCTTATATTCAATGCTCTTAGCAATAAATGCAAGCATACCATACACCTTCTTTACCACTTCCTCTACTTGTGCTGCCATCTTCAGTGATCTATGAATCATAGAATCATAGAATCATAGAAAATAGGTGCAGGAGTAGGCCATTCGGCCCTTCGAGCCTGCACCGCCATTCAATATGATCATGGCTGATCATCCAACTCAGTATCCCGTACCTGCCTTCTCTCCATACCCCCTGAGCCCTTCAGCCACAAGGGCCACCACAGATTCACCACTCTCTGTGTGAAAAATGATTTTCTCATCTCGGTCCTAAAAGACTTCCCCCTTATCCTCAAACTGTGACCCCTTGTCCTGGAGTTCCCCCAACATCGGGAACAATCTTCCTGCATCTAGCCTGTCCAACCCCTTAAGAATTTTGTAAGTCTCTATAAGATCCCCCCTCAATCTTCTAAATTCCAGCGAGTACAAGCCGAGTCTATCCAGTCTTTCTTCATATGGAAGTCCTGTCATCCCAGGAATCAAGTCTGGTGAACCTTCTCTGTACTCCCTCTATGGCAAGAATGTGGTGGATTCCAAGATCCCACTTCATTGCTGTTAAGAGTCTTGTGTAGTTACAGCTCACCTAACAGACTTGACCACAGCTGACTGTTCGATGGTAGCTGCTCCCAGTCACTTGTGCACCGCACCTTGTGTCTGGGATGCAACACAGCGTGGGTTTTGCCCGCGTGAACTTGAAGACAAAGAGCGAAGACACATGTGATTTAGCTTCCACTGGTCTCCTGGTTCAGATGCGTATGAGTCATGAACATCAACATTGGTCTCTCGAGGCTCAGTCCTGCTCCACCATTCGGAACGGCCCACTCCCACGCATACAGTTAAAGAGGCATACAGCACACAACAGACCCTTTCCCCGCCACATCCATGCCGACCATTGTATCCATTTACACAAATTCCAAGTAACTATTAACAAGTAACTAGGATTTGTGACTGGTGATTGATGGACGGTGTAGGCTCGGTGGGCTGTTTCTATGCTGCATCTCTAAACTAAACTAAAACTAGGGAGAGCAAAGAAGAGACAAGAAGTGGCAGCAGTGGGCAAGGTTTAGGAAAATCCCAATGCATAGTGAGGAGTGCCCATCAGGGACCAAAGTGTGTGGAGTTGGAGGATGTAAATGAGGTCTGAATGGACAGAGGACATTGTCGGTGAGACAGGAAACTGCAGATGCTGAAATCTCGAGCGAAACACAAACCATTAGAGGTTCAGCAGCATCTGCGGAGCGGATGGACAATTTACATTTCTTGTTGGGATCCTTAATATAGACTCTTAATATAGACGGACATTGTCAGGTATCTAAGACCAAAGGCACTGATTTAAGGTGAGGTGTAAGAGGTATAGATGGATTCTGAGGAAGTGTTTTTTCACCCAGAGGGTGGTTGGAGTCTAGACATTGCCTGAGGAGACAGAGACCCTCACAATGACTAAGAGGCTTGAATCGTAAGGCACTGTAGAATGCAGACCATACACTTATATGGACCAAATACTTTTTTCTTTGGAGCTTATTGAGGTGCATGAGATTATGAGGGGCATGGATAAAGTGAACACTCACAGCCTTAGGTTAGGAGATTCTAAATCTAGAGGGCACAAACTTTAGGTGTAAAGGGAGATATTTAAGATGGACCCCAGGGCAACGTTCACTCAGAGGGTAGTCCTTATCTGGAATGAGTTGCCAGAGGAAGTGATAGAAAGGGATAGTATTATGACTTTAAAAAAACATTTAGATAGATGTATGGATAGTATGGGTTTAGAAGGACATTGGCCAAATCCAGGCAAATGGGACAAGCCCAGTATGCCAACTTGGCCAGTATAAAAAAAGTGGGCTGAAAGGCCTGTTTCTTGGCTGTACAGCTTCTGAATTACTGACAGAGAAGGTTACAGATCCAGCACTGGTGAATGGGTTTGGTGTAGATGGGTCAGCATGGATAGGATGGGCTGAAGGGCTGAGTTCTCTATCTATAACACTTGATGACAGGGTCTCTCCATCCATCAAGCCAACCGCAGAACAGCCTCTTGCTTTGACCCAACTCAGCTACTGAAATATCGCTGCAGGGAGGGACAGGAGTGCAATCATGTTTGAAGTTCACTTTTATTTATTCGTTGGCTGAGGTTTTGTAATCTGTTGTTTAAAGGGTTCAATTAACAGCGTCTGCCTGCATGTGCGATTCATTTGTTGGCTGCCACGCAGCTGTGAAATTTTACTGACTTCATAAAAGGAGAGGATAGCGTTGAGCGCCCCACACACGTTCTGTGGGCAGCCAGAGCCACATCTGCAACCACTTCCACCGTAAACACCCCTCATGGCCCCGCAATGATCCCCGCACCTCTGCCTGTGGCTGCGGAGCACCCACCTTGACCTGCTCTACCCCCGTGCCCTGGGAGGGGGGTCTCGCCTGCTGTTCCCTGGGCAACACCTCTGGGCCCCGGGGGATCAGTCTGCTCCCATCACAGATGCAAGTCCCTGAGCGAGTCCCCACGCTGAGTGTGAAGCTCGACGATCCTGCGTCAGCAAACCTCGCGTGGCGGCTAGGCGCGGCGTGCTGCAGTCGCAGGAGATGCAACGCCTGCCCTTCCCCCCACCATCCCGGGGCACAAACCATCCCGCCAGCCGGAGCTGCGATTCATAGAGTTAAATAGCATGGTAAAAGGCCCTTCCGCCCAATTCATCCATGCCAACCATAACGCCCAGCTACGCAGGTTGCATTTGCCCGCGTTTGACCCATATCCCTCTGAACATTTCCTATCCATGTACCTGTCCAAGTGCCTATTAAATGTTGCAATAGGAGCTGTCTCAACTGCCTCCTCTGGCAGGTTGCTCCATATACCCGCCACCCTCCAAGTGAAAAAGTTGTCCCTCACGGTCCATATAAAGTTGTCGCCTCTCACCTTCACCATACGTCCTCTTGTTCTTGATTCCCCTGCTCTGGGTAAACGTTTCTGTGCATTCACCCTATCTATTCTTCACATGATTTCATACACCTCTTAATGCCCCTGTCCCACTTAGGAAACCTGAACGGAAACCTCTGGAGACTTTGCGCCCCATCCAAGGTTTCTGTGCGGTTCCTGGAGGCTCCCGGAGGTTCTTGTCCTCCAGCAACCACCTTCAACTAGCATCGCAATCGGCTTCGACTAAAAAATTACCGATTTTTAAAACGGAAACCGTTAGGGAGACTGACAAAAACCTCCGGGAACCGCACGGAAATCTTGGGTGGGGCGCAAAGTCTCCAGAGGTTTCCGTTCAGGTTTCCTAAGTGGGACAGGGGCATTAGTATCACCTCTCAGCCTCCTGCACCCCAAGGAATAAAGTCCTAGCCTGCCCAACCTCTCCCTGAAGCTCAGACTCTGAAGTCCTGGCAACATCCTTGTAAATCTTCTCGGTACTCTTTGCAGCTTAACATCAACCTGTAGCAGGGTGACCAACACTGACAACAACACTGCAGAAATGGGCAGAAAAACGGCAGCTGGCGTTTAAGCCGAGCAAGTGTAGGGTGTTGTACTTTAGGAGGTTAAATGTAAGGAGTGGGTATACAATTAATGACAAGACCCTTAACAGCATTGAAGTGCAGAGGGATCTTGGAGTCCAAGTTCGCAGCTCACTGAAGGTGGCAGCACTAGGGGATAGGGTGGTGAAGAAGGCGTATGGCATGCTTGCCTTCACTGCTGGGGACACTGAGTATACCAGTCAGGAAATCATGATGCAGCTCTACCGGACTTTGGTTACGCCACATTTGGAGTGTTGCAGCCAGATGTGGTCACCTCATTACAGGAAGGATGTGCAGGCTTTGGAGAAGGTGCAGTGGAGGTTTACCAGAATGCTGCCTGGATTACAAGGCTTCAGGTGGAAGGACAGGTTGGATTGACGGATTGTTTTCCTGGAGGTCGAGGAGAGGCTTGGTATGTGTGTAAAATGATGACAGGCACCAACAGTGTGGACATTCAGAACCTTTTTCCCAGGGTGGAAATGTCCAACGCTGGAGGACATAGCTATAAGGTGAGTGCGGGAAGGTTTAATGGAGATATGCGGGGCAGGTTTTTTGCCAGTGTGTTGATGGAGGTAGATACGATAGTGGCTTTTAGGTCGCCACATGGAAGTGCTGTGTAAAGACCGATATGAATAATGTGCTGGCAGATGGGATCAGTCCAATTTGGCATCATGTATGGCACAAATATTGCAGACTGATGAGGCCATTCGTGTGCTGTAGTGTACTGTGATCCATGTACGCCAAGCAAGATCTCACCAACGCCTTGTACAACTGCAACAACGTCCAAAACGCCAGTACTCAATACCCTGACATGAGGGCCAGCGGACTGGAAGCCTTCTGTACCACCCAAGATTCACCTGAATTTCTTCTAATTGTTTATCCTTAATCTGTGCTTTGTCCAGTCCACGTCCATATTCAAATCTCAGAGTCATTCTCACAACAACCTCGAACCCCTTGAGTTGTACCATGCCTCGCGCCCCCACTGTTTGGTTGTACAAGCCCATCTATTCTCCCCTCATAGTTTCACGATTCCACCGAACTTGACCCCACATGATCTTTTGAGCCGGGGATCTCTATCCAATTCCTTGGTGTCAAAGCTGACTGCCGTGTTTCCATTTTGCCCACTTCCCCTAAAATGTTAATTATTCTGCAATAATTAATTGCTGACTTATGTAGTCACAACTCTGTAACGGCTATTACAAAACACTCATCAAGTTCTATCTATGCTGTTAACTCACTTATCTTGTTCTAAATGCTGTGAGGATTCAAACTGTCTTGTTGACAATTCTCCACAAAATGGGTGGCAATAACACTCCCACTAACTTGCATTGGTCTGACTGGTATTAAAGTGGAAAGTGCTGGAAATATCCATCGTCAGGCAGTATCTGTGGAGATGGGACATTTTCCTCCCATGTCATGAGATGCTGCGATGTGACTAATTGGTCACACAGATTATCTCACACCACACACCTTCATCTCTCTGCCCCCGTGGCTCTCTGCATTCCAGGTGAGCATTCTGCCCCATGTAGCAGAGCCCAGTGCTGAGGGAGTGCAGCACTCCCCTCAACACCCAGAGCTCCCCCCAAAGGTGGAACCTTGCTGAGTGTCAGTGTATCCCCCAGTTTTGCCCACATTCCACCCGCACCGACACTTCACACCACGAGGCTGAGGCAGGCATTGCAGCAACATGCAAGGTGCTATAGGAATTCAAACCGTTGCTCTGTTCATTTTCAAGTGTTCCTGATTTAGCATCAACATCCATAACTGTTAGAACATATAATGCCACGTTAAACTAATCTCTGCCTGCACCTGACCCATGTCAAGATTCAGGAGTGTTTCATTATCAAATATAGCAAAGCAGAACAATGAAATTATTACTTGAAGCGACATAACAGGTTTGTAAACACAGTATCCCTCCGGTCCCTATATATGCATGTGCTAATCTAAAAGCCTCTGAAACACCACTATTGTATCTGTCGTCATCACCACCCGTGGCAGCGAGTATCAGCCCCCTACCAGCCTCTGTGTAAAAAACCTTCCTTTAAACTTTGCTCCTTTCTTTAGCATCAACTTCTATAAGCCTTGCAACATGGAAGAGTAGAGCACAGGAACAGGCCCTTCAGCCCACGATGTCCGCTGTAGGTCACGCTGTACCCTTGCTGACTGTATCCTATCTGGGTGTGTCCAGTCCCGTCAGTCTCCCAGGGCCCCTGAGCTTGCCACACTTGGCCAAGAGCAACAAAACTCCATGTCATGAACACCCCCAACCACCGATGTACAGCAGTACACCAGCCTCACCCCTCACTGGCCCAGCACATTGCCCTCACCCCCACACACTGGCCTCACCCCTCACTGGCCCAGCACACTGCCCTCACCCTCACACACAGGCCTCACCCTCACACACTACTGCCCTCACCCTCACACACTGCCCTCACCCCCACACACTGCCCTCACCCCCACACACTGCCCTCACCCTCACACACTGCCCTCACCCCCACACACTGCCCTCACCCCAACACACTGCCCTCACCCTCACACTGCCCTCACCCCCACACACTGGCCTCACCCGCACCAACACACACTGCCCTCAACCCACCAACACACACAGCACATTAGTCTCACACTCACCAACACACACAGCACACCGACCTCACACCTCACCGACACACAGGGCACAGTAGCCTCTCCCTTCCCCCTGAACCTGCCCACCCTCTCCCCACCCACGCAGTGGAGAGGTGAGAGCTCAGGGTTGGCAAGTGTTACTAGCACAGCAGGAAGGATTGAGTTAATGGGGAGAAGGTTCAGAGGTAGGGGGAGAGAAGCCGGGAAGAGTCAGGAGGCGAGGGGAGGAGGGAGTTAGAGCAGTGGTCAGTGGAGGAGTGAGTACGTGGGGACTTGGGGAGGTAATGCCTGGAGAAGCTGTGCAGAGAGGGGTGGCAGTGTGGGGGGAAGGCAGGGGGTTCACACTTACCAGTCCAAGCTGAGCGAACGGGGGCGGGGACGGGGGCGGGAGCGGGGGAGGGGTTCCACACTCACTGCAGACCCGGCGCCATTCACTCTGTCCTTGCGGCTGAGCGGCAGAACCAGTCTCAGCTTACTGCTCTCCAGCCTGGGCAGGGAGAAGAAGTCATGGTTAAACTCAGAGCGTCCAACGGTGGCGGGCTGGGGTGGGGGGGGGGGTTGGGGGGACCCCAACCAGTGAATGCATGTGGCTGTCCTGGGCTGACCATGGTTCTCTTTGCACGGAGGTCCAAACATCTCCAATCCATCATCTCCAACCCATCTTCTCCAGCCCAACATCCCCAGCCCATATACTCGAGCCGATCATCTCGAACCCATCATCTCCAGCCCAATATCTCAAGCCCACGGACACAGGCAGTGTAGGTGGCTCCATCCCCGGTGTGGACACGCATTGACCATATGCCTGTTGCACCCCTGGTGCGGACACTCACAGACTGCATGCCTGCCACACAGCATTCGCCAACACCACCTTTAACTGCATCGCCCCAACTGCAGTGTCAAACTGAGGAACTGCACAACTGCCCAGTGTGGGATTCAACCAGGAATCACAATGGTAGTTCTCATTCTTTAGTGAGTGAGAGGTTAGAGTGTGTTGGGATAGAACGTAGAACACAGTACAGTGCAACACAGGAACAGGCCCTTCGGCCCACAGTGTCCATGCCGGACATGATGGCAAGTCAAACTAATCTCCTCTGCCTGAGTGTGTTCCATATCCCTCCATTCCCTGCTTATCCATGTACCTATCTAAAAGTTTAAACACCACTATCGACTCTGCCCCCACTGCCACCTCTGGCAGTGCATTCCAGGTCCCACCACCCTCGTGTAAAAACACTTCTTTAAACTTTCCCCTCTCAAATTAAAGCTATGCCCTTTTCGTCCTGCCATTTCCACGCTGAGAAAAGACTCTGACTCTGCCCTATTTTATTATCATATGTGTAGTTGTGGAATTATAGGGCAGGGGGGCGACAGCAGCAGGGGGTGTGGGCACACGCACCTCCTCGGAGGGAAAGGATTTGAAGAACAATTTGGGGAAAACATCTGATGAAATCGATGCCGGATAAAGATGGTCTGTACGGACCTTTCAGTCTGAGTTTTCCGGCCATTTGCTGTTCGCTGGGCTGCTCAACCGGAAGAAGTTGTTCATTAACTCAGCGGCGCTCCCTGACCAGCAGCAAAACCCTCCCAGCACCTGCCCATACCTGTCCCACACTGCCCATTACCCCCATTACCCACTCACCCCCCCCCTCATTACCCTCACATTAATTACCCCCACCCCCTCCCTCACATTGCTGCTCACCTCTCCCATTACCCCCTCCCCTCACCCTCACCTTCCTCCCCCACCCTTCCCTCGTCACCCCATCCTTCCCTCGTTCTCCACCGGGAATGAGTCACGCTCCCGGTGGAGACGGGTCAACCATCAGGGGCATTGGTCAATCACACCCTCCCCAGATGTATCCTCACTCCTGCTCTCGTTCCCTACCCTTTAACTCCAGAACTCCACCACTCTTATAATAATAAAATCACGTGAGGCATTGATGGGGTAGACAGTCAGAACCTTTTCCCAGGGTAGAAACTTCAAAGACTAGAGGGCATCTATAAAGTGAGAGGGGGAAAGTTTAAAGGAGATGCGCGGGGCAGGTTTCTCACACAGAGAGTGGTTGCTGGGTGCCTAGAACATGCTGCCGGGGTGGTCTGTGCTGAAGGGAAAACGCTGACCACTGGTCAGTGGTCACATTCCTGACAACAGGAGAGAATGGCAGGAACATCTGTCCACAGCTGGCTGTGTCCACAAACTTATATTGTCAACATGAGCCTCCCTTTTCAAAGGAACCATTTCAATTGGAGTCTTTGAACCCGCAGCTGCGAGCCAGTATCAGGGGGCATGCCGGCCCCCCACCCTCCACAGCACCTCACACACTGTCCACCCTCCACCCTCACACACTGTCCACCCATAACAGCACCTCACACACTGTCCACCCTCCACCCTCACACACTGTCCACCCATAACAGCACCGCACACACTGTCCACCCTCCACCCCCACACGGCCACCACTGACCATCTCCAGCCACAGACCGAGCTTCCTCAAGCTGTCAGACCCTCTGGCCAGAGTCTGACCTGCAAGAGTGCGGCAAGGTACCTGATCCCGGATTCACCCCCACCCTCACCACCCCGTCCCGGGCATCTCCCCACACCTGCCCCTCACTCGCCCGATGCCCGCACCCCTGCCCAGGGCAGTGTCCTGTCTCCCTGCACCGTGAGCCTGCACTTGCTTTAGAGTTCCCTCCCCCTGAGGCTGAGGCGAGAGTGGGCACGAGCGACTGGCCGGGCCTCAGCCTCACCGGCACTGTGCCTCTCTGGGACACTCTCACCGGCACTCTGTCTCCGGGACTCTATGACACCGGGTCTGTGCGTCGCCAGGACTGTGTATCACCAGCACTGTGCTCCTCACCGGACTGTGTCTTGCCGAGACCCTGCCTTGCCGGGACTGTGTCTCACCTGACGGTGCTCCTCAGCAGGACAAACTCTCACCGGGACAGTGCCTCACCGGGCTGTGCTCCTCACCGGGCTGTGCTCCTCACCGGGCTGTGCTCCTCACCGGGCTGTGCTCCTCACCGGGCTGTGCTCCTCACCGGACTGTGCTCCTCACCGGGCTGTGCTCCTCACCAAACTGTGCTCCTCGGCAGGACTATCTCTCACCGGGCTGTGCCTCACCGGACTGTGCTCCTCATCGGGCTGTGCTCCTCACCGGGCTGTGCTCCTCACCAAACTGTGCTCCTCGGCAGGACTATCTCTCACCGGGCTGTGCTCCTCACCGGGCTGTGCTCCTCACCGGACTGTGCTCCTCACCGGGCTGTGCTCCTCACCGGGCTGTGCTCCTCACCGGGCTGTGCTCCTCACCGGACTGTGCTCCTCACCGGGCTGTGCTCACCGGACTGTGCTCCTCACCGGGCTGTGCTCCTCACCGGGCTGTGCTCCTCACCGGGCTGTGCTCCTCGGCAGGACTATCTCTCACCGGGCTGTGCTCCTCACCGGGCTGTGCTCCTCACCAAACTGTGCTCCTCGGCAGGACTATCTCTCACCGGGACTGTGCCTCACTGGAATGTGTGCCGCCGGCGCTGTGTACCTCTCCGGGACTGTGTCTCGCCGGGACTGTGCTCCCTGTGAGACTCTCTCCTGCGGCACACCACAAGCACTCGTTGTATATTTTATTTCTTTTCAAAGCTTGCTCCCATGGTGATGAGATTAGTCAAAAAAGCAGCGGTCACGTGACCCGAATTCCTCCGGTGGGGAAGAGTCAGCCAGCTTCTTTACATAATGACTCAGTATTGTTCTGCCGCACTCACTCACACTCACTCACACACACACACACACACACACACACACACACACACACACACACACACACACACACACACACACAGTCCCTCCGACTGAACAACCCAACTCCAGTCATCTCCACAACACACAAGGAGAGCGAAGGGACCATGTTTTGGGGGTTCCCAAATGTACTCACCCCACACCCACCGAGAATCCATCACTAACAGCACCAGCCCCTCCCCGACCCCACACCCCTCTCTCCCACCCACACCCCTCTCCTCCACCCACAACCCACACCCCCACCCAAATCCCCAACCCACATCCCCCGCTCTGACCCACACCCCCTTCCCGACGCACACCCTCCTCCCCCACCCACAGCCCTGACCCATAGCCCCCTCCCAGACCCACAGCCCCCTCCCACCTCAACCCTCTCCCTGCTTCAGAGCGACCAGAATCTGTCCTTGCTCACCCCCCAACCCTCAGCTGAGAGGCCGGGAAGGGAATCTGGCCTGGGATTGGCCTAGGATTAACCTGGGACTGGCCTGGAAGTGGCCTGGAAGCAGCCTGGGACTGTGTTGGGACTGTTTCGGGCCTCAGACTCGCATCTCAGCTTACCCTCTCCGAGGGGCGATGTCTGGGGGCTATGTCCCAGGGGAGTGAGACTGGGGGGAGAGGATCTCCGGGAACCATGCTCTCACACACATCGTCAACACAAGAGACAACACTGCCAACACTGAGCACAGTGCACCACAGGCACAGCCCTCCCCACCATCGACAGCAGCAACACCAGGCGCTGCCTCAAGACGGGGACATCCCTGGTCAAGGATACCCACCATCCGGGCCGTGCTCTCTTCCCTCCGCTATCCTCGGGCAGGAGGTCCACAAACCTGAAGCTGCTGAACCGACCCACACAACTCAAATCCCACCTCAGCAGTTGAACCTCGTGTGGACTACAGTGGACTTGTTTTCTAACTGCACACTTTTGCACTAAATGTCTTGTTTTTGAAGTCATGTTCGTTTCACTGTCTCTGTACTTGTCAAGCTAGATTTCTACTGTATCTCAATGTACAGGGCATCTGGCGATAAACTGCACTTGACCTGTCACCGAGTAACCCCTGGATGCACTTCACACCCACCATCCTCATCTTTGGACACCCTGTGCGTAGGTAGAGGAGAGGGGAGGGCTGGAGATGTCCTGGTCAGGTTGCTCCTTGGCCTGGCCAAGCTGGCCATCCGCGAGGCACGGTGCCAGGCGGAAGAGGGCACAGCTCGAGCCGGCCGCCTGCCCCTTTTCTGGGGTTACGTCCGTGCCCGGGTGGTACTAGAAAGGGACTACACGCTGTCCACGGGCACCCTGGTAGATTTCCGGGAACGCTGGGCACCGCGGGTGGTGCAATGTCTCCTCAATCAGGATTGTATTATAGTTATTTGAAAATTTAGTGTCTTAGATAATTTGGTGATTTTGTACTATGGTGATGGGTGTGTTGCCACGGTTTTGTTTTGTAACTATTATTTTGTATCGTACTTGAATAAATTATTTCTAATACAAAAAAAATCAGTAACCTCTTCACACTGCACACATTGAGATCTCACCAAAGGATAAATGTTCCTACAACAATATTACTGCCACTGGCACTGTTACTGCCACTGTTACTGCCACTATTACTTCCACTGTTACTGGCACTGTTACTCCCAATGTTACTCCCACTGTTACTGCCACTGTTACTGCCACCATTACTGCCACCGTTACTGCCACCGTTACTGCCACCGTTACTCCCACTGTTACTGCCACCGTTACTCCCACCGTTACTGCCACCGTTACTGCCACTGTTACTGCCACTATTACTCTCACTGTTACTCCCACTGTTACTGCCACCGTTACTGCCACTGTTACTGCCACTGTTACTCCCACTGTTACTGCCACTGTTACTGCCACTGTTACTCCCACTGTTACTCCCACTGTTACTGCCACCGTTACTGCCACTGTTACTGCCACTGTTACTCCCACTGTTACTCCCACTGTTACTGCCACCATTACTGCCACCGTTACTGCCACTGTTACCGCCACCATTACTGCCACTGTTACTGCCACTGTTACTGCCACTGTTACTGCCACTGTTACTCCCACTGTTACTCCCACTGTTACTCCCACTGTTACTCCCACTATTACTGCCACTGTTACTGCCACTGTTACTCCCACTGTTACTGCCACTATTACTGCCACTAATACTGCCACTGTTACTGCCACTGTTACTCCCACTGTTACTGCCACTGTTACTCCCACTGTTACTCCCACTATTACTGCCACTATTACTGCCACTGTTACCACCACTGTTACTCCCACTGTTACTGGCACTATTACTGCCACTAATACTGCCACTGTTACTCCCACTGTTACTCCCACTGTTACTCCCACTGTTACTCCCACTATTACTGCCACTAATACTGCCACTGTTACTGCCACTGTTACTGCCACTGTTACTCCCACTGTTACTCCCACTGTTACTGCCACTATTACTGCCACTAATACTGCCACTGTTACTGCCACTGTTACTGCCACTATTACTGCCACCGTTACTCCCACTGTTACTGCCACCATTATTGCCACCATTACAATTCTGCCGGGATGAATTGGGTTTTGAAGTGGGAAGGTGGATGGAGTTTTGTATGACAGTCCTTGGTGGGGGCGTGGGGGATTTGGGGTGTTAACCCCTCACACTGCGGGTCACTGATCTCAGTCTCAGCCGTGCCCCTTGCTGTGCAGACACTCGGGGAAATTCCCCCCTTAGCCCCTCCTCCACTCCCGGTCTGTGAAACAAATTCCCAAACATTCCAGAAACCCGGCACCATTCTCTGGAACAATTAAAGTCGTGTTGCCATCTGCTTGCAATTTACTGACGAGTGTGACAGACACGGAAACTGGCGCAGAAAATCCCAACCAACCTGTCTGCCTCCACCCCTCACCTCCACCTCCCCATGACTGAGAGGGGCAGATTAAACGTTCCCGTCGACCCCCTCCCCTCTCCTCCCTCCCCCCGAGACCACACTGAGGGGCAAACAGCGGCCGTTACTTGTCATGCCCATGTTCCATCTCCTCGAGGATCGGGCACTGCCCTGGCGAGGGTGGAGCATGAAACAGCCTGTGCCCACTGCCCAGAACAGACAGCATGGTATAAGTACAGCCCCACGTCAGGCCGGCGAGACCGGACTGCTCTCTGGGTGAGGGACACTTTCCCAGCCCAGACACCTGCCTCTCTGCTGGTGACGTCACTGTGTCTGGGATTAGTTCACCCTTTGGTGTGGGCACCAGCATGTACTGCCCATCCCACTGCCCACACCTGCATCCACCTATCATTCGCCATGTTCTGTCCTCCCCCATTTCAAGCTCAGCTTCATCCCTTCCACCCACTACAATCAGCCTGAACAAGGGTCCCGACACAAAACGTCACCCATCCACATTCTCCTGAGACGCTGCCTGACCTGCTGAGTCACTCCAGCACTTTGTGTCTTTTTTTTGTAAGCCACAATCTGCAGTTCCTTGTTTCTGCAAAAACCTGTCCCCACCAATTTGCGGGAGGAGTTTCACATTTCACACATAGCCGGGATTCAGCTAAACCAGCACCAAACTCTAACTTTGTTACGGCCAGATTTAAAACTCAGGGTTCCCCGCAGAGAACAGAAGGATGGGTTTAGCAACCTGTAGAGACAGCCGCTGCCACAACCACCCTGGGGGGCTCTGAGAGGGGGGTGGGGGCAGGCAAACGATCCACAGCGACTTTGTTCAGTATGGGAAGAACAAACACAGTGGGTGAGAGAAGCAGTGATTCCGGACCGGCCTGGCTCAGGTCAATGTGAACCCAGCGGGGGGACGGGGGGGGAGGGGCAGCCCCTCACTGCAGATAGCGTGGATGAGAGGAGGAGGCTACAAGTATGATGGGGGGGGGGGTGTGCAGGAGTCTCGACACCAGTGCCCCAGGGCAGAGACCAAGGTGCCCCTCACATGGGCAGAGCTCCTGCACTCCCTCTCTACCTCTCTCGCCCCTCTGCACCCACACCCTGATCCCTCTCCCCCCACCCTGCCTCTCTCCCTCATTACCCCCTCTCTCCTCTGACTCCCCCCCTTCCCTGACCCTCCCCCCCCCCCCACCCTCCTCTCCCCTCCGGGGCTCCTCTTCCCCCTCCCACCCTCTCCCCCCCCCCCACACTCACCGTCCCTCCCCTCTGTGGGGAATGGACATGCCACCACCTACAGCCCCCACAGGAGGCGGCAGATCCCAGATGTTCTGGGCCTTTCCCCGTCTCGTTGCCCTGGGAGCTCTGGGCCTGAATCATTCCCAACCAGTATTTCTCAGATCTTCATGAATGGGCACACGTGAACAGTTTGCACGCTTGCCAGCGGTGTGTTGTTGGCGGTCGGCTGTTGTTTACTGGGTTTGGTCTCTACAACTGCTTGTCCACCGTGCGTCTGACACAGCTGCCACCAACATCCAAAGCCTGGCCCAGCCTGAGTCAGTGCTGACCCCATCTAGCCACCTGGGGGTCTGACACGTCACAGGCACACAGCACAGAAACAGGCTGACCAAGATGCCCCATCCTCTCTAGTCCCACTTGCCAGCTTTTGCCCCATATCCCTCTAAAGCTTTCCTATCCATGTACCTGGCCTAATGTATTTTAATTGGTTTGATAGTACCTGCGTCAACTACCTCCTCTGGCAGCTCGTTCCATATACCTCCCACCTTCTGTGTGAAAAGGTTCCTATTAAATCTTTCCCCTAACCTTAAATCTATGTCCTTTGGTTCTTAATTTTTCTTCTCTAGGTAAAAGGCTCGGTACATTTGCCCTATCTACCTCTGCCCTCCAGGGAATAAAGTCCTCGGCTGCACAACCTCTCCCTGTAGCTCAGGAGTCCTGGTACAATCTTTGTAAACCTTCTCTGCGGCAGCTTAATGACTTCCTTCCTATAGCAGGTGACCAAAATGGAACACAATACTCCAAATGAGACCTCACCAATGTCTGACAAGGCTGCCGAACTCAATGCCGCACGGCTACCTTACCACCATGTCTACTTTCCTTGCCACTTTTGGGGAGTTGTGGACTTGGAAGCCGGGATGCCTCTGTACATCGATGTTGTTAAGGGTCTTGCCATTGATTGTACAGTTTCCCCTGACATTTGCCCTCCCAAAGTGCGACACCTCACACTCGCTGGGATAAATGGACGTGCTGAGGGGAAGGTGCGGTGTCACCTGGCTGTTTGTGGTCGGCAGCTTAGCACGGGGTGCTGCTCACACCAGCGACCGCCTGACATCAGTCGCCTCGGCCGATACGCGGCCCCTGAGGTGAACATGGAAAGTGGATCGTATGCCAGACCACTTGGATCTCACACCGTGTCACTCGCGGGTGTTACTTCATAACTTTGCTCAGTACGTTGCTGGGCCTGATCAGAGTAATGGCGGTGAACAGGTTGATGCAGATCACACTGACTGTCCTTGAATGCAGGCCACACATTAGGAATCTATACCAAGTAGACAAAAGTGCTGGAGAAACTCAGCGGGTGCAGCAGCATCTATGGAGTTTCGGGCCGAAACGTTGCCTATTGTGTCTGAAGAAGGGTTTTGGCCCAAAACGTTGCCTATTTCAATCACTCCAGAGATGCTGCTGCACCCGCTGAGTTTCTCCAGCACTTTTGTCTACCTTCGATTTTCCAGCATCTGCAGTTCCTTCTTAAACAGGAATCTATATCAGTGCAGGTGGATTTTTTGAGCAGTGCAGACAGCCACTGTCCATGGATTGGACCCCATCCCTAACCCTAATTAACCCTGTCGGCGGCTAATGGCAAGATGCGTAGAAACGCCCGGGACCATTGTGGAAATGTGATCCGTGCCCTCAGGCAATAGTATCTGGAGATGCACATCCCTTCTATCTGGGGAGGCAATGTAACACAAGTCCTAGATTTCTGAGAATCCAGGCGTGTGTTTCAATTAATTATACGTCTCATATATTGACCTGCTCCTCTGGCATTGTGTCTGGGCCACTGTGAATGTTTGGAATGTACCTAAACAAAGTTCGGCAATGCTCCTTTTCAAACGTTGTAAAAACACGGCTAATATTTTAATCCTAAACAAGGCGCAACAGAGCTGTCGAATTCTATTGGAGCAGCCATTCCCTGGGTATCGAGACTGATGTAAGGCGAGCCATGGGCCATTAAAGCCATGCCTCTGCCACACAACTCCTCGACCTAGGATCGATCCTGGCGATGAACCGCCCTCTCACCAACAAGACAGCGCTCCTGATCTCCCATCTACCTCATTGGAGACCCTCGGACCTTTTTTAATTGGTCTCTACTGGACTTTACCTGGCACTAAGCGTCATTCCCTTTATCCTGTATCTGTACACTGTGAACAGCTTGATTGTAACCATGTATGAAGAAGGCTCTCGACCCGAAGCGTCACCCATTCCTTCTCTCCAGAGATGCTGCTGCACCCGCTGAGTTTCTCCAGCGCTTTTGTGTCTACCTTCGATTTAAACCAGCATCGGCAGATCTTTCCCACACATTGTAACCATGTATAGTCTCCCAGTGCCCAGTGCAGTTAAGCTGCCTGTCCTATCAACATTCCCTACTCCAGCTCGAGTCAGCGAGTGAGCAGGAAGAGCTGGCGAGTTGTTCTGCTGAAATTCATCACTTACAGGTAAGAGCCAGAGAGAGACACGGCATGGAATCTCAGCACCTTGGTGCGTGTGGCTACAGTAATCAACAAAACAAAAAAACAAAAACTGAAGCCACAGGGTGACCTGCTCCCAGAGTCCCACAGCTGGCACACCTGGCCACATCTGGCCACACACGTGCTCAATGTGCGCACTGGCCCCTCATCCCACCCACCGCGGGCCACAGCTGGATGGTCGTTGCCGGCTGTGGACTGGGGCCAGTCACACGCAATGCCTCACCAACACCTCTCACACAACGCGCCACAAACATGCTCCACCTCGGAGCTCAGCGGCCACACCCGCCCGTGGGTGAAACAGGCGTGGTCACGGTCACGGACTTGCCATGTCACGTACACACACCACAATCACGCCGTGGGTATATCACGGTCACTTCATAGACACGCCACGGACACATCACGGACATGCCACGGTCATTCAATCATGTCACACACACGTCACAATCACACGGGGCCAGGTTGGTCACCTCACCTTTTCTGCAATGATTCCTTCCTGTCCGCAGACCCCAAACTCTGTAAAAGACAAAGGAGACCCTGGTCAATGAAACACGTATGGGGACCATGCAACATGGGATGGCACCGCATAACACGGGATAGGCACTGTGTAACATGCGATAGGTACTGCGTAACATGGGACAGGCACCATGCCACACGGGATGGGCACCCCATAAGACGGCCCAGTGAGAATGGCTGGGTGTGTGTGTGGGTGACACAAACCCACACCACCCCAGAGGGAGGGGGAGGGGGCACCAGGAAGATGCAGATGGGGTAAGTGAACCTCCACACAGACATCCCTGGCAGAGACAGGCAGCCTCTGACAACCAGCACTCTGCACACAGTCCCGTCCGTTGAGTGCATGTGTGTACATGCATGTGCATGTGTGTACATGCATGTTTCACTTGTAGATGGTATATTTGTCAGGCTATCTATAGTAACCAGTATACACACACAAACATACACAGGCACAGGCACACACGCAGACATATAGACATACACACACACAGTCACACACATACACACACATGCAACCACACCGTCACTCACCTCCCTGGGGAACCGTTCTGTAGTGCCGGCAGTGATAAGGTTAACAACAAGTGTGCTGGCAGTGAGAGGGTTAATGCCTGGTGTGCTGGTGTGCAGGCAGACGGACAGGCGAACCAGCTCACAGGTGGTGCGTACAGTGTCCAGCACACAGTATGCACGCAGTCCATGCACAGGCAGTGCGTACAGAGTCCATGCACAGGCAGTGTGTACAGAGTCCATGCACAGGCAGTGTGTACAGAGTCTATGCACAGGCAGTGCGTACAATGATGCCGGTCACACACACACTCCGTGTCCCTCAGGGTTGCTCCCTGGCTCCTGCCCCTCCCGCGGGGCTGACTTCCATTCCCGTCCCTGCCAGTGGGAGCAGCTCCGGTCGCTCTGAGAGATTTCCGGGACCTTTGGGCAGCGCGGGGAATTGAATGCATCCTCGATGAGGATTGTCACATAGTTGTATAGTAGTTTATTTAGTATATTTGTTTGTCTTGTATTATGGTGGTGGGTTTTGTTTTGGTTTATTTTGTACTGTCAATATTATTGTAAATAATTGATTAAATGATTTTTGGTGAAATTAAAGTGGGAGCAGCTCGTCAGCGGTTGAAGGGTTGGGGGAGGACGAGGAGTGTGAGCCAGAGCCATGTCTTCCTGCGCCCAGTGTGGGAGGGTTCTGGCTGCCTGGTGACACGGCGCGGGCACTGGGGCGGTGCCTGGCATCGCTCAGTCTCACCGCACCTGGCTCACAGCCAACGGCAGCACACTGCTCTGCTGCAGGAGAGGGAACGTCACACTGGGGAGAAGGAGGGGAAGGGAGGGCGAGGGAGGGGAGGGAAGGGGAGGGCGGAGAAGGGAAGATTAATCGGGAGGGGAGGAAATGGGAGGAGAAGAGGGAGGTTATGGGCAGGGAGGGAGGGCAAGTGTTGGGGGGAGCGTGAGGAGACGGGAGGGGAGGGTGAGAAGGGAAAAAGGAGGGCAGGGGAGGGGATGGGAGGGCGAGGGGGGAATCAAGGTAAAGGGAGGGGAGGGGATGGGAGTGGAGGGGAGGGGGAGGGGGAGGGCAAGTGGAGGGCTGGAGGGGAAGGAAGGTAAGGTGAGGGGAGGGCG
Organism: Okamejei kenojei; assembly: GCA_035221665.1. NCBI lineage: Eukaryota > Metazoa > Chordata > Chondrichthyes > Rajiformes > Rajidae > Okamejei > Okamejei kenojei. Next base: position 23,407,769 of record CM069152.1, read on the forward strand.
ATGGGAGCTGTGCCACACACCACCCACAGGCAGCCCCACACCCATCAGCACATGGGACAGCTCACGGCCAGCTGTTGGCAGCTGGCTCCCAACCAGCCGCACAGCTGTTGCAGTCACCAGCTGTGGACAGACCACACCCGCACCTTCCCCTCCCCTCCATCTCCCTTCTGCTTTCCCTCTCTATCCCCTACCCCTTCCCAGTTCTCCCATTAGTCTTAAGGGGCTGTCCCACTTGGGCGACCTAAATGGGGAGTTTGGAAGAGTTTAGGAGAGTTGGAAAAAATCTCATGTTGAAGACCTCCTTCGACTATGTTGAAGACTAGCTTCCATTAGCTACGACTAACTTCGGGAAAATTGGACACAGAAGAGTGGAGAGTGAAGACCACCTCCTTTGATCTCCTTCAACCTCCCTTCCACTATGATGAAGACTATCTACGACCACCTTCAACTACCCTCGATTACTTACGACTAACATGCCGACTTACTACGACTAAACCTACCTCTAAAAAAAGTATCGATTCATTCCCATGGCGACCTTTTTTTACTCGCGGGCATTTTTCGACGTCTTGAAAAATACGCCGCGAGCTAGCTGAGGCCTCGAGTGCGCGGAGACCACTCTCGAGCATGAAGGAGAGTTACAACGACCTCGTGTCGACCATGCTGCGAGTACGAGTCGCGGGCAAACTCACCAGAACTGGCGGATTAGGTCGCCCAAGTGGGAGCGGCCCTTTACTGTCACCGACTACATTCTATCTCTGTCCCGCCCCCTTCCCTGACATCAGTCTGAGGAAGGGTCTCGACCTGAAACGTCGCCCATTCCTTCTCTCCAGAGATGTTGCCTCACCCGCTGAGTTACTCCAGCATTTTGTGTCTACAAAAACATTCTCTTTATATCTCACACCTCTCTAATCCAGGCATCATTCTGGTAACCCTCCTCTGCACGCTTTACAAAGCCTCCACCTTCCTGTCATGGGGCGACCAGAACTGCACACAATACTCCGAATGAGGCCTAACCAGAGTCCTATAAAGCTGCATCATGACCCCCTGATTCTTGTACTCGATGCTGAAGCCAAGCATAGCGTGTGCCTTCTTCACCAGTCTATCTGCTTGTGTTGCCACTTTCAGTGAGTTGTGGATTTGGACCCTAAGATCCCTCTGTACATCACTGCTGTTGATCATGCCATTAACTATATATTTTCCCCCTAACGTTCAGCCTCCCAAAGTAACACCGGAGGTTAATGGCCAGATTAACCTGCCATTTCTGTGCTCCATTCTGCAGTTGATCAATATCCTGGTGTACACTTTGAACAGGTCCGGAGAAGATTCAAAAGGGAGCCATGGCACAAGGTCACAAACGACACAGCTCCCTCTGCACCGTCCCATCAAAAGGGCGTTACCATGACTGGAGGGATTGAATTGTAAGGGGAGTCTGGAGAGCTGGAGCATAGGAAGCGGAGGGGTGACCTTGTAAAGGTTTAGAATGTCATGAGGTAAGGTGAATGGGTAGCGGGGTCAAAAACTAGAGGGTGTAGGTTTACAGTGAGAGGGGCAAGTTCTTCATACAGAGAGAGGGTGGTGGGTATATAGAAAGAGCTGCCAGAGGAGATGTTGGAAGAGATATAAAGGTACATTGCTTGGAAAGGTTCAGAGGGATATGGGCCAAATGCAGGGGCAATAGGCCAGGGAATAACCATATAACAATTATAGCACGGAAACAGGCCCTCTCGGCCCTTCCAGTCCATGCCGACCATTTGATTTCCCCTAGTCCCATCTACCTGCACTCAGACCATACCCCTCCATTCCCTTCACGTCCATATACTTATCCACTTTACTTTTAAATGTTAAAATCGATCCTGCCTCCACCACCTCTGCTGGAAGCTCATTCCACACAGCCACCACCCTCTGAGTAAAGAATTCCCCCTCACGTTTACCCCGAAACCTCTGTCCCTTAATCACATGTCATGCCCTCCTTGTTTGAATCTTCCCTACCCTCAATGGGAAAAGCTATCCACGTCAACTCTGTCTATCCCTTTCATCATTTTAAAGACCTCAATCAAGTCACCCCTTAACCTTCTGCGCTCCAAAGAAAAAGACCTAACTTGTTCAACCTTTCTCTGTAACATAGTTGCTGGAACCCTGGCAACATTCTAGTAAATCTCCTCTGTACTCTCTCTATTTTGTTGACATCCTTCCTATAACTAGCGACCAAAATTGTACACCATACTCCAGAATTGGTCTTACCAATGCCTTGTACAATTTTAACATTACTTCCCTACTCCTATATTCAATGCTCTGATTCATAAAGGCCAGCACACCAAAGGCTTTCTTTACCACCCTATCTACATTGATTCCACCTTCAGGGAACTATGCACAGTTATTCCTAGATCCCTCTGTTCCACAGCATTCCTCAATTCCCTACCATTTACCATGTACGTCCTATTTTGATTTGTCCTGCCAAGATGTAGCACTTCACACTTATCAGCATTAAACTCCATCTGCCATCTTTCAGCCCACTTTTCCAAATGGCCCAAATCTCTCTGTAGACTTTGAGAATCTACTTCATTATCCACAATACCACCTATCTTAGTATCATCTGCATACTTACTTATTCCAATTTTCCACCCCATCATCCAGATCATTGATGTACATGACAAACAACAGTGGACCCAACACAGATCCCTGAGGCACCCCACTGTCACCGGCTTCCAACCTGACAAACAGCCATCCACCATTACTCTCTGACATCTCCCATTCAGCCACTGTTGAATCCATCTTGCTACTCCGCCATTAACACCCAAAGATTGAACCTTATGAACCAACCTTCCATGGGGAACCTTGTCAAAGGCCTTACTGAAATCCATATAGACAACATCCACTGCTTTACCCTCATCAATTTCCCTAGTTACCGCTTCAAAAAATTCAAGAAGGTTTGTCAAACATGACCTTCCAGGCACAAATCCATGTTGACTGTTCCTGATCAGACCCTGTTTATCCAGATGCTTATATATATTATCTCAAGTATCCTTTCCATTAATTTGCCCACCACTGACGTCAAACTAATAGGTCTATAATTGCTAGGTTTATTCTTTGAACCCATTTAAAACAATGGAACAACATGCGCAGTACGCCAATCCTCCGGCACTATTCCCGTTTCTAATGACATTTGAAATATTTCTGTCATAGCTCCTGCTATTTCTACACTAACTTCCCTCAATGTCCTAGGGAATATCCTGTCAGGACTGGAGACTTATCCACCTTTATATTTTTCAAAAGTGTCAGTACTTCCTCCTCTTTGAATCTCATAGTTTCCATAGCTACTCTAACTTTTTTTCCCTTACCTCACAGAGTTCAATATCCTTCTCCTTGGTGAATACCGAAGAAAAGAAATTGTTCAATATCTCCCCCATCTCTTTTGGCTCTGCAGATAGCTGTCCATTCTGGTTCTCTAATGGTCCAATTTTATCCCTCGTTATCCTTTGCTATTAATATAGCTGTAGAAACCCTTTGGATTTACTTTCACCTTTCTTGCCAAAGCAACCTCATATCTTCTTTTAGCCTTCCCTAATTTCTTTCTTGAGATCTTTTTTACATTCTTTATACTCCTCTAGCACCTCATTTACTCCATGCCTCCTATAATTATTGTAGATATCTCTCTTTTTTTTCGAACAAGTGTCTAATTTTCACTTGAAAACCATGGCTCTTTCCAATTTTACTATTTCCCTTTTCAACCTAACAGGGACATAAAGATTCTGTACTCTTACAATTTCCCCTTTAAATGTCCTCCATTCTCTTCTACATCCTTCCCATGAAACAAAGTGTCCCAATTCACTCTTTTAAAATCCTCAACGCATTCCCTCAAAGTTAGCCTTTCTCCCAATCAAAAATCTCCACTCTAGGTCCCTGTTCTGACTCGCTCCATAATTATATTGAAACTAATGGTATTGTGATCACTGGTCCCGAAGTGCTCACCAACGCATAACCTCCGTCACCTGTCACTGCCTCATTTCCTAACAGAGTCCAGCACTGCCCCTTCCTCTGGTTCGGTACCTCTATGTACTGCTGCAAAAACTATCCTGCACCACCTTTTCCAAACTCCAAACCAACCAGCCCATTACAGAATGTGTTCCCAGTCTATTTTTGGAAAATAGAAATCCCACAATCACTACCTTGTGCATACTACTACTACTGGCTACTCCTTACATTTCTCTTCCAATTCTCGCTCCCCATTTGGCGTCTATAGTACACCCTAATCTATCCTGCCAAAGCTCGCTTGTATAATCCTCTCTGACAAGCAATGCAACACCTCCGCACCTCTGGTCCCTCCAATTCTAATCACCCCCGAAGCAACGAAATCCTGGAATATTTAGTTTTCAATCCAGTCCCATCCTGCAACAATGATTTCACTGATTGCCCACAACATCATATTTTCCAATGTCAATCCAGGCTCTAAGTTCATCCACCTTACTTACAAAATGCTCCTGGCATTAAAATATGCACATTTTATAAACACACCATCCTTTAATATTCTATGTCTATTATCTTTTTCATCTTTCACGCTACATTTTTGGTCCGAGTGCTTCCTCTCTGCCTCTTGCCCCACACCAAAGTTCCACTATGCCCCCTCTAACCCCCCGAGTCCCTACCCCCAGCCTTTACTAGTTTTAAAGTCTCCCCAGTACTTTGCAAATCTCCCTGCCAGGATATTGGTCCCCCATCGGGTTCAAGTGCAACCCGTCCTCTGCGTACAGATCCTAGCCTATCCTTCTTCCAAAAAGGTCCCCAGTTACAAGAAACCTGAATCGCTGCCCACTGCACCAGTCCTCACCACGCATTATCCCCACCTCATTTCATTCCTACTCTCACTGTCACGCGGCACAGGCATAATCCTGAAATCGTTAACCCTTTTGGTCCCTCTCTCTTAACTTTCCCCCAACTCCCTAAATTCTCCCTTCAGGACCTCGTCACTTTTTCTGCCTATGTCATTGGTACCTATGTGTACCACAACATCAGGCTCCTCTCCCTCCCTTATCAGAATCTTTTGGACACGTTCTGACACATGCGAGACCCCAGGCACCAGGAGGCAAACTACCATCCGGGTCTCCCGACTGCGTCCACACACAAGAAGAATCGCCTATCCGACCCCTAACTATAGAGAATCCCCTATTACAATTGCCCTCCTCTTTTTGCTACCCTTCTGAGCATCAGGGCCGGTCTCTGTGTCGAATGTGGACATCATGGTGGGCACGGATGTGTTGGGCCATGTGGTGCAGCTTTAGGGCGATATCTCGGTCTCTAATGACCACGTGTGGCTCGCGGGAGCCTCGGCAGGCTTCAGGAATGCATCTTGTGTCTGAACAAGCTGCAGCTTTCCTCGGTAGCGAGGTCTCCAGTTTGGCCAACTCGCTTTTCCTTCTCTCTGTGTCCCAGCCGGCCTAACATTGCAGCTCAGTCTCTCTGTTCCCCTTCTTGTGCACAGACTTGTGGGCAGCAACACGTTAGTCACCCCCACACAAAGAAACGCAACGAGCTTCACTTCCCCATTGACCTGCCTGGTCCCCCTCCACCAGGTGTTTCACGCTCTCTCCTCCCGTCCTCCCTCCCTCCACCACCATCTCCCCCACATTGTCCCCCCTCTCTCTCTCGGTTCTGACAAGCGTGTCAAACGTGAAGTGCAACTCTTCCCCCTCCACAGATGCTGCCTGACGTTACGTGAGGATGATGTTGGGAGGGGAGACCACCCCCACCCCTCCACAACCCATAACTTGCTCCTCTGGGTGGGGGGGTGGGGGTCTGTTGCAGTCGCTGGAATCCCAAGGCCAAGGGAAGGAGAAGCAGCAGCAGTGGCCTAGTAATATTTAGCCCAGAAACCAAAAGTAAATCCATTAGTTGAGCTGCAAGTCACCGCAATATGTTCAGAATTAAAAAAACGGAATGTACACAGGCCAGGTAAATGTTTGGAGCATTACTGGTGGGGAGGGGGCTTGTGTGTCACTGTCCGTGTGTCCCCGTCTGGCATCCCGCCAGCTACTCTGCCCGAGAACGGCCTCCCCCTGAGCCCCTGGGCGACCCCAACCCCACACCCGAACAGTCCCCTCGGCCCACAATGTCCCTCCATTCCCTGCGTATCCATGTGCCCATCCAAAAGCCGCTGAAACACCACTGTGAAGATGTGTGGAGCAGTTTTTCTACACAGACGCAGTGCCTCTCTCTGCCCCAGTATGTTTGGCACCTTCCGTGTGTGTACCTTAAACTCCTCTGCCTCCACCAGCATCCCTGGCAGCGCGTTCCAGGCCCCCACCACGTCTGTGTAAAAACATTGCTCCGCACATCTTGAAGCTTTGCCCACCTCACCTTGAAGCTACGCCCTCCAGCCTTCGACATTTCCAACCCGAGGAAAAGGTTCTGGCTGTCTAACTCGCCGATGCCTCTCATAATTGTCTATATTGGCGTCAGATCTCCTTGCTGTTGGTGGGCAGCCAGCCAGGGAGCAGGGACGCAGTGCGGGAAAATATGGGTTCAATAGACAATAGACAATAGGTGCATGAGTAGGCCATTTGGCCCTTCCAGCCAGCACCGCCATTCAATGTGATCATGGCTGATCATCCCCAATCAGTACCCCGTTCCTGCCTTCTCCCCATACCCCCTGACTCCGCTATTTTTAAGAGCCCTATCTAGCTCTCTCTTGAAAGCATCCAGAGAACCTGCCTCCACCGCCCTCTGAGGCAGAGAATTCCACAGACTCACCACTCTCTGTGAGAAAAAGTGTTTCCTCGTCTCCGTTCTAAATGGCTTACTCCTTATTCTTAAACTGTGGCCCCTGGTTCTGGACTCCCCCAACATCGGAAACATGTTTCCTGCCTCTAGTGTGTCCAAGCCCTTAATAATCTTATATGTTTCAATGAGATATCCTCTCATCCTTCAAAACTCCAGAGTGTACAAGTCCAGCTGCTCCATTCTCTCAGCATATGAACACGGTTCATTCCCGTATTTTGTGAATCCGGCATTCCAGCATCTAATGCCCACCTTGAACTACCCCCCACCCACACGGCGTTTAGTTTCCTCCACATCAGAGGGGCTGATTCAGAAATACATCTTATTATAGAGTGGGGGCCAGTCACCAGGAGCTGGTCTCCGCTCTCTCTCTCTCTCTCGCTGGCTGCCAGTCTCACAGGCTGTGCCACCTCAGCCAGGCAGTCTGACCTGCCTGCAACATCTCACTGCTTTGAAAAGCCACACTGAAACCTGCTGCAAAACATTTATGACCATATTAATAGTCTGGCAATAGCAATTGGAAGTCGCAGTGATTATTATCCACGCAAGAGATCAAAGGAAGGAGGCACCAGAACTAATGGCACTGGGAGCAGTGAGGGGAAGGGGGTCGGGGTGTCTGAGGACAGAGGAGTCTCACTCAGACATCACAGAGGCTGCCGGTGATCGCACGGTGCCCAAGGCACCCCGGGGTGGCAGTCACGGCAACCCACCTCTACCGGCACCCACGGCACGAGGTCACGTGCGACATGGTCCCATCACACACGCCCGGGGTTAGGCACATAATCTACACAGTGACAGGTTGATGCCTCTCTCTGCCCCAGTATGTTCGGCACCTTTCGTGTGTGTACCTAACCCCAAGAATGTGTGATGGGATGACGTAGTGGCAACTTCACCCTGTGTCTGTCCCTGGGGGAAGGTCCCAGAGTACTGGAGAGTAGCTAATGTAATCCCTTTGTTTAAGAAGGGAAACAGAGATATTCCAGGAAATGATGCGCCAGTGAAACTCACATCAGTGGTAGGGAAGCAATTGGAGAGGACTCGTAGGGTTAAGGCAGCAACTGGTTTCTGTAGAGGGGTAATCTTCACCCACTCTTGGTTCTGGTACTTCTGCCCTGTGCCTCTTGCTGGTGGAGGTGAGGTGGTTGTAAGGTGCATCCTGGGCAGGTGCCCACCGGTGCCCCCGCTCCCGGCCGTGGGTGAGGTGCTGAGGTTGTCTGCTTGGTGCAGCTCTGACGCCACTGATGAAGCCAGCCTCGTTGGACAAGGGCTGTAATGTAGCCTCTTCTCCAGCGGATCCTTGGCATCCTGCTCCGGGAAACCGGCCCACATCATCCGGTGAACCAATCCTCAAAGCTGCTTGCGGACAATCAGTCCCCGGGATCGCATTTCCCCCAGTTATTGCGTTACCCTCTGCTGCAGTGTCTTCTCCATTCCAGGCACAGACTCTCTGCGCTGTGTCACTGCTATTGTGGGGGTGGTACAGGCTGGGGCAGGGGAGGGGAGGGGCAGTAAACCAGTCCACAGTCTGACGGTGACAGGTCCTCTCAACCACTCGTATCATCCTGCGCTAACATCGTGCTTAACGGGAGAAGAAAGGATAATGAGTTGAGAGGGAAAGATAGATGGTTGCAGCCACGTAGACTCGCTGGGCTGAATGGGCGAATTCTGCTCCTATAACGTATGAACATGAACTCCCCCCCCCCCCCCCCCCCCCCCCCACCAACTTACCCCATTCCCCACCTCCTCCGCCCACCCACCTCCTCCCTCACCTCCATTCCCCACCTCCCCGCTCACCCAGCCAACCTCTCACACCAGGCCCACTGCTCACCATCTTTCCAGGTCTCTACTATCCTCAAATAGACACAAAGTTCTGGAGTAACTCAGCAGGTCAGACGGCATCTCAGGGGCAACATGATGGTGATGTATTGGGTTGAGACTCTTCTTCAGACTCCTTCAGAGCCAGGTCCCGACCTGAAACGTCACTCATCCTTTTTCTCCAGAGACGCTGCCTGACCCGCTGAGTTACTCCAGCACTTTGTGCCTTTTGCTTCTCCCTGCAGGGATCAATATTTCAAAGCATTTGTCGGATCATCTAATTGTTGTGACAGACTCAAACATTCCGATATGAGGCTTTAATTTTGCACGTTGACTCCTTCTGTCTGAATTGACTTTGTGCATCTATTAACATGAAACCCTCCTGTCCTCTCCTCTCACCACTGCGGAGAGGCTGCCCCACCTGGACCCCCTCTGACAACTGATCGACCATCAGGCCTGTGTGGCCGGGTCTCCGAGCCGCCTGTTCCCAGTCTCTGGCAAGGTCCCACAAAGGACAGGCTGCAATCACACCCTGTGCTCTGCTTCCTTCCTTCCCTGATGAGCAGTGTTAGGTTTCCAACCTCCCGATCCGTTGGGACCGTCTCCAACAGGGGCGGGAGTTTTGGAAGCTGATCACGGATGCGTCCGCTGTCGCAGGCCTGCTCTTGGACCCAGGGGTGCAGCCGCCAGCAAGGGCAGCGTTTGGTTTGCCAGCCTCCAACTGATATGAAGTCCTGTCACAAGACCCTTGCTCGATCGGCCACCACCATAGTTATTGTGTCTTCAGGTATAAGATGCTTGTTCAACGTCTCAGCTACTCTGTTCCATTTTCTCGATCTTCCTTGCTAGTTTACTTTTATATCAACCTTCCCCCCTCTCTGCCATGTCTTCAGCTCATCTCTCGTTACTTCCTGAAACTCTTCCAACCTTCCGGCTCACAGCTCTGTTCTGTAACGTTATAGGACTCCTTCAATCTCATCTGATCCTGAACCTTTGCTTGGGCACGCATGGATCGTTCTTCCTGTGGAATTTTTATTTCTCCATGGAATGCACATTCTTTGAAAATTACAAATACTTCTTTAAACATTTGTCATTGTTTAATCTGATTTCCCAATCTGCCTTCGCCAACTCACCCCTCGCCCACCCCACTTTGTCAATCTGCCTTGAATTAAGGTCGGGATCCCCAGCCAAGTTATGTTCCATTTACAACTGAAAACAAAATCCTTCATGTGGTGATGCCTGTTTCCCATGGGATCCCGTCTCCGCTAATGGTCTGTAGCTACACGGGGCCAGACTTGACCACAATGATCTCCTCCGCTAATGGAATCAGTGACCGAGCGATTTCTCACCACAACCAACGGGTGAACTCCTTCAAAATTCCAAATTATTAGGTTGAATTACTGTGCTGCCCTGGCGAGATTTAAACTCAGATCTCTGGGTTGTAGAGAGGCACGCAGCATGGAACCAGGCCCTTTGGCCCAAGGTGTCCTTGCCGACCAGGATGCCCCATCTAAACTAGCCCTATTTGCCCGAGTTTGGCCCAAATCCCTCTAAATTTTTCCTGTATCCGTCCAAATATTTTTAAAATGTTCTTATAGTACTTGCTTCAGCTGGCAGCTCATACAATGCACCCATCACACTCTGAAAAAGTTGCCCCTCAGGTTCCTTTTAAAACTCTACCCTCTCACCTTAAACCTATGTCGTGTGGATTTAGATTTCCCTGCCCTGGGGAAAATACCATGACCTTATCTGCACGCCTCATGGTTTTCTCTTCCTCCACTCAGGTCACCCCTCACCCTCGGGCACTGCAGGGAATACAGTTCCAGCCTTCCATCCTCTCTTTCCAGCTCAAGCCCTCCACACTGGAATAAGCAGCATGAATCTTTGCGGCACCACTTTAATAACTTCCTTCCCAGAGGCAGGCGACCAGGACTATGCACAATACTGATATTAGATTTTTATATGGTAGTGTATACCACGATACTGTGAAAATCTTTGTCTGTGTGTTATCCAGTCAAATCACACAAGACATGAGTACAAACAAACCGTGCGCCAGTACAACAGGTAGTGCAAAGGGAAAAATACGAATACAGCGTTACGGAAACAGAGAAAATGAAGGTTTTAAAAGGTGCAAGATCCATGCGAGGTAGGTTGGGAGATCGGGACTCCAGCCTAGCTTATGGGAGGACCTTTCAGAAGTCCGATAACAGCGGGGAAGATGCTGTTCTTGAATCTGGTGGTGAGCGCTTTCAAGCTTTTGTATCATCTGACCAATGGGAGAGGGGAGATGAAGGAATGGCTGGGGTGTGAGCGGTCCGTGGGTGTGTTGGCTGCTTTCCAAAGGCAGCCTAGAGTGTAGATGGTGGTGTCACCAACGACCTACACATCGTTAGGGTCATAGCGCCTGTACTCAATGCCCTGACTGATGAAGGGAGCAGCAAAATACCCCCGTGCCCCATTTCAGGGAATCCTGCAGCAGCAGGCTGC